>OZ014519.1:260286276-260997996 GCA_963966055.1 Lathyrus aphaca
ATTTTTTGAAAAAACATTTTTGTAATGGAGGTTATTACTAATTATTTTGATTTCTGCTGCGGAGTCGAACATTTTTGTAAAAACATATCTTTTGAGCTTCATGTGTGGTTTTGTCCGAATTGTGACACTCAGATGTTTTTATGAAATTAATACTCTGATTTTTATTATAAATTTCGTGGGGTTATTTGGGCATCACAAGTTTCATCAACGAGCTGGGTTATTTCAGAGGCAGTGTTCCTCTGGAGGAGGTTGTACAAAAGTGCTTGAAATGCCCTCATTAATACCCGATTACTAATAGAGGCCTATACCTAGGAAGAAATTAAGATTATTTTTCGTAATTTCTAGAAGTATAGGCCTCTTTACCTTTAATTGTTTTTTACTAATAACGTGTTTGTTTCAATAGTGATCGTGTGTAGATTCGATGAAGGATGAAGTTGTGCTTAGGCTTTTAAGGCAAGGAATTTGTACAAGAGGCTATGAAATAGGTCATTCTACTACTTTGGATCCTTCCAAGAATGTTGTTGCTTTGAATGCTCTTTAGAGGCCGCAAAATGCTTCGGGTCTTATGACTCTTTCGTTGCTGACAGAATCGGACCCTAGCCCCTCTAAGGAACATTGAGTTTTTCCTTTAAAGGAGGATTACTACTATATGGATAATATGTTTGGACATCCCCTGGAGAAATAATTTGTGACTCTGGCGCAATATACTAGGCGTTCTTCTACTACTTCAGCCCTCAGTGGAATCGTTCGTTGGGACGCTCTTTAATTTGACCACCGCCATGGGGAAAATCATTGACTAGAAAAAAGTGCTTGCAACCTGACACTTCAGCGGAACATGTACCTTCCGAAAATACAAATAACTTCCACCTCTCTTACTAGGATAAGGTACGCTTTCCTCCCTTTTAATCTCCCTAGTTCTCTTGCCAACCATATGGTTCTTCTAGTAAGGACAAGTATCGAGAATCTGCCCTAAATACTTTGAATTCTACTCAAGTGTCTCTTTTAAGAGCTCAGAGAGAGTTAGAGTCTCTACATCTTAAGATAACGTTTTTGACTCAGCATTTGATCGATTGTACAACCACAAACCTTGGAGCAGTTTGCGGTATTTTGAGAACGCATTGGCGTAAATGGATCCTTTTCACCATCCCTTACGTGTCTCGAGGGAGCAGGTTCAACCGAATCAAATTCTCAAAGATTGGGATATCATCATAGCCCTGCATTTTTGTGTATGTATTGTACATAAAGAACTTTGTTATAGAAAAATATATGTGTGTATATTTGTATTGAAATTTTCTTTTAACTATGTGAGGTATATTTGTGTGATCCCGGTACAAAGATCTGGATTCCATGCGAACATATGAGGCCTTCCTTTAAAATTTATTAGATGTATCTGGGGCCGTTCCCGACCAAAGGCTTGTTCCCCTTCTCCCACCCAAGTTAAAAAACAGTCTGAGTTCAACATATCCCATTTGATCTACAAGACCACTAGTAGGGAGTTTGTGCATAACTTGACTTCTTTTTTCCCCATTTTTTATGATATAGTGATCCCGATAATGAAGGCTTCATATTCAACTTGATTTTCCAGGGTGAAGAAATCAAAGAAAAATGATTCTACTACTACCAACCCCTTCTCACTTCATGCATCGTTCAACTGTGGTCATAAATATTTATGTAATGAAATCACTAGAAACATGGACTTGATGAGTCTTTTAGTTTAAAGAAAATATCAAACTCTAAACTCTTAATGGATCACTTTATCACCTGACTTGCCTAGTCTAACCTAATAAGTACTTGCATGATAAGCTTTTGAATACCCTAAGGAGAAAGATTTAATTTGATTGGTTGCATTTGATTTTAAGTCTGAAGATAAATATTCATATAGTGAGCTATAAAAAAGTATATGAACATTCCGGGAGAGAGAGAGAGTCTACATCCTTCTCCTTTTTCTTCCTTTTATTATGAAAATTTTTCTTGACTTGAATTTCACTAAAATCTATGAATGAAGGTGAACACTTTGATCAACTGCGTCAGGCACCCTATATCAAAGATATTCAAAATACCACTGGGAATACATCCCTTTCATTCTTATCCATTTCTTAAGGTTCATGGTTGTCGCTCCCACCTGATGACACATGGCCAAGAGGGGTACAGACGCGAACGATCGGCGAGAGAGAGAAGAACATGAAGATAAACTGAAAAGAGTCGCCAGTGAGGCATTTTTATCCAGAAGGAAATGTAATGCTGCATGAACCTAGAAAAGATGGATAAGACGGTTGCGAACCAGAGAAACTGAGAAAGGGGGTTGGTTACCACCTGGGAAGGTATTAGCACCCAGATTTTCCTTCGTACTCGACGGGATCCACGCTTGAAAGTTTGTGTTTAAAGGGGTAGTGTATGTGCTATCTGTGTGCAAAAGCTGGAAAAGAATGCAAGTGTCAGTGCAAAAGAAGTGTGAAGTGAATAAAAGGAGTGTCAGTGTAAGGAAAGAATGTAAGGCTCAAGACTATGAGGCTTAAAAGAATAAAGCTGGAAGTGTGGGGGGGGGATATACAGAGACTTTTGTTCGATAACTGTTAAGTTATGCCTACGTATCCTCTCTTGCAATGAGGAAGTCATAACACCGTAGTTCGACTCAAAGAGACTGAAAGATAAATTGGCTGATGAACTGTCTGCTTTCCTATGCTCAAGTGTATGACTTGTCTGGCTCAGGTGCAAACTATCTTGCATTAGACGGAAGAAGCAAGTTCTCGTTTGTGAGTGAATGAGATGAGAAAAGAATCTCGGAGGAGTCGATTATTGTTTGTTTTTTGGTATTTTCAATCTTTTATTGCTTTTGGAGTTTGTCATAAGAAAATGAGCTTAAGCCTAAACCAAGGGTTAGTAAACTCATCACATCTTCCCTCTGATTAGGGGTAATGAGAATACCTTATGCATGAAGTAAACACCTCACACTTAATCACCATGATGTAGGATTAAGATCATTAACCTATTTTCATTTATTTAGATGTTTTTGGGGTTTTTGTTTTATGTTAAGTAATGAGTTTAAGCCATAATCAAAGATTTAATGGACCCATTACACCATCCTAATAGAAGGATAATAGATTAGAACATTTAAGCTGAGGAAGATACCTCAACTTAATCCATGATTAGGGATTAACCTCATGACAAAACAAAGCCTTTATTAAAGTGGATTTTAGTTAATGGTAAGATTAAGAAATGGATTTTATGGTTTGTAAGACAACTTGAGGAGGACTTGTCCATTAACACTAGGGTTAGTCCTTCTTAACCAATTAAGGAAGAATTAGAACCCTAATGCAAGACCCAAGTTACAAGCTTGATGTCTTAGTGATTTATTAGATGACTTGATTAAAAGATTTAAACACATTAAGGGTTTAACACTTAGGATTAAAGTTATACACTCCATCCTAAGAGAAGGATGCAGGCATAATCTTAATCACAAAGCCTTAAAACCTTTAAGGTTTAGTCCCTGATTATGAGATGAGAAGAGAAGACACAAAAGATGACACAAAGGTAAAACTAATTGGGGGACTAATCAAACCTTAATTGTGATCATGCTTGGGTTTTCCTAGGGTTTATGAGGCTTGCAAGAGATCTTCAAGAAGAACCACCAAGGAAGAAGCAAAGATGGAAGGAGGAGAAGCAGAAGGAGCAAGTCAACTTACTTCACTTAAGAAGATAAGTTGCTTGAAGAAAGAAAGTGAAGAAGGTACATGAATGAGCAAGCTCACTCTAATACACATACAAAATTCAGCAACGAATGCATAAGAGAGATGAGAAGAGATTATGAGAAGTGAAGGCAAATTCACTTCCCAAAGTAACTTACCACCTGAAAAGTTAGTAAAAGGAAATGAAATGAAATGAAAATGGAATGAATGCAAGGATGCAAACCAAAACAAAAAGCACATTTATGATGCTAATGATGCTAAGAGATGATGCAAATGTATATCAAGAGATGTGAATGATCATACAAAGGATGAGAATGCAAATGAAGCATAAAGGAAGCATGAAAGTTCATGAATGCACATGAAATGAAATGAATGCATAACATGGCAAATGGATGATGAAATGATCAAACATGATTCTAAGATGTCCTATGATGTCTTATATGTCATGTGGATGCAAGAAATGTCATGGCAAGTTCATGAATGCAAGCATATGCAAGATGTATGCAAATGAAGATGCAAAATTAGGGTTTTATGAAAGGATGAGATGCAAAACTCAAAAACAGAAGCAAATGGTAAGATAAAAAATTGAAAATGCACTCAAAGGAACCCTAAACCTATACTAAGTTACCATCCAAAGGGTGAGGTCAGAAGCTTAACCTAGAAGGAGTTGTGAATTTCCTAAGTTTCTAGGGTTTTAAGGGTGATCTTTAATGTAAAATGTCAAACAAATTGAAAATGCAAGATAAAAATGAATCAAAAATGATTTAAAATAAAATGCAACAAAAATGCAAGAATCATTCACAAACTCAAATTGGTTTAAATGTTATGAATTTTTGAAGTTAGGGTTAGAAAATGAACAATTTTAAGAACCCTAATTCATTGAAAAATATCAAAGCATGATTAAAACTAAAAATAAATTTGTATGGTGAGTTTGTAAATGTTTCTAAATGTCTAAGAATGATCCCAGATTTTTTTGGTGATTATTAAATACTTAAATGTATTTTTAATTAATTAAAATCAATTAATTAATTAAATAAAACATTTAAATGATTTAAAAATACTTGTTTTATGCAAAAAATAAAAATAAAAATATTTTTGGGTTCTAAAAATTAATAAAAGGTTTGATAAAAAATTTCAGAATTTTTTGATGATTTTTACTATTTTTAATAATTCGTACAAAATAAATAAGAAAAATGTGAAATAAAAATTAATTTAATGAAAGGTATGCTGATCCAAGGCTCCAGATTCAAAGTTGGGAGTTTTTGGTTGACTGGCGCGTCATCCAATGGTTGGGATTTGTCCTGACTAAAATTAATTTAATTAATCCTAATTAAACTAATTAAATGAGAATTAGGGCTAATGAAGCAATCCTGGCCATTAAAAACACGCGCGCAAGGCAAAACCTAGGGCTGACTTTCAAAGTTCATTAATTACAGGATTAGGGCATAAATACTTTCAGGTGACCGGAACAGTGTTCCGGTCATCTTCTCCAGCGAGCAAAAATATCATCTCTCGCCCTAAGCATCTAAAACCTAATTTTTCTGCCCAGAAATGATCCCCATACATCACTGAACCTAAATCCCCAAACAAAATTCATTTATAACACATCAAAAGAGAGAATCGAAACAAATTAGTTCTAGGTCAAAAACTTTCAGAGATCATGAAATGCTTATTTCTCGTCCATTCTCAAAACTAAACATATCAGGATGATCAGTGCAACTCATAGAATCATTCTATAACAAGAAATCAAAGTTCTGGAAAAAAAGTTCTTGAGGTATACCTGAGATGGAGCTTGGTTATCTGGAGCTTTCTGGCCACTTTCTTGGTGCTTTTCCACTCCAATGAACCCCTTGATGCTTCTGGCAAGCTTGAAACAATTTTGTATGGACTGGTTTGAGAGCTTGCAACCTTGCTGCACCAGAATCATATTTTTGTTTGAGGTGGTTTCAGGCTATGGTGATGGGTGGGAAATGATCCTGGGATAATGCTGAGTTGTTTTGTGAAAGAAGTTTGAAGTTTTGTTAAGTGTGCAGAGAGTTTCGAAAGAAAATACAAGAGGGATGATTTTGGGGAACTTGTGAATGCTGAAGTGTTAGGTTGTGTTCTTATGTGTTATGGCTTGCATAAAGTCCACATATCAAGTTGTGATAGGTCTGTGGAGTTGGTGTGGGCTATGTTGATTGGTATGGGGTGTTTTGCAAAAAGTCAAGATTTCTTGTACTTGAGGTATGGGCAAGTGGCAGGCTTGGTAAAATGGGGTGTCTGGTGCAGCAAGGATCAAGGATTTCCATGGAAATCACTTTGAGGCAATTCAGCATGTTGAGACAAAGTTATGGGAGGTTTTGCAATTTGAAGAAAGTTTGGCCCCTTTGAGATTTATTCATGGGCAAGGCATGGAATTTTTAAATTCTTTGGGCAATTCTAAGTTTTAGGCATTGCATAATGTTTGTATGATGCTTAGAAGTCAATTAGAGGTCATTAGAAAGCTTGAACATGCCATTTTGCAAAATCCCTCTTTGACATGAAACTTGAAATTATGTGATTTTTGCAACTTTGGAAAGCCATAACTTGAGTTCCAAAATGAATTAGATCTTGTTCTTGTACTTTATGTAAAGGGAATGATCCAATCTACAACTTCCATGACCAACAATTTTTCATTTGAAGCATTTTTGGTTAAGAAAGAGGAGGTTGAAAAACTTTCCCAAAATGGAAAGTTTACATTACAAGTCATTTCCATTTTTGGCAACTTTTGGTTTAGCTCACTTTTCTTCAAATTTGTGAACTTCTAAGCACTTCAATGATTAAATAAAGACCATACAACTTCAATTTGATGAAAAATCCACTTTGGTTCCATGTTGGGGGGCCTCATATGCCCTGATTTTGCTCTGACTTGCTCAAGAAGTTACCCTGTGATCATATGACTTCCACAAGGAATTTCTTCATCAAACTTGGTATGCATGATCCTTATATCATATTAATACCAATAGAAACAAGAATGACCAAAAAATTTGGAGTTATGGCCTCTGAAACTAAAACCCTAATTTCAGGCCATCTGTGCAGTTAAACCCTAGCCCTGCTTCCATGCTTTGCCAATTCTTGTGATTCTTGACTTACTTGATCTTTTGAGGATAAAATATGATGATTGAACATACATGGAACCTCTTGAGATGATTGAAGACCTTGGGAGTGGCTCAGATGATCTTAGATTGCTCAGATCACAAACCCTAGATGCAGATGAACTTGAACCAATGCAGTGAAGCAAAAAAAAATGCAACATGATATGATATGATTGAACTAATGCAAATATGAAAAATCACAAGCCATGGTGTGAACTTAGTAAAGGAAATTTTGGGGTGTTTACAATGGCGCACAATTCACATCGTATTTTTAAATTGTTTTGAATTTTGAAAAATTGGACTTCGGTTTTAAATAGTGAAATTCTGGTATGAGAGAACCAGATGAGGAAAACAATGTCGAGATATCTGGTTTGTTATAGAAAACAAGGCCATGTACAACTAGTAGCATTACTGTAGTATGATAAAACATATTCTAAATATCCTACAGGATGTTTAGACATCTGGTTTGACATTCAACAAGAATACTGCATAATACAATACAGAAAAGCATAAATAACACATTCAAATTGTTAACCCAATTCGATGCAATCACGTCTACTCTAGGGGCTGCCACACTGGGAAGGAAATCCACTATGTAGTATCAATTCAAAGACCCTCAGCAAACCACTCAGTTTATGATCTTATCACTTAATCACTACCAATGCAACTTCTATCTAGGAACTCCTAAATATGAGACACCTCTCACTCCCTCTCAATCACAACAATGATAACAAACTAATAGTCAAGAATCAGAAGACTCATTTCCATGATAACACCTTAGAGTTTGCTTAAAAGCATCCTCCAAGAACAATGTACCTATTACTTAATAGCTTCGAGGTTTACACAAAAACAGCTTTAATGATTATATCGTTTAGAATATGGTTGTTACAAGACTCAACCCTAATGATACAACTTTTACATCTTTGGTTCGTTACTAAAAATATGTTACAAGACTTCTTTTTATAACCTATTCCCAACTGTATTTGGGCCTCCTAAAATGCAGCATAACAGTTGCTACAAATATACAAAAAATCCTGCTACAAAAAGATCTTCAAAACTATAACTTCCTAAAATATCTCTATATTTAGAAAGTCTATATTTATTCAATATTTTTCTCTAATTCAGGTTTGAATCCTTCAAGATCTTTAAATTAGTTTCACCTTGGATTACTTTAAAATCTCTAAATATCGTTTCTTTCAAATTATAACAGAATCTTCAATCCACCTGTATTAGTTCATGATGTTGAATGACTACATAAGACATCTTCTTCGACATGTTTCTCCAGATGTTGAAACACTTCAACTCAACATGATAAGGCACATAATAGGACTTCTTTGCTTAACTTGTTCTTATTTTGCAAGATCCTATACAATATATTGTTGTTATACTTGTTTTACAAATTGATGGCAATCCTAGAAATACAGAACTAACAATCTCCCCCTTTGGAAAATTTTGGCTAAAACAAATATATATAAAAAATTACAACACAAAATCCTACAGCAAAACTGAAAAAGACAACAACAACACTTTCTTCATCTTGTCAGGGCATGTTGCTTGACATCTTCATCAACAACCTTCCTCATCATCAGTGGAAACAACAATGGACTAGAGGTAGAAAGTCCTGAACTCTTGACAAAACGCATCCACTACTACCCCTATCCATTCAGGTTCCCATAAATATTCCTCACAGACTGAGAAACACTCCCCCTCAAGGAGACTAATGGGGACATAAGAGAATAAGACACACATCCTCTTATGTAACTCAGAACAGAAGTTACAATTATGTTCATAACTCAGGACACAAGTCACAATGACTAACACTCAACATCTTCCCTGACATCTTAGAGTCGCATCTGAAGCACATCTAGCATAACCATGGGAACAGAACCTCTATGCACACCATCTGAGCAAACCCTTTCTCCCCATTTTTAGCCAAAATATGGAAAAGACAACCTTCGCAACACCACACCCATGTAATAGTCACCCAGATACAAATAAAACCCATAATGAATAAAAAAGAAAAGATTGACATGCTGAATGAGGAGAAATGCTCTCTGTAAATAGGAAGTTCTGACCTAGGAAATAATGGTCGTTCCTTGAATGCAGATGCATTTTTGGTCAATTATCTTTAATTAAGAGCAAAAACTTCTACACCAATTAAAGTGAACCGTCCAAAGCAAACTTTGAATGTCTAAATTTTCTTTTTCAAACAAAGAAAACATGTGTTTCACATCCTTCTGTCAGCATTGTCCATAATAACTCCTTTTTTGGCTTAAGATAAACATGTGCTGAAACATGTTCTGACATCCTACCACATATTGTCTGCTAGCAACACTACATGCACAGTTCTTCATGATTCAATTAATACTGCAGATAGCAATTTCATCCTATATGGACTCATACTACCCTTTGAACACACAAGAAAAATCTCATTTAGATCACACAGGAAGGCCAATTGTAAAACCAAGACTTTCTTTATGTTTAAAGTAATAACAAACCTCAGACTAAGCAATGTCTGAGCACTTACCCCTTTTCCCTATGTTTACCAGAAATTGACAAACAAAAAGGCAAACTCTATCCAACTAAAGGGTATGAACATAGAACAATTTTTAAACTTCTCTTGAGTGAGCTTATGTACCAACTAGCTTCTCACAACTAAGTAAAATATATCAGCCTGAGAAACAATTAACCATACTTAGTAGAACATGTTACGACATGATGTATGACATCACAGAACCTTATAAGAGTCAACCCTTAACAATCCAAGGACACTCACTTTTCTCTCTTGTACTGTCTAGATCAACAAGAAAATTTCTACTCCCCCTTAACTTCACAAGTCCAGCTACACAGAAGTTGACATTACTCTCCCCCTATCATGGATGACGTATGCTCCTTTGTACTTTGATGAATGGAAAACATAAGAAGCATATTCATGTCTTCAAGAGCTCACTCTTTGTTCAACTCACATGTTGAAAACAATCATCCCTTGTACCAATACGCATATGATCCCCTCTTAGTTTGTTGTCATCACAGGCTCTAAATGTTGATCAACTTCTCACTAGTGACACTAGGATAATATTCCCTTTATAGGCTTTCATTCTTGACCAGAAACTTCCAACAATAATCATTCATTCATCTAACTCTGACATTAGAATCAATTTATGAATATCCATGTTCAGACTTTCAAGCAATTACTACCTAATCTACTACAGACTTCTTTACAATCTACTTCTAAGGCAAACCTTTTACTTAATCATTCTCCCATATGATAAGATAGACTAATTAGATACCACGTAGATAATCATCTCAGATAATGTCCTAACATAAGTTAAAATATCTTCTACACACCAAGACATCATCACCATGATTCTTGATATGTTCCAACAACTGGACTTACTATAGCATAGTAATCTACGATGTGAAGACCTTCAACAACATTGTGTCACCTACTTGAATGAGAACACCAGAAAGAGAAATAAACTCTCATCCACCTTCAAGAAGAACAAAACTCCTTGAGTCTTAAACTCATCACCCTTCTGCCCAAGAGTAACTTGTTCCAAGACAAACCTCAAGACAAACCAGCTGCCACACTCTAATTATCTTGATTTTTCAAATCCACTATAGAGATCAACCAATTGTGATAGTTTGATCACCTAATTTATGAATCCTCATATGAAAAAGCCAACTGTCACAAATTGCATTCTTCACGTTTGTCATAATTCTCACAAAGATATGTTGATCTACTTACTAAAATTAGTCTTCAAATCACAAGTTCTACTTACTTACTATCAAACATACTTCGAATATCTAAGCATGTAATATCTTCTTCTTGCAGCTTCCACAACCTATTCAGCGTGTAACCTTCTTGAAGCATGCAATTTTTCATTCCTGTAGATCATCCTATCTTAGATTGATGTGCCACTTCACCAATTGAGATTCTGATGTTCAACTAGATGTTAGAACATTATGAGTCAACATCTAGCTGTTGAATTCAGCTCCTTCTTCTGCCACTTGAAAGGACTTCCTCCCTTATTAGTACAAGAGTCCCATGCTCTCATAGACTTGATTCAATAACCAAGTTTGAGTAAATAACCTCCATTATGTTGATTTTGCAATCATTTTAACCAATCTCACAAATTGATGAAAATCTTCCAATGCCTCTCCAAAGTCCTCAAACCATCCACTGTCTGAAGCTTCAGAAGGAATAATTAAGAACTACAACTCATAGTCATACCAAGGATGACACCTTTCCTTGAGTAAAGTAGTCTTTATACGATTATGATATTGGTATCTATTTTAACTTCATGAGAATCATTTGATCTACACCTGAACCTTAAATATACCACTCCAAGTGGTCATCAAAGATATGATGTCTCCATCCTTAGCATCAACAATATCCAACCCAACTACTAACTAGGAACCTCCCTAGAAAAATACAACTCCTGTAACATAAGACTAAATCCAATTATCAGGCCAACTTTCAAGAGATAACAGAACCCCTCTCATGATTTTGCACAAACTATGAGATGTTCCAAACATCTTGTTGAACATCACCGGTGTTAAATCACAAGGATAATCAATCAAATATTTGTGAATTCCATAAACAACAATTGATCTTAAGTCCTTGTATAATAACCTTACCATAAAGTTCTACAATAGTCTCATTTTGAAAAGGGGCTCACAGGTTGCAGTAAGATGAGATATGAACCTTGATATGTAGTTCAATCTACCTAAGAACCCCCGCACTTCCTTTTCAGTTCTAGGTGCAGGCATCTCCTGAATTGCTTTGACTTTGTCGGGATCAACTTCAATTCCTTTTTCACTTACAATGAATCCCAGCAGTTTACTGGATCGCACCTCGAATGTGCATTTGTTGGTGTTTAGCTTCAACTGATACTTTCTCAGACGCTTGAACAATTTCAGTAGATTTATCAGATGGTCTTCTTCAGTGAGGGACTTGGCAATCATGTCATCCACGTAACATTCGATTTCTTTGTGGATCATGTCATGAAATAACGTTACCATAGCTCGTTGATAAGTAGCACCAGCATTCTTAAACCCAAAAGGCATTACCTTGTAAAACAATGTGCCCCAAGGTGTAATGAAGGTAGTCTTCTCCATATCTTCGGGTGACATCCTGATCTGATTATACCCGGAAAATCCATCCATGAAAGAGAATACCGAGAACTGAGCTGTGTTTTCGACCAGTACATCAATGTGAGGTAAAGGGAAATCATCCTTTGGGCTAGCTCTGTTCAGATCCCGGTAATCCACACACATCCGTACTTTGCCATCCTTCTTAGGCACTGGTACAATATTAGCAACCCACGGCGGGTAACTAGTTACAGCAAGGAAACCGACGTCCCACTGTTTTTGTACTTCTTCTTTAATCTTCATGGCCATATCTGGACGAGTACGACATAGCTTCTGCTTCACTGGAGGACATTCTTCTTTCAAAGGCAGCTTGTGCATAACAATGTCAGTATCCAGACCTGGTATGTCTTGATAGGACCAAGCAAAGACATCAACGTACTCTCGAAGCATGTCAATAAGTTTTTCCTTCACTGAATCTTGCAGACTGGCCCCAATCTTCACTTCTTTCAAGTCTTCTTTGGTACCAAGATTAACTGTTTCAACCTCCTCCTGATAAGGAGTAATCACTTTCTCTTCTTGCCTCAACAACCTGGCTAACTCTTCAGGTAACTCATAGTCTTCTTCAACCCCTTCATCAGCTTGATTAATCGGATTGTCGAAGTCATACAAGGTCATAGAAGTGCTGTTGTCGGTGCAATCTGGAGGATAATCTCTGCAAGGGTTGAGATTGGTTCATTTTAGTGATCAGTTTTAATCTTGATTAGAAAAAGTGAAATGAAGTTATTTATTTTGAAAACATTGCCATTTTATTGTTTTGTACAAAAGTGAAAAAAATGAAAAGACAGTGAGCGGAAAAAAGAGACTCGTTTGCAAAAGATGTCTGATATTCATTAATTAATCATTTGCACAAAATTACAATATGGCCCTATTACAAAATGAGTCCTGACACCTTGGGCAAGATGCAGGACTTGATGCATGCTAAAAAGACAGGAAATAATAATTACTCTGCAGGAGTAACCATTATAATTTCCTGGGAAGACCAGTTAGAGACTTAGTTCCCCGGGATCCTTGGACGTATCCAACTCTCCAGGTTGCGGTCGCTTTCCTCCTCATCTTCCAGACTATTCACAGTATCCGGGGTGAGCATCCCCCACTGACAAATTTGGGCTTCTTGGCAGCCTCTGATTGATCTTGTCGGATTGGTCTGTAACCCAATCTGAATCTATCTTCCTTCTTTTCCAATGGCAGCAGCTTGCCCCAGCCTTGAGCAATACCTTTTTCAACAACCTTCCGGGCCTGTTGATAAGAGATGATTGAGGTTCCCATTCTGTCCTCCTAGGATGCAGACAAAACTCCAGTAACCTCATTAACATTTAGGGCCTCAAACCCTTGGATCATCGTCTCATGGATTTCACCATCCATCTCAATATATTTGTAAGTAGCCAGCTGGCTAACAAATATGTCTTCCTCACCAAAGATGGTGATAATCTGTCCTTCCCATTCGTACTTCAGTTTCTGGTGAAGAGTCGATGTTACTGCGCATGCGGCGTGAATCCAGGGTCGATCTAGCAGACAGCTATAAGTAGGCTGTATGTCCATCCCGTAGAAAATGGTCTTGAAGACTTATGGACCGATTACCACTGGCAACTATACCTCTCCCAAAATAGATCTTTTAGAGCCATCAAAAGCCCGAACCACAAGATTACTTGGCCGGAGAGCTATCCCATTATACTCAATCTTGACAAGAGCCTTCTTTTTTAAGACATTGAGTGAGGACCCAGTGTCTACAAGCACATGAGATAAGATAGCTCCTTTGCACTCCAAGGTTATGTGCAAAGCTTTATTGTGGAGACGTTCTTCAGATGTCAAATAAGCATCAGTGAACCCTAGCCCATGGCTAGTATTGACATTTGATACCACTGTTTCCAGCTGATTCACAGTGATCTCTTCTGGCACGTAGGCAGCGTGCAAAACTTTGAGAAGTGCATCCCGATGGGCTTCGGAACACAATAGCAGTGATAGGATTGAGATCTTTGAAGGAGTCAGGTGGAGCTGGTCCACAACTTTGTAGTCACTTCTTTTGATGATTCTCATGAACTCATCCACATCTTGATCGAAGGATGACTTCTGAGTTTCTTTTAGCACAGATTCTCCCAGTATCACACTCTTCCCCTTAGCTTTAGCAGCAGCTTCTGCCTCAGAATTGGTTCTAGGGACTTGTGATGCAAAGAGACATCCGCTTCGGGTGAAGCCTCCGCCTCCCCCAACATTATCCACTTGGGGAGTAAGAACTAGAAAATCTAGAAGGACTTTCTCTCCATTGCAGTATATATCAGCACCATAATGTCATGGTATAGCATTGTCTTTGTCATATGGGATCGGCCCGGGCACCGTGATGGTGACTGGGCTTATTGCAGCTGTTGTTGGGACTACAATGGTCTGTGGATCATAAAATATTATTACAGGACCTCTGGTGGGTGTTGGTGAAGGTGAATTGAAGCTTTGTTGAGACTGTTGTTGAGGTTGAAAGTTGTTGGAACTTGGGACCGTTGCCGGGTCATAATAGATTGTGACGGTGGAAACATCATTGTTGGCTGTTGAAGTTGTAGTAGCCGGTGCAAATTAATTGTTGTATGTTGAAGTGACAGACGGAATGATTGCTGAAGTTGTAGCTGAATCAGTTGGAACAATGGTTGTTGCAGTTGTAGAAGAAACACTTGGATAGATGGTTGTTGCATTTGTAGAAGAACTAGTTGGAAAGATGGTTGCTAGTGTTGTAGAAGTTGTGGTTGTAATGTTTAGTATGCCTTCTCTAATCAAGTCATTGATGCCTTTCCTCAAGCTGGCACACCCATTCTTAGAAAGTTTGCATGATTCGCAACAGGCCTCACAACCTGGAAACACTTGGCACTTTAAAAGCTGGGCTTTAACCTCGGCCAGAGGTGTTTGAATATATGCAATGTCTTCTATTAGACTCGTGGGTGAACCATCCTCTACAACATTAATCCTTGGCCCATTGTGGCTTGGCATAGGATTATTCATCACATTGGGAGGAGGTGCAAAGTTCAGGGCTTTTGTATCTACCAGATCCTGAACCTTCATATGCAGTGCTCTGCATTTTTCCATAGAATGACCAGGTGCGTTGGAATGAAAAGCACACCTAGCATTGGCATCATAGTTTCTTGGAAGGTTTTGAGGATCAGGTGGAGCCAATGTCCTCAACTTAACCAGATTGAGCTTTAGGAGTTGTGGCAATAGTGCAACATATGTCATAGGAATGGGGTCAATTACTCGGTTGACCTGAGATGGCCGCTGTTGAAATGGGCGTTGTTGTTGATTGTTGTTTTTGTATGATCTCTGTGGAGGAAATTGTTGTTGTTGCGGAAAGTGTTGTGGTTGTTGAGCATACTGAGGTGGTGGAGCAGGGATAGTGACAACAGCAACTGTCCTGGGTAAGTATTGGAGCCTACCTCTGCCTAAGTGTACAGAGTTGGTCTCACCAGATCTATGGGGCCTAGCAAATGGTTTTCTTGTACTGTTGGAACTGGCACCATTATCTGAGATCTTTCCCATCTTCAATAGGCTCTCTATTCTTTCTCCAGCTATCACCACATCAGCAAAACTGGTAGAAGAAAAAGCAGCCAATCTTTCAATGTATGTTCCTTGGAGGGTGTTCATGAACATGTCTGCCATCTCTCTCTCAGACATGGGGGGTTGAACTGCAGCAGCAAGTTGCCTCCACCTTTGGGCATATTCTCTGAAACTCTCACAGGAAGATTGAGACATTCCCATAAGGAGGGTCCTGTTAGGAGCCATGTCCAAGTTGTATTGATACTGTCGGATTAAAGCTTCAGCCAAGTCTTTCCAGCTTCTTACTGTGGCTCTAGTCAGGTGGGAATACCATTCTCGGGATGCCCCAGTTAGACTATCCTCGAAGTAAAACATCCACAGCTATTCGTCCATGGTGTATGCTTTTAACCTTCCCAAGAATGATGGAAGGTGGGTGCATGGACAGGATATGCCATTATACTTTTCAAAACACGGGGGTTTGAACTTGTGAGGAATTCTCACCCCTTCCACCAGTACCATGTCCATCACATCAAAGCCTAGGGAATTCTGGGATTCAAGAGACCTTAGCTTCTCGGGAATCTCATCCAACCTACGGTCGTAAACTTCATCCCCAGCCCCAACAACTGTGAACTGCTCTTCTTGAGGATCCTCTTGCAAGATCCTGCCTCCAGTAGTGTTACCTTGAGTATTCCTTATGACATTAACTTTTGGGTTTAGATGAGGCCCAAACTCTGGTGGATCAGTGCGAGGCTGCCTGTGATCGTTGTTACTGGTACCCCCTGTACCTGGATGGTGTTCTTCAGGAGTTTGTCTTTCCACCAACTCCCTTAGCCTTTCCTGACTCTGAGCTAAGCCAGTCATCACAGCCATGAATTGGGTCATCTGATTCCTCATCTCAACCCTCTCATTAGCCATTTGGGTCCTTACTTCATTCAAGTCTTGCTGAACTTGATCCATCTGAATTCCCGGAAGGTTGTTTCTCGTCGGGTACCGGTGTATTCTGTTGACAGGGAACACTCTTCTACGAGCAATGTTTCCTGAAACCACAACAAAGTGAGAAACAACAATAAACAAAAACCTACAAAACAAAGAAAATGTTAGTATGCAATGCAATATGCTTATTTGTCTTCCAAGGGTATCCGGTTTGGTTCTTTGGTTTTGACCTTTCCAGACCTCGAGGAAATGCTGATGATGTTGAGAGATTAAGCCCACCATAAATAATACAAACTAATATATTACAAAGAGTGAAAATACATAGTTTGATTACAATAACATCCCCATGGTGGGTCAAAATACAACAACAAAATCAAAAGTACAACAAAAGGAAAAGTACAAGCAAAAGAATCAGACATCCAATCCAAAGTCATCCTCCCTGACTTCCTTCAGAAGGGCCTCAGTCACTGGACCCACTGGGTGTTCTGTGATAGTCCTGATGAGGAGGTTCCTGGTAGCAATGGCACTGGTTAACTTCTTATGCTTATCCTGATCCTTTGACCTCTTCAACCCCGCCCAGAGTTTCAATTCAGATATCTCCTTCTGAGCTGCCAATAAAGCCTCCTGATGCCTCTTCTCACTAGCCTCCAACTGCTCTATCTTAGCCTGGGTCCTTTGATCTTCTTGTGCACGGGCTTCAGTGATTCTGATCCACCTAGCCTGGCTTTCCTCCAGATAATGCTCTGCCCTAGCCTTCTAAGTCTTTGCCTCCTTGCTAGCATTCTTCAGTACTAACTCCCCTGCTCTTGCCTTCCTAATGTAGTCACTCGTCTTCTCAATTTTGGTCAGATGCTCAACCCTGAGTCTTTCCAATCTCTCATTATCCAGACGGCTGTCATTTCTCTCCCAGAGAGTCTTCTTCAAGGCTTCAGCTAGCTGAGTGTTCCTCTCTTTCAGCTTTTCAAACTCTTCCAGGATGACAGTAGTTGTTGTAAACACCCCAAATTTGCCCTCACTAAATTCACACCATGGCTTTTGATCTTTCATCTTTGCATAAATTTTAAGCATATCATCTCATATAGCATTTTTGCTTCACTGCATTAGGTCAAGTTCATCTGCACCTAGGGTTTGTGATCTGAGCAATCCAAGATTCATCTGAGCCACTCCAAAGGTCTTCAATCATCTCAAGATGGTCCATGTATGTTCAATCATCATATTTTATCCTCCAAAGATCAAGGAAGTCAAAGAATTACAAGAACTGGCAAAGCATGGAAGCAGAGCTAGGGTTTAACTGCACAGATAACCTAAAATTAGGGTTTTGGTTTCAGAGGCCATAACTCCAAATTTTTTGGTCATTCTTGTTTCTATTGGTCTCAATATGTTATAAGGATCATGTATACCAAGTTTTATGAATAAATTTGTTGTGGAAGTCATCTGATCACTAGGTAACTTCTTGAGCAAGTTAGAGCAAAATCAGGGCATCTGAGGCCCCAACAATGGAACCAAAGTGGATTTTTCATCAAATTGAAGTTATATGATCTTTATTTGATTATTGAAGTGCTTAGAAGTTCACAAAATTGAAGAAAAGTGAGCTAAACCAAAATTTGCCAAAAATGGAAATGACTTGTAATGTAAACTTTCCATTTTGGGAAAGTTTTTCAACCTCCTCTTTCTCAACCAAAAATGCTTCAAATGAAAAATGGTTGGTCATGAAAGTTGTAGATTGGATCATTCCCTTTTAAAAAAGTACAAGAACAAGATCTAATTCATTTTGGAACTCAAGTTATGGCTTGTCAAAGTTGGCAAAAATCACATAAATTTCAAGAATGCACAAAGAGGGATTCTTTGCAAAACCACTTGCCAAGGCTTTTTGTGACTTCAAACACACTTAAATACATCATAACACCATAGCACATTGCTTCTAGGTCATAATTGCCCAAGTAATTGCAAGATCACATGCCTTTAACATCAAGATTCCACAAAAGGGCCAAACTTTGTCAAAATTGCAAAACACCCCATAACTTATTTCCCACATGCTGAATTGCCTCAAAGTGAATTCCATGGACCTCCTTGATCCTTGCTAAACCAGACACCCCATTGTACCACCTCTGAACCAGCCCATACCTCAAGGACAAGAACTTTTGACTTTTTTGCAAGAAGGCCATACCAATCACAATAGGGCACAACCACTCCACAGACCTATCACAAGTTGATATGTGGATGAAACCCAAGCCATAACACACAAGAACACAGCCTGAAACCTCATCATTCTCAAGTTCACAAAAACTCTCCCTCTTGCAAAAACCTTCGAATCTCATAACTCAGCCACTCATTCTTAAAACAAACACCACCATTCATTTCTAAACCACTCACTGACCCAAAACCACCCATCAAAACAGCCAAGAACACACCATAAGCAAGATACGATTTCTGACCAGTTGGAGTGCAAGCTCACAAACTAGCCACTTTCAAGGCCTTCCAAGTATCAAAGCTTATTCAGGAAGGTCATTGGAGTCATCTTGCATAGAAGAATCATCCAGAAAGCTCCAAACTAAGAAGCTCCATCTCAGGTAGTCATCTCAAACTTTTTTTCCAGAAATCTCTTTTTAAGTTATAGAATTGTTCCCCATGTTCCCCGTGTTCCCCTTAGGGTTAAGAGTTAGGTCTCCTCCTTTGGGGTTTGAAATCATATTAGGTTAGGGTTCTCTTGATTGCATTTTCAATTTTTTATCTTGTCATTTGCTTCTGTTTTTGAGTTTTGCATCTCATGTTGCATGAAAACCATAATTTCTCATCTTCATTTGCATACCTCTTGCATATGCTTGCATTCATGAACTTGCCATGACATTTCTTGCATCCACATGACTTCTAAGACATCTTAGGACACATTAGACTCATGCTTGATCATTCCTTCATCCATTTTCCATGTTATGCATTCATTACATTCCATGGACATTCATGAACTTTCATGCTTCCTTTATGCTTCATTTGCATTCTCATCCTTTGTATGATCATCCATAGCATTTGGCATGCCTTTGCATCATCTCTTAGCATCATTTTCATCATGTTTATGCTTCTGTGTTTTGTTTGCATCTTTGCATACATCTCATTTTCATTTCATTCTTTCTTTATACTAACCATTTCAGGTGGTAAGTGTTTTAAGAAGTGAATTTGCCTTCACTTCTCACAACCTCTTCTCATCTCTCTTATGCATTCATTGCTGCATTTTGTATTTGTATTAGAGTGAGCTTGCTCATTCATGTTCCCTTTTCACTTTCTTTCTTCAAGTAACTTATCTTCTTAAGTGAAGTAAGTTGACTTGCTTCTTCTGCTTCTCCCCCTTTCATTTGCTTCTTCCTTGGTGGTTCTTCTTGAAGATCTCTTGAAAGCCTCATAAACCCTGGGAATACCCAAGCATGATCACAATTAGGGTTTGATTAGTCCCTCATTAGTTTTACCTTTGTGTCATCTTTTGTGTCTTGTCTTCTCATCTCATAATCAGGGACTAAACCTTCAAGGTTTCAAGGCTTTGTGATTAAGGTTATGCCTGCATCCTTCTCTTGGGATGGAGTGTATAACTTTAATCCTAAGTGTTAAATCCTTGATGTGTTTTAAATCTCTTAATCAATCCATCTAATAATCACTAAGACAATAAGCTTGTAACTTGGGCCTTGCATTAGGGTTCTAATTCTTCCTTAATTGGTTAAGAAGGACTAACCCTAGTGTTAATGGAGAAGTCCTCCTCAAGTTGTCTTACAAATCATAAAATTCACTTCTTAATCTTACCATTAACTAAAATCCACTTTAATAAAGGCTTTGTTTTGTCATGAGGTTAATCCCTAATCATGGATTAAGTTGAGGTATCTTCCTCAGCTTAAATGTTCTCATCTATTATCCTTCTATTAGGATGGTGTAATGGGTCCATTAAATCCTTGATTATGGCTTAAACTCATTACTTAACACTAAACAAAACTCCAAAAACATCTAAATAATTGCAAGTAGGTTAATGATTTTAATCCTACATCATGGTGATTAAGTGTGAGGTGCTTACTTCATACTTAAGGTATTCTCATTACCCCTAATCAGAGGGAAGATGTGATGAGTTTACTAACCCTTGGTTTAGGTTTAAACTCATTAACTTATGACAAACAAAAAAAGCAATAAAAGATTGAAAATACCAAAAACAAACAATAATCGTCTCCTCCGGGATTCTTTTCTCACCTTATTCACTCACAAACGAGAACTTGCTTCTTCTGTCTAATGCGAGATAGTTTGCACCTGAGCCAGACAGGTCATACACTTGAGCATAGACAAGTAAGCAGTTCACAAGTCAATTCATTCTTCAGTCTCTTTGAGTCGAACTACGGTGTTCTGACTTCCTCATTACACGAGAGGATACGTAGGCATAACTTAACCGTTATCGAACAAAAGTATCTGTCTCTCCCCCCTCTTCTAGTATTATTCTTTAAGCCTCATCCTTGAGCATTTCACTTCACATCTTCTTTTGCACTGACACCTGTACATTCTCTTCCAGCTTTTGCACACAGATAGCATTGACACTACCCCTACCCCTTTAAACACAGACTTTCAAGCGTGGATCCCATCGAGTACGACGGACAATCTGGGTGATAATACCTTCCCAGGTTGTAACCAACCCCCTTTCTCAGTTTCTCTGGTTCGCGACCGTCTTGTCCATATCTTTCCAGAATTATGCAGCATTACCTTTCCTTCGGGATAAAAATGCCTAGCTGGCGACTCTTTTCAGTTCATCTTCATGTTCTCTCTTTCGCCGATCGTTCGCGTCTGTACCCCTCTTGGCCAGGTGTCATTTGGTGGGAGCGACAGCTGCAGGTGTCATTTGGTGGGAGCGACAACTGCAGGTGTCATTTGGTGGGAGAGACAGCTGCAGGTTGCACTGTAGAGGGTCCAGGTACATCTTCTAAAGTAAATGGCATCCGGGTGATCTGAGCTCTGGTACGGGACCAATCAGAATACTGTGTTGAAGCAATGTTGTTGCACTTGCCAAGAATGGATGTCCCTTTGGTCTGGATATTATCCCAAGCCCAGGCAACAAGTCTGACAACAGCAGAGTTAGGTTGGATCTCACAGTAGAGAGTTCCAGCCAAATCTTGTCCTCTGGGAGGATGAACCAAAGCATATCCCAATTGTCTCTTAAACAGTAAAAGGTTGTAGTTGATGCAACCTTTCACTCCTATCAAAGGCACATTAGGATATTTCCCACAGCTAGTAATGATGTCCTTGCCTTTGGTGCTCTGAGTGCACCATCTGATGTCAAGGAAATGAATCTCTTAGCCCAGTTCTTCTGTTGATGAGGGTTCAGGAAGGTATCTGATTTTGGCAAGTGTCTTAGCAGCCAAGAGTAGTACAGAGGAGCACAACGTCTGACTAGTCTTCCTCTCTGCATTTCATTCCTCTGGTGTACTGAGTAGTAGAAGTCTCCAAGCAAGGTAGGAACTGGGTTCCTTAATAAGAACAGGTGGATGGCATTCTTACTCACAAACTTGGGCTCATCTGCAAACAAAATAACCCCATATATACTGAGGGATAAAAGTGCACAGACAACCTTCCATTCCCCTACTGCAGCCTTCAGGGTAGCCTGAGAGATCAAAAAGTCTAGGTGGAGGCCTGGAATCCCAGCCTTGGTTGTCATGTTCTAATCAATGAGGGCAGGCTCCAAATGCAATGCTCTGGTTATGTCTTCATTTCTGGGAGAAACCATCTCTGGGTTGAAAGGGATCCCTCTCCTGATAGGAACTCCAATCAACAAGAAAAATTCTTCTAGCAATGGTCCCATCTGGAAATCAGGGAATGTGAAGCATCTGAGTGGAGGATCATAAAACTGTAAGCATGTATGGATCATGCTCCTCTGAGATGCATATAGATCCATGACCATGTCCAATATGCCCCCATAGTGCTCTCTGAATAGTGGGATATGGTCAGGTGTAATGAGGGACTGGACTTGCCTGATGCCAGTCAGGGTGGGCTCAAAGAAGTGGTATGTGATGTTGCTCTTTCTTGAAGTGTCCATACTGATGATGGGTGCTGATGAAGGAGCTGAGAACAACTTCTAATGAAGGTCACTGACTGAGAAGCTGGAGATGGGTCTCTGATGAAGATAGCTGGAGAAGAACCACTGACAAAGTGATGGAGATGCTGAAGAAGAAATACTGATGAAGATATTGGAGAAAATGATTGAAGAAATTTGAGCAGCAGAAGGGGTCAAAACCAAACCAAAGATAAAGATGGATACCCTGTAAAACAAATAAGAAAATGTTAAATGATGCGAGAATCATGTATGCAAATGATATGCAAAGGGTTTGTGATCAAGTGCTGGATCTGGTTATTTGTCTTGGTAAAAACCCATGTATGTTCATAAGTCTGGATGAAGGCTCAGAAATCCAGTAACCAGGCGGGGGACTCAAATAAAGAGTCACAAGTCCGGGGTAATCACAAGAACTGTCCAAAGTGATGCATTCTTAAAACAAAACTAGTAACAGGGTATGATGTGGCCAAGGTTTCCTGCAAACCTGTAAACAACCCAACCCCCTCACATGTAATGTTCTAGAACAAGGATCCTCAGACTTGGATCAGTTATGAGAAGTGTAAACACTTCTAACCCAGAGGTACAGTGTTTACAATAACCATAAAGGATCCTCCTCTAATTCACCTCAGATGCTGAAGGTCATAAAAAGGTCATCCAGACTTACCAGGCTTCCCAGATAGCCCTAGTACTACAGAAAATCTGTAGCACAGAGTTCTCAAGAAGAAACCCATGTCTGAACCATGTTTCATATTCCCGCACCAGGACGAAATGGAATGGAAAAGAATATGCAGCCACTCTAGCCTATGTGTCACTCAGGTCCCCGGTATAGGACCTTAATCACTCAATGAAACCCCACCCACCAAAACAGACAAGAGCCAGCACAATGGTAATGACAGTATGAAAATGCATAAAACTGTAAAAGAAAGCAATAAATAAAGTTGTACATAAAGCAATAAATAAAGCAAATAAATAAGCACAAGTAGCACATAACACCCCCGTAAACACAAATCAAACAAGCGCTAGGAGGAACCCACAAAAAGAACCAGAAGCCCTGGTTGCAATATAAGGGTCCCCAGCAGAGTCGCCAAGCTTTCGCTCCCACCAAATGACACAGGGTCAGATAGGGTACAAGCGCGAACGGTCGGCGAGAGGAGGAATGAAAATGAAGGTGAAAAGAGTCGCCAGCTAGGCATTTTTATCCCGAAGGAAAGTTAATGCTTAATAAACCTGGAAATATATGGATAAGACGGTTGCGAACCAGAGAAACTGAGAAAGGGGGTTGGTTACAACCTGGGAAGATATTATCACCCAGATTGTCCGTCGTACTCGACAGGATCCACGCTTGAAAGTTTGTGTTTAAAGGGGTAGTGTTTGTGATATCTGTGTGCAAAAGCTGGAAAAGAATGTACAAGTGTCAGTGCAAGAAAATGAAGTGAAGTGAAATGCTCAGGAATGAGGCTTAAAAGAATAATGTTGGATGAAGGGGGAAGAGACAGAGACTTTTGTTCGATAACGGTTAAGTTATGCCTACGTATCCTCTCGTGCAATGAGGAAGTCATGACACCGTGGTTCGACTCAAAGAGACTGAAAGATAAATTGATTGATGAACTGCTTGCTTGTCTATGCTCAAGTGTATGACCTGTCTAGCTCTGAAGCTAACTGTCTTGCATTAGACGGAAGAAGCGAGTTCTTGTTTATGAGTGAAGATGATGAGAAAAGAATCTCGGAGGAGACGATTATTGTTTATTTGTTGAGTTTTCAATCTTTTATTGCTTTTTGTGTTTGTCATAAGTTAATGAGCTTAAGCCTAAACCAAGGGTTAGTAAACTCATCATATCCTCCCTTTGATTAGGGATAATGAGAATACCTTAAGTATGAGGTAAACACCTCAAACTTTATTTCCATGATGTAGGATTAAGATCATTAACCTACTTGTGATTATTTATATGTTTTTTGGAGTTTTTGTTTAGTGTTAAGTAATGAGTTTAAGCCATAATCAAGGATTTAATGGACCCATTACACCATCCTAATAGAAGGATAATAGATGAGAACACTTAAGCTGAGGAAGATACCTCAACTTAATCCATGATTAGGGATTAACCTCATGACAAAACAAGCCTTTATTAAAGTGGATTTTAGTTAATGGTAAGATTAAGAAGTGAGTTTTATGGTTTGTAAGACAACATGAGGAGGACTTGTCCATTAACATTAAGGTTAGTCTTTCTTAACCAATTAAGGAAGAATTAGAACCCTAAAGCAAGGCCCAAGTTACAAGCTATTGTCTAAGTGATTATTAAGATGGATTGATTAAGAGGTTTAAACAAATTAAGGGTTTAACACTTAGGATTAAAGTTATACACTTCATCCTAAGAAAAGGATGCAGGCATAACCCTAATCATAAAGCCTTAAAACCTTAAAGGTTTAGTCTCTGATTATGATATGAGAAGAGAGACACAAAGAAGACACAAAGGTAAAACTAAGGGGGGGACTAATCAAAACCCTAATTATTGTCATGCTTGGATGTTCCTATGGTTTTTAAGGCTTAAGAAAGATCTTCAAAGAAGCCACTAATGGAAGAAGAAGATGAAAGGAGGAGAAGCAGAAGAAACAAGTTAACTTACTTCACTTAAGAAGATAAGTTACTTGAAGAAAGAAAGTGAATGATGAACATGAATGAGCAAGCTCACTCTAAACCAAATGAAAATGCATCAAGGATGCATAAGGAGAATGAGAAGAGAAATGAGAAGTGAAGGAAAATTCACTTCTCAAGTTACTTACCGCCTGAAATGGTTAGCATAAAGGAAAGAAAGAAATGAAAATGAAATGTATGCAAAGGTGCAAACCAAAACCAGAAGCATAAACATGATCCAAATGATGCTATGAGTTGATGCAAAGACATATCAAGTGCAATGGATGATCATACAAGAGATGAGAATGCAAATGAAGCATGTAGGAAGCATGAAAGCACATGAAAGTTCATGGAATGAAATAAATGCACATCATGGCAAATGGATGAAGAAATGATCAAGCATGATTATAATGTGTCCTAGGATGTCTTAGATGTCATATTAATGCAAGAAATGTCATGGCAAGTTCATGTATGAATGCATATGCAAGATGTATGCAAATAAACATGAGAAACTAGGGTTTTATTGCAACATGAGATGCAAAAGTCAAAAAACAGAAGCAAAACATAAGATAAAATATTGCAAATGAACTTAAAGGAACCCTAACCCCATATGATATCACACCCCAAAGGATAAGTCCTAACTCTTAACCTAAAGAAAGTTGTGATTTTTCTAAGTTATCTAGGGTTTAAAGGTACCTTAAGAGGGAAAATGCAAATCAAATAAAAAATGAAAGATAAATTTGTGACAAAAATATGCTAGATACTATATGCTATATGAAGATCAATGCAAAAAGAATCAATGTCATACCATTCATGGTTAGGCAGAAAAGAATTCTTGAAGTTAGGGTTCAAAAATGGAATTTTTATGAACCCTAAATTCAAGAAAATTGTCAAAGAGTGTTCAAAACCAAAAGGAAATTTGTATGAATGGTTTGACAATGTTTCTAAATGTCCTATGATGCAATGTGAATTTTTTTGGAATTTTCAGAAACCTAAATGATATTTTAATTAATTAATTTCCATTAATTAATTAAATAAACATTTAAATGTTTTAAAAATTATTTTTTAATGCAAAAAATAAAAATAAAAATGTTTTCTGGTTGAGAAAAATATTTGAATTAAAAATGCAAAAGGAAAATATTTTTGGAATTTTCTAACTATTTTAAATAAATTATGCAAAATAAATGATAAAAAATGAAATAAAAACTGAATTAATGGGAAGTATGCGCATCCAAGGGACAAGATTCAAATCTGGGGTGGAGGGAAAGACCTGGCGCGCATCTCAACGGCCAGAATTCAAATTCAGTTAATTTTAATTAATCAATTTATTAATCCTGAATTAAGTTAATGAACTAATCTTAACCATCCAAAAACGCGTTAACCCTAAGATTTAAACTCACCCTAATTTTTCATTTGAAGCATTTTTGGTTGAGAAAGAGAAGGTTGAAATACTTTCCCAAAATGGAAAGTTTACATTACAAGTCATTTCCATTTTTGGCAACTTTTGGTTTAGCTCACTTTTCTTCAATTTTGTGAACTTCGAAGCACTTAAATGATCAAATAAAGATCATGTAACTTCAATTTGATGAAAAATCCACTTTGGTTCCATTGGTAGGGACCTCAGATGCCCTGATTTTGCTCTGACTTGCTCAAGAAGTTACCCAATGAACATATGACTTCCACAATGAATTTCTTCATCAAACTTGGTACACATGATCCTTATGACATATTGAGACCCTTGGAAACAAGAATGACCAAAAAATTTGGAGTTATGGCCTCTGAAACCAAAACCCTAATTTCAGGTCATCTGTGCAGTGAAACCCTGGCTCTGCTTCCATGCTTTCCAAGTTCTTGTGATTTTTTTGACTTCCTTGATCTTTGGGGGATATAAAATGATGATTGAACATACATGGACCCTCTTGGAGTGATTGGAAGCCTTTGGAGTGGCTCAGATGGATCCTTGGATTGCTCAGCTTACAAACCCTAGGTGCGGATGAATTTGAACTATGCAGATGAAGCAAAAATGCAATATGAGATGATATGCTTAACTAATGCAAATATGGAAGATCACAAACCATGGTGGGAACTTAGTGAGGGCAAATTTGGGGTGTTTACAACCAAGGTACCCCTTTTCTCGTTCTCTCCTACGTCTAAGATCTGGCACAAGTCATGGATCCTTGTAATTACTTGACATACATAATGGATTCAAACTAAAGGATCTTCCAATGTGAATTGTCACTCCCCATGGAACCACTCCCGATCCTGAGTCTCTTACCCGTAAGCACCATTACGTACATACAAGATAAATGAATGAATTCAGATCAAGGTTATTCCCACATGATCGTCACTCCCCATGGACTGCTCCCCATGTAGAGTCTTTTTTCCCATAGACTCCATTCATTTATGGGAATTCCTTTCAAGTACGCACACATACCTTCCCAAAGGAGCGCCTAATATGATCCTCAGTACGTGGGAAGGATGTCAAGTTGTTTGTTTCTGACTATATGATCTCACACACATAACATAAATTACTTATCTCAACACAAAATGCCACAAAGCTATTACATGTTCCATATAGTGGTTAACCTCACAAATAGACAATTACTCATCCAAAATGCTCCCCTATGCATCAAATACATTAGCATTGTTTTCTAAGTTATCTAGAATCCTATGGATCCTCACAAGTCTTTATCTAACCTAGTATCCTCTCTCATTTTTAATTTCATTAATATCTTTCATTTCCAAAAATTCCAAGGGTCATCATACGTCACAATCATTAATCATTATATTAGAATAAGATATAAGAGTATTATCATGCATAAGAAGTGAATAATTAAGCATCAAACAAATAAGAAAAACAACTGATGTGTTTGTTGTGCGAAGGACACGCGAAGCTCTTCGCTATGAAGCTTAGCGTGTGAAGGTCAGGGGAATGGAGGAAGTAGGAAAAGGAGGCAAAGTTTTCCTTGCGAAGGTCTGAAGAATGTTATCCCTAGACTATATTTTGGTTCGTTGTGTGAACATCTGAGTCTGAAGTGTTTGCCAGCTATTCGCTGTTGAAACACTGCAATTTCTATAATTTTTCTCCTTACGGGGAACATCCCAAAACAAGGGTTTTTCACCCATTCAAGTTCTTGTTTCCCCAAACTTGTGTAGAATAAAAAACCAAACATCATAAAGAATATTTAAGTTATACTAACCACAAATTTCATGTTGCAACCATGGATTCTTCTACACTATATCTAAACATCAAAAACCTAACCTTCACAAATTCTAACCATAAAAGTCTCTTCCTATAACCCACCTTGATATAAGAAGATGTAGATGATGATGAATAAGAATATGAGGATGAGTTGCTTGATATAAGAAAATGATGATAATGGAGATTTTAGGGTTTGCTTCTCTTTTCTCCTCTTGCTCTTCCTTCTCTCTACTTCCTTTCTCTCTCTCTCTCTCTCTCTCTCTCTACTTTTTTCTCTTTTATCACCAAAATGAAGGAAAAGAAAGAAAAAGAGAATGTTATAAGAAAACTATCGTTTAGTTAGTAAGACTAACTAAAGAGTCATTCAGTTACTCTAATTATTATTTCTGATAACTCTCAGAGCACATCGGAACCCAGTTGACCTTAATAATATTACTTAGAGCATTTTATTAAATACAGGGTATTACATCCTCCCCCCGTAAAAATAAAATTTGTCCTCGAATTTAAAGTTTCCACGTAGCATCACTCGGATGCGTCTTATCACATTTAACCTTAATAAGAAGGATTTCCTAGTTCCTTAACACCTTTGTTTCTCTTCCCACAACATGGATTGGCAAATGCTCGAAAGTAAAATCTATAACACCTCATTTTC
Source organism: Lathyrus aphaca (assembly GCA_963966055.1). Taxonomy (NCBI): domain Eukaryota; kingdom Viridiplantae; phylum Streptophyta; class Magnoliopsida; order Fabales; family Fabaceae; genus Lathyrus; species Lathyrus aphaca. The sequence continues at coordinate 260,315,223 of OZ014519.1, forward strand.
TATTTAATTATTATTTGCGAAATAATTGAATTGTCGTGATGAGTGGTGTCGTGGCGTGTTTTCTATGTGTTGTATGTGGAAATATTAATAATGAGAAATATTTTAATATTATGGTTATTATTTTTATTATTATTATTATTTTATTTTATTGAGAGAGATCAATGAATTGAATAATAAAATAATTGGTTGTGTAGAGAGTGAGGGCTAAGTAGGTAATTGTGGAGATAAGAGTAAGGATAAAAGAGGAATAGCATAGATAAGAGACTTTTATAGAGAAAGTTAGAGGGTTAGAGGATTCTTTTGCCAGTATGTGTAAAAGGAAAAGAACAGAAGAAGGAAGGCTAAGGAAAGAGGGAGAAGACTCCATTAGAGAGAAAGAAGATTCATCGTCTAAGGTAAAGGTGAGATTCTTTCATCTCAAAAGGGATTAATGATGTGTGTATTCGGGTAGTTAATCATTATGTGGAATCTATGGTGATTTTTGATTGTGAGTAGTTAGGGTTTATAGAAATTTATGAATAAAGAAGCTAGATTAATTAGAATTGTTGTGTTTGTTTGTTGTGATGAAAGAAGCATGTTAGATGTGGGTTAATGGACTATAACCTGTGTCAAAAACTGGATTAAAAGGGGTTTTTTAATGTTGGAATCGCAGTTGGGAAGTGTGTTCATCGCATGGTTTTTCTGCTAGAATCAAGAAGCGTGCTTAGCACGGTGTATCGTGCTTAGTGCGGCCTGAAATACTTTAGCCTCTTTGAGGTAGTGACAAGCGCACTTAGTACGTTAGGGGCTCTCTTAGCGCGACCTGGAACGAAAATATTTTCTTAAAGTTAATTGAAAATAAGTGTTTTATGATGTGGTAAGGTTGTATTGCTTCTAAATCGATGTTTCCATGTATTAATGCTTCGTGTATGTGTCCATTGATGATTTAACATGATATACCATGATTTTAGGGTTTGATTATGTAATTGATGTTTGTTAGTTGTATAAGCATGAAGACGCTTGTTTGAATAAATGTATGTTGTTGTTGTTAAATTGTGATGGTATGTTATTATTCCTAAGTTGTTGTTGTATGTTGTTGTTAAGTTGTGGTTTGTAGTGGTATGATACATTGATTTTGTGAAGGTCATTGTATGTTGTCGTTGAGGTGCATATCATTTGCATAAGTTGTAGTATGATGTGTGACCCTATGAAGTGTGAGCATCTACCTGGAATCCTTGATGGTATTGATGTTGTTGTTGTTAAGGTGGTTTTGTGCCCATGTGGGGTGTGAGCAATCACGATTTCCGTGTGCCCAGGTGGGGTGTGAGCGAATGATAGAATTTTTTCATACCCTAAATTTTGAACCTAAGATATATACCTTATCAGAGGAAATCCACTGACCTAAGGACTGTGTTAGAGTGGTCTAGAAGTATCCCCGCAATGAAATAGGATTCCTTGGTCCCTTAGAGGATTCAGGATAAGGACCAATCATTAATAAATAATATTTTAAACCTTTAAATCATTTTAAAAGTTTCAAGGAATCTTAAATGATAAAGAATCATTCAAAGATTGTACGGTAATTTCATTGATTTGGGCCCTGAGTCATCACTATCACCAATTAGGGTTGCAGTCAATTGAGCCCTCCAGATGAAATTTTCCATGAAGAAAGTAGCCAAGGCCTCCATATGTCATCAAGAAAGGTTGACATGACTTTGACAAGCCATCTACAGGTCCAAGAGATGCATAGATCAAGGATTTCAAGATTAATGTTTCATAGTGCCCAAATCAGGGTTTCTAACTGATCGGGGAACCCAAAGTCAAAATTTTCATATAGACAATAGCCAATACCATAGTAAATGGTTTAAATAGCTCAAATACATCATGGAAGTCCATTAACAAGTTCAAAATATACTAGAGGATGTCCATTTAAAAAATCAGAAAACCAGGGGTATCTGGTGTAATTTCCATTTAAACCAAAAAGTCAAAGTTTGACATTTCATCCAAAATGATCTTTGTGACCTATATTATAAGAATATATGGTCCATTGGTGCATTTGATCACAAAAAATCAGAAATTTGAAGATAACTTGCAAAAGGGGCAACCAAAGCTCAAATGAAAGATCTTGCCATAAAATACAAATGATTTAACTTGATCACAAAATACCCTATTTCCGAGCATCATAACTTGTGATCAAAGCATCGAATTTTTGTGAACCAAATATCAAATTAAATATCTTTCCATAAAATACTAATGATTCAACTACACAAAACTCCAATTCATCATAGATTGTGAGTTGAAGATTGATCAAAATCAAGAAAAAATTAGAAATTTCAACACTAAGACAAAATCTCCCTAAGTACAAAATCAGTCAAAACATCAAAACTAGGAGGCTTTTTTCACATAGATCCAAGCTGGATCAATTTCAATGTTATACATCAATGTTATCACAAATTTTTCCAACAATTCAAAGAACTAATTGGCATGAAAAATGTCTTACTTGAACATGAAGAAATCACGGATCTAAGTCGCCGTGACAAACTGTTTTCCAAAAATAGATTTTCATAAAACTTGAAATTATGATTTTGGTGAGTCAAGGGATGAGAATATCTGGTCTTAAGCATATAAACAATAATTACAAACCTAATTAAACCTACAAACTCATGATTACACAAAGGAATTCCCATTTATGGAATTTATGAGTTTCAATACATATGCATTTTGATCCAATGGTTACCATGGTCCAAAATGGCATTTTCTTGGATCTCTTGATCAACAAGCAATAGGTGTCCACAATCTAAGATCAAAACATATGAAGAATGTGAATTTCCCTACTACATAGTTAAGCTATTTAGGAATCTCATCATTCACCATTTAAGAGATATTATGGCAAGCCATAATTCACAATTTCTTATCCTATCACTTTAAGACTTGGAAGTTAAGAAATCTCAACATATTTGCCTATAAATAAAGACCTCATTTGATCATAAAACTTACACAAAAGCCTTTGAATCCCAAGCGTTCTCTTCTTCACTTTTAAAGACTCAAAACATGACATTTTGAGCAAACAAGGTTGTGTTTTGATTTGTGGCCACTATCAACTCAATATAACTGCCCAAACACATCATAAATGATGTATTTGAGGTGTTAAAACACTTGAACCAACCAAGAAACACCTCCAACCAAAAATCACTCTTTAAAACCTCAAAGAAACCTTGTTTCTGCAACTTGAAGGTCAGAACTTCATCCAGGCATTTGAAATCAACTCCAAGTGTTCAAACACACTCCATATCATCCAAGGAAGTTATTCAGATAATCAAAAGTCTTATGTAACACCTCCAGATCAAAATCACCACAGCTGATGCAAGCCCCAAGTCAGGTAAGCCTCAAACTTGGTTGTTTAATATTCCATGCATATTTCCTCGAACTATCTTTTTACTACATGTGTGTAATCATATATAAAATCACTCCCCTCAATCAATTTCACAAAATCATCATCATATAAAATTCCATGAGGCTTAGGCCAAATTAGGGTTCTCTAGTGTTCATTACTGATTTTTCACTCTACACTTAAAATAAAATAAATTAAAGTGTTCCATTATGTTCGTGGGATCAAAATACACAACTTTGATGTTTATTTCATCTCAAATGGATACATATTCCATGAGATACGATTGGTTTTGCAAATATGGGCACAAACACCTTCGCGCGTGTTCTTGGCGAATGTTCTTCGCGCACTTTTACAAATTTGAATTTTTGAACTTTTTAAGTTTTATTTAATTGATTAAAAAGTTAATAACTCTCTAATTCTTTTGAGTTTTTGAATGATTCTTTTTTCATTAATTCTCAAAAATATTTAAATATTGTATTCCATGAAAAATATCCAAAAATATTATTTATTTAATATATTTAATATTTTCTTAAAGAATTAATTTTATTTGTTTCTAAACATTTAAAATTTGTTTCTTCCACTTAATTGTTTCAAACATAAATAATATTCAAGTCATCTCATGGATAAAACACATATTTTCAAACATTAATCCAAGATTTAAACTTCTTTTTTCATATATGTTTGATTTTTTTTAATCTTTAAGTTTTATTTCAAATTATATGCTTAAATATACAAAATTAGGGTTTTGATTTTTTCACCCCTAACTTTGAAATCAAAAACACTTATGGGCCTCTATTAGAGTGTAAGACCCATCCCTTTTTGAAAAAAGGAACCATTAGGGTTCATCTGATCCATTTTCAAAAACCTGGTGCTATCGCTTTTTTCACTGCATTGAATTTTCATCTGTGAATTTCTTTACACATAAATTTCTTTTAATCAAAATGAATTGTGAAAATGTTTCATGGCGAATCATTTGTGTTTATGACCCATTTTTTCTATTTTAAACTTTCTCTGGTTTGTTTTAAAACTCCGTCAGAGTTCTGCATAAGTCCTGATCCCTCCAACTATTTTCTTAAACAGATTTCCATCTCCTAAACATATATTATGGGTCACTTATTTACAAGTTCCATCTCCTTTTCTTTTTAATCTTTATGACTAAAGATCTAATACATTCACAACTAGACTGAGCTTCACTCTGGTGAACTGCTTTCTAGGCGGTAGGTAGCTTTTCCGCACCCAAGTCCTACCATGTGTATGAAATCACAAGATAATAAAATATAAAACAAATTCCATAGGCATCCTTATGTATAAGCCTTATTATTGGCTTTTGATCCATCTCTTATCCCTCTAACTTGTCGTTGTTGTTTGCTTGTTAGATTAGGGTTTTGTTGTTTACATCTATCTTTCTTTTTCACATACTTATACAAAGATAATAAAACATTTATTAATCATCAAAGAGTATACAATATAAAATATATTTGTAATATTTCTCTCTCAGGATTTTGGGCCTCTGCTTCCCAATGTAACCCCCAACATCATTCTTAAAAAAACATTTAAGAATACTGAAACCATAGCAAATAAATAATAAAAAATCTTCAACACATTCACTGACACATTTATTTGTCTGCATGCATTTCATATGTATATATTTGCATCTTGCCAGAATCTCTAAGTAGTTAGAGTATCTTCATCCAAACAGATGCACCTTTCAAAATACCTAGGATTTTTCTTACAACTTACTAAGGGTGTACAAAGATAATAAGTTTCCCTATGAAGTGCTTCTTTGTAAACCATCCCCATCCTCCTCCTGGGCTTTATTCACAAACCTATGGTTCTCTTAAAGGTAAGCTAGCCTCCTCTTAGGCTTAATTCAAGGACCCTCAAAGGCTTGCTAAAAGCATAGGAACATATCCTTAGAATCAAACACATTTAATCAAGGCACATATAAATCAAACCTTTCCCTCTTTGGAGATGACAAATTCTCTCTACTGAGTCTCTTTTAGCTTCAACCTTGGGCTTAAATCAAAGCACAAAAGTCAAACACTTACCAGATAATACAATATAGTTATAGCCTTGGACTTTAACTAATTTAATCCAACATTATAATCATAATCTTGGATTTTAACTAAGCTAAATCAATACAATCATAGTCTTGGACTTTAACTAAGCTAAATCATTACAGTCATATTCTTGGACCTTAACAAAGCTAATTCCCAACATTCATAGTCTTGGACTTTAACTAAGCTAATCTTTTTCAGTTATACACTTGGACTATAACTAAGATCACTTTTCCATCAGTCATTTTTTCCACCTAATTCAGCTTTCCTGAGCTATGCAATTCAGGTCAACAATTTAGTCCTCCTTGAGTTATTAAATTCATGGTACCCATTCAACCTTTCTTGAGTTATGCCAATCAAGATACTAAATTCAACTTATGCCTTGAGCTATGCAATTCAAGTATCCATATCAGTTACAACAAACCATTTTAGCTTCAATCTCGGGCTTTAATCAGGACACAAACAAACATTTCAGCTTCAATCTTTGGCTTTGATCAAGACAGAAATGCAACTTTGAGCATCATCATCTTGTTCTTTAACCAGGATACAAATCAACCTCTCCTTCTAGATATATCCTTTTAAGAGGAACTACGATGCTCCGATCCCTCAATTTTCTTTTGGGGGTACGTAGGCAAAAGTTCATAAGATCTTTGCGAGCACACCAAACAAAAAACAACAATAGATACTCATACCTATCAAAAACATCAGAAATATCAAAAACATCAACATCACACCTATCTCACCACACTCTTAACTTATTCCCAGACCCAAATTGATGAAACCACCAGATATCAAGAAAAAACAGATATATCATAATCCTATTGTGAATAATCTAAAGATATACCTCAATCTCTTGATAGCACTAAAATTATTGAAACTCAGTTTGCAAGTAGGTTTAATTAGATACATCTATTTCCCTTCCTTAAACAGCTTTATAGGATACAAAATGAATCGAATTGTAGACCATTAATAGTGATTCGCAACCACAATGAAAGTTAAAGGAGTTTGATTGACAACATGTCATAAATACCATGCTACAACATTCCGACAAGAACTGTGATCATGAAGCATGGATCTAATTGGTACCACATGCATGGAGTCTAGTTGTGTCTCATTGTATTATGATAGTTGTGTTGTATGAAGTTTGATGTGATCATCCATGGATGAATTGAAAGGTGTATCTCATATTTATATCATTTCGTTTTTTTATTTATTGGAGTATCTTATCCCTTCTTTTTGAATGTTGTCTCTACATGGGTAACATGCAGGTAATCAGGAGTATTTGTGTTTGTGGTCGGTGAAATCAAAGTACTTCATGTTTGTGGTGTTTGCTCTGATGTTTAACATGGGAGTTGGGAATGCTATTTGCTTTAGTGTTTTAGTTAAAGGACATTTTTGTTGTCTGTTGTACCCCAAAATTTTCCCTCATATTTTCAAGACAATATGTCTCAAGAGGTCTTCTAATGATCACAAGATTCTCAATTAATCAAAGGAATTCCAGGTTTCATTAGACTAAGCCTCCTCCTAAGCAAATGATCTTAAACAAGGGTTTTGAGTTCTTAAATAAAATTGGACTTACAAAGCCTCAAGTGGACTTCATGGTATCCCAAATACTTCAAAGGATCCTCATGTCAAGTTTCAAGGCTTTCCCTACAAGTTTGGTCAGTCAGATGCTTAGATGATCCAAAAATCAGTTAACTTGGTCAAAATTTCAATTGTGGTCAACATATAGTCAAACTTCAAGATTATTGGTCAACATCAATATTATGAAGTAATATCCATCATTTGATCAAGTTTTGATCATAATTCATCAAGGGAACCTCAGAATCATCAAGAATCAGGAGTTACTAAATTAGGGTTTTGTCTAGGAAAAGTCAACTATACTTTGACCAACCATAACTTTCACATGTTTCATCAAAAAATTTCCATCCAAAGCTCATTTTTAAGGAAATTCAATTCCCTACAACTTTGTATCTCACAAGCCATGTCCAAAAATGCTTCATTTGAGAGATATGAGCCAAGACATTACAGGTCCTTTTAAAAGTCAAAAAAAAGTCAACTTCTTCCAAAGCTCATAACTTAAAAATGGAGAATCAAATGGACATGGTACCAAAAGGAGAAGTTAGAGGACACTTTAAGATTTCTAAAAAGTCCTAGAATTCCTTTATGGGTTAAAAATTGAGGGAGTTATACATTGTTGAAGTTGGGCAATTTTAAGGAGGTGTATGGAGCAAAAAATGTCAAAACTCAAGTTTTCTTCACATGGGCCCATAATATTTCAACCCAAACTCAAATATGAAACCATTCACGATCCATTGATCATATTTTCTGATTTTTATTATTTATTTTATATTATATTGAATTTTAGTCATTTAAATTCAATTTTAATTGAAATAAATCATAAAAAATAAAATATTTGATTCCAAAATTATTTTGGGATCAAATATTTGATGATTATATTGATTGATCACATCCAAATTCGTGCAAGACTAAAATAGCATGATTATATATGATTTTTTGACAAATTTGGAAACATGGTTTCTTCACATCCAAGCAATCTACAAACCACTCATATAGGCCCAAAATTTTAACCTAAATTACACCCTTATATAAACATAACATGATCATAAAGCAAGGGGCGAAAAATTCAGAGAAAGAGGAACCACTTCAAAACTTCAAAATTTCACAAAAAATCTCACTTTCGGTTTCCTTGTTCTACCCCTTTTCCAAGTGTTTTGAAGGTTCCATTCAATTCCTCATGCTTCAATCATCACCATCATCAAAAACCTCATGAATCGATCAAACTGAATTCACATTCATATCTTATTTTGATTTTTTCGATTTCATTAATTCTTGCACTTTTGATTGATTTTGATTATATAATGTTGTTTGTTTGATTGTATTGAAGCTTTCTGGGCAATTAAATTTAAGTTTCATCGCAGGATTCGAAGCATGCCATGGTTAGGGTTTTGGAGGTCGAAATTGGGAACTTTGCATAGAGGCAATTTCACAAGAAATCAATGGACTAATAAGACTCATAGGACTAGCTTTGTTTGATTTCCATGATTAGAACGAATTTATCTTGTGTATTACATTTTTTTTCAGGTGCAGGACATGTAGTGACAGACCAAATTTGTCACTACAACCTTTAGCTACGGATGACTGTCACTATAGCCTAAATGGACAGCCAAACGGAGAAGACGATGGAACGCGCGTTCTTTTCAGAATTCAAATTTTGAATTTATTTGATAATTTATTTGTTCTCTATTACTAACATCTGCGCGCAGGTAGCCCAGTGGTTGAAGGATGAGACTGTGAAGTAAAGGGCGTGGGTTAAAACCCTGCATCCAGCATTTTTTACAAAACCGGTCCTTTTTGCTATTTTCCAAGTTTTTCTTTTATTTTCCTAATTATTTTGATTTATTAATTAAACAATTAACTATAATTAGCTTAAAACTAATTAAAATTAAACTCCATTAATCTTTTCTTTATAAAAAAATTGTAAAAAGTTTTTTAATATTTTTCTTACATAATTATTTTTCATAATAATTAGTTTATTAAGTTTTTTTAATTGTGAATTAGTTAGATTTAGATTAATTAATCAACCATAATTTTCTAAAACCCTAATTAATTAACCTTGATTTTTTCTAAAACCCTAATCTAATTAACCCTAACTTTCTACATAAAAACAATTTCTTTCTTCTTAATTTAATTGTATTCATCTTATTTATTTTATTTAGAAAATTGTATAGGTCGATGTTTTATGTTATTTAAATTTTACGCTTTTATTATGTAACTGCTTCTCTTATGTAATAACTTAGGTTTAATTTTCCGTATTTTAATTTCTTCAATCCCCCCTAAAAGACAAATGTACCCCCTCCCCTAATGTAATAGCGTAGGACTTTAATTTTCGCTTTTAATTTCTGCAAGTATAACTGCATGGTTAGTAATTTAGGGAGTGCAAAGATTGTATGATAATTAAATTGGACTTAGCCCACTAATTACAAGATAAATAACTGAAACTGATATTCACACACATAAGTCGATCATTCTACGATCGCCATCTGCACCTCCTAGGGTTTCCCTTCTTGGTTGCCTTTAAAACATGGTCAAGTCCCTGAAACGTGGGGGTATCTTAGTAAAGTTGCCTATGAACAATATCATTAAGTCCCTTCAAGATAAAAGATCATATTCCCTTTGATTTTCCTACGAATAAATGATCTCGTCCCTCGATGACCCTACGAAAATGATGATAGTCCCTTCGAATTACTAAGATACCCCTACAGGTTGCCTTCTATGACCATATGATGACTTTAGGCCCGTCCCTAACATCCAAGTTAAAGACTACTTACTCATTAATAGTAATGACAGTCCAACCCTTAAAGGAAATAAATAACAAGAAAGACCTTACAAACTTAGGGTAAGTAGTTCTTAAGTACTTGATCACTTTTTCAAAATACTCTTTGCATCTCACTTTTCAAACATTTTCTAAACTAAACACTTTGTACACATCCATACGAGGATCATTGCAAAGTTAAAGACTTATGAAAGTATTTTCTAATCACACACTACACAGTTTTTCAAACAAAAGTAAAGTGAGCTAAGTAATTAAGAGCATATGGATAACCATGGATACAAAGGGTTCTAACACCTTCCCTTTGTATAACTTACCCCCTGAACTAAAATCTTTTTTAAAGGTCTTTCCTATTTTTTTCCTTATTGGATAAAATAAAATTCGGTGGCGACTCTTGCTATCTAAAACATAGTTTTTGGAAACAAAAACACACAAGTCAGTTTTTCCACCGTGTTACAGAACTAGCGACTCTGTTGGGGATGTACTAAGTAAAAAAGGGGTTACCTTAATATTAGATCACTATACTTGTATGAATTGTTTGCTATATCTTTATTTGTTGTGGGGTTATTGTGAGAAAGATCCTAACCCGGATCTAGTGTACCTTAGGTGAGTAGCAATAGACCAAGGGAATTGTACCGCGTATACCGATATGGTTTATCTGGTGGCTACAGTTAGTGTGACTTCTTGGTTGTCTCTTATGTTCCTTAAGTCAGTTGAGGATAACATGAGGCTTCCCTATGTTGTCATTAACACTAACTTACTTTTAGAATCCTAATTGACTCATCTTGTCCATTAGAAAGTAGTGAGATAATTGACTTTAGCGAAGTCTGAAGTTGGTTGATACTCGATGCTATGCTCATTGAGATTCTAATCTTGGAGAGTTTTGTTTGGCAAGTTAATTGCCATACTAAACAACAACCTTTGATAAGAATCAATGATATTGAGATCCCTTAGAACCCGAATACTATTACTAGGACAGGATGAACCAACTAAACTTCAGTGGGGAGGGTACTTACATATGGACTTCATGCCAACCTTTAAACCTAAGTCTATTGTGGGACTTGTTTGTTTGTGCCACTTGTTTGTGTATGAACATAACATCATAAGATCATGACATCATAACATAGCATTTTCACTAACCATTTCAAGGACCAAGGGATTTATCTTTGTTCTTTGTTACAGGTTATGGCTTCCACTCGTAGGAACACTATCCGAGTCAACTTTGTAGGATAACTTCCAAGCTTAAGCAATTGGTCTCAAAAGTTTCTTAAAGCTCTCAGTTCATCAAAAAGCATTGTCATCTACTTGAATTAGTTACTTCGGGATTTGATGAAGATATGATGAGTGTTTTGTTCCAGTTCTTTGACCCTAAACATCACTGCTTCACATTTCCCGATTATCAGTTGGTGCCCACAATGGAAGAATTATCCAAACTACTTGGCATGCCTATTCTTGATCAGAAACCATTCACAAGATTAGAGAAGGAGCCTAAACCAGAAATTATTGTTGCAGCCTTGCATCTGAAGAAATAAGACATTGTACTGGAAACCAGAAGTGGAACTAAGGGTATTCTATCTAAGGTATTGATAGAAAAGGCTCAGGTGTTCTTGGATGTTATGAGTTACGATGATTTTGAGGAGATCTTAGCCTTGTTGATTTATGGTTTGGTATTGTTCCATAATCTAGACCAATTCATAGATGTACATGCCATCAACATATTTCTGACTCACAAATCGGTGCCTATCTTTCTTGGAGATATCTTGCAATCTCTTCACACTCGTACTACGAAGGTGCGAGGAACTCATATGTGTTGCATACTTCTACTATCAAGGTGGTTTATTTCACACCTTCCTCGATCTGTGATGAATAATGAACAAGGTTTAATGTGGTCTAGAAGGATAATGTCACTCTCTCATTCAGACATTCATTGGCGTTCCTGATCTATGGAGAATATTACAATCATTGACCGTTGTGGAGAGTTCCGTAATGTGCCACTCCTTGGCATAAGAGGGGCATTACCTATAATACTTCTTTAGCACTAAGTCAGTTTGGTTATGCTCAGAATAATGGTCCTCATGATATGATTATTCAAGGCATTATGTTTGATTATGACAATGATATTCAAGGTTACCGTCAAAGATTTATACGAGCTTGGAGCATGGTAAACAAGATCAACAACAATACTATGGAACCAAAACACTCCATCCCTATGGAACCTTACCTCAGATGGGTGTGACCATTGTTGATGAGATGTTCCCAACACTATTCTTCATCCCGACATGCCTACTAATCTGGAAGAGTTGCAAAAATCTTGGATCCAATTGAAGGAGCAAAGGGATACCTTTGAGGCTTAGTTCAAATCTAGCAAAGAGAAAGTGTTGGAGCTGACAAAGCAACTTCACGAAGAGCGGAACCTCAATACATATCTCAACACAAAGAGGAAGTGTCCATAGGAGACTTGAGTCTCATATGTTTATTTTCTTTGTACCTTTTCTTGTTTTCTTTCATTCTAAGCCCAAGGGGCAATTATATTTTAAAACTTACTAATAAAAGTTTTATTTTTGTTTTCCTTTAACAAATTGAAATCCTGCGTGGTCCTTAAAAACATTGCATATGCATCTACATACCATACCATTTCATAAAAGATTTCCGCGACAAGTTTCTTATGTTCTCGCTGTTTATTTCAGTGGAAATGGCTCTCGAACAGACTGTCAAAGATCTCCAAACCCAGAATGCTCAATTTCTAGAAGTGATCCTGAATTCTTCCAAGGGACAAGAAGATTTGAAATCCCTCCTCACTAAGAAGAATCCTGAAAACAGCAAGGATGATCAGTTGGAAAGACTGCAAGCTGAGATGGCAAAGAGTAGAATCTAGATGAATGGTCAGGTGGCTCTTATCCAAAACATAGCCAAGGGTCAAGAGTAGTTGAGAGTCTTTGTCAATAAACTTCAAGGTAATAGAGTCGGGAATCTAATCATCAGTCAACCTATGATGAAACAAACTGACTTGGTTGAAAGGAAGATGAGGATAAGAGAAGGAAAGAGACAAAATACTACTGATAGTTCTTCAATTAAAGGAGGAAGGTCTTATAGGGTTAATCCGCCTCAACACAAGGAATATAAAAGACATTTTATCAAAATAAACACGCCAATGTCGCAAACTTTGCAATGCTTGTTGGAGATGAAACTAATTACCTTAAAAGAACCTCCTCTGAATCCCAATACTTCCTCTCCTGGCTATAATCCCAATGCAAGGTATGCATATCACTCCAATTGTCCTAGACATGACACTAATAATTGTTGGGAATTGAGGAATAAGATTCAAGACCTGGTTGACGAGGGAATCCTCAAGGTTACTCCAGAAGACTATATTGAATTCTCCTATCATCCATCAAGCATCGATGCTTCCAGACATCCGTAGTGACAAGTTTAGAGGAAGAGGCTTTGAGAACATTTTAATTTTCATTTGTAATTTCTTATGTCGACTTAAACACTAACTATTATGTCATACTTTTGTTTTCACGATAATGGATTGCATATGTTTGTCTTGAATTAATCCATTCGTTTCACTATATTTAAACTATGCTTCTTACTTCTCTTTTATGATATTTAACTCTCGTTAAAGATGTAAGCCCTTTAGAGGGAGGATGATGAAGACGATACCATAATTTCATTTAGTATGCTTTTGAACAGACTATGCTGACGATGTGCAGGCATTGTTTCGATTCCTAAACAATGGAGATAAAAGGAAGTTAATCCCTAGTCAACCCTTTTAAGCCTATGAAGTAGGAGTTTTCATTCCCACACAAATTAAAACCCTTAATCATAACCCGGGGCATGGTAGTTCCCCAGTTAACTCAATTATGCTAGTTGTCCATTTTGTACACAACTAATGATGGTTCCCTGTAATCACTAAGTCCGACAGTCAATATCTAGCAAAAGAAAATTTCACTAAGTCAAAACCTATGAATGAGACTTAGTATTAATTGAGACATCCCGCTGACTGTAATCTTGAAACAAACAGTTCAGGAAAAAAGAAGGGATAACAAAGTCAAAATAAAAATAAGGTAATTACAAATCCTCAACAAAAAAAAAGATGATTTGCTTTTCAAATAAACTGTTGTCAGTGTTACAATTCCAAACTCTTTTGGAGCCTCAATGCATAAGTTAATTGAACATAGGATTGAAGAACATCACTAAGGATATGTTGGGTAAAAATAAAATTTGAGCCCTTATCCTTTGTTTCTTAAACCGTGAACCAGACCACGTTATAATCCTTTAAAAGTCCTAACTGAAGCATGGTTAGTTCGAAAGCGTACTGCTACAAAAAGGTATCCTGACTCCTTTAGGGCTTATTATAAATCTTGAGCAAAAGCCATTATGGAAATTAATTGTCTGTGCCAATAGTATCAGATGGTGTCAGTATCATGTCTTCAGATTCTATCATTATAATTCCTATAAAATTACTCGGGGAAGTCGAGAATATCAGGAATTTTGAATCCATTGATTACTTTGAATGAATATATATGCTTTCGAATATGATTGATGTTTATCAAAATTACAATAATATAATTTACTAAAGACCCTTGGAGGTAGGAATCCCCAGAAAAGTTCATATCCAACAGATCTTCGCAAACTCATCCCCACAGAGTAATCTTTACGGATTTATTTCAGCAAAGTATTTTAAGTAGCCTCTTGTACTTCCAGCTCTACAAAGTCCTAGACAGATTTCTCTCAAACCCTATATCCCCAGAAGAATTGACACTTGGTCGGATACGTCTCTCAGGGAAATGACTGTCTCTTTTATCCCCAATCAGGGTATTTAGGATTCTAATCTTTCAATAAAAGTACGACGAACCGAAGTCAAAAGATCCTAAGTATAATATTCTGAAACCAGACGGGGACAATGTCTTCATACTCAGCAACAAATCAAGATTTATTTTCCCCAGCCAGCAATTGTTACATGAAGATTATAGTGGGCTTCAATTACATAATTCATACATTCATCATTTACATCATATCATGGCCTACACATCCATAACGCATACGACATTCTCATTTACATTAAGAACATCATGTTATACATGCATACATCAAATAATCTTGCATAAACTAACTTTTCCTTTCAGGATAGTTCACAATCAAATAAACATTACCAACTCCTTGAGACAGTTCAGAGACGATCTAAACGAAGATCTAGTGAAGATGCTTAGTGCAGGATGTTTTTCTTCCCAGAGAAAGTACGAAGACGATCTATACGAAGATCTAGTCCTGGTACTTAGTGCTGACAATTTCCTAAGACAGTTCAAAGACGATCTAAATGAAGATCTAGTGCTAATACTTAATACATGATATTTTCCAGAAGCAATTTAGAGATAATCGAAACGAAGATTTAGTTCTGATGCTTAATACAAGATCTTTTCCTAGAGACAGTTCAGAGACAATCTAAACTAAGATCTAGTGCTGGTACTTAGTGCATGATATTATCTAGAAGCAATTCAGAGATAATCGAAACAATGATTTAATTATGATGCTTAATTCAAGAAATTATCCTTCAGACAGTTCAGAGATGATCTAAATGAAGATCTAGTGTTGATACTTAGTGCATGATACTTTCCAGAAGCAGTTAAAAGATAATCAAAACAGATTTATTTCTGATACTTAACTCAAGATATTTTCCAAGAGACAGTTCAGAGACGACCGAGGCGAAGATCTAGTGCTAATACTTAGTTCAAAGTATCTTTTCCCCCATAGACAGTTCAGAGACGATCTAAACGAAGATCTAGTGATGATACTTAGTTCATATATGTTACAGATACAGTTCATAGATGGTCGGGACGAAGATCTAATACTGATACTTAGTGCAGTAACAATATTCAGATAAAGTCAAACGTAGACACATTTTGACACTCCTACCCATAGATACTTTTAATGGCATCTATAAGCCCATATCCAAATACTCCTAATGGAATCTCTAATCCCATTCAAGCAATACGATCAACCAACAGTATTACTTTGCGCACCGGCGAGTGAAAAATTTGGGCTTAGGTGTTCAATCCTCTTCCACCTTCATGTCACGAATGGCGTACATGCCAATCTAACTCCTCGGGTTTCAGAAAATTGAACAGGGGTAGCTATTGTACCCCAAAATTTTCCCTCACGTATTCAAGACAATATGTCTCAAGAGGTCTTCTAATGATCACAAGATTCTCAATTGCTCAAAGGATTTCCAGGTTTCATCAGACTAAGCCTCCTCCTAAGCAACAGATCTTAAACAAGGGGTTTGAGTTCTCAAAGAAAATTATACTTCCAAAGCCTCAACTGGACTTCATGGTATCCCACATACTTCAAAGGATCCTCATGTCAAGTTTCAAGGCTTTCTCTACAAGTTTGGTCAGTCAGATGCTTAGATGATCCAAAAATACATTAACTTGGTCAAAAAGTCAATTGTTGTCAACATACAGTCAAAATTCATGATTTTTGGTCAACATCAATATTATGAAGTAATATTCATTATTTGATCAAGGTTTGATCATGATTCATCAAGGGAACCTCAGAATCATCAAGAATCAGGAGTTACTAAATTAGGGTTTTGTACAGGAAAAGTCAATTGTACTTTGACCAACCATAACTTTCACATGTTTCATCAAAACTTTCCCTTAGAAATCTCATTTTGAAGGAAATTGAATTCCCTACAACTTTGTGTCTAACAAGCCAAGACCAAAAATGCTTCATTTGAGAGATATCAACCAAGACATTACATGTCCTTTTAAAAGTCAACAAAAAGTCAACTCCTTCCAAAGCTCATAACTTGAAAATGGAGAATCAAATGGACATGGGACCAAAAGGAGAAATTAGAGGACACTTTAATCTTTCTAAAAAAATTCCTAGAATACCTTCATGGGATAAAAATTGAGGGAGTTATACATTGTTGAAGTTGGGCAATTTTAAGGAGGTGTATGAAGCAAAAAAGGTCAAAACTCAAGTTTTCTTCACATCGGCCCATAATATTTCAACCCAGACTCAAATATGAGACCATTCATGACGCATTGATCATATTTTCTTATTTTATTATTTATTTTATATTATATTGAATTTTAATAATTTAAATTCAATTTTAACTGAAATAAATCATAAAAAATCAAATATTTGATTCCAAAATTATTTTGGGATCAAATATATGATGATTATATTGATTGATCACATCAAAATTCGTGCAAGACTAAACTAGCATGATTATATATGATTTTTTGACAAATTTGGAAACATGGTTTCTTCACATCCAAGCAATCCACAAACCACTCATCTAGGCCCAAAATTTTAACCTAAATTACACCCTTATATAAACATAACATGATCATAAGGCAAGGGACGAAAAATTCAGAGAAAGAGGAACCACTTCAAAATTACACAAAAAATCTCACTTTCGGTTTCCTTGTTCTACCCCTTTTCTAGGTGTTTCGAAGGTTCCATTCAATTCCTTGAGACATTATGAACATGCTCTAATCATCACCATCATGAAAAACCTCATGAATCGATCAAACCGAATTCACACTCATATCTTATTTTTATTTTTTCGATTTCATTAATTATTGCACTTTTGATTTATTTTGGTTATATAATGTTGTTTTTTTGATTGTATAGAAGCTTTCTGGGCAATTAGATTTGAGTTTTATCGCAGGATTCGAAGCATGCCATGGTTAGTGTTTTGGAGGTCGAAATTGGGAACTTTGCATAGAGGAAATTTCACAAGAAATCAATGGACTAATGAGACTCATAGGACTGCCTTTGTTTGATTTCCATGATTAGAACAAATTTATCTTGTGTATTACATTTTTTCAGGTGCAGGACATGTATTGACAGACCAAATCCGTCACTACAACCTTTAGCTACTAACGACTGTCACTATAGCCTAAATGGACAGCTAAACGAAGAAGACGATGGAACGCGCGTTTTTTTCATAATTCAAAATTTGATTTGATTTTATAATTTATTTGTTCTCTATTACTAACACTTGCGTGCAGGTAGCCAAGTGGTTGAGGGATGAGACTATGAAGTAAAGGTCGTGGGTTCAAACCCTGCCTTCAACATTTTTTACAAAATTGGTCCTTTTTACTATTTTCCAAGTTTTTCTTTTATTTTCCTAATTATTTTGATTTTTTTAATTAAATAATTATCTATATTTAGCTTAAAACTAATTAAAATTAAACTCCGTTAAATTTTTTAATATTTTTCTTACATAATTATTTTTCATAATAATTAGTTTATTAGGTTTTTTTAATTGTGAATTAATTAGATTTAGATTAATTAATCAACCTTAATTTTCAAAACCCTAATTAATCAACCCTGATTTTTTCTAAAATCCTAATCTAATAACCCTAACTTTCTGCATAAAAACAATTTCTTTCTTCTTAATTTAATTTTATTCATCTTATTTATTTTATTTAGAAAATTGTATAGGTCACACTTCTATGTAATTTAAATTTCTTGCTTTTATTATGTAACTTCTACTCTTATGTAATAGCTTAGGTTTAATTTTTTGTATTTTAATTTCTGCAATCCCCTCTAAAAGACAAATGTACCCCCTCCCCTAATGTAATAGCGTAGGACTTTAATTTCCGCTTTTAATTTCTACAAGTATAACTGCGTGGTTAGTAATTTAGGGAGTGCAAAGATTGTATGATAATTAAATTGGACTTAGCCCACTAATTACAACATAAATAACTGAAACTGATATTCACACACGTAAGTCGATCATTCTACGATCACCATTTGCACCTCCTAGGGTTTCCCCTCTTGGTTGCCTTTAAAACATGGTTAAGTCCCTCGAACGTGGGGGTATCTTAGTAAAGTTGCCTACGAACAATATCATCAAGTCCCTTCAAGATAAAATATCATAGTCCCTTCGAGCTTCCTACAAATAATTGATCTCCTCCCTCGATGACCCTACGAAAATGATGATAGTCCCTTCGAATTACTAAGATACCCCTACAGGTTGCCTTCTATAACCATACGATGACCATACGCCTGTCCCTAACATCCAAGGTAAAGACTACTTACTCATTAATAGTAAGTACAATCCTACCCTTAAAGGAAATAAATAACAAGAAAGACCTTACAAACTTAGGGTAAGTAGTTCTTAAGTACTTGCTCACTTTTTCAAAATACTTTTTGCACCCCACTTTTCAAACATTTTCAAAACTAAACACTTTGTACACATCCATACGAGGATCATTGCAAAGTTAAAGACTTATGAAAATATTTTCTAATCACACACTACACAATTTTTCAAACAAAAGTAAAGTGAGCTAAGTAATTAAGAGCCCATGGATAACCATGGATACAAAGGGTGCTAACACCTTCCCTTTGTATAACATACCCCCCGAACTCAAATCTTTTTTAAAGGTCTTTGTTTTTTATTCCTTTTCCTTATTGGATAAAATAAAAGTCGGTGGCGACTCTTGCTTTCTGCAACATAGTTTTTGTAAACAAAAACGCCCAAGTCAATTTTCCCACCGTGTTACATTGTCTTTATAGTTTCAAAAAAGTTTGTTATTTAAAACCATTATATTCTGTTATTATTACTTTGATGGATTTTCTACTGCTTAATGAAAGTTGTCCCACTTAATTACAAAATATGTTACATGTCATTTAACGAGAAATTTTTTGAATGAGAGGTAATGCCTTAAATTATGTTTGGTTTTAATTTTACTCTGATTTCTTCGATTAAAATATGCGGGGGAATTTAGGATGTTACAAAATCTGCTTCTATCTCAATTGTGTCTGAAAGAATTGATTGAAGAGGGTCAGGAATGAACTTACAGAGTTGAGACACGTGAAAAACATCATGCATTTCAGAAAGAGAAGGCGACAAGGCTAATCTATAAGCTAATTCCCCAATTCTTTCTAAGATCTGATATGGTCCCATGTACCTCAGACTTAATTTTTTGACTTAAATGATCATATCAATCTTAATCTTGGAGTAACCTTAAAGAATACATGGTCACCTTCTTCAAAATCCAAGGACCTTCTACGATTATCTACATAAGTCTTCTGCTGATCTTGTGCCTTTTTAACCCTGTCATGAATCATTCTAATCTTACTCTAGTTTCTTGAATAATATAGGGCCCCAAAATCCTTTCTTCACCCATCTTCGTCCAACACAAAGGTGTTCTACATTTTCTCCCATATAATTCCTCGTAATGAGTCATGCCAATGCTCGTGTGGTAACTGTTATTTTATGCAAAGTCAATCAACGGTAAAAGTTCCTTCTAATTCCTCCCACTTTCTAGTACATAAGCTCTTAAAATGTCTTTTAAGGTATGTATTGTCCATTTCGTTTGGCCATCCGTTTGAAGGTGGTTCAACGTACTCAAACACAACTTAGATCACATTGCTTGTTGAAAATCTCTCTAATACCTTGAAGTACGCTTTGGATATCTATCAGACACAATACTAAAAGGAACATTGTGCAGCCTTACAACTTCCACGATAAATAACCGTGCAAGATGACTTTCTTTAAAGATAGTCTTTACCGCCAAGAAGTGTGCGGATTTCATCAATCTATCTTCAATTATCCAAATTGAATCATAACCACCCTAGTGTAAACACCCCAAATTTGCCCTCTCCTTTTTCTCACACCTTGGCTTGTGATCCTTCATATTGCATTGCATAAGAATACCATCTCACACTGCATAGTTATTTCACTGCATAGTTGCATAGCTAGGGTTTGTGATCAGATGAATCTTAGAAGTGGTTTGAGCTATCTCAGAGGCCATGAAGCATGCCAAGAGGCTCCATGAGTGTTCTATGATCATTTTATGCCTCCAAGGGTTCTTTGAAATCAAGAAATCACAGGGGATTGCAGAGATGTCCATGCAGGCTAGGAGCTCCTACACAGATGACCTATAAATTAGGGTTTTGGGTTTGAAGCCCTTATACCCAAAAAATTTGTTCACTCTTGATTCTATTGGTCTATATATGGTGTAAGGATTATGTGTATCAAATTTGAAGCAAAAATTCCTTGTGGAAGTCATCTGATCAAATGGTGACTTGTTGTGCAAGAAAAGTCAGAATCAGGGCATCTAAGGCCCCCATCAAGGGTAACAAAGGGTCATCTTCATCAATTTGAGGTCCTATGATCTTTATTTGACCTTAGGAGTTCTTGGAAGTTCACAAGATTGAAGAATTTTGAGCTAATGGAAAACTTGCCATTTTTGGACATGACTTGTAATGGAAACTTTCCATTTTGGGAAAGATCTTCAACCTCCTCTTTCTTGATCAAAAAGGTTTCAAATGAATTTTCTTCAAACATGAAAGTTGTAGATTGGATCTTCCCATTTTCAAAAAATACAAGAAATCCTCTTGATTCATCCTAGAACTCAAGATATGACAAGTCAAAGTTGGGAAAAATCTTGTAATTTTCAAGTTCATGTCAAAGAGGGAAAAGTGCAAAATGGTATTTCAGGCCTTTATGTGACCTCTAATCCACTCAAATACATCATGCCATGATCAAACAACTTCTAAAGATCAGAATTGGGCCAAGAACCTAGGGTTTTCATGCCTTACTTCTCAAGAAATGTCAAAGTTGTGAAATTACAAAAACCATACAAACTCTTGAATCAAGCATCACAACTCATAAAAATTTATCCAATGGTACTCCTTGAACTCAACTGAGGCAGCCCAAGACCTCAAATCACTTCTGCACCATGCCATACCTAAAGTACACAAACTTTTGACTTTTTGGCCAATGGCACCATACCAATCCCACAGTGCATATCCACTCCTCTGACTGATCTCATTAGTTTATGCATTGCCTAAGGATCATAAAAAACATAACACACAAGAGCTGAGAAAAGCCCAAGCATCAGATTGCACAAAATCCCTCAAAAACTTCCTCTCTTCGATTCTCTCAAACTAGCCATCAAACTTCCAAAATTCTTTCACTAATCAACCACAAATCATCCATAGAACATTTCCCACCCATCACCATGGCCTGAAACACCCTAAAACAAAAACACGATTCTTGTTGAACCAGAACTGAAACCTTCAAAATAGCCCAAATAAACTTCATCCAAGCATTCCATTAGCACAAGGGGGACCAAAGGAGTTGATTTGAACAAGAGGGAAGCCCTGAAAGCTCCAGTTTGAAGAACTTCAGTTCAAGTATCCATCAAGAACAATTTTTCCATAACCTCTTTTTCTTGTTATAAATTGATTCTATGCGTTGCATTGATCATCCTGATGTGTTTAAAATTGAAAATGGTTGAGAAACAAACATTTAATGTTGTTCTGAAAGTTTGACCTAAAAAATTGTTTGCTTCGATTTGCTTGATTCATGAAGTTTAAATGTTGTTTGTTGATTGATTCATGTTCTATGATGTTTGGGGATCATTTTTGGGTAGGTTTGATGTGTTTTAGTGGCTTGTAGGTGAAGTTGGGGTTTGGGGTTGGCCGGTGAAGACGACAGGACCTTATCTCCAGTCGCCTGAGATTAATTAGGGTTTAAGTCTCCAGATTGATTGTGAGCCGTAGGATCTTGATTAGCCTTGTGTGTTAATGATCCAGATTTATCATTAAACCCTAATCCTGATTAATTAAAATAAATCTTAATTAATTTTCCAGATTGAACCTGAGCCATTAGATAGCGCGCGTAAGCCAAATTTGAATCTAGGCCTATAGATCTTCATACCTTAGGTCTTGGTGACTTGCAATCCTGGCCCTCAATCCAGTCCCTGTGTAATCTGAGCCCTCGATCCAACATACTTTTCATTTTTATTTTTATTTATTTTGCATTTTTTTCTTTATTTATTTAAAATAGTAAAACATTTTCTAAAAATTTGATTTTTTGCATTTTTACTTTAAATAATTTTAAAAACCCTAAAACATTTTAATTTTTTATTTTTGCATTAAAAATCTATTTTTGAATCATTTAATTGTATTATTTAATTAATAGCTTATGACTTCCTTCTTTGGGGAGTGATCTTATGTGTGTTTATGGTTCATTTGGTTGCAATTTCAATTTTTTATCATGTGTTTTGCTTCTGTTTTGATCATATGCATCTCATACTTTCTTAAAACCCTAATTTGCCATGTTCATTTGCATTCATCTTTCCATACCTTCATCATGTGCACTTGTCATGACATCTAATGCATTTATATGTCATCTTAGATACCTTAGGACATGTATGAACCTTGGTTGATCATTGTTTCATCCATTTGGTATGTTTTGCATTCATTCATTCTTATGTGTATTCATGTGATTTCAAGCTTCTAACATGCTTTCCTTTGCATCTCGTTACTTGTATGACCATACATATGCATTTTACATGTCTTTGCATCATTTCATAACACATTTGCATTATGTTTTCATTTCTGGTCTTGATTATTGCATTTTCATTTACCTTATTTCCTTTTGTTTCATGTCTTATGCATTCATACTAACCATTTTAGGGGCTTCAGGTAACTTGTTTAGGATGTGGATTTGCCTCCACATACAACCTCTTCTTATATTTTCATTTGCATTTATTTTTCTTTGAAGTGAGTTTAACTCACTTGTGCTCTCTCTTGCTCCTTTTCTTTCTCTTAGGTTACTTAACTTCTTCAGGAAGTAAGTAACCTATTCTCCTTTCTCTTCTATTTTCATCTGCTTCTTCTTCTTTGGTGGCCATCTGAAGACTTTCTAAAGATCTTTCTTAAGCCTCAAAAACCATAGGAATATCCAAGCATGATAACTTTAGGGTTGTACATAGTCTCCCCTTGTTTTTTTACCTTTGAGTCTCTGCTTCTCATCTCATTATCAAGGCTAAACAGTTAATGTTTTGGGGCTCTGAATTAGGGTTATGCATGTATCCTTATCTTAGGATGGAGTGTATAACTTTAATACTTAGTGTTAAACCTTTAAGTTGTTTACACCTCCTAATCAAAACACCTAATAATCATTAAGACTTAAGCTTGTAACTTGGGCCTTATATTAGGGTTACATCTCTGCATGTTGGTTCAGAGGGACTAACCCTAGTGTTTAATGGACAAGTCCCTCTCAGGTTTAATCTTACAAACATAAAATCCATTTCTTAATCCCACCTTTAATTCAAATCCACTTTAATAAAGGCTTGTCATATAATGATTTTAATCTCTAACCATGGATTTAGTTGAGGAGTCTTCCTCATCTTAAGTGTTCTCATCTATTATCCTTTTCTTAGGATGGTATAGTGAGTTCACTAATCCCAGATTAGAGATTAAACTCATTACTTAACACAAAACAAAAATCCAAAAACACTTAATAATCACAAGTAGGTTAATGATCTTAATCCTGCATCATTAGGGTAATTAAATTGAGATTTTCATCTCATACTCAAGTAGACTCATTATCCCTAATCAGGGATGATATAAAGAGTTTGCAAACCCTCGATTAAGGCTTAAGCTCATTATCTTATGCAAAACACCAAGAGCTATAAAAAACTGAAAACACAAAAATAAGCAATAAACGTCTCCTCTGGGATTCATTGCTCATCACACTCACTCTAAAAAGGAGAACTCGCTTCTTCCGTCTAATGCAAGACCGTTAGCACTCGGGCCAGACGAGTCATACACTTGAGCATAGACAAGCAAGCAGTTCACAACAAAGTCATCTCAGTCTCTTTGAGTCGAACTACAGTGTTCTGACTTCCTCATTGCACGAGAGGATACGTAGGCATAACTTAACTGTTATCGAACAAAAGTCTCTTTGTCTCTCCCCTCTCCTCTTTCTATCTCTCTTTCCTTAGCCTTAGTTTTGAGCACTCACTTTCTCTTTGCACTGACACTCTGTACATCCATTCCTCCCTAGAATTTTATACACAGTTTAGCATATACACTACCCCCTTTTAAAACACAATCAAGTAAGCATGGATCTTGTCGAGTACGACGGACGTTCTGGGTGGTAATACCTTCCCAGGTCGCAACCTACCTCCTTACTCAGTTTCTTTTGTTCGCAACCGTCTTATCCATACCTTTCCAGGTTTATGCAGCATTATCTTTCCTTCGGGATAAAAATGCCTAGCTGGCGACTCTATTAAATCTCAACCTCCAACATCGTTGACGGTTCGCGTTTGCACCGGGATGAAAATCTGGGGAGCGATAGCTTGGCGACTCTTCTGGGGATCTTTGCAACTAGGGCTTCTGGTTTTCTTGTGGGTTTCTCCTAGTGCTTGTTTGTTTGTATTTATTGGGGGTGTTATGTGTTATTTGTGTTTATGTTTTTTGCTTTATTTACTGCTCCCTGTACAACTTCATTTATTGCATTTACTTTATCGCTTTCATTTATTGCTTTCTGCATTTCATTCTTTATCATATCATTGTGCTGGATTGTTGTTACCTTGGTGGGAGGGTATACCAGTGAGAAAGGCTCAACACAAAGGCCTGAGTGACACATAGGATTAGAGTGGTTTTGTATTATTTCCCATTGCATTTCGGTCTGGTGCGGGAATATGAAAACACGGTTCAGACATGGTTTTCCTTTTGAGAACTCTGTTCTACGGATTTCCTGTAGTGCTAGGTGTAACACGGTGGGAGAACTGACTTTAGTTATGTTGCGGATAGCAAGAGTCGCCACCGACTTTTATTTTATCCAAAAGGAAAGGGTATAAAAGAACAGGAAAGACCTTAAGAGATATTTTTGGGTCCGGGGGGTAAGTTATGTAAAGGGAAGGTGTTAGCACCCTTTACATCCATGGTTATCCATGGGCTCTTAGTTACTTAGCTCACTTTTGAATTGTTTTTGAAAGTGTAGTGTGTGAATAGAAAAATTTTCATAATAGTTGATAATGATCCAAGTACGGATGCGTAAAAACTTGTTTTTGAAAATTTGTTTGAAATTGTTAAGTGTTTGAAAATTTAAAATGAAGTGAGCAAGCAACTAGGAGGTACCTACCCTAAAGTTTAAGTCTTTCCTGTTCTTTATCCTTTAAGTGGTAAGACTATCCCTATTATTAAGGAATAGGTAGTCATTACCTTGGATGTTAGGGACAAGTGAGGGTCATCTGTTTATGAAGGCAACTGTGGGGTGTATTAAGCATTCTGGAGGGACTATCATCATTATTCGAAAAGGGACTTGATCTTTGAAGGCAACCATTAGGGACTTGATGATTTTTTCTTTTAAGGGACTTGCTTTATACACCCCACTTGACCTTATGATTAGGCAACAATGAGGGATAACCTTAGAAATGTGAGATGGCGATTAAAAATCGACTTACGTGTGTGAGTGTTCAATATTATTTATCTTTAATTAAAATGATCTAAATTTATTTTTAAATAGAATACATATTTGCACTCCCTAAATTACTAACCATAGCATAAAAGTTAAATATTTAAATATTTACAAAATTACACCAAGAAGCAATTACATGATTATAATAATAATAAATAAATAGCAAAATATAAATATAAAAGCAAAATATAAATAATAAGCAAAAATAATAAATAAGCAATAAATAAATAAATAGGGGTTAGTAATAATAATAATAAAAATTAAATATGGTTAGTGAAATAATAATAAATTAAGCAATGTTAGTGAAATAATAATAATAAGAAATTAGTAATAACATGGTTAATAATAATAAATATAATTAGCAAAATATTATAAGAACAAAATTAGAATAATAAACAAAAGTTAGATTTTTAATATGAACAACTAAATAATTATAGCATTTTAGTTTATATACTAATTATTAAATTATTTATAATTATAAAAAATTTAAATTATTATAAATTTAATTGTTTCTATACATATATTAAAAGAAAATAATTTAGATTATAGACATAGTATATAAAATATATTTACATATTATTAATAATAGATTATATTTACAAAAAAATTAATTATATTAAAGATTATATTAAATATATACATGACAATTATATTAAAAATTAGAGAATAACAATTAAGTTTTTTTTTTAATAAGTATTTAGAAAATAAATAAGGGTTTTGAAAATTAGGGTTTGTTAGAAAAATATTTTTAGGGTTTAATTTAATAATTATAATTTATTTAAATAATACATATATACATTTTACATTTTGAACTTTATAATAATGAAAACTAATTTTTAAGTTTACAAAATAAATTTTAGAAACTATAAAACATATTATACATATTTTATAATGTAGAAACTAATAAAACAATACAAATTTAATTTATTTTATATACAATAATAATTAAATTAAAAAAAAAACAAAGCAAAAGAAAAAAGAAATCAAAACCTGATGGGGCTGGGGTTTGAACCCAGTCCCCTATGGTTGCCAATATCAACTTCCACCACTGGGCCATCAGTACGTAGGCAGCAAGAAAGTGAGGAGAATCAGTTTTATTCCTTGTAATGCAAAAATCCAGAAAAATAAAGAAAACAAAAAGGCCTGGGGTGGTGTTGAACCCAGGACCTTTAATCATTCACACGCACGCTTAACCGCCTGGCTGGGAGAGCCCTTCTGGTAATTGAATGGCAAGAAATCATAATATATTAAGTTTGCTTTTAACCTGGAAAAAAAAGAACAAAACAATGCACCAGCCAAGTATCGAACCAGTGACCTCACACCATACGCGTATCAGCCTTACCACTGGGACAAACGTGCGTTTGTGAAATATAATCAGGATTAATTCATAATATTTTTAAACGAAATTTGAATTTTTTAAAACAGGCGCGAATTGACTTCGTCTTCTTCCTTATGCCCTTCGATTTTTCCTGCGAAATTCTCTATGAGTTTTCCTGCGAAAATCAACTTCCAACAAAACCTACAAAAACCAACGGCCAACAAAACCATACAATTTCACAAAATCAAACCCAGTAACATGATCCAAATGTTCATGCGATTCATCCTGTGTTTTTAGAATCCATTTATGTTCCTTAAATCAAAAGTCCCTAAACCTAGGTCCAAACCCTAACAATGGTGTTTCATGAATCAGCCACGGTTTCTTTGATTTTCCTGCCCAGAAACGTTCTATATCACATAACAAACAATATTAAACAAGCAAATTTCATTGAAACACAACAAATTAATGCAATCGAAAAAATTATATTCAAGAACAAATTGGGTTCGGGTAGAGCATTAGGGCACGATTTGGATGCATATGAATGATGGTTTAGGATCAGTGAAGTCCAAGGAATCTCTCCATGTTCTTATTTTACCTTCTAGTGCTCTGAATCAAGGAATCCGAATATGAGTTTTGGATGGTTTTTTTTGAGGTTTGGAACTTACACTTAGAGGCAGCAAATTCGTGTATGGGCAAGGGCAATGAGTTTAGTACTTATATGTGAATGAATTAGGTTAAGAAAATTGGATTGTTGTGTGGAGATTTTGATATTTGAAGATTGAAAAAGATCATGGTTTAAAATTCAAATATTTGTTCATGAAGGCTTGCTATTTTTGTACCAATCTCATGATTTCCTTCCCTTTTAATTCAAATCAGTATTGAAGAGATTCTAGAAGCTCAATCTTCATCAAATATTGTATTTTCATATTTTATATTTATTTAAAATGATTTTTTATGAATTAAATCAAAATAAATAAAAATAAAATAATAAAAATTCTGAATTTTAATCATTTGGGTCGTGCATGATGATAGTGTATGGATTGGATCATGATTTGCCAAGCCCATTTGGAGAAAATTGGTTCTAGACCTCCTTTTTCATCATAAACCATCACAAAATTTCCCAACTTTGCAAGGGCATATCTCCCTCAATTTTAAAGATATGAGGGTGTTCTTGGACATTTTGGAAAGCTTGAAGAGTCCTCTAAACAACCCCATTGGTTTCATGTCCATATCATTTACCAATCTCAAGTTATACCCTTTTGAAGTTGTTGACTTTTTGTTGACTTTTGAAATGACCTATAATGTCTTAGCTCATACCTTCCAAATGAAGCATTTTTGGGCTTGACTTGAAAGATCAAAGTTGTAGAGAATTCAATTTCCTTCAAAATGAGCTTTGAGTGGAGACTTGGTGATGAAGTATGTGAAAGTTATGGCTGGTCAAAGTTCAGTTGACTTTTACTGAGGAAACCCTAATTTAGAAACTCCTGATTATTGATGATCTGGAATCTCCTTGATGAATCATGATCAACCCTTGATCAAATGATGAATTTTACTTCATATACTTGATGTTGGCAAAAAATAATGAAGTTTGACTTTGGTTTGACCACAGTTGACCTCAGTTTGACTTTTTAACTGCATTGATTGATTTTGACTTATCTGATCATCTGACTGAGCAAACTTCTGAGGAAAGTCTTGAAACTTGTCATGGGGGTTCTTACACACATATAAGATGGTATGAAGCTTATTTGTAGTCTTGGAAGTTCATTTAGACTGATTAAAGTAAAAACCCTAGTTTTGGATGCACTGCTTAGGAGGTGCATTGTCTGAGGGAATTGTCAACTCTTCTGACCAATTGTGAACTTTGTGAACCTTGTGAACCATCATAAAATGTCTTGTGAACCTCATGGGAAGTCTTGTGAAGCTTGTGAACCTTGTGAACCTCATAAAGTGACTTGTAGACTCCATGAACCTCAGGAAAGCTTTGTAGTCATTGTGAATCTTGTGAACCTTGTGAACCTTCATAAAGTGACTTGTAGACTCCATGAACCTCATGAAAGGTCTTGTAGACATTGTGAATCTTGTGAACCTTGTGAACCTTCAAGAAGTAACTTGTAGACTTCATGAACCTCATGAAAGGTTATATAAGCATTGTGAATCTTGTGAACCTTGTGAACCTTCTTAGCACACAAAGTTCTTGTATTGTGAGGGCAAATTTTGGGGTGCAACACTAGGGCTATCTGGGAAGCCTGCTAAGTCTGGATGACCTTTTTAGATGACCTTCAGAATCTTAGGTGAATTAGAGGAGGATCCTTTATGATTAGGGTAAACACTGTACCTCTGGGTTAGAAGTGTTTACACTTCTCATAATAAATCTGAATCTGAGGATCTTTGTTCTAGAACAATACCTGTGAGTGGGTTGGGTTGTTTACAGGTTTGCAGGAACCCTTGAATTCAACATACCTTGCTACTGGAATCTATTCTTAAGGTGTTACTATTTTGGACTAGTTCTTTGAAACCCTGGATTATTGACTCTTTATTTGAGTCCCCCACTTGGTTACTGGTTCTCAGACTTCCATCCGAAACTCTGAACACTCATGGATTCTACCAAAGGCAACTGATAATCCAGCACATTATCACAAACCCTTGCATATCATAGTATACATCATATTGCATCATTTAACATTTGTCTATTTGTTTTACAGGGTATCCATTTGCATCTGGTTTGGTTTTGAACGTTCTTCTGTTCAACTTATCTGCTTCAACACTCCTTCAGCTATCTTCTTCAGCTATCTTCTTTAGTTTTCCTCTTCAGTTGTCTCCTTCAGCACACAGCTTCAACATGGATTCAACCAGGAAAAGCAACATCACCTACCACTTCTTTGAGTATCCTCTAGTAGACATCAGGCGAATACAGGCCCTTATCACCCCTGATCATGTGCCCTTATTCAGAGAGCATTATGGTGGAATCTTGGACATGATCGTGGACTTGGACACATTACAGAGGAACATGATTCACACCTGTCTTCATTTTTATGACCCTTCTCTCCGTTGCTTCACTTTCCTAGATTTTCATATAGGTCCTTTGCTGGAAGAATACTCTATGCTATTGGGTGTCCCTATCAGAAGAGGAATTCCTTTCAACCCTGAAATGACCCCTCCAAAGAATGAAGACATAGCCAAGGCACTACATCTGGAGGCAACTATCATTGATGAGCACATGACTTCCAAAGCTGGAATCCCAGGCCTTCATCTGGATTTCTTGATCACTTAGGCTACAAAGCAAGCTGGAAAAGGGAATTGGGAAACTGTGTGTGCTCTCCTGGCCCTCAACATTTATGGTATCATTTTGTTTGCGGACGAGCCTAAGTTTGTAAGCAAGAATGCTATCCACATCTTTATGCTAAAGAACCCGGTTCCTACTTTATTGGGGGACTTTTATTACTCAGTTCATCAGAGGAACGAGAAACAAAGAGGAAGACTGGTAAGATTTTGTTCACCTCTTTTCTATAGTTGGTTGATGAAGCATATGCCGAAGACGGAAGCTTTCTTAAACCCACATCAGACAAGGAATTGGGCTAAGAGGATGATTTCCCTTACTTCAGAAGATATCAGATGGTGTACTCAAAACACCAAGGGCTGAGACATAATAACAAGCTGTGGGAAATACCCAAATGTGCCACTTTTTGGAGTAAAAGGTTGCATCAATTACAATCATTTAATTTTCAAGAGACAATTGGGGTATGCCTTAGTGCATCCACCTAGGGAGAAAGACTTAGCGGAGTCTCTTTATTGTGTTATTCTGAACAATCATGCCATTGTCCGACAAGCAGCCTAGACTTGGGACAACATACAGACTAAAGAAACTGCAATTTTGGGGAAGTGCAACAACATAGCCTCTGCTCAGTACACTTAATGGTCACGCATCAGAGGACAAATTACTCGTATGCCATTCATCCTGGAAGATGTACCAGGGCCATCAGTAGTTGAGCCCATAGCCATAGTCAGTCTGGAAGAATTTAAGAAGATGAAGGAATGAAACACCCAGCTGGCTGAAGCTTTGAAGAATACCCTTTGGGAAAGGAATGATGGTCGTTTAGACATTGAGAGGTTAGATAAGCTACGCATCGAGCATGTAACCAAGATTGAGAAGACTGAAGACTTCATCAGGAAAGCCCGAGCAGGAGAACTTGTGTTAAAAATGCATGCAAGGAAGCAAATATTCAAAAAGCAAGAGCCGAGCATTATCTGGAAGAGAGTCAGGATAGGTGGGTCAGAATAACTGAGGCTCGTCTGAAAGAAGACCAGAAGATGAAAACCAAGATAGAGCAGTTAGAATCTAATGAAAAGAGAAACCAAGAGGCACTGCTAGCAGCTTATAAGGAGATCTCAGAGTTGAAACTCCGGGCGGGGTTAAAGAGATCCAAAGAACAAGACAAGTATCAGAGGATGACAAATGCCATTGTAACCGGAAACCTTCTAATCAGAACCATTACAGAGCACCCAGTTGGACTAGTAACTGATGCCCTCCTGAAGGAGGTCAAGGAGGATGCTTTTGGACTAGATGTCTGATTTTCTGTACTTATGTCTATTTGATTGTACTTTAGCTTACCATGGTGATTTTTGTTTGTTGTATTCTTGAATTTGATTGTATTTTGATTCACCATGGGAGTTTGTTTGTAATTCATGAACTATTTGTATTTTGGGAATGCCACTTTTACTTTTATGATTATGTATTGGATTCTCTCATGGATTTCGTTTGCTTCAAACATCTTTATCTCCTCGAAGAGGTCTGGAAGGTCAAAACCAAGAACCAAACCGGATACCCTCTGAAGACAAATAGACATATTGCATTGCATGCTAATCTCATATCCTTTGTTTTTGCAGGTGATTTTGTTGTTGTCTTGTCATTTTGTTGATTGTTTCAGGAAATATTTCTCGCAGGAGGGTCTTTCCCGTCAATCGCATCCACAGATATCCAACTCGACACAACCTTCTGAGTCTACGAATGGATCAACTACAGTAGGAACGAACATATGTGAGGACTCAGATGACTGATGTAAGGACAGAAGTAAGGACTCAGATGAATCAATTCATGGTTGTGATGACTAGACTGGCGCAGACCCAGGAAAGGCTGAGGGAGTTGGTCGAGTGGCAAACCCCAGAAGATAACAACGCAGAGACTGGAGGTACTAGCAACAATGAGCGCGAGCAGCCGCGAACGACTCCAGTAGTGTTTGGACCTTATAACAATCCTGAATCTAATATCCTTGGGAATGGTCAAAGGAACACGGGAGATCGTATTCTGCAGGAAGACCCTCAAGATGAACAATTTACAGTGCTAGGTGCTGGGGAAGATGAAGCTTATGATCATTGTGTGGACGAGATATCTGAGAAGTTGAGATCACTAGAATCCCAGAACTCCTTGGGATTTGATGTGATGGACATGGGCCTAGTCGAGGGAGTGAGGATTCCTCACAAGTTCAAACCTCCATGCTTTGAAAAATATAACGGTACCTCCTGTCCTCGTACTCATTTGCAATCTTTCCTGGGAAGATTGAAACCATATACCATGGATGAGAAACTGTGGATATTTTACTTAGAAGACAGTTTAACTGGGGCATCCAGAAAGTGGTATTCACACTTGTCAAGGGCTACTGTCAGGAACTGGAAAGACTTAGCTGAGGCCTTTGTACGCCAATATCAGTACAACCTGGATATGGCACCTAATAGGACCCTCTTGATGGGTATGTCTCAGTCCTCGAGAGAAAGTTTCTGTGAGTACGCTCAAAGGTGGAGACAACTCGCCGCTGCTGTCCAGCTACCTATGTCTGAAAGGGAAATGGTTGATATGTTCATGAATACCTTGCAAGGGACCTACATTGATAGACTTGTTGCTTTATCTTCCACTAGCTTTGCTGACGTGGTCGTAGCGGGAGAGAGAATTGAAAGTTTGCTGAAGGTGGGCAAGATTTCTGATAATGGTGCTAGCTCCAGCAATGCAAAGAAACCCTTCTCAGGACCTCAAGGACAGGGGAGACCAATGCAGTACATGTTAATAGAGGTAGACCCCAATACTTGCAAAGATCAGTAGCTGCAGTCACCATCCCTACTCCAGCACCTCAACAACAAAGATCTTACAACAACAATAACCAACAACAGCATCCTTTCCAACAAAGGCCTTCTTAGATTAACAGGGTGATCGATCCCATCCTGATGCCCTATGCAGTCTTACTCCCGCAGCTGTTGAAGCTTAACCTGACTGAACTGAGGACTTTGGATCCACCAGATCCTCAAAATCTTCCAAGGAATTATGATGTCAATTCCAGATGTGCTTTTCACTCCAATGCGCCTGGTCATTCAACAGAGAAGTGTAGGGCCCTGCACATGAAATTCCAAGATTTGATTGACTCTAAGGCTTTGAATTTTGCACCTCCACCAAATGTCACAAAGAATCCAATACCAAACCATGGTGGGCAGAGGATTAATGCTATTGAGATGGACCAACCAACAATTCTGATTGACGACGTTGCAAGTATTCAAACACCACTGGCCGAAGTGAAAGCTCAGCTATTGAAGTGCCAAGTGTTTCCAGGTTGTGAGGCCCGTTGTGAAGCTTGCAAGGTTTCTACCAATGGTTGTGCAAACCTGAAGAATGGTATTAGCAGTATTATCAGAGAAGGCATCCTACAAATCACATATGTCGTACCTCGAAAAATACGATCCTCGTGAACGCGGTCGCAGTTGGGCTGACATGAGAGTCGCCACCTAATTTTATTTATTCCCAAAGAGGGAAATGGTAAATATAGATAAAACCACCAAGAAAGGATGAG
The DNA here is from genome assembly GCA_963966055.1 of Lathyrus aphaca. Lineage (NCBI taxonomy): Eukaryota > Viridiplantae > Streptophyta > Magnoliopsida > Fabales > Fabaceae > Lathyrus > Lathyrus aphaca. Next base: position 260,349,395 of record OZ014519.1, read on the forward strand.
ACAAGGTCTTCGCAAACCATTGCCTAGGTTCGAAAGTCGGTTATGTAGGGGGGAGGTATTAGCACCCCCTACATCCATTGTACTCGATAGGAACCATCTAATTTGTTACGCGCGAAAGGATGTCTATGCTTATGAATTACCTGTTAAACTAAGTGGTTTATTGATCCTAGGGGCTCGGCAAGGATTGAGATCCTCGTGCCTACGTATTCCCTGTGTAATGGGAAAGTCAGAGCTTCGTAGTTCGGCCTGATATGGGTGATTAGGGTTTGTTTTGTTACCTTTATTTCAATAAAGGATTTAGGAGTTGAATTGCACTAAAGACTATGGGTAGCTTATTCCGTCCAACAAGACGAGCGTCTTGCGTCGAAATAATCGGAGCGAGTAACGAGAGCTCGTTATACTCCTATCTACCACTTAAGGCCCGTGGCATACAAATCTTCTCGTATTATTAATGTGTTTTATTTCCTAAGACCGCTTGACGTTGGATCAAGGGTTTGGATCTAAAAAGTAACATTTCGGTTTTTTTTTAGGTTTTGGGGTGAATGCAAGTGGAGGTTTATTTATCTGGTTGGTTAGCGAGGCACAATGCGCTCGGCTCGCAAGATTGAGGAACTAAACTAAAGACCAGCTATGGAAAACAAACGCGATGCATTGATTCTTTAAGTTGGAAAATGTTGAGAAATGTGTAAGGTGCAAAGTGGTGCAGATGGCGATCAAGGAATGATCGACTTACGTGTGTGTATGGAGTGAAGTGTGTATGGATATTCACTTGGCGTTGGACCAAAGATTTCGCTTATCTTTTAAAATGATTAATCTTAGTGTGCGCTCGTTTTTTACTTAGCAATTTATCGTCAAAAATGCAAAAGTAAATCACACAAGTAAGAATAACATCATACCACAAACAAGAACAATCGAACATACACAAATATTCATCGCACATACAAAATCGAACAAAGATGAAAATGTTAATTAACCAAATTAAATAGAGATATTTAATTAGAATAATTATCAAATTAATTAATCAAATTAAATAAGAATATTTAATTAAATTAATCAAAGAAAATATTGTTGGTTTTGAAATACCCAAATGATGAATTGATAAATAAATTTGAAAATAAAGTTGAGAAAATATTTTTTTGGTGTTTTTTGAGATTAAAAGGGAAAATTAAATAAATAATTAACTAAATAAAATTATTTAATAAAACTAAATAATAAATTAATCATCTTAAATAAAATGATTTAGAATAATTAATTTACAAAAGTATTTGTTTTTTTTTAAGATTTTTTTTTATATAAAGATGATTAAAACAAAATAAAAATACAATGAGAAAATGGGCCTTGATTAAATCAGGAAATAGAGGGTGTAATTAGAAATTCGAATTAGGCCCAGGAGCATTGGGAGGCCCAAAACGAAATGCATTTCCATAGTATAGGAACTAGTCAACTTTGTTGACTATCCAGAATAAAACTGGGGCGTTAGATCTGTGATGGGTCAACTAGTGACCTTCATCAATGGTCAATTCAGTCTCTTCACTTTCTCAATGCTCTTCATCTCTATACTCAGCTCAGTTTGGGTCCTCTTGAGACACCAATCCTTCATCGCCTCCTTGTTATCATTACATCTTCAAGGAGGAATCACAAATATCAAACTCACAGAAGCACACATACAACCCTCAAATGGTGAAAACCCTAATCCCCCTTTTATTTTTCAATACCTTCATATCTCAATACTCGGCTTCTGTTTTCTCAAAAAAAGAAGAAAGAAGCTTCATCGTATTTTCATCGATCATACAAATCAAATGCCAAATGCAGTATCAAGAACATAACAAAGGAAAGCAGGTAATCATCAACCACGAGTATCAAACAAGTTACATTAAAGAGCGTAAAGGGAGGAAGAGAATTACCGAATCGTGAACGATGAATATGAGGTAAACAGGTACGACTTTCTCGAGTTTTATCTCTTTTCTCGCGTCTCTATTGCTTTGTTGTCGTTCATGTACGACTGAGGGCTTTAGCTCTTCAACCTCTGATTTTCAATGCAAAAATCAGAGGTGAATAATGTGTGCTTGAGTTTTAGTATTAGGGTTATAAGGATTGATTTTTGCACAGTTTCGGTATGAAATATTTTTTCTCCCCCTGCTTGCTAATCATTGCTCCTTCTTATAGGAGGCTATGAGGGAAGCTTATACGTGTGATTCAGAAAGAATATTCCCTCAAGCATGTGAGGAAAAGTTGGTTAAATGTGAGCTGTGATTCTTGCCGTTGGAATTGGATTGTGCAGAAGGATTTTGTGGGGACCTCAACATGGTGAGTCATTGTTTTTGTTTTTGTCTGTAGTGTTTGAAAGAATTTCTAGAAGTCTTGTGGGGTCCCTCTAAATTTGATTTGCAATTATTACCGCTGTAAAACACAAAATTCACTACTATAAAAGTATTTCTTTTGGTCTGCTGTGAATTATTATTGTGGTAAAACCTGAGTTTTTGACAGAGAACCTCATTTTTCAACTGATGTAGTCTCCTTGTTTTATATAAGTTCAAACCATAAATCATTTTCGGTTGCTTGCTCCTTTGGTCCTTATCTTTTGACTTTTCTTCTAACTTGCACATTGATTCAATTTGTTCTTCTTGTAATTGGTCAAATTACTCATTTTGATGTTGTTGGTTCTCTTGATTTGTGCAGGAACCTGTCATGAGAAGGCTGAAGCAAACTTAGCACTGCAAATACCAAAACCTGTCATGAAGTAACTGTTTGAAGCATGTGAAGTAAGGACCTTGCAACTTTGGCATGATGAAGGTAACAGATAAGTGAATGGTCTTCTTGAGGTGGTATTGACCTGTTTTTTTTGTTGTTGCAACATGTTCTTAAATGCAAATGTGGCTCGAAAATTGGCTTGGTGAAAGTTTTCTTGGAATATCAATTGGCTGAAGTTAGGAACCAGGGTTGTTTGCCACTTGATGAAGAATTTTGAAATAGCTTAGCAATGATATTGGGCATAAATATGGGAATGGTATGAATTTGATTTGATGTTGTATTATCCTTTTGAATTTCTCTGTTTGTAAGCATGCTTGGAAACTATGGTTCCACTGAATTTGTCTTTGAATTTTTAATGATGATAGTCTTGTAATTCACTCGCTTTTTTTCATTCCCTTTTTTGTATGACACAATATTTGCTCGAGGAAGGAGATTCCCGGCGGTTTAATCATAGAGTCATGGAGTGAGGGATTTGAAGGTATCTTTCATCCTTGTTTCAATTTGAATCTATTCAACACCAAATATTCAAACTAAACTTTCCTTACACATTTGTCACAATAATGTCCGTATGTGAATTATGTATGGCAGGTTGGAGATAATGGTCTTGGAATTGAAGATTCAGTGATGAGCAGGATTTGGAAACTTGACCTATGAAGCTTGCATCGACGCAACACTTGGAGAAGCTGGAGTTGAAGAAATGTTTAGATGAGGAGAGACAATGGCAACTTGGTGAGGTATGAAGCATTTGATTCATGGAGGAACCTTGGAATTAACTATTGGCTTGAGTAACCTTCTCATAAATACCTCAAAATTATTGCTTATTCAATCTTATGCTTTACTACTATTTCACCTTTTGTGAAGTTTTGATCTAATATTTGGGCAGGTTGTGGACTGGGAGCGTGATGTTAGCATGGAGGCTACAAAACTTGGTGAGAATGGCCTTATACAATCTAGTTTGATTTTGAAGATTTAAAGAAGGCTTGGCATGAAGGAGTTTGGAATAATGTTGAAATGAGGAAAGACCGCGCGAGTTTGAAGCTTTGGCATAAAGACTTCAAGGATTGTCGATCTGACATGGAAAAAGTTGCTTCGTATTCCTCTCCGGAAGCAAAAAGCAGTAGCAGAAAATCTTCTTGGGGTATTATATGGAAAAAGAATAACACTGAAGATACAGGCCTTGATTTCAGGCTGAAAAAGATAATTCTGAAGCGGCGGACAAGCTTGCCTCAATTGGAACCTGTTTGCTTCGTGTGCCAAATGCCATATAGGCCTGATCTAATGTATATCGGCTGTGAAACATGTACCAGGTGGTATCATGCTGAAGCCCTTGAACTTGAAGAGTCCAAAATATTTTTTGTGCTTGGCTTCAAATGTTGCAGGTGTCGTAAGATAAAGTCACCTGCATGTCCTTACTCACAGGCTTCCAAGAAAAAAGATCTTAGAGCAGATTCTGGTTCTGGAACACCTGCTGACGCAAGAGTCAGTGAGCCTGATATGACGATCTTTCCTGCATAATGTTTGTGAAACAATTGAGCAAAAGCATCTTTGCTTTATTCTATTGCAGATGCAAGACGTGACTCAGGTTTGTAGAGATTGACATTGGCATTGATTCCTATTGCAGCAAATTCTTGGTATGAGTCCTTACTTATCCAAACTCTGTTTTTTTACTGTGGGTATTAGTAGAAAACATGGTATCGCATTTGATGATGAAGCTTAAACAATAGAGTATGACAGAAAAGCCATGGTAGGAATGTATGATCTCATGGTTATCATGGATTGTGAGTAAGCTCAAGCATTAGTGGAAGGGATTCTGTCACACTAGAAAGTGCATGAACTATAGCATATGTTGCTCTTGTGATACTTTGTGAATAACTATATTTTGTGTAGCATTCATTTCCATGGATTGTTTGTATTATTCTTGCTCTAATTGTTGCATTACTTTGGCTTTCATGTATCCATCCTTGGTGTAATGATACCTTTGTTACAAATCTGAGGTATGACGATGCAAATGAATCGGGATCTGGCGTAGGGAGATAGTCTGGTGACATCATGCAGAATACTTGTGCAAGTAGTCAATGAGAATGAGGAGAATATCCAATAGTTCACAATAAAACCAATGGAAAACCTTATCCATGTAAAACATGTATTCGAAAGTCAAAAGTATTAGGTATTGGATCATAAAATTTGAAGTTTTAGCGGTTTATTTCTTGTAAACCTTTTTATTATTTTCATAAAGCTCTTGTTGTCAAATTTGTACCGAGTTTAACGAGCCTTTGTTGCAACTTGTTTTGAGTTTTTGTAACTTGAATGAATTTAGCAACCATGTGAGATTCCATCTCTTTTCGTATATATTTGCCAAGTATGCTTCTTGGATGGGCTAAGTAACTTTAAGGACACAACTCCACACTTCAATATCTCTCTCACCTCTCTCAATCAACCCTTAATTTCCCAATGATTAATAAGCAACCTTAATGACTAATACAAACACATCTTGGGCCACCAAAGTTAGCACATGATTTCAATGAATTAATCAAACGTGGCATTGATAAACTCAATGAGTTAACTAGCCAAGAAGGATATTGGATCTAGTCAGATACGTCAAACTAAATTGTTGAGTCAACAATTTATGGATTCAAGGTGAAGAGGTTAAATGATAAAGCAACACAACCAAAGAGAGGTATCCAACAAAGAATATCAAACTCCTATTCTTGCAGCTCATACTTTTTACCTCGTAAAAGAGTAATGGTCTATAGAGATGAACTTTGTCTTCGCATAAATCCTTGCCACTTGAATTCCTTGCATAAATGAGCCAATGGGTTCAACTTTTCCATCATGTCTTTCAAACTTCATACCATCTTAAACATCCTAAGCCTTGCAAAGGGACCACACCCATTTTCAAACAATAACTATGTATGATCAATTTTTACACAATTTGCATTTTACCTTAGTACAAACAAGAACTTCGTGATTTGAAAATCATTGTCGGAAGCCAAATGATGATTCACAACAACATCTTCAACAATTTACCAAATATCATGAGAATTCGAAAAGGTAGGACAAATTTTGGGTATGACAGATGCCCCTATCTAATTGCCTTGAACCCAAAGGAATGAACTGCTGCATGGAGTTCAATCGTTTTAGGGTAGAAGTCGATTAGATATAAAAACCCCGAAATTTGTCCGACAAGAGAGAAAATGCGACGCCACTGAAAGGGATATGAGGATAAGATTGGCAAATTGTACAAAATGTCTGAGATTCTTCGTACTAACAAAGCAGTATCCTAATTCGATGAATAAACTTCTCCAAGTCGTACAAGGCAGTCCCTTATGACTTAGGGTTTCCTCGGGGAGAAGATCCTAACAAAACGTGTGATTCCTTGGGTCATGCGAAGCAGTTCCTTAACAATAAAGGCTCTCCGGTGATACTTGAAGAAACATCTCGAATAATGGCACGATGTTTTCTAGGTCATGCGAAGCAGCTCCTTTCAGTCAAAGCTCTTCGGTGATTCTAGAACAATGTCTTAAGAAAATGAGATTCTTTGGGCCATGCGAAACAATACCTTTTCGATTAAGGTTCTTCGGAAAATGCCAAAGCAATATCTCAAACGATGAGATTCTCTAGTTCATCAAAGAAGTACCTTACCAATGAAGGCTCTTTAGGGATACTTAGAGCAGTATCTCGAATAAATGGTGCAAGATTTTTTAGATCATGCGAAGCAGTTCCTTTCAGTCAAGGCTCTTCGGTGATACTAGAACAGTATCTTAACAACATGAGATTCTTTGGGCCATGCGAAAAAATACCTTTTCGATTAAGGTTCTTCGGAGAATGCCAAAGTAGTATCTCAAACGATGAGATTCTCTAGTTCATCAAAGCATTACCTTACCAATGAAGGCTCTTTGGGGACACTTAGAGCAGTATCTCGAATAAATGGTGCAAGATTTTCTAGATCATGCGAAGAAGTTCCTTTCATTCAAGGCTCTTCGGTGATACTAGAACAGTATCTCATACCATAACATGAGATTCTTCAGGCCTTGCGAAGCAGTACCTTTTCGATTAAGGTTCTTCGGAGAATGCCAAAGCAGTATCTCGAACATACTTTCAGGATACTCTCTGCTTGGAGAGCAACCAAAAAGGAGATGACGAGCATCATTACTATCAACTATAAAGTTGAAGAATGACTTGTTGGGGGATATAAAAATCCGCAAGCACATGCGGGATATTAGCTCCTTTCAGAGGAGTACCGCTGACTTTGAGAGAGAAAGGCCCTGGATGCATGTCCTGGATCCTGCTATGCTATGCTTGATATGACGTCGTACATTGCATGATGCACAATAATTCATATGAGAATGCAATGATTAATGATTCTAATGCAAATGATTTGTTATATGCTAATGATTAATATAATTCTGTTTGATGACATTCTTGTTTTCGGACAAGAATGTTATGCATGCCATGCTTGTGACAATGCAAATGGTGGTATATGCTGGAGATAAGTTTATCGGTAATTGCCAAGGATATTGGACTTTGGAGGGATGAATTCCAACATGGTGGACTTTTAGCTTTTTCATGGTTGCCAACAAAATGGACTTTGCAGAGTTGTGCCAAACACGATTGGACTTTTGGCTTTCTGGTAGTTGCCAACATAGTGGACTTTTGGAAACAAGAGAGCGCCAATAAAAATTGGACTTTTGCTTTTTAGTAGTTGCCAATAAAATTGGACTTTAGGTTTTATGAAGGATGCCAACGTGGTGGACTTTAAGCCTTTTGGTGGTTGCTAAAGAATATTGGACTTTGGGAGGTGGTGGAGGGTATTAGATTTTCCAACACTTGGTACACGAGACACTAATAAAGCTGTAAGCAACAAGAAGACAGACAGGAATGCCTCTGGCAAAATTTTGATTGAAGTTTAACATTCGTCAATGGGATATGTTGTCTGTGCTGAAACAATCATGGTGACTGGCAATGATATTAATGTTAACCAATGGGAAAACTAACAAATTCCTCCTGTCAACAAAAAAAGATAATCGTACTACCTTTCAAACATTGTTATTATTTTTTACCAAAATTTCAAAACAAAGTTTATCAATGATAAAAACATTTTGCAAACAAACAGATAAAGTAAAAATGATTGACACAATTTTTGATGAGAAATTTCTCTTTTCATTGCTAAAACCCATGAAGGGTATGAATGTTCATACAGATGCAATCCCTTAATGAGGTAATTGATGTGCAAGGAAAGTACAATGGCAACGAAAATAAATGAGGTTCCATTGAGTTTCGATACTGCTATGGTCCCTATATCTCTGAAAATCTCATTAGTTAAACTTTGTAGGAAGACGATTGGATCGATCTTTCTCTTTCGTAGCTCCCCAGAGTCAAGTGGGAGTACAGAATACAGTATTTGCCTTGGAATTAGTCCCTAACTTTTGCCAGGATCGCCCTTTCGAGTTTTCAATCCACTGGGATGCCCTTTTTTTCCTGAACCGCCCTTTCGGGTTTTCAACTCAGCGGGCTAGATTTTTTTTATTTTTATCCCTAATTTTTGCCTGGACCGCCCTTTCGGGTTTTCAGTCCACAGGGACAGCCATTTTTGCCTAAGTAGCCCTTTCAGGTTTTCAACTTAGCGGCTTTTTATTCCACTCTTTTAGGCATAGTATCTCTTGACTGTATCTGCGTTCACGGGGGTAGATAGTTCTTCACCGTCCATACTCGCAAGGATCAAGGCACCTCCGGAGATAGCTCTCACCACCACAAATGGTCCTTCATAATTAGGCGCCCACTTGCCCCTGGGTTCTCTGTGCATGGTAGTGATTCGTTTGAGCACCAAATCACCTTCCTGGTAGGTCTGAGGACACACTTTCTTGTCAAAAGCTTTCTTCATACGCCTCTGGTAAAGTTGTCCATGGCATAGTGCTGTCATACGCTTTTCTTCAATAAGATTGAGCTCATCAAACCTTGTTCGGACCCATTATGCTTCGTCTAATTTAGCTTCCATCAGAACCCTCATCAAGGGGATTTCAACTTCTATTAGGAGGACAACTTCCATGTCGTATACCAAAGAATAAGGGGTTGCCCCTGTCGCAGTGCGTACTGAGGTACGGTAACCGTGCAGCGTGAAAGGTAGCATCTCATGCCAATCCTTATAGGTGACCACCATTTTCTGAATGATCTTCTTGATATTCTTGTTTGCAGCTTCGACAGTTTCGTTCATTTTGGGTCTGTATGGTGTTGAATTATGATGCTCAATCTTGAAACTAGCACATAACTCTTCTATTGTCTTGTTTTTGAGATTTGACCCGTTATCTGTAATGATACGGTGAGGAACCCCATATCTACATATAATGTTATTCTTCAAGAAACGAGCAACCACTTGCTTGGTAACATTAGCGTAAGAAGCGGCTTCGACCCACTTAGTGAAGTAGTCTATGGCAACAAGTATAAACCTATGCCCGTTTGAGGCCTTTGGTTCAATCATCCCAATCATATTTATTCCCCACATGGAGAAAGGCCATGGCGAAGTCAAGACGTTCAATGGAGTGGGAGGTACGTGCACCCTATCAGCATAAATTTGGCATTTGTGGCATGTTCGGACATGAGCATAACAATCAGCCTCCATCGTTAGCCAATAGTATCCTGCTCTAAGGATTTTCTTTGCCATGGTATGCCCACTCATATGGGTACCAAACAGTCCTTCATGTATCTCTTTTATGATTTGTTCTGCCTCAGGCTCATCTACACATCGGAGTAGGATCATGTCATGATTTCTCTTGTACAAGACCTCTCCATTCAGAAAGAAATTTGAGGCCAACCTTCTTAGTGTTCTTTTATCCATACTTAAAGCACCTTCTGGGTATTCTTTCTTCTCCAAGTAGCGCTTGATATCATAGAACCAAGGCTTGACACTTGATTCTTCTTCAACAGTCAGACAATGAGCAGGTTCTTCAAAACGCTTGAGATCGATGGAAGGCTGATGATTAGGCCAAATCATTTGGTACATAGATGCCAGAGTTGCCAGAGCGTCAGCCATTTGGTTTTCACTACGAGGCACATGGGTGAAGGTAATATCATTAAACCTAGGGAGTAACTTCAACACATAATCTCGATATGGGATCAGATGATCACATCTTACTTCCCAATCTCCTATAGTTTGATATATCACCAGAGCTGAGTCACCATATACATCGAGTGTTTTAATCCTCATATTAATGGCTTCTTCTAGTCCCATACTGCATGCTTCATATTCAGCCACATTATTCGTGCACGGAAAACAAAGCTTAGCTGTAAAAGGTATATGAAAATCCTTAGGAGATGTCAATACTGCCCCAATTCCACAACCACGATCATTAGCAGCCCCATCGAACCTGAGAGTCCATCGCTCCCCTGGTTCAGGTCCTTCGTCAGGTCCAGGCTCTTCATAATCTCTAACTAACATGATATCCTCGTCCGGAAAGTCAAACATCAAGGGTTGGTAGTCTTCCACAGACTGGTGGGCGAGATGATCTGCTAGTACGCTGCCTTTGATGGCCTTTTGAGTGACATATTGGATGTCGTACTCTAACAAAAGCATTTGCCATCGGGAAATCCTGCCAGTGAGAGCTGGTTTCTCAAATATATATTTAAGAGGATCCATCTTGGAAATCAAATATGTCGTATGGGTCAACATATATTGTCTGAGACGTTTGGCAGCCCATGCAAGAGCACAACAAGTCTTTTCAAGTGCTGAATACCTCGTTTCACAATCATTGAACTTCTTGCTTAAGTAATAAATGGCGTGCTCCTTCTTGCTAGTCTCATCTTGTTGCCCCAGCACACAACCCATGGACTTGTCAAGAACTGTCATGTACATTATTAGAGGCCTACCAGGAACGGGAGGTATCAAGATTGGTGGTTCTTTCAAATATTCCTTAACTCTATCGAAGGCTATTTGACATTCATTATCCCATTCAATTGCTTTATCCTTTCTTAAAAGCTTGAAGATCGGTTTGCAAGTAGCAGTGAGATGCGAAATAAATCTGGAAATGTAGTTCAATCTTCCAAGGAAACCTCTGACTTCCTTTTTAGTTCTTGGCGCAGGCATGTTCTGAATGGCTCTGACTTTGTCAGGATCAACCTCAATCCCCTTCTGACTCACAATGAATCCTAACAACTTTCCGGATCGAACCCCAAATGTGCACTTATTCGGGTTAAGTCTGAGCTTGAACTCTCTTAATCGTACGAACATCTTTTGCAGGTTAACAATGTGATCCTCTCTATTTGGGATTTAGCAATCATATCGTCAACGTAGACTTCAATCTCTTTATGAATCATATCATGAAAGAGCCTTACCATGGCACGTTGATATGTTTCTCCAGAATTTTTAAGTCCGAATGGCATCAACTTGTAGCAAAAGGTTCCTCATGGTGTGATGAACGTGGTCTTCTCCATGTCTTCTGGATCCATTTTGATCTGATTGTATCCGGAGAAACCGTCCATAAAAGAGAACACTGAAAATTGAGTTGTATTATCCACCAATACATCGATATGAGGTAGTGGGAAATCGTCTTTAGGACTAGCTTTGTTCAGGTCTCTGTAATCAACACACATGCGGACCTTTCCATCCTTCTTTGGAACCGGTACGATGTTGGCGATCCACTGTAGGTATTTAGCTAATGCTAGAAATCCAGCGTCAAATTTCTTTCTTACCTCTTCTCGAATCTTGAGGGCCATGTCCGGACGAGTCCTTCTCAACTTCTACTTGACTTCCTGACATTCTTCCTTGAGCGGCAACTTGTGTACGACAATATCAGTATTCAGCCCAGGCATATTCTGATATGACCATGCGAACACATCGGCATACTCATGAAGGAGCTCTATCAGTCTTGCCTTCACTTCAGCTTGCAGAGAGGCACCTATCTTCACTTCTCGTTTATCCTCCTATGATCCCAGGTTGATAACTTCAATGTCCTCTTGGTGCGGCTGGATGTCCTTTTCTTCCTGTTTGAGTAGTCGGTCTAACTCCTCAGGGATTTCACAATCTTCCTCGCCTTCTTCCTCCGCTTGGTTGATCGGACAATCGGAGTCATATAGGACCATAGCAACATCGTCATCAAGGACCTCGATGGTGTTTCTGCATGTTTATGATTTATGCATTTATTTTAGAAAGTGGTGTGCATTAAAATATTGCCATTTTATTGTGAAAGAAAAATACGAAAGAAAGAGAACAAATATTGAATGCAAATTGTTGATTTATTGATAATCAAAGTTTTAAAACATTGGTGGCCCGACAACATTCCATTATGCCTTGGGCAGAGCATATGGTTTTGAAAAAGAAGCAGAATTACTCTTTAGGGTAAATAAACTGAGGAATCTCGACAGTCCTCCAATTCTCTAATTCCTCCCCTGGATTGGCTTGACGAATCCAATTACAAGTCGTTTCATGATAGTCTTCGTCCGAGATCATTGCGGCGTGATCTTCAAAGATGTATCCAGCACTTGTAAATCTATCACTCACCCGAGGAAATTGACCATGCTCTTCATATGCAGAGACCATTGTTGCGCTGGAAGATGGTTGATGCCAATGCCATACATGTCTCTTTTATCTTGCACCACGACAACTTTGCCCCAGCCCTGTGTGTTTCCAGTTTCCAAGAAAGCCAAAGCTTCCTTTAGGGAGGCCATCGACATTGACGGCTGTTGGCGTTCAGACTCTCGTTGTACTGCCAGCATACTCACTATTTCAAAAGATTAAAACGGTGTCTCAACGGTCTTGCCTTCAACATCAATATACCAGAATGAAGTCAAATGACTCACCAGTATATCTTCCTCGCCTAAAATCACCACTATTCGGGTCTGCATAGGGAATTTCAGGTTCTGATGAAGAGTAGACGTGATGGACCTTGCGTTATGAATCCATGGTCTTCCCAAGAGACAATTATACCCAAGATGGATATACATTACTTGGAAAGTAATGGTGAAAAATGTCGGTCCTATCTTGATCGAGAGGTCCACCTCTCTTATAATCGCACGCCTGGAACCATCAAAGGCTTTTACTATCAATGCGCTCGGCTTCATCACCACTCCTTGCATGGGCATTCTTTCCAACGTCGTCTTTGGCATCACATTTAAGGAGGAACCAGTATCCACCAACACCCTCGACAGCAACGTATCCTCACACCTTATAGAGATGTGCAAGGCCTTATTATGGTTTTTCTTATCAGCAGTGAGCTCTTCATCATTAAAGCCAAGGAAGTTATCGGTGGTAACACTGGCTATTACGTCATCGAATTGGGCTACCGTAATGTCTTTTGTAATGTGGGATGCGCTTAGCACTTTAAGCAGAGATGATCTATGTGCTTCAGAACTGAGTAATAAAGCTAGCATAAATATCTTAGCGGGAGTCTGGTTCAGCTGATCGACTACCTTGTAGTCGCTTTTCTTGATAATCCTTAAGAACTCTTCTGCCTCCTTCTGAGTGAATGCAGCTTTTGGAGACGACGGATCTATTGGTGACCCTTGAGGAACAGGAGTGACAACCGGTGCAACAGTTGTCTTTTGTTTTTGATTGGATGACGGCTCTACTGGTCTTGGTGCAAACACTCATCCACTACGAGTCATCCCACTTGGTCTAGCAATGGATGTTACAGCGGGAAATTCAATATTGATGGGCTGCCTCCTCTGCTATCCTTGTCTAGCGTTCACAGGCTCATAACTCCAAGGTACAACTTGGTTATTCTCCCCAGTGTAGGGAATTGAATATTCCAGAACTATAGGAGTGACATTGTTTGGATTCTGAAGCGCATAATAATACACCTCGGTTGCAGCCACCATCCTACTCTTCTTCTTTCCTCGTCTTTCGATTTGTATCAAACCTTGATTAAGGAGTCCTTGCAGACACTCCCTAATATCTTCCTCAGAATGATCAACATCTTCATCCTTCACCAACATCAAACCTGATTTCTCCAATTGCTCCCCAATCTCAGCCATCGGAGTTTGAACGTCTTCTGCCTTCAGGATTAACTCACGCTCGTCTTCCTCTTCCGCGACATTAACAGCTGCTCCTCCATGAGGTGGCATGGGGTTGGTTTTGACATTTGGGCCTATTGGAGTAAAAGTTAGATCCTTTAACTCCACCATATCCTGCACGTGATTCTGGAATGCATAACATTTATCTATAGTATGTCTAGGCGCATCTTTGTGGAACTCGCAGGTGGCGTTAGCATCATAGTTTGGAGGATAAGGGAACGTGGTTGGTCTTAAAACCCTCAAAGTCAGTTGTCCGCGTTGGTTCAGCTGATTAAAGATATCTCTATAAGGAATGGGGACTGGACCAATGTTCCTCCCTTGTCTAGGCTGCCTCTGCGCTGGACCATTTTGTCTGTATTGCTGATTGAGCTGTTGTGCGGGAGCCTGTTGATACTGTTGGTGTTGTTGAACCTGTGGTTGATAGGGAGCTGGTGCGACATTAGCCACGTGCCCATAAGACATATTGTATGGAAATCTGGCTCTTCCTCTCATAATAGCATCGGTTTCCCCTTCCCTCTTCTTTTGGAAATTAGGGTAAGGTTTCTTGCCAACATTTGTAGAAGTGGTTGCTCGTTTGCCCTTCTTCAGCTGGCTCTCAATCCTTTCTCCTACAGACACGATTTCGGAGAAACAAGGAAAACTGGATCCCATCATCCGGTCCATATATTTGTCCTCCAGTGTATTTAAAAACATGTATGTTAACTCTTTAGGAAGCAATGGCGGTTGAACCCGTGCAGCAAGTTCTCTCCACCTTTGTGCGTACTCTTTGAACGACTCATTGTTACGTTGAGTCATGTCTTGCAGTTGAGTGTGATTGGGTGCAAGATCAACATTGTACTGGTAATGTTCAAGGAATGCACGAGAAAGGTCATTCCATGTTTTGACTCGGCCTCTTTCCAACTGGACGTACCACTCCAATGATGCCTCAGACAGACTATCCTGGAAATAATGAATTAGGAGCTGGTCGTTCCTAGCATACAAAGCCATCTTTCGGCAGTAAGCCCAAAGATGAGTGTGAGGACAATTGTTCCCTTTATACTTATCGGGAAATTCCAGAGCCTTGAACTTATGCGGGATTACCAATCCTGGCACAAGACACATCTCCTCAGCATCTAGACCCGGAATAGTCTTAATATCCATTGCTTTAAGCTTTTCCTCCATCGAGCGCAACCTCTCCACTACTGGATCGAGAAGAGCTTCAGTACAGTGAACCGGTGGGTCCGCATAAAAGACATCAAACTGCTCATCCATGTCCTTAAATGACCCATGGTGAGCTGCTAAAGATGGTAAGTTGGGTGGATTTGCCCCAGTAAGATTAAAGTTCTCTTTGGTAGTCCCCGAAGTGCCGGCTTGTCTAGCGAGTTTCACAGCTTCTTCTTCTCTCTTGGCCATAGTGATGACCTCGAGGATTTGGTCCAGCTTTCCTTTGAGCGAATCAATATCAGACCTCATAGTGTTCTTCTCCTCTTGGATTTGCTCCAAAGTCATTTTGTAGGTCTTTCTAGTCTCGTACCTTCGTCGGAAAAGCCGGAAAGTCAGTTTTTCTGTGGAAGGAAGACTATGTGAGCTTTTTTGTTTTTGTTTGGTTATGAAAATGAGCGTATGAATGCATATGTTTGATTACAAAGCTCTCAGTTGTCTTATCAATTTATTACTAAAGATATTTAACGCATTTATCATTGCAAATAAGACAAGATTTAAAATCATAAGCACCAATTTTCATTCATTTAATTCAAATTCAAGCAAGTACACTAGAGATCCCACGAGTTTTCATATTACAACGCAAAAAGATAACAATAACTTTCTTGAACATAAACTACGGTGCAACCTTGAAAATGACCCCTTGAGCTTTGCGGACCGCTACTAGATTTGTGGTAAGCTCCTTGATGGTTCTTTTGCAAACCTTCACACACATGTAGACTTCTTCAGGTGTGTTTTCTGGGCACATAACTCGATCTGCATCTTCAAGTTTCTCTGGGAGGTCTTGACTTGCCAGGTTCAGCATGCTAGCCAGGTTTACAAACTTCTGCTTCCACTCTTCGTACAAAGCTTAGAGATTTGCAATTGCAATATCTCTTTCGCCTATGGCCGCTTCAGCATCCTGACACTTATTCATCCATTGGATGCAAGTATCCTCCAGGTCTTGATAAGCCTTCTAAGACCTCAGGTAGTCAATTTGTTCCACAGCTTGCTCATGTTGGAATTTCTCACGGTCGTACTTTCGCTGATAACTCTCTTTTTCCAACTTTTCTGCTGCTAGTTTGTCTTCTTCTTTTTTGAGAGAATCATCTATACTCTTGATCTTCGCTTCCAAGGTGGTTCTATCCTCCTTCTTGTTCTTAAGACGCACTTCCATGTCTTTCTGTAAACTAATAATTTGAGCTTCAGCCCTTCTCAATTGCTCGTTACGATAATCTAGATCCATGCTAGCTCCATAAAGAGCACCCAAGCAATGCTCTCTCTTATCTTCTTCTATTCTGAATCTTTTGTTGCTGATTTCCACCCTTTCTGTCATCTTTTTACTTTTCTCCTCCCAGACCTCTTGTTTTCCTTTGGTTCGAAGGAGTTCGATCCGCAGGCGTTCGTTCTCCAATTCTAAACCTTTGATCCTTTCGTTGAGCTCATCTATATCTTCCGATAATAATGGTGCTTTCTCAGGAAGAGGTTGGAAAGCTATTGGATCGAGGAAGAAAGGGATCTTAACGACACGAGCTCTTTCTTTTACCCATAAGACATAAGGTTCTTTCACAGCGATATTCTTGCGGACACTAGGGTCATTCGTAACGATCTTCCAAGCCGCCTTGAGTTTCTTTAACTCCTCTTTATATGGGTTATCAACAACAAAAGGTATCAAATGCCTTTCCTCAAGAGGAGCCTCCATAGGGAGCCCAAGTTGTCTCTTGAGCAGCACCGGGTTGTAGTTTATGCAACCATGATTTCCTATCAGAGGGACATTAAGGAAATTTCCACATCTAAGCACGACACCCCCAATCTTCCAGTCTCTTAAGTACCATGTGATGTCATTAGCCCTAAGAGAGGAAAATCTGTGAGGCCATGACAAATGCCTGGACACAAAGTAACCCTTCTTAGTCATGTGCATATTCATCCACATGTGCAACAGCGGAGTGCAACAAAGAAACACACCTCCCCTCTTTGTATGTCGGGTATGGAAAGTATGATAGAAATCTGCCAATAAGAACGGAACTGGGTTTCCTGTCATGAAAATCTCTATAGTCGAACGATCGATAAACTTATCTAATTTTGGGAACAACACGATCCCATATACAAGAAGAGCTAGGATGGCTCCGCAAGAGGACTAGTTTCCTTTTTCAGCACATTGCCAGGCTTGCTTTTCTAAGAACAGTCTCGTGAATCCTTCTTTGTCTGACTTGTTATCCACCAACAAACTTGTAGGAAGTCCCAACACAACAGCCAACTTAGTCATGGTGACTTCTTCTTCCAGTTTTGGGAAAGGATTGTGGTCCCTAATACGAAGGCCCACAAGCAACTCGAATTCCTCCAAAGTAGGAGCAATCTGGAAATCTGGGAAAGTGAAGCACCGAATTTGAATGTCGTAATATTGGGCAAGAGCACTAAGAGCATCAGAATTAGTTGTCTCGTCTAGTATACTCAGGATTTTTCCGAAGCGAGCCTGAAAGTTGTTGTGTTTGATAGGCGTGATCTTAGCTCTCAAGGCAATTAGTGTGTCAATCTTCGGCTCCAAGAACTTAAAACTGTAAGTGCTTTTCTTGGGAATTTGATTAATCTTGATTGCTTTGACAAATACTTCAAATTTGCAATAAATATAAGAAACTGAGAGCTCTGTATCACTTTTATGAATGAATGTATGCAATAATGAATGGGTAAATCCAAAATGAAATGTTCCGGAAGCAAATGGTACGGATGGAAGATACTTTGATTACTCTCCTCACAAAGACCTCATTGGGTGACCTCTACAGTTTTAGGGACCCCAAAGTTAACAATTCATATGGATGTTAATCACACACGCCATCAATATGACGGTTGATTGACTCCACCATTTGAATCTCTTTTGGGTGAGATCTTCGTATCGAGCCATACGAGAGGGAAATCTCTTGGTGCCCCATACTACGCGATCATCGACACGAGGTTTAAAACAAAGTCCTGGAGTTATGGAACTTCCTCAATTGTTTGATGCACGTGTCAACTTTATATATTCTTGATAGTCAATCAACTCCATTGAGTAAGTCTATTCCAGGTGAGGTCTTCGTATTGAGCCACGCGAGGGCGAACCCTGGTGCCCCATAATACGCAACCATCAACCGATGTTTTAACCAAAATGGTTCTAAAGGTCCTCAGAGTCGATGACTCTAATGAAAACAACTGAGCACACACGCCAAGAGCTTGACGGTTGTCAGTATTCTCATTAGAATCTACTCCGAGTGAGGTTTTCGTATCGACAACCCACGAGAGATGTTCCCTCGGGAGCCCATACTACACAACCTCGCTAACTTATGTTTACACTCATAGACCCGGGTATAGAGCCTTTCCCTCTAGTTGTTTTGATCAAAGTATCATTCCAGTACCAAAGATCCACAATAAGGATATAAAATGGAAAGCGATAAAGAAAGCGATAAACAAGTAACACATAAGAAAACATCCAAACAAGCGTGGAAACCTAGACTAGGCTTGACTTGCATAGGGGTGAACCAGTCCTCAGCAGAGTCTCCAGCTGTCATACCTCGAAAAATACGATCCTCGCGAACGCGGTCGTGGTTGGGCTGACATGAGAGTCGCCACCTAATTTTATTTATTCCCAAAGAGGGAAATGGTAAATATAGATAAAACCACCAAGAAAGGATGAGACAAGGTCTTCGCAAACCATTGCCTAGGTTCGAAAGTCGGTTATGTAGGGGGAGGTATTAGCACCCCCTACATCCATCGTACTCGATGGGAACCATCTAAGTTGTTACGCGCGTAAGGATGTCCATGCTTATGAATTACTTGGTAAACTAAGTGGTTTATTGATCCTAGGGGCTCAGCAAGGATTGAGATCCTCGTGCCTATGTATTCCCTTGTGCAATGGGAAAGTCAGAGCTTCGTAGTTCGGCCTGATATGGGTGATTAGGGTTTGTTTTGTTACCTTTATTTCAATAAAGGATTTAGGAGTTGAATTGCACTAAAGACTATGGGTAGCTTATTCCGTCCAACAAGACGAGCGTCTTGCATCGAAATAATCGGAGCGAGTAACGAGAGCTCGTTATCCTCCTTTCTACCACTTAAGGCTCGTGGCATACAAATCTTCTCGTATTATTAATGTGTTTTATTTCCTAAGACCGCTTGACGTTGGATCAATGGTTTGGATCTAAAATGTAACATTTCGGTTTTTTTGAGGCTTTGGGGTGAATGCAAGTGGAGGTTTATTTATCTGGTTGGTTAGCGAGGCACAATGCGCTCGGCTCGTAAGATTGAGGAACTAAACTAAAGACCAACTATGGAAAATAAACGTGATGCATTGATTCGTTAAGTTGGAAAATGTTGAGAAAGGTGTAAGGTGCAAAGTGGTGTAGATGGCGATCAAGGAATGATCGACTTACGTGTGTGTATGGAGTGAAGTGTGTATGGATATTCACTTGGCGTTGGACCAAAGATTTCGCTTATCTTTTAAAATGATTAATCTTAGTGTGCGTTCGTTTTTTACTTAGCAATTTATCGTCGAAAATGAAAAAGTAAATCACACAAGTAAGAATAACATCATACCACAAACAAGAACAATCGAACATACACAAATATTCATCGCACATACAAAATCGAACAAAGATGAAAATGTTAATTAACCAAATTAAATAGAGATATTTAATTAGATTAATTATCAAATTAATTAATCAAATTAAATAAGAATATTTAATAAAATTAATCAAAGAAAATATTGTTGGTTTTGAAATACCCAAATGATGAATTGATAAATAAATTTGAAAATAAAGTTGAGAAAATATTTTTTTGGTGTTTTTTGAGGATTAAAAGGGAAAATTAAATAATTAATTAACTAAATAAAATTATTTAATAAAACTAAATAATTAATTAATCGTCTTAAATAAAATGATTTAGAATAATTAATTTACAAAAGTATTTGTTTTTTTTTTTAGATTTTTTTTATATAAAGATGATTAAAACAAAATAAAAATACAATGAGAAAATGGGCCTTGATTAAATCAGGAAATAGAGGGTGTAATTAGAAATTCGGATTAGGCCAGGAGCATTGGGAGGCCCAAAACGAAATGCATTACCATAGTATAGGATCTAGTCAACTTTGTTGACTATCCAGAATAAAACTAGGGCGTTAGATCTGTGATGGGTCAACCGGTGACCTTCATCAATGGTCAAAAATGAAGCTACACACTAAAATCACCTTTATAGAATTTATTTCCATAAACCCTATCTAAATCTGATGCCTTGGTCCAAGTAACCATGGAGTTACTGACACATGGCTCACAAATGGATCATCGGGCAGTGGAACAGAGACACAACTTGGGAAAGATAAAACATTAAACAATTGTTTTTGAAATAATAAAAAAAACGGTGAAGATTCTCCTTAAAATTTTTAACGAAATAGAACTCAAAAATCAATTCAGTCTCTTCACTTTCTCAATGCTCTTCATCTCTAAACTCAACTCAGTTTGGGTCCTCTAGAGACACCAAACCTTCATCGCCTCCTTGTTATCATTACATCTTCAAGGAGGAATCACAAATATCAAACTCAGAGAAGCACATATACAACCCTCAAATGGTGAAAACCCTAATCCCCCTTTTATTTTTCAATACCTTCATATCTCAATACTCGGCTTCTGTTTTCTCAAAAAAAGAAGAAATAAGCTTCATCGTATTTTCATCGATCGTACAAATCAAATGCCAAATGCAGTATCAAGAACACAACAAAGGAAAGCAGGTAATCATCAACCACAAGTATCAAACAAGTTACATTAAAGAGCGTAAAGGGAGGAAGAGAATTACCAAATCGTGAACGATGAATATGAGGTAAACAGGTACAACTTTCTCGAGTTTTATCTCTTTTCTCGCGTCTCTATTGCTTTTTTGTCGTTCGTGTAAGACTGAGGGCTTTAGCTCTTCAACCTCTGATTTTCAATGCAAAAATCAGAGGTGAATAATGTGTGCTTGAGCTTTAGTATTATGGTTATAAGGATTGATTTTTGTAGAGTTTCGGTATGAAAATTTGTTTCTCCCCCTGCTTGCTAATCATTGCTCCTTCTTATAGGAGGCTATGAGGGAAGCTTATACGTGTGATTCAGAAAGAATATTCCCTCAAGCATGTGAGGAAAAGTTTGTTAAACGTGAGCTGTGATTCTTGCCGTTGGAATTGGATTGTGCAGAAGGATTTTGTGGGGACCTCAACATGGTGAGTCATTGTTTTTGTTTTAGTCTGTAGTGTTTGAAAGAATTTCTAGAAGTCTTGTGGGGTCCCTCTGAATTTGATTTGCAATTATTACCGCTGTAAAACACGAAATTCACTGCTATAAAAGTCTTTCTTTTGGTCTGATGTGAATTATTGTTGTGGTAAAACCTGAGTTTTTGACAGAGAACCTCATTTTTCAACTGATGTAGTCTCCCTGTTTTAGATAAGTTCAAACCATAAATCATTTTTAGTTGTTTGCTCCTTTGGTCTTTATGTTTTTACCTTTGTTTTAACTTTCACATTTATTCAATTTGTTCTTCCTGTAATTGGTCAAATTACTCATTTTGATGTTGTTGGTTCTCTTGATTTGTGCAGGAACCTGTCATGAGAAGGCTGAAGCAAACTTAGCACTGCAAATGCCAAAACCTTTCATGAAGTAACTGTTTGAAGCATGTGAAGTGAGGACCTTGCAACTTTGGCATGATGAAGGTAACAGATAAGTGAATGGTCTTCTTGAGGTGGTATTGACCTGTTTTTTTTGTTGTTTCAACATGTTCTTAAATGAAAATGTGGCTCGAAAATTGGCTTGGTGAAAGTTTTCTTGGAATATCAATTGGCTAAAGTTGGGAACCAGGGTTGTTTGTAACTTGATGAAGAGTTTTGAAATAGCTTAGCAATGATATTGGGCGTAAATATGGGAATGGTATGAATTTGATTTGATGTTGTACTATCCTTTTGAATTTCTCTGTTTGTAAGCATGCTTGGAAACTATGGTTCCACTGAATTTGTCTTTTAATTTATAATGATGATACTCCTGTAATTCACTAACTTTGTTTCATTCCCTGTTTTGTATGACACAAGATTTGCTCGAGGAAGGAGATTCCCGGCGGTTTGATCATAGAGTCATGGAGTGAGGGATTTGAAGGTATCTTTCATCCTTGTTTCAATTTGAATCTATTCAACCCCAAATATTCAAACTCAACTTTCCTTACACATTTGTCACAATAATGTCCGTATGTGAATTATGTATGGCAGGTTGGAGATGATGGTCTTGGAATTGAAGATTCAGTGATGAGCAGGATTTGGAAACTTGACCTATGAAGCTTGCATCGACGCAACACTTGGAGAAGCTGGAGTTGAAGAAATGTTTAGATGAGGAGAGACAATGGAAACTTGGTGAGGTATGAAGCATTTGATTCATGGAGGAACCTTGGAATTAACTATTGGCTTGAGTAACCTTCTCATAAATACCTCAAAATTATTGCTTATTCACTCTTATGCTTTACTACTATTTCACCTTTTGTGAAGTTCTGATCTGATCTTTGGGCCGGTTGTGGACTGGGAGCGTGATGTTAGCATGGAGGCTACAAAACTTGGTGAGAATGTGTAACACCCCAAAATTTGCCCTCATATTTATTACCCTTAACAAGATTTACGCCTCTCCTTAGTATGCGTCTTTCATTAGGACATCTATAACCTGGCACATATTCATCGTCGTAGGTTTGTTATTTGGGTTAGAAGCTCAAGGAAATTAATTTGGATTCATGGGCTAAAGTGAGATCAGAAGTGTTCATGTGGATAGTTTTGAGTTCAAGTTTTTGAGGGAAGTAACACGACAATGTTTGCTATTCATTTTCTCAAACTATGTTCTCATTCATTTTATTTTTATTTTTATCCATTTTTTACCCACAATCCTCAAACCGATAGTTGATTCATATTCAATTCTAATTCATTGTCCATATCCATCTATTAAGCCCATTTCTTTCCTAAAAAAAAAATAAGAATAAAATGGGTTCATTAATCCTAACTTCTTTGTCCAAATTCTAAATTTTAAACCATTACAAAACCACATTTAATATCCGCGATCGTTTAATGTTTGTGTTCAAGACAAGATCGATGTTCAAATCCAGTTGTCCGTACCAGTAGCCATTTAAAACCAGTTTGGTCTTCCTCCTCCATTCACCACCATAAATACCACACTCTCCGTTCTCAAGGTTTTGCTTTGGGTTTATGAGTTTTTGAAATTATCAGCAAGAGTTTATTGAGAAAATTATTAAGAAAAGTGATCCGTTATGGCTGCCCTAAAATTATCTGCTAGTTGGATTTACTACACCAGAAGTGACTTTTCAAAGGGCAGTTATTACACCAGAAGTGACTTTTCAAAGGGAAATTTAGTTATTATGGGGTCATCGCTTGAGGCTCATCACTATTGTTTGACGGCAACTTGCAGAAGAAAGTTCTTGGTAGAACACTTCGGAGAAGATTTTAGAGCTAAGAAATTCGGAAACTGTGATGACTACACATCAAGACATGTCAAAAGAAGCCTTTTGGCCTTCATTTATTCATGCAAGGGAAGATGGGGCTTTAATATGCCAATTGACATCCTGCGGGATTCTCGAGCAAAGAACATAATAGAAACTCATAAACTGAGAAAGAATATTTATAACAGAAAAATGGAAATGCGAGAAAATCATCAGAGCGACTTCGACAACTTCATTTAGAAGAAAAATCCATACCAAGTTCTAATCCATAGATCCAACAGAAGTTCCATATTAACTAGTTCTAACCTCTCTAATAAAAACTAAACAAAATTTCAACACAAAAAAAATAATAAATTCGATTAAAACTTCAGTTACAAGCTGAAAGGAAAATTATTAATTCCCATTTATTCTAAACTTAAATTCTACTCCAAACTTATCATTTTTTTTTCTATATAATATATGCCATTGTTTTTCGGCCTGATTGTATTTTCCTCGGGCCGCAATGATGTCTTCTCTACTTCCATCCATTATCTTGCCAAGATATTGCCATTAATGGCCCTGCAACAAGCAAAATGCGTCAATGTAATACAAGCCTAAGCATTCAGATTCAACAGAAAAAAAAAGCAAAGGGTGGTATGCAAAGTTCAGTAATAATCAGAACAGCTAATAGCTCTAACAAAACCACATAACAGAATGAAACTTCTAGAACCTTTTCATACTCAGAAATTAGAAGAAAGAATAGTCAAAAGAAATTCAGTTGCCAATTCCTAACCGTTTTCTAACAAACCATAACAGAACCTAACCAAGGCATAACTAACCTACAACTGAATTCCTAACAGAATTTCCAGCTAGAAATCTCAACCAAAACACTCACCATTAATTTTCTATAAAGCCATTAACCTTCTTCCTCATTGTGGCTGGACTCTTCTACATTCTTTCATCAGTTTCCATCTTCAGATATCACCTTCTAATTCATCTCCAAGAGGTATCTCTAGCTGCTTCATCAACCTTCCTCAGAACCTTCATCATCATCAATGGCAAGGCTTCAATATTTTTCTCCATCATTCTTTATCAAATAGCATTCTGCAACTTCCATTTGAACATACAAGCCAATCTCATTCATCAACAACCTGCAAAAGAAAACTTGCGTAATCAATAACAAGCAGTGAGAGTTCTGAATTCAGGAGTAGGAACAGAGCAAAGTTGCAATCAAGAAGTTAATCTTCATCTTCATTGATTAACCTGCAAGAAGATTCGCAGCAACAATAATCTCAGAACTTCACTGTGACTATAATCTGACTATCCTGCGATCTCAAGAACTCTCAGCGTCGAGATTACAGCAACCTAAGTAATCATCACAAAATCTATTCAAAAGCATTTCGAACGCACAAAAAAAAGTGAAGAGGAACACAGCCTCAGGAAGGGTCGAAATAGAACGAACGAGAGGTAAGAACACGTACCTGAACGTAGCACTCGCCGGTGAGAACAACGAAAGTGCCTTCACCCTCGCATCCTCAGCGTTTTTCCTTTGAATTCATCCCCAACCTCGCGACGGCATCGAGACAGCGGAAGCATCTTCGACGCACCCTCGATTGTTCATCAGAGTCATCATCGAATCCGCAATCTTGAAGTGTCGGCATCCTCATAAGGTGCGATTTTTCTTGCCTTACGAAGCATTTAGGTCGTGTTTTTGTGGGGATTAGTTTAGATGGAAATGGAGTGTGAGAGGTTAGGGTGTTCGTCCTCGGAGCTGACGGTGGCGGAAAAAAATAAGAGAAAAGGGTGGCGGCTCTAGGGCTTTCGGGAAGGGGTTTAGTTGATGATGAAGTTTAAGAATAGGTGAGAGGGGATGGAGGAAGAGAATGAAGAGGGTGTAAGAGTGACGGCGGAGGCTTGGGTTGAGGACGCCGTAGAAGGAGAAGAAGAATGAGACGGCGGCGAGAAGATGAGGGTTTAGAGCGTGAGAGAGGCTAAGTGACGGGTTAAAGGTGATAATGAAGTACAAAAGATGAAGGTGATAGAGGAAGCTGCGGCGGCGGCGGCTATTAGGCTAGGTTGGGAAGAAGGGTGGCGGCGCTGAAGATGGAGGAAGAAGAACTAGGGTTTTGTGGATTTCTTCTTGGTCCTCTTTGTATCTTTGTTCTTTTTCTGTGTTATAATTATAAATTAGTTTAATTAAGTGAGGAAATTAAAAGAATATAATGTAAGTTAATAGAATATTAAAACAATTAAACTCAGTTAATCACCATTTAAGTGCAGTGTTTAAATTTCCATAAGATATAATTAGGAAGAATTTTTTCTCTCAGCCACATCTAAGTTCTCATGTTCCTACGCCTTGTAGATTGTCTGATTGGAATACTTTTAGAAAGACTTGAGATTAATGGTCCAGATTGGAGTCAACAATATGGACTGAAGGTGTATCATAGTTACCATACTCCCTCGGGACCCGTACGGATTGGGCCTCCGTATTTCGCTACTCCCACCCCCATTTTTAAAGCCCAAGTGCATTTTAAATAGCTAAACCTTTCTACTGCACCCTTTTTTTTTTATTTCTTTAAATTCTTATTTTTTTCTATGTTATACCTTTTCAATTTAAATCCAGAAAAATACTAAAAGTAATATTAAAAATCCACAAAAAAATTATCGTAGGATCTTAATTAAATTTAGAAACATTTCCAATTCTTATTTTCTGTTTTTAATCAATTTTCGATTTAATTTCGATTTATTTAATTTAATGGACTTATATTGAATTTTCATTCGGACACATAAAATTGTACAATTTATTTAGGTCACTTCCCATAATATTTTTTGCCCATTCTTTTTGCTATGGTTAAAGGATAAGTTAAAGTACTTAGAACAATTTTTTGGTGAATTTTTAGGACATTTTTTCTATTGTTTTGGTAGTATAATTTGTGTAATTTTGTGATTGAACTTTAGTTAGATTTAAGTGGCCATTTGCCTTAGTTAAAATAAGAATTTTGGAGAGATTTTTTTAGCACAATAATATAATCAGGTTGAAGACCTTAAGAATTTAATTTCATATTTTTCTCATGACTTTTAATATTTTTGCCATTTTAATTCATTCCTTCATATGATGCATGTACATAATCCATATCATTTACTAACTATTGGCTTTTTCTTTGTGCAAGGTGTTTTGCAAGGTTTGGCTTATGGACTTGGATATTTTATGCTTCAATTGTGTTTTATACTTTGTGTATTTTGTGATTGTAATAGCTTAGAACTTGTATGCTTTTATAGTTTTCATAATTAGGATTAGAAAAGATAAAAACAAATCATTAGAAAACCAAATCTTCAAAAACAAATAAAGTATTCGATCCAACGTCGAATATACTTTCAGATAAATAAATAAAGTCTATATTATTTTAGGGTTCCACGATTACCTTCGTTCCATTCCATTCAACCAATATCAAACCTTGTATGCTTCATACCATAAGTCGTGTGTCATAGCACCACGCAACCGACCCATACACCTCATTGTTTCATCCTGTTTACATTTCATATGCGTTTTTGCCTACCATGACCTAGGAGGACCCTATTGCTCATTACTAACTTCTTTTACTTGCATGTTTAGTCTTATATCTCTTATATCTCTTAGATAGATTTTAATTGCAAACCTCACTAACCATAGGTTATCCATGAATTCAATTAATTTAGGGTAGGTCTAGTAGCCCCTTAGAATGTTTACCTTTTATAACTTGAGTCTCTTCTCATCCTTAAATAAAAGTCAAAAAACACTTAATAAAGGAAAGGTGTACAATGCGCCACAAGCCTTAAGCTATACGGGAAATGATTAGTGGAGGTCTCCTTCACTCTTCTAGGATGCTTTACAAACGTTCCATTGGGGGCGATCTTGGAAAGTATTCGCTCCTGTGTCATAGTCTTTAGTGTTGTACATTCAATAAACACAAATCCAAAACATTTCTTATAAAAGACAACAAACCAAGAAGTCACGTCTTCTCATTCTCATCTCATACTCTTCATGACTTGTCTCGACAGTTCAAACAGCGATACGGTAAACACCCTCGAGTCAGAGCCGGTAACACCTGAGCTAGAGCTATGGCAACGTCATCCTAAAAACCACAAACAAGTGTAAGCCTTAGTTAGACGAACTACGGCGTCTCTGATCCTCATTTATCCCGATGAGGTACGTAGGCAGTGGGGTAGGGCCCATTCGAGCACATTCTTTATTTTCCCTACATTTCCCCCTTTTTATTCTAATTCTCTTATTTCAGTTCCTTCCTCATTTCCATTCCATTTCCAGTTAGCGGTTTTATTCAGCAGCAATCATATTTTTCTCACCCTTTGAAATAAAGCAAGCAAGCGTGGATCCCGTCGGGTACGGCGGACGATCTGGGGTGCTAATACCTTCCCAGGTCGTAACCGACTCCCGAACTCCGATCTTTGGTTCGCAAGGCCTTGTCCTTTCCTTCTTCCTTAGGTTTGTACAACATTACCTTTCCCATTCCTTTGGGATAAAAATGTCTGGCTGGCGACTCTAACCTTTCCGCGCCACTTTCGCGTTTGTACTAGGATGAAAATCCCGGGAGCGACAGCTGGCGACTCTGCTGGGGACTTTTAGAAATCCTAAATTCCCCTTTGAGAGTCAATCCTAGCGCTTGTCTGTTTCTATTTTTCTTTGGGTGTTTTCGCTGTTATGCTTTAGTTTAGCTTTACTGTTTTATTTGTAGTTTAACGCTTTCCTTTACAGCTTTATTTACAGCTTTCTGCACTTCACCTTATTGTCGCATATACTGGCATGCTGTACTGGCTGTTCTGGTTTTCCTTGGCGGGATGGGATTATTGTGAGATAAGCCAAATACCCGGCTTGAGTATACACATAGGATTTAGAGTGGGCAGTCGTGTGGCTTGCGTGGTCTTGAGCACGTGTAGTTTTCACGAGTCCCACACCCAGATCAGGCTCTCTTGGGATATGTTCTATACTGCCTAGGCAGACCATAGAATGTTCCCACCTGAGCTGCTAACACTGGGAACCGATCATCGAGGACCTTAGTGGAAACAACCCTCTCCAGTGGTGACAGTGGCAGACCACATTTTGTGGCAAACCCATTCGCACCCGAGGGCCCACTAGGAAATCGCATAGGATGACCTTGGTCTCTCGTAGGAACCTGGTTAAAGCAACTGGTCGTATGACGGTAGTATTGTACCCTTCGGGATGAATGTACTATTGTTTCTCGACTTCAGTGCTTGAAGCCGGGAACTTATGAGGGATGCTTGTTTTTCCGGAATTCAGCTGAGGCCTCCCTGAGTAGTACATAATGCCAAACCGATTCCCTGATTTGGTCATGAGCCATTTCTCGGAAATGGTGAACGTATTATCGCTATTCGGCTTTGAGAGTCCGTGATGTTGACCCGTAGTAGCAATACCCGTGAGATTGGGAGGGGTTTACAGGTTTGCAGGAAAACTAAACCTTCAACCTACCTTGTTTGATACTTGGGTTTTTCTTTCGACACATACTTATGATCTGGTATTCTTGACAATCGGTATTCAGGCAAAATCAGAAGACAGTACAACAGTGCCCAGCATATGCAGCAGTGATCACATACCATTGCATTGCATCACATCATCCGCATACTTGCATTCCTAACGCATGTTTATTCATTTACAGGGCTGCATATTACATCCTTGATTCCGGTTGTGGGTATTGATCTATGAGCATGGAACCCGAGAAGAAGACCAAGTGTATTATCTCCTACAAGGTTTATCAGCCTGTTGCGAAAGAAATTCTCAAAGTGAAGGCCTTAGCTCCTCCAGAAGTTCTGAATGTCTTCAAGCAGGATTACGGGTGGATTTTGTGTTTCATAGAGCCCATCAGTGACTATGCTTTCAGAGGGATGCACACCTTGCTACAGTTCTATGATCCACAGCTTAGATGTTTCGTACTTTCTGATTTCGTGTTGGCACCTACATTAGAGGAGTATTCGAGCATCCTGAGAGTTTCCGTGAAGGATTGTGCACCATTCTTTGGGACCAAGATTGATCCTGACTTCAAGGATGTAGCAACTGCTCTTTATTTGAGCAAGTCACTATTGGAAGACCGGATTGATAGCAAAGGAGGCTTTCGAGGATATCATTTGAGTTTCTTGTTAGGTGAGGCTACCAAAGCAGCTGAGGCAAAAAGTTGGAGCACCTTCAATGCGATCCTAGCTTTGTGTATCTATGGAATCACTTTGTTCCCGAACATGCCGAATTTTGTGGATGTTGATGCTATTCGCATTTTCATAGCAAAGAATCCTATTCCTACTCTCCTAGGTGATCTCTACCACTCTGTGCATTATAAGAATGAGAAGCGAAGGGGTGGAATGTTGAATTGTTGCGCGACTGTATTCTACAAGTGGTTCACACGCTTTCTTCCACAATCAGGAGCTTTTGAGAAGACGAAGAACACTCTTGAATGGTCGGAAAGATTGATGGGTTTGCAAGCAAAGGACATTGTATGGGTTAATCAGGGTTTGCGGTGCATTGACATTCTTCATAGTTGCGGAGGATTCCCTAATGTTCCATTGATCGGGAGGAAAGGGGGAATTAATTACAACCCTTCTCTCACGATTCGACAGTTTGGGTATGCCTTGAAGGAACCACCAGCTGCTGTGGACATCACAGAGTCCTTGTACTTCCAATCAACAGATGGATTTGAGATTGCTCAGAAAGCTTCTAATGCTTGGCATAGTCGGAAGACAAGAGGGAAGAAGACTTTGGGAGTAGGGAATTGTCGAGTGTATCCACCGTTTGCAGAATGGTTAAGAGAGCGGGTTGAAGTGTTACTGTTACCATTTGGGCCGGCGCCTCTTCTATATCCCACGGTCATTGAGCAACCTACCACAGTTAGCATCGAAGAGTTCAACAAGATGAAGACGGAAAGAGACGGTTTGTTGAGGGAGAATGCACAGTTGGGTCAGGAGCTTGCTAAAGCTAATCACGCTAGACTTGAGATTGAGTGGAAAGCTCAAGAAGATGCTGAGAGGCATGCTATTGAAAGGAAACAGTGTGAAATTGAGTTGGCTCGGTGTGAGAGGTTCGAATTTGCTACTAGAAGTTCTTCTAAGGAACACATTGACACTAGAAGGCAACTGGATCAGAAGACTTTGATGTTTGAGAACATGAAGAAGAGACATGCTGCTTACAGGATCAAAAGAGAGGAACAAGACAAAGCTCAAGCTGAAGAGATCGCGAGTAAGCTAAAGGAGAAAGACGAAGAGATGGCCGATAAGCTGAGAGGAAAAGATGAAGAGCTTGCTAAAGCCCGAGAAGAAGCTGCCTACTACAAGCGGATGATGATTTGCTATCAGAAGAAGCTGAAGAGGTTTGAAGACAACCAGGTGCAGACAAAGGAGTTGGTAGAAGTTCTGAAAACAGGACCGATCATTGACCCAGATCTAGATGGAGGATCGCATTGACAAAGACTGTTTGTTCGTATGATTGTAAGATTACCATCAGGATTGTTGATGGAATCTTTTTATCATTGTACTTCTGTTTGAATTCATACTTTTAGTGTTTTGACTATATCAACAAAGTTCTTATCATAAAAAGGTCTTTTTGCTATCATTATGTGTTCTCTCACTTCGTGATCACCGACACATCTGACACATTTGCAAAAAAAATAAAAATAAAAAAACACGTCGGTCTTCATATTCTTGGAATTGTTTGGCACATCTGCTACACACACGCACCTTGTATTATCAACACCGCTTGTTATTTACAGCAAAAAGAGCTTCTGTCTTCATCAAACTCACAAAACTGGAATCAGGGGATGGGATGCCCTAAAAATGAATCAACATGCCATAGCATTCATTTCCTGCATACCATATTCTTGTATTTTGGCAGGTTACCCAGGGTTTCTAACTTATTTGATTGCAGGCAATATAGCTGGTCAACGCATTCACCGATATCCAACCAAAAGAAACCGAGTAAGGATGGCTGATCGAGTGCAGACTGATCTCAATGAGCTCCGACAGAGGATGGATCAGTTTATGGAAATGATGACTGGCATGGCCCAGAACCAGGAGCGTCTCCGGTTGATGGTTGAGCAACCTCATGGGAATGTTAATACGGGAACACCAGCTGAGAACGTGGATTCTAACGCTGCCCGTAACGGAGAGCCTCATCCAAATAGGACCGCAACACGTAATGCAGGTTTAGAAGACAATCAAGAGGACCAGTTCACTCTACTGGATGCTGATATGGGTAACATGAATGAGATCAACAATCGCAGGTATGAAGAGCTGTCAGAGAAGATCAAGGCCATGGAATGTCAGAATTCCTTGGGTATCGATGTAACCAGTCTCGGGTTAGTACCAGGAGTCAGAATCCCTCCAAAGTTCAAGGCGCCATCGTTTGACAAGTACAACGGCAGCACGTGTCCTAGGACTCATATTCATGCGTACTTCGGAAAAATCTCGGCTCATACTGATGACGAGAAACTTTGGATGCATTTCTTCCAAGACAGTTTATCTGGAGCTTCGTTGAGCTGGTACATGAAGCTGAGTCGGGTCTCTATTCGAAGTTGGAAAGATCTAGCTGAGGCATTCCTCAAGCAGTATCAATACAATATTGATATGGCTCCGAATCGCACTCAGTTGCAGAACTTGTCTCAAGGACCTAAAGAGAGTTTTAAGCAGTATGCCCAGAGGTGGCGTGAGCTGGCCGCACAGGTTCAACCTCCTTTGCTGGATCGGGAAATGGCAGACATGTTTATGGGCACCTTGCAAGGTGTTTACTTGGATCGTCTGGCCGCCTGCCCGTCCATTGGTTTTTCTGATATCGTCATTGCGGGAGAAAGGATAGAGAATTTTCTGAAAATGGGAAAGATCCAGGATGCAAGCAGTGCTAGTTCTTCCGGTGTGAGAAAGCCTTTTGGCAACGGCCAAAGAAGAAGAGAAGGCGAGACGAATGCTGTGTATAGAAGCCGAGACAGAGGTTATTCTCAAGGTTACTACCAAACGGCCGCGGTGACTATTACTCCACAGGTTCAACAACCACGACCACAGGTTCAACAACAACCACAGTTTCAACAACAACGACCACAGAGTCAGCAACAACAGGTACAAAGACCGTTTCAAGAAAGAACAAGAGCGAGAAACCGCAGACTCGACCCCGTCCCATGCCCATATGCTGTATTACTCCCAGAGCTACTAAAGTTGAACTTGGTTGAGCTTCGTACCATGAGACCTCCCGCTCCTGACAATCTACCTCCGAATTTTGATGCTAACGCCAGGTGCGAATTCCATTCAGGTGCCCAGGGGCACAGTATTGAGAAATGTTGGGCTTTTCAGAACAAGGTACAGGACTTAGTTGACTCCAAGGCGATCAATTTCGCTCCTCTCCCAAACGTACTCCATAATCCGATGCCTAGTCATAATGGAACCGGTGTTGCGGTTATTCTACCAGATGGTTCACGTTAAGCTGAAGTCTTCGAGCTGATCACCCAGGACGCCAGGGTATTCATGAAGCAAATAAAGCCAGCAGTATTCAAATACTCTCAGTGATGGCATTTATGTGTTTGCCTTTCTTCATTGTTCGTTTTTCATCCCTATTGAGGGGAACTACGTCGCTCTGATTCTTCATTGGTCATCAGTCAATGGAGATACGTAGGCAGAAGATCGTCAGGTCTTTCCGAGCAAACTTCTGGGGCAACTTTACTCCCCAGCTTCACTCTTTCCTTCAGATGTCTCGCGTTAGAGTCAGAATAGCTAGAAGAGGAAGTATTACTGCCATGGTTGGGCATGCAAACTGCAAATTAAAGATTACAAGTCTGTGAAAAGAGCTTTTTGATCGTTGAAAGTATCCAAGACTGACAGGTCCAGACGGAGCCAAGTCTCCTCAACTACGGCAATTTTCAGTTTCTTTACTGCATTTCCATTTGTAGTTTCTTTTATATGCTAAACATTTGTCTACATGTATGAAATTTGTTTGCTTTTGAGTGTTAGCAATAATAAAACTCACATGTTTTTCTTGAAGTAGATTCATTTGCATTCCCTTACAATTTTGCATATGTATATCGCAATACCAATTGTCATGCTTAAATTCTATGAGGGAGAATGACGAAACAAAAACGCAATATCTCTGAATTGTGTGCTCTCGAGTAGGACCTTGTTGACGATGTACAGGCATTGTTTCAAATCCTAAACACTGGAGATATAAGGAAGATAGACCCTCGCTAACCCCTTTGAGCCTTGAAGTAGGAGTTTCTTTTCATATGAAAAAACCCTCACATGTAACCCAGGGGCAGGGTAGATGTCAGCCAGTCAGACCAAGCGTTCAGACTTTCATAAAGAAGTGTATTTGAAGATCCGTTGCATTCCACTATGTTAATCAAGAGGTCCAAAGACCCGAAACCACAATGGTTATCCAAGTCAAAAGGTCCAAAGATTGAAAACCACAATGGTTATCCTTCGTCGACCAAAGTGAGGCAGTCACAACCCTCGTGAAGCAATCAAGACAAACAATGTCACGCGACTTGTTCAAAATGCAAAAAGAAAAAGAAAAGAAAAGGCCCGCTAAGTCGAAACTTGAAAACAAGCGACTTAGGCAAAAGTTAGGGCATCCCGCTGGACTTCACAATCAAAGATTCACAAGAATCAGTCCAGGCAAAAGTTAGGGATAAGCAAAATAATGCAAAAGCGAAAGACGGAAAAGGATTACACAAGAAAGATCCTCGAATGAGAACAAAGTCGTGTGGCACAGACACGAAAAATAGAGGAGTGACTGACTCTCAACAATAACCTGATTGGTGCTTGAACTAATAGTAGCAATGGTTCTTCAATCAACACGAAACCTTTATGAAAGGTGAATGCTTGTGGAAACTAGCTGAATATAGGAATGGAGAACATCACGAAGAGTGGGGGGCACAAATAAACTTCGAGCTTTTATCCTTTGTTTCTATAACCGTGAACCAGGCCACAATACAACCCTTAAAAGTCCTAACTGAAACAGGGTTAATTTGAGCGCATACTACCACGAGACCGCGTTCCTGACTCCTATGAGTTGTGCTAAGAGACATTTGTTGGTATTGCATGTACATACTCTCATTCAAAATAAGGTCGTATCTTAACCAGTGATTCTCTCACGAAGGTTAACGATCCATTTTCAAAACTTCAAGATTAACATGTTTGTTGAATTAGGATTTTCATTCTAAGAATAAACATTTTCTCACTTGCATACATTCGTTGAGCATCATAAATGGTTCACGTACGGAAATTCAATCCAGAAGCTCAAGCTTGCCAGGTTGAGGAGACTAAAACTTCTGAAAGACTGTCACGTCAAGGTGCACTTATCCGAATAAAGCTTCATTGAGCAGAGACTTTCCCATTTA
This sequence comes from Lathyrus aphaca, assembly GCA_963966055.1. NCBI lineage: Eukaryota > Viridiplantae > Streptophyta > Magnoliopsida > Fabales > Fabaceae > Lathyrus > Lathyrus aphaca. The sequence goes on from OZ014519.1 coordinate 260,384,149, forward strand.
GTCATGGTAAGAGTCAGCCAATCCGGGGCAGTTATGTTGAGCAATCCCTTCAAATTTCAGTCAAACTGGGGCAATCACCTCGAGATTCAAATCTCTCCAAGAGCGAAGATTAGTCAGTCAAGAGCAAAACTATTCAAATACTCATACTGGGGCAGGCCACCCTAATAGTACGAGAATTCATTCTTTCCCGAAGACAGACGATCAGAAGCATTTACCCGGAGTCTAGAATACCGTGGTTACTTGTCAAGTCAACTATCTCGTTCAACACTTCTGACAGATACAAATTCATCCGCATTGGCAATGGTTATCTCTTCAGCAAGGTTGTTACGCTAATCCATGCAGTCGTTATGATACCTAAGAGTTTAAGACACCAAGTCTTTTGTAAAATCCTCTTGAGGTAAAATCCATATGGAAGCAACTGATTCCCAGTACGAGACAGCTTGAAATCTTTCCTCCTCAGCAGGACGTGTCTCGGTGTTGTCATCTCCGACAGAGATGTTATCCCTGCGGGACCACTTAATATCGAATTCGCGATCATTGTGTTTCCCCACAGAGTCAGCAGAGACTTATCACTTCCGCGTCAGGAATGTCTTTTACACCAGTTCATTAACAATACTCAAGACGTGATATCCCCAGTATCATGGGGCAACATACCATGCAATTCAACATATGCAAAGTCCAGCCGCAGACTGGCCAAAGTCCATCTTCGGGTGGCAAATTTCAAAGTCCAGCCGCAGACTGGCCAAAGTCCATCTTCGGGTGGCAAATTTCAAAGTCCACCCGCAGTGTGGCAAATCTCAAAAGTCCCCCGCAGTGGGCAAAAGTTCCCCGCGGTGGGCAAAAGTCTCCCGTAGTGAGCAAAAGTCTCCCGTAGTGAGCAAAAGTCTCCCGTAGTGAGCAAAAGTCCACCCGCAGTGTGGCAAATCTCAAAAGTCTCCCGTAGTGAGCAAAAGTTCCCCGCGGTGGGCAAAAGTTCCCCGCGGTGGGCAAAAGTCTCCCGTAGTGAGCAAAAGTCTCCCGTAGTGAGCAAAAGTCTCCCGTAGTGAGCAAAAGTCCACCCGCAGTGTGGCAAATCTCAAAAGTCTCCCGTAGTGAGCAAAAGTTCCCCGCGGTGGGCAAAAGTCTCCCGTAGTGAGCAAAAGTCTCCCGTAGTGAGCAAAAGTCTCCCGTAGTGAGCAAAAGTCTCCCGTAGTGAGCAAAAGTCCACCCGCAGTGTGGCAAATCTCAAAAGTCTCCCGTAGTGAGCAAAAGTTCCCCGCGGTGGGCAAAAGTCTCCCGTAGTGAGCAAAAGTCCCCCGTAGTGAGCAAAAGTCCCCCGTAGTGAGCAAAAGTCTCCCGTAGTGAGCAAAAGTTTCCCGTAGTGAGCAAAAGTCCACCCGCAGTGTGGCAAATCTCAAAAGTCTCCCGTAGTGAGCAAAAGTCCAGCCGCAGACTGGCCAAAGTCCATCTTCGGGTGGCAAGTTCCAAAAAGTCCACCCACAGTGTGGCAAACCTTTAAAGTCCACCCACAGTTTGGCAAACCTTTAAAGTCCACCCGCAGTGTGGCACAGTGTTTTGAAGTCCAACCGTAGATTGGCGAAAGTCCATCCTCAGGGTGGCATCATATCAAAAGTCCACCCGTAGTGTGGCAACTCTTTAAAGTCCACCCGCAGTGTGGCAATGTATTTTGAAGTCCAACCGCAGATTGGCGAAAGTCCATCCTCAGGGTGGCATCATACTACAAATCCACCCACAGTGTGGCAAGCCAGTAGCCTTTTGGTATCATTCAAAGGGCATCCCCCGTTTACTTTTCTTCACGTTATAATTATATCCAAGCGGGGATCGTTCGGTTGAGTCTATCTCCCTGTTCTTCTGCTGCAGAGTGCAAATTTTCTGGATGTTTCTAGTATTCAATCCCTGCATACCTCAAATGTCTGAAAGCAACTGCTATCATCCATTCAGTTCTACAGTGATTGAATAGGGGCAACTGTAACACCCCAAAATTTGCCCTCATATTTATTACCCTTAACAAGATTTACGCCTCTCCTTAGTATGCGTCTTTCATTAGAACATCTATAACCTGGCACATATTCATCGTCGTAGGTTTGTTATTTGGGTTAGAAGCTCAAGGAAATTAATTTGGATTCATGGGCTAAAGTGAGATCAGAAGTGTTCATGTGGATAGTTTTGAGTTCAAGTTTTTGAGGGAAGTAACACGACAATGTTTGCTATTCATTTTCTCAAACTATGTTCTCATTCATTTTATTTTTATTTTTATCCATTTTTTACCCACAATCCTCAAACCGATAGTTGATTCATATTCAATTCGAATTCATTGTCCATATCCATCTATTAAGCCCATTTCTTTCCTAAAAAAAAAATAAGAATAAAATGGGTTCATTAATCCTAACTTCTTTGTCCAAATTCTAAATTTTAAACCATTACAAAACCACATTTAATATCCGCGATCGTTTAATGTTTGTGTTCAAGACAAGATCGATGTTCAAATCCAGTTGTCCGTACCAGTAGCCATTTAAAACCAGTTTGGTCTTCCTCCTCCATTCACCACCATAAATACCACACTCTCCGTTCTCAAGGTTTTGCTTTGGGTTTATGAGTTTTTGAAATTATCAGCAAGAGTTTATTGAGAAAATTATTAAGAAAAGTGATCTGTTATGGCTGCCCTAAAATTATCTGCTAGTTGGATTTACTACACCAGAAGTGACTTTTCAAAGGGCAGTTATTACACCAGAAGTGACTTTTCAAAGGGAAATTTAGTTATTATGGGGTCATCGCTTGAGGCTCATCACTATTGTTTGACGGCAACTTGCAGAAGAAAGTTCTTGGTAGAACACTTCGGAGAAGATTTTACAGCTAAGAAATTCGGAAACTGTGATGACTACACATCAAGACATGTCAAAAGATTATCGTAGGATCTTAATTAAATTTAGAAACATTTCCAATTCTTATTTTCTGTTTTTAATCAATTTTCGATTTAATTTCGATTTATTTAATTTAATGGACTTATATTGAATTTTCATTCGGACACATAAAATTGTACAATTTATTTAGGTCACTTCCCATAATATTTTTTGCCCATTCTTTTTGCTATGGTTAAAGGATAAGTTAAAGTACTTAGAACAATTTTTTGGTGAATTTTTAGGACATTTTTTCTATTGTTTTGGTAGTATAATTTGTGTAATTTTGTGATTGAACTTTAGTTAGATTTAAGTGGCCATTTGCCTTAGTTAAAATAAGAATTTTGGAGAGATTTTTTTAGCACAATAATATAATCAGGTTGAAGACCTTAAGAATTTAATTTCATATTTTTCTCATGACTTTTAATATTTTTGCCATTTTAATTCATTCCTTCATATGATGCATGTACATAATCCATATCATTTACTAACTATTGGCTTTTTCTTTGTGCAAGGTGTTTTGCAAGGTTTGGCTTATGGACTTGGATATTTTATGCTTCAATTGTGTTTTATACTTTGTGTATTTTGTGATTGTAATAGCTTAGAACTTGTATGCTTTTATAGTTTTCATAATTAGGATTAGAAAAGATAAAAACAAATCGTTAGAAAACCAAATCTTCAAAAACAAATAAAGTATTCGATCCAACGTCGAATATACTTTCAGATAAATAAATAAAGTCTATATTATTTTAGGGTTCCACGATTACCTTCGTTCCATTCCATTCAACCAATATCAAACCTTGTATGCTTCATACCATAAGTCGTGTGTCATAGCACCACGCAACCGACCCATACACCTCATTGTTTCATCCCGTTTACATTTCATATGCGTTTTTGCCTACCATGACCTAGGAGGACCCTATTGCTCATTACTAACTTCTTTTACTTGCATGTTTAGTCTTATATCTCTTATATCTCTTAGATAGATTTTAATTGCAAACCTCACTAACCATAGGTTATCCATGAATTCAATTAATTTAGGGTAGGTCTAGTAGCCCCTTAGAATGTTTACCTTTTATAACTTGAGTCTCTTCTCATCCTTAAATAAAAGTCAAAAAACACTTAATAAAGGAAAGGTGTACAATGCGCCACAAGCCTTAAGCTATACGGGAAATGATTAGTGGAGGTCTCCTTCACTCTTCTAGGATGCTTTACAAACGTTCCATTGGGGGCGATCTTGGAAAGTATTCGCTCCTGTGTCATAGTCTTTAGTGTTGTACATTCAATAAACACAAATCCAAAACATTTCTTATAAAAGACAACAAACCAAGAAGTCACGTCTTCTCATTCTCATCTCATACTCTTCATGACTTGTCTCGACAGTTCAAACAGCGATACGGTAAACACCCTCGAGTCAGAGCCGGTAACACCTGAGCTAGAGCTATGGCAACGTCATCCTAAAAACCACAAACAAGTGTAAGCCTTAGTTAGACGAACTACGGCGTCTCTGATCCTCATTTATCCCGATGAGGTACGTAGGCAGTGGGGTAGGGCCCATTCGAGCACATTCTTTATTTTCCCTACATTTCCCCCTTTTTATTCTAATTCTCTTATTTCAGTTCCTTCCTCATTTCCATTCCATTTCCAGTTAGCGGTTTTATTCAGCAGCAATCATATTTTTCTCACCCTTTGAAATAAAGCAAGCAAGCGTGGATCCCGTCGGGTACGGCGGACGATCTGGGGTGCTAATACCTTCCCAGGTCGTAACCGACTCCCGAACTCCGATCTTTGGTTCGCAAGGCCTTGTCCTTTCCTTCTTCCTTAGGTTTGTACAACATTACCTTTCCCATTCCTTTGGGATAAAAATGTCTGGCTGGCGACTCTAACCTTTCCGCGCCACTTTCGCGTTTGTACTAGGATGAAAATCCCGGGAGCGACAGAATGGCCTTGATACAATCCAATTGGATTTTAAAGATTTAAAGAAGGCTTGGCATGAAGGATTTTGGAATATTATTGAAATGAGGAAAGGCCGCGCGAGTTTGAAGCTTTGGCATAAACACTTCAAGGATTGTCGATCTGACATGGAAAAAGTTGCTTCGTATTCCTCTCCGAAAACAAAAAGCAGTAGCAGAAAATCTTCTTGGGGTATTATATGGAAAAAAAATAACAGTGAAGATACAGGCCTTGATTACAGGCTGAAAAAGATAATTCTGAAGCGGCGGACAAGCTTGCCTCAATTGGAACCTGTTTGCTTCGTGTGCCAAATGCCATATAGGCCTGATCTAATGTATATCGGCTGTGAAACATGTACCAGGTGGTATCATGCTGAAGCCCTTGAACTTAAAGAGTCCAAAATATTTTTTGTGCTTGGCTTCAAATGTTGCAAGTGTTGTAAGATAAAGTCACCTGCATGTCCTTACTCACAAGCTTCCAAGAAAAAAGATCTTAGAGCAGATTCTGGTTCTGGAACACCAGGTGACGCAAGAGTCAATGAGCCTGATATGACGATCTTTCCTGCATAATGTTTGTGAAACAATTGAGCAAAAGCATCTTTGCTTTATTCTATTGCAGATGCAAGACGTGACTCAGGTTTGAAGAGATTGTCCCTGGCATTGATTCCTATTGCAGCAAATTCTTGGTATGAGTCCTTACTTAATCAAACTCTATTTTTATTGTGGGTATTAGCAAAAAACATAGTATGGCATTTGATGATGAAGCTTAAACAATAGAGTGTGACGGAAAATCCATGGTAGGAATGTATGATCTCATGGTTATCATGGATTGTGAGTAAGCTCAAGCATTAGTGGAAGGGATTCTATCACACTAGAAAGTGTGTGAACTATGGTACCTGTTGCTCTTGTGATACTTTATGAATAACTATATTTTGTGTAGCATTCATTTCCATGGATTGTTTGTATTATTCTTGCACTAATTGTTGCTTTACTTTGGCTTTCATGTATCCATCCTTAGTGTAATGATACCTTTGGCACGAATCTGAGGTATGACGATGCAAATGAATCGGGACCTGGCGTAGGGAGATGGTCTGGTGACGTCATGTGGAATACTTGTGCAAGTAGTCAATGAGAATGAGGAGAATATCCAATAGTTCACAATAAAACCAATGGAAAACCTTATCCATGTAAAACATGTATTCGGAAGTCAAAAGTATTATGTATTGGATCATAAAATTTGAAGTTTTAGTGGTTTATTTCTTGTAAACCTTTTTATTATTTTCATATAGCTTTTGCTGTCAAATGTGTACCGAGTTTAATGAGCCTTTGTTGCAACTTGTTCTGAGTTCTTGTAACTTGAATGAATTTAGCAACCATGTGAGATTCCATCTCTTTTCGTATATATTTGCTTGGTATGCTTCTTGGATGGGCTAAGTAACTTTAAGGACTCAACTCCACACTTCAATATCTCTCTCACCTCTCTCAATCAACCCTTAATTTCCCAATGATTAATAAGCAACCTTAATGACTAATACAAACACATCTTGGGTCACCAAAGTTAGCACATGATTTCAATGAATTAATCAAACGTGGCAATGATAAACTCAATGATTTAATTAGCCAAGAAGGATATTGGATCTAGTCAGATACGTCAAACTAAATTGTTGAGTCAACAATTTATGGATTCAAGGTGAAGAGGTTAAATGATAAAGCAACACAACCAAAGAGAGGTATCCAACAAAGAATATCAAACTCCTATTCTTGCAGCTCATACTTTTTACCTCGTAAAAGAGTAATGGTCTATAGAGATGAACTTTGTATTCACATAAATCCTTGCCACTTGAATTCCTTGAATAAATGAGCCAATGGGTTCAACTTTTCCATCATGTCTTTCAAACTTCATACCATCTTAAACATCCTAAGCCTTGCAAAGGGACCACACCCATTTTCAAACAATAACTGTGTATGATCAATTTTTACACAATTTGCATTTTACCTTAGTACAAACAAGAACTTAGTGATTTGAAAATCATTGTCGGAAGCCAAATGATGATTCACAGCAACATCTTCAACAATTTACCAAATATCATGAGAATTCGAAAAGGTAGGACAAATTTGGGGTATGACAACATCAACAGTTCCATCTTCTACAACTGCAACAAAAATCTCTTCTACAACGCCAGCAAAAGTCATTTCAACAGAATCTACTACAACAACAGCAAACACCAGTGACGACATCTCAACGGTTACTATCTATTATGATCCATGTTCCGGATTCTCTCAACAACAACTTTCAGCAACACCCTCATCAACAACTTCCTGCACCTGCACCATCTTCAATCAGACTTCCTGTCACCATCTACTATGATCCACAGACTATCACAACTCCTCCTTTTGTAGCAATTAATCCAGTGACCATCACAGTTCCTGGGCCAATTACTTATGATAACAACAATGTCGTGCCTTGGCATTATGGTTTAGATCTTTACTACCAAGGAAGAAAGGTCACTCTTGACTCCTCAACTTCTACACCACAAATTGACAATGTCGGGGGAGGCGGAGGCTTCACTCGAAACGGACGTCTCTTCGCTTCACAGTTCCCCAGAGCTAATGTTGAAGCAGAAACTGCTGCTAAAGCAAAAGGCAAAAGTGTGGTGCCAGGAGAACCAGCTACAAAAGAAACTCAGAAGACACCCTTTGATCAGGATGTAGACGAGTTTATGAGGATTATCAAAAGAAGTGACTACAAAGTTGTGGATCAGCTCCATCAAACACCCTCCAAGATTTCCATACTATCTCTGCTCATGTGCTCTGAGGCTCACCGGAATGCACTACTCAAGTTCTTGCACGCAGTTTATGTGCCGGGAGAAATCACGGTCAATCAGTTAGAAACAGTGGTTGCAAACGTCAATACTAGTCATGGACTAGGTTTCACCAATGCTGACTTGACTACAGAAGGGCATAATCACAACAAGGCTTTGCATATCACTTTGGAATGTAAAAGTGTTGTACTTTCTCATGTCTTTGTTGATACCGGATCATCACTCAATGTGTTGCCAAAGAAAGCTTTAGTCAAGCTTGAGTATGATGGTCTTGCACTCCGTCCGAGCAACCTAGTTGTCAGAGCTTTTGATGGTTCTAAGAGATCGGTGCTCGGAGTGATTGAGCTGCCTGTAGTAATTGGCCCACAAGTTTTCAAAAATATCTTTTATGTGATGGACATATAGCCTGCCTACAGCTGTTTGTTGGGTCGACACTGGATTCACGTTGTCGGCGCGGTAACGTCTACCCTTCACCAGAAGATAAAATATGAGTGGGAGGGCCAAATTATCACCATCTGTGGAGAAGAAGAGATCTTCATCAGTCACCTGGATACATACAAGTACATAGAGATGGATGGGGAGATCCATGAAACCATGAGTCAGGGTTTCAAAGCTTTAAACATCAACGAAGCTACAACTGAGGTGTTTGCTGCATCCTAAGAGGAAAGGATGGGCACCTCAATTGCTTCCTACAAATAGGCTCGGAAGGTTGTGGAAGAAGGGAATGCCCAAGGTTGGGGCATGCTGCTGAAGGTTCAGATGAAAGAAGACAAATTCGGTTTGGGTTACAGACCATCCCGGCAAGTTCCAGAGGAGGCTGCTGAAGCTCCCAAGTTCATAAGTGGGGGAATGCTAACCCCGGATGTTGTCAACACTTTGGAAGAGGAGGCTGAGAGCGACTACAACCTGGAAAGCTGGATCCGTCCAAGAGTCCCAGACCAGCAAGTCCTCAACTGGTCTTCCCAGGAAATTATAAGGGTTAGTGCTGCAGAGTAATTATTATCTCATGTTTTAAGCATGCTTCAAAGTCCTGCATCTTGCCCAAGATGTTTGGACTCATTTTGTAATAGGGCCATATGTATTTTGTGAAAATTGAATATTAATGAACAATGGACATCATTTTGCAAACAATCTTTTTCGCTCACTGTTTTTTCATTTTTGTTATTTTCGCAAAAACAATAAATGACAATGTTTTTCTCAATAATAACTTCATTCACTTTTTCTAAATAAGATAAAATCAATCACTAAAATGAACCAAATCTCAACCCTTGCAGAGATAGCCCTCCAGATTGCACCGACAACGACATTGCTATGACCTTGTGTGACTTCGACAATCTGATTAATCAAGCAGATGAAGGGGTTGAAGAAGACTACGATTTACCTGAAGATTTAGCCAGGTTATTGAGACAAGAGGAAAAGGTGATTGCTCCTCATCAGGAGGGAGTTGAGACTATCAATCTTTGTACCGAGGAAGATGTGAAAGAGGTGAAGATTGGAGCCAGTCTACAAGCTCCAGTAAAAAAACAACTTATTAGTATGCTGCAAGAATATGTCGATTTGTTCGCTTGGTCCTATCAAGATATGCCAGGTTTGGATACAGATATTGTCATGCACAGGCTGTCATTGAAAGAGGATTGTCCGCCAGTTAAGCAGAAGTTGCGTCGTACTCGCACAGACATGGCCATGAAAATCAAAGAAGAAGTGCAAAAGTAGTGGGATGTCGGTTTCCTTGTTATAACTAGTTACCCGCCATGGGTTGCTAACATTGTACCCGTACATAAGAAGGATGGAAAGGTGCGTATGTGTGTCGATTACCGGGATCTGAACAGAGCAAGCCCGAAAGATGACTTTCCATTACCTCACATTGATGTATTGGTAGACAACACAGCTCAGATCTCGGTATTTTCCTTTATGGCTGGATTTTCTGGGTACAATCAGATCAAGATGTCACCTGAAGACATGGAGAAGACAACCTTCATCACACCATGGGGCACGTTCTGCTACAAAGTAATGTTGTTTGGTTTGAAGAACGATGGTGCAACATATCAACGGGCTATGGTAACATTATTCCACGACATGATTCATAAAGAAATTGAGTGTTACGTGGATGACATGATTGCCAAGTCCCTCACAGAGGAAGAGCATTTGGTAAATCTACTAAAGTTGTTCAAGCGTCTGAGGAAGTATCAGTTAAGGTTGAACCCCAACAAATGCACATTTGGGGTACATTCTGGTAAGTTGCCGAGTTTTATTGTAAGCAGAAAAGGAATTAAGGTCGATCCCGACAAAGTCAAAGTAATTCAGGAAATGCCTGCACCTAAGACTGAGAAAGAAGTTCGAGGGTTCTTAGGTAGATTGAACTACATTTTAAGGTTCATATCTCACCTCACTTCAACCTGCGAGCCCTTGTTCAAACTGCTAAGAAAGGAACAAACAGTCAGGTGGAACGATGATTGTCAGAAAGCTTTTGACAAGATCAAGGAGTATCAGCAAGAACCTCTAATTCTCATGCCTCCAGTTGAAGGAAGACCTCTAATAATGTACCTGACAGTATTAGATGAATCAATAGGGTGTGTGTTGGGCCAACATGACGAGTCTGGTCGAAAAGAGTATGCAATATACTACCTAAGCAAAAAATTTACCGAGTGTGAACAACGTTATTCACTGCTCGAGAAAACTTGTTGTGCTTTAGCGTGGGCTTCTCGCCGACTAAGAGAGTATATGTTGACTCATACTACCTTGTTGATCTCAAAGATTGACCCAGTCAAGTACATATTTGAGAAGCCAGCACTTACCGGAAAAGTTGCAAGGTGGCAAATGATTCTGACAGAGTATGATATTCAATACACCTCTCAGAAAGCCATCAATGGCAGTGTATTATCTGACTATCTGGCTGAGCAACCCATTGATGACTACCAGCCTATGAGATTTGATTTCCCTGATGAAGACATCATGTTCTTAAAATCAAAAGATTGTGAAGAGCCTATTCACACTGAAGGGTCTGACCCAGAAGAAGCATGGACTATGATGTTTGATGGGGCAGTTAATTGTAATGGTCGTGTGTCGCTCCCACCAAAATGACAACCGGGGCCAAGAGGGGTACAGACGCGAACGGTCGGCGAAAAGAGGATGTGAGAACACACAGGAGTGAACTCACAAGAAAAGAAAAGAGTCGCCAGCTAGGCATTTTTATCCCGGAGGAAAGGCAATGCTGCATAGACCTAGAAAGATATGGATAAGACGGTTGCGAACCAGAGAGACTGAGAAAGGGGGTTGGTTACAACCTGGGAAGGTATTAGCACCCAGATTGTCCGCCGTACTCGACGGGATCCACGCTTAAAAGATTTGTGTTTTAAAGGGGTAGTGTCAGTGCTATCTGTGTATCAAGGCTGGAAAGAATTCAAGTGTCAGTGTAAAAGAAAAGTGAAGTGTATAAGAGAAGTGTCGGTGTAAGAAAAAGAGTATGCTCAAGAGTATGAGGCTTAAAGAATAATGCTGCAAGGAGGGGGGAATATACAGAGACTTTTGTTCGATAACTGTTAAGTTATGCCTACGTATCCTCTCGTGCAATGAGGAAGTCAGAACACCGTAGTTCGAACCAAAGAGACTGAAAGATAAATTGACTTGTGAACTGCTTGCTTATCTATGCTCAAGTGTATGACCTGTCTAGCTCAGGTGCAAACTGTCTTGCATTAGACGGAAGAAGCAAGTTCTCGTTTGTGAGTGAATGAGATAAGAAAAAGAATCCTGGAGGAGACGATTATTGTTTGTTTTTGAGTTTTCAGTCTTTTATTGCTTTTGGATGTTTGTCATAAGTTAATGAGCTTAAGCCTAAACCAATGGGTTAGTAAAATCATCACATCCTCCCTCTGATTAGGGGTAATGAGAAAACCTTAAGTGTGAAGTCAGCATCTCACACTTAATCACCCTGATGTAGGATTAAGATCCTTAACCTACTTATGATTATTTAGATGTTTTTGTTGTTTTTGTTTAGTGTTGAGTAATGAGATTAAGCCATAATCAAAGATTAAACAGACTTATTACACCATCCTAATAGAAGGATAATAGATGAGAATGTTTAAGCTGAGGAAAACTCCTCAACTTAATCCATGATTAGGGATTAAACTCATGACAAAACAAAGCCTTTATTAAGTGGATTTTAGTTAATGATATGATGAAGAAGTGATTTTTATGATTTGTAAGACAACTTGAGGGGGACTTGTCCATTAACACTAGGGTTAGTCCTTCTTAACCAATTAAGGAAGAATTAGAACCCTAATGCAAGGCCCAAGTTACAAGCTTGATGTCTTGATGATTATTAAGTGGATTAATTAAAGGATTTAAACACATTAAGGGTTTAACACTTAGGATTAAAGTTATACACTCCATCCTAATAGAAGGATGCAGGCATAAGCTTAATCACAAAGCCTTAAAGCCTTTAGGGTTTAGTCCCTGATTATGAGATGAGAAGAGAAGACTCAAAGATGACACAAAGGTAAAAGCTAAATGGGGGACTAATCAACCCTAATTATTATCATGCTTGGTCATTCCTAGGGTTTGTGAGGTTTTAAGAAAGGAATCTTCAAAGAACCACCAAGGAGGGAAACAGATGAAAGGAACAAAGAGAAGCAAAGCAACTTGCTTCACTTAAGAAGACAAGTTGCTTGAAGAAAGAAGGTAAGATGAACAAGAAAGAGCAAGCTCAATCCAATACACATACAAAAATGCAGCAATGATGCATAAGAGAGATGAAAAGAGATTGTGAGAAGTGAAGGCAAATTCACTTCTCAAGGTAACTTACCACCTGAAAAGTTAGTGAAAGAAATGAAATGCAATGGCATGGTGCAAGACAAAGTCAGAAGCAAATGCATGATGTTAATGATGCTAAGAGATGATGCAAACATGAAACAAGGCATGAGGATGATCATACAAACATATGGAATGCAAAAGAAACATGCTTAGAACCATGAACATACATGAAAAGTTATGAAATGCAAATGGCATACAACATGGAAAATGAAAGATGCAATGATCAAACATGATTCTAATATGTCTTAGGATGTGTTATGAATCAAATGAATGCCTAAAATGTCATGGCAAGTCATGGTATGCAAGCAAATGTAAGATGAATGCAAAAGAAAGCCCAAATTAGGGTTCATGATCAATGTCCAAACAAAAACCAAAGCCAGAAGCAAACATCATGGTAAAAATTTGAAAATGCAATCAAAGGAACCCTAAACCTATACAAACTCACTTCCCAAAGGAGAGGATCCAATTCTTAACCTAGTGTAAGTTATGAATTTCCTAAATTGGCTAGGGTTTTATGGTACCTCATCAAGAAAAATGTCAAACAAATTGAAAATGCAAGATCAACTCATGCCAATTTAATCCTATAAACTATATGATATGCAAGATGCAATGCAAAAAGAATCATTGTCCAACTCTCAATGGTTGGGCAGAAATGAATTTTTGAAGTTTGAATCAAAATAATGCCTTGAAATGAAATTAATTCCATTGAAAATGATCAAAAGACATCAATAACAAAAAAGAAATTTGGTTTGAGGGTTGGACAATGTTTCTAAATGATTTTAAATGTTTCATGAATTTTTTTGTGATTTTTAAATACTTAAAAGTATTTTTAATTAATTAATTCTCATTAATCAATTAAAAATAAACTTTTAAATGATTTAAAAATAATTTTCAATGCAAAAAATAAAAATAAAAATATTTTTGGTTTCTGAAAATTAATAAAATGCTTGATAAAAAATTTCAGACTAGGCGCGCATCTGGACGGCCAGCATTCAAATTTCCGTAATTAAGACTAAACCCTAATTAACTAACCCTAATCACATTCAGATGACCGGAACAGTGTTCCGGTCATCTTCTCCGGCAAGCTGAAATCACTATCTCTCTCTCTCCACGCAATGAAAATGAAATCTCTCTGCCCAGCATCAAACCCCACTCAACACTGAATCAAAACCCCCAAACAAAAACCATTTTTCATTCATCAATCATGCAAATCGAAGCAAAACAAAATTAGGGCAGAAAGTTTCAGACAACTCATACATACTCAATATTCCACCATTTTCATTTTTAAACACATCATGATGATCAAGATAACATGTAGAACCAATTTATAACAAGTAAATGAAGTTCTGGAAAATTTGTTCTTGATGGATACCTGAACTGAAGTTCTTTGAATAGGAGCTTTCTGAGCCTTTCTCCTATGCAAACTGACTCCTCTGGTCCCCTGAGCTCAATGGAATGCTTCACAACTCTTGTTGATGGCTGATTTGGGAGATGGCAGAAGTTCTGTTCAAGGGGGAGTGGTGATCGTGTTTTGGTTTCAGTGACTTTCAGGCTGTTTCAATGGTTGGTTTGTGATCAGTGAGTCATGTTGAGATTGTTTGTGAAGTTTGTTTTTGTGTTTGACGCTTGTGGAGTCAGTTTCGAATGGTTTTGAAAATGAAGCATAAACTTGGAACTAGGGGTTGGAGTGTGTTTCAGCCTGAATGGTTATGTGCTATGGCTTGCCTTTGGTCCACTTATCACTCAGGGATAGGCCTGTGGAGTTGGTGTGCCCTATTGTGATTGGTATGGGTCTTTGGCCAAAATGTCAAACTTTGTGTAAGAGAGGTATGGGCTCATGGCTAGCCAAGGACAAATGGGGTGTCCTGCGCAGCAAGAAGTGTGGAGAGCCCTAGGATCAACTATGAAGTCAGCAAGCAAGTGGATTAAGGTTTGAATGAGGTTTTGCAACTTGGTTCACCTTTGGCCCTTTTGAAGTTTCTTGTCCCACAAGTCACAAAAATGAGTGATTCTTTGATGCAATCTGACTTTTAGGCCTTGTTTCATGTTTGTGTGAAGTTTTGAAGTCCATTTGGAAGTTCAATTTGCCTTGGCAAGTGGTTTTGCAACTTTGCCTCTTTGGTAGAAAACTTGAAATTATGTGATTTTTCCCAACTTTGACAAGCCATAACTTTTGATCCAAAATGAATTAGGTCAGGTTCTTGTACTTTTTGAAAAGGGAATGATCCATTCTACAACTTTCATGACCAAAGTTTTTTCATTTGAGGCATTTTTGAATCAAAAAGTAAGGGTTGAAAAAGTTTCCCAAAATGGCAATTTTCATCACAAGTCAACTTTCCCAAAAAGTCAACTTTGCAAATGGCTTGAAATTCTTCAATTTTGTGAACTTATAACATCTTCTATGATCAAATAAAGATCATACATAATCAAAATGATGAAGAACACCCTTTGGTTGGGTCATTGGGGGCCTCAGATACCCTGATTTTGCACTGACTTGCTCAAAAAGTCAACTCTTGATCAGGTGACTTCCCCATTGAATTTCTTCATGAAAATTGATGTACATGATCCTTATAACATATAGAGACCAATAGAAACAAGAATGACCAAAATATTTGGAGTTATGGCCTTTGAAACCAAAACCCTAATTCTAGGTCATCTGTGCAGTTAAACCTGGCTCTGCTTCCATGCCATTTTCAGTTCTTGTGATTTTTGACATTCTTGACTTTGAGAGGATATAATATGATGCTTGAACATACATGGACCCCTTTGAAGTGATTGATGACCTTTGGAGTGGCTCAAGTGGCTCTTGGATTGCTCAGATCACAAACCCTAGATGCAGATGACTTTGAATCTATGCAGTGAAACAAAAATGAAATATGAGATGATATGATTGAACTTATGCATATGAAAAGATCACAAGCCATGGTGTGAATGGGTGAGGGCAAATTTGGGGTGTTTACAGCTGCCCCTATTCAAACATGAGTTAGCTGTGCAGAATGTAAGCAACGGCTGAACAGGCAAACAAGATAACTTGTGGTTGAATACCAAAGACAGTCCAAAATTTGCACTCACAGAATGAAGAAGAAAAGGGATATAGATTGTAAAAAGAAAAAAAGTATATTGTAAAGTGTGGGCGACGGAGGACGACCGTTGAGCAGAGGACGACTGCTGGGGAAAGAGCAATGACGGGGACGGCCGACATGCTGGGGAAAATGCGGGAAATAAAGCAATGACGGGGACGGCCGACAAGATGGGGATAAAAGGGATTATGATGGGGACGACCATCAGGTTCATAAAGTAATGTAAACAACGATGGGGACGGCCATCGGGCTACACTGATGAAGGACGATCACCAGGAAAAGGAAAAGGGACCACGACGGGGACGGCCATCGGGTTAAAGAATAAATGGAATAATGATGAGGGACGGTCATCAAAGGTGAAGGACGATCACCTAGCAGGGGACGGCTGCTCTGAAGTATCGCGACATAGGACGAATGTCGGATAAAAGGTCGACGATGGGGACGGCCATCGGATGAGCATGATGAAGGACGATCATCAAGAGGTGAAGGACGATCACCTAGCAGGGGACGGCTGCTCTCAAGGCTTATCATGACATAGGACGAATGTCAGATAACAAGATCAACGATGGGCACGGCCATCAGATAAAATGATGAAGGACGATCATCAAAAGGGGAAGGACGATCACCTAGCAGGGTACGGCTGCTAAAAATCACGACATAGGACGAATGCCGGATAAAAGGTCGACGATGGGGACGGCCATCGGACGAGCATGATGAAGGACGATCATCAAGAGGTGAAGGACGATCACCTAGCAGGGGACGGCTGCTCTCAAGGCTTATCATGACATAGGACGAATGTCAGATAACAAGATCAACGATGGGGACGGCCATCGGATAAAATGATGAAGGACGATCATCAAAAGGTGAAGGATGATCACCTAGCAGGGTACGGCTGCTAAAAATCACGACATAGGACGAATGCCGGATAAAAGGGGTTCTAATGAAATAGAGACTCCGCTGGGGAAAGGATGAGGGACGGTCATCCAAAGGCGAAGGACGATCACCTGGCAGGGTACGGCTGCCGAAAAGGTATCATGACATAGGACGAATGTCAAATAGAAAACAAATAGTTTGCTTTGCTGGCGACCTACTGGGGAATAGTAAACACGGACGAGTGTTTACATCCAAGAAATAAAAGGTATAGTGTTCTGACGTTGTGTATAGATTAAAGATGCGAACGAGCATCCTTAAGACTACGATACGGAGGAGTATCGGGTAGAAACAAATACTGACACGTGTTCATAGATGATGATACGGACGAGTATCAGCTGGTTAACAAGGAACACGAGCGAGTGTTGATTCTGAGGGGACTCTTCTGGGGAATAGTAGACACAGAAGAGTGTCTAATTCAAGAAGACATAAGTGTTTGACACGTGTATGGATTAAAGATGCGGACGAGCATCCTTAAGACTATGATACGGATGAGTATCAGGTAGAAACAAACGCTTGACGCATGCTCTGAGATGATGATACGGACGAGTATCAACTGGTTAACAAAGAACACGGACGAGTGTCGAATCTGAGGGGATATGAGTGGTATATACAAGATACGGACGGGTATCTGTATGAGTGAAACAGGAGTAACAAGTATGAGTGGTGTTCAGGAGTGTTTGACTTGCTGGGGAGAGTGACACGGACGAGTGCCAAAAGAGAAAGGTGTAATATAAACAAGTATATGGTTTGCAAAAATGTTTAGGCAACTGTGCTGGGGAAAGCGACATGGACGGGTGTCGGGGAATTTGTATAAGAATGTATCTGTGAGTGCAAAGGGGACGCTTTGGCTTTTGTTGGGGATGTGACACGGACGGGTGTCAAGAAGTATACGTGCCTGTTTGTAAAGAAGGCTCGGGCGACTTTACTGGGGATATGATGACATGGACGAGTGCCAAAAAGAGGGTGTATCTGTATTTATGAGTGTAAGGCCGATGTCTTAGCTCTCCGCTGGGGATATGATACGGACGGGTGTCAGGACATATTCGTATCTTTTAGGGATGTGTCTGGGCTCTCTGTTGGGGATATGGGGAGTCTTTTGTATATTGTTGATGGATTGTCAGTATTCACAAGTGTTTGATTCAGAACATGGCTTATGATTATGCCATATGTTTGATTTTTGCCGTAATGCTCTGTATTAGACGGAATGCTACGCTCTGTGGGAAATATGATGCGAATGCCATGATTATGCAAAGATACCGATCCGGGATTCGGATCCCGATGCTGCGAAGGTCTCTGGTTGATCTGCTTGAAATGGACATATCCCAGCTAGGGATGAGATCATTGGTAGATCTGACATATAGGACTTTGATTGGGGATATAGGTCACTGACAGACATATCCTTGGTAATGAGGGACCTAGCTGGGGTTTGTAGAAGCTTTCGTCACTCTGTTGTGGAATCCTCAGGCATTGCTCTTTCGGATAGAGGCTGAAGCTCTGGCTTTCGCACTTGGCTGCGGAGGAATAGTAAATGGCAACTCGGCTGGGGAAGAAGAAAGACCATGGGAAGGTCTTCCTGGAGATTTCTGTAGGGGTCCTGCTGAAGATGATACTGGACAACTCACCTGGGGAGAAACCACCCCCGGTGTTAGGACTGAGTAGATAATGATTTGTCAGCTTGCTGGAATGAAGCTTTCATGCCCCATGTTGTGCTTTGAATACCTGCAATCCTGAAAAGACAGAGAAATGCACAAGTGATCCCGAGGTATCCCTTACCGGATTCCGTCATAGGAGTTTAGACACTCCCGGGAGTAAATATATTTCCTGCAAGCACGTATTTTAAAGAAAAGGCATCTGTATTTATGCAATCAGTATTTTAAGGACATCGGACCCTTTTTTGCAAATGAAAATAAAATGTGCGAGACAAAACATGACTGAAAATCTGATTTTATTAATTCATGTGCCCTGAATTGGCAAGATACAGTCAAAGAAACAGATCCCCTAAAATGAGGAGATTGTTACAAATTGAGAAGCAAAAGATGTTGGCAATGTTGATGACGCTCCAAGGAGCTTCCTTTTGCTATGACTCGTATGACATTTGACGTTCTTCTCGTCTTGCTTTCTGAAGAAGGTTGATTCTGACCGGCTGTAAACACCCCAAATTTGCCCTCACCCATGCACACCATGGCTTGTGATCATTTCATATGCATAAACTCAATCATACCATCTCATATCACATTTTTGATTCACTGCATAGGTTCTAAGTCATCTGCACCTAGGGTTTGTGATCTGAGCAATCCAAGAGCCTCTTGAGCCACTCCAAAGGTCAACAATCACTTCAAAGGGGTCTATGTGTGTTCAAGTATCATATTATACCCTCTCAAAGTCAAGAATGTCAAGGAATCACAAGAACTGAAAATGGCATGGATGCAGAGCCAGGTTTGACTGCACAGATGACCTAAAATTAGGGTTTTGGTTTCAGAGGCCATAACTCCAATTTTTTTGGCCATTCTAGTTTCTATTGGTCTCTATATGGTATATAGAGTATGCATATCAATTTTCATGAAGAAATTCCATGGGGAAGTCATCTGATCAAGAGTTGGCTTTTCAGGCAAGTCAGTGCAAAGTTAGGGCATCTGAGGCCCTCAATGACCCAACCAAAGGGTGTTCTTCATCATTTTGATTATATATGATCTTTATTTGATCATGGAAGATGTTAGAAGCTTACAAAATTCAAGAATTTCAAGATTTTGCAAAGTTGACTTTTTGGGCAAGTTTGACTTTTAATGAAATTGTCATTTTAGGCAACTTTTTCAACCTTTACTTTTTGATTCAAAAAAGCTTCAAATGGAAAAACTTTGGTCATGAAAGTTGTAGAATAGATCATTCCCTTTTCAAAAAGTACAAGAACATGACCTAATTCATTTTGGATCAAAAGTTATGGCTTGTCAAAGTTGGCAAAAATCACTAAATTTCAAAGTTTCCACCAAAGAGGTATTTTGCAAAATGACTTGATCAAGTGTTCTAAAGCTATCAAATGCACTTCTAATCCACACAACATGATCATGTGACATTTAAAGTTCAGAATGGACCAAAGAATTACACATTTGTATGGTTTTTGGAACAAGATTTTTCATAAGAGGCAAAAGTGAACCAAGTTGCAAAACTCATCATAGCCTCTCATCCACTTGCTGGCTAGCTTGCTGAACCATCCTAGGCCTTTTCCCTCATCATGCTGCGCAGGACATACTTGTTGTACTAGGCTAGCAAGTGGCCCATGCTTCTCTTACACAAACTTGACCTTTTGGCAAAAGCACCCATACCTATCACAAAAGCACACATCACATCTTCTGACCAATGGGAATTGTTTATACAAATCAATTGCAAGCCAAACATAAGAGGAGGCAAGCCTGAAACCAGCCATAACTCAGTATTCTCATTTTCAACCTCTTGAGCAAAAGCATTCGAAAATCATCACACAGGCCACAAACACCCAAACAAACTTCATAAACCATCTCACCATGCTTCACTGAACACAAAGCACCCACCACCCTTGCCTGAAAGCCATAGAATCACAAACACGATCCTCACCTGACCTTGAACAGAACTCAAGCAAACTCCTAAACCAGCCATTGCAAACTTCAAACAAACGTTGCAAGCTTCTTGGGGGGATCATTGGAGTGGATTTAAGCCAAAGAAACAGCCAGAAAGTTCCAAACTGAAAAGCTTCAAACTCAGGTAGCTTCATGAACTTTTTTTCCAGAACGTGTATTTTAAGTTTCTAATTGAATCTACTTGCTTCCCTGATCATGAATATGTGATTGTTTTTGAAAATGGTTGAGAAATGAGTATTTAATCTTGTTCTGAAACTTTTTCCCTAAAAGATGTTTTGTTTCGATTCAGTTGATTGAAGAACGATAAATGAGGTTTAAGTTAGGGTTTTGATTCAGGGGGATGTGTGGAATGATTTCTGGGTTGTTAGTTTTTATTTTAGTGAAGATTTGAAGATTTTGGAGATTTTCAGGTGGGGTTCCCACCGGAGAAGACGACCGGAGGTCTTCTCCGGCCACCTGAAAATAATTAGGGCTAATCCCTGTGTTTAATGAAGTTTGAATTTGGTCCTTTGGATGTGTTGACTCGCGCGCATTTGGACGCCTAGGATCACTCCATTTTGCCCTAATCCTAGTTGACTTTATTAATCTGGATTAATTAATTCATAAATAAAAATTAACTCAGTTTGAATGTGGACTTTTAGGTATTTAAAAATCACCAAAAAATTCATGAAACATTTAAAACCATTTAGAAACATTGTCCAACCCTCAAACCAAATTTTTTTTTGATCTTGATGTCTTTTGAAAATTTTTCATGGAATTAAAATCATTTCAAGACATTATTTTGATCCAAACTTCCAAAAATCATTTCTGCCTAACCATTAAGAGTTGGACCTTGATTCTTTTTGCATTGCATTGTGTTTAGCATGTAGTTTGTGAGATTAAATTGGCATGATTTGATCTTTCATTTTCATTTTGTATGGCATCTTTCTTGTTAAGATACCCTAAAACTCTAGAAAACTTAGGAAATTCATAACCCTAATTAGGTTAAGAGTTGGAACCCCTCCTTTGGGCAGTGAGTTAGTATAGGATTAGGGTCCCTTTGAGTGCATTTTCAATTTTTTTACCTTGGTGTTTGCTTCTGATTTTGGTTTTTGTTTGATACATTGATCATAAACCCTAATTTGGGCTTCCTTTTGCATTCATCTTGTATTTGCATTCATACCTTGACTTGCCATAGCATTTTGTGCATCCATTTGATTCATTAGATATCTTAAGACATATTTAAAGCATGTTTAATCATTACTTCTTGCATTTGCCATGTTGTATGTCATTTGCATATCATAACTTTTCATGTGTGTTCATGGTTCTAAACTTGCTCCATTTGCATCCATTTATTCATGTGATCATCCCCATGTCTTGATTCATGTTTGCATCATCCCATAGCATCATTATCATCTCATATGTGCTTCTGGTTTTGATTTGCATCATGCCCTTTCATTTCATTTTGCATTGCATTACATTTCTTTCACTAACTTTTCAGGTGGTAAGCAACTTTTAGAAGTGAATTTGCCTTCACTTCTCACATTTTCTTTTCATCCCCCTTATGCATCCTTGCTGCATTTTGTTTTGTGTTTGAGATTGAGATTGCTCTTTCTTCTTCATCTTACTTTCTCTCCTCAAGTGACTTGTCTTCTTAACTGAAGCAAGCTATTTTGCTTCTCTTTGTCCCTTTCATCTGCTTCCTGGTGGTTCCTCTGAAGATCTTTCTTATAAACCTCACAAACCTTAGGAACAACCAAGCATGACAATAATTAGGGTTTTGATTAGTCCCCCATTTAGCTTTTGCCTTTGTGTCTCTTTGAGTCCTCTCTTCTCACCTCATAATCAGGGACTAAACCCTAAAGGTTTTAAGGCTTTGTGATTAAGCTTATGCCTGCATCCTTCTATTAGGATGGAGTGTATAACTTTAATCCTAAGTGTTAAACCCTTAATGTGTTTAACTCCTTTAATCAATCCACATAATAATCATCAAGACATCACACTTGTAACTTGGGCCTTGCATTAGGGTTCTAATTCTTCCTTAACTGGTTAAGAAGGACTAACCCTAGTGTTAATGGACAAGTCCCCCTCAAGTTGTCTTACAAACCCCAAAAAAACACTTCATCATCTTATCATTAACTAAAATCCACTTAACAAAAGGTTTGTTTTGTCATGAGTTTAATCCCTAATCATGGATTAAGTTGAGGAGCTTTCCTCAGCTTAAACATTCTCATCTATTATCCTTCTATTAGGATGGTGTAATGAGTCTGTTTAATCCCTGATTATGGCTTAATCTCATTACTTAACACTAAACAAAAACACCAAAAACACCTAAATAATCATAAGTAGGTTAATGATCTTAATCCTGCATCAAAGGTGATTAAGTGTGAGAAGCTGACTTCACACATAAGGTATTCTCATTACCCCTAATCAGAGGGAAGATGTGATGAGTTTACTAAATCCACTGGTTTAGGCTTAAGCTCATTAGCTTATGACAAACTTTCAAAAGCAATAAAAGACTGAAAACACAAAAACAAACAATAATCGTCTCCTCCGGAATTCTTTTCTCATCTCATTCACTCACAAACGAGAACTCTCTTCTTCCGTCTAATGCAAGACAGTTTGCACCTGAGCCAGACAGGTCATACACTTGAGCATTGACAAGCAAGCAGTTCATCAGTCAATTTATCTTTCAGTCTCTTTGGGTCGAACTACGGTGTTCTGACTTCCTCATTGCACGAGAGGATACGTAGGCATAACTTAACAGTTATCGAACAAAAGTCTCTGTATATTCCCCCTCCTTTCAGTTTCATTCTTTTAAGCCTCATGATCTTGAGCATACTCTCATCCTTACACTGACACTGTATATATCACACTCCACACTTCTTTTACACTGACACCTGTACACCTTCTCCAGCTTCTCTTCATACACAAATTGCACTGACACTACCCCTTTAAAACACAAATCTTTTAAGCGTGGATCCCGTCGAGTACGACGAACAATCTGGGTGCTAATACCTTCCCAGGTTGTAACCAACCCCCTTTCTCAGTCTCTCTGGTTCGCAATCGTCTTGTCCATATCTTTCTAGGTCTATGCAGCATTGCCTTTCCTCCGGGATAAAAATGCCTAGCTGGCGACTCTTTTCATTCCCTGTAAGTTCACTCCTGTGTGTTCTCACATCCCTCTTTCGCCGACCGTTCGCGTCTGTACCTTTATTTGGGCCATTCCCATTTATCGGGAGCGACAGCTTGGCGACTCTGCTGGGGACCCTTATACTGCAACCAGGGCTTCTGGTTCTTTTTGTGGGTTCCTCCTAGCGCTTGATTGATTTGTGTTTACTGGGGTGTTATGTGCTATTTGTGCTTATTTGTATTTATTTTTGCTTTATGTACAGTTGTTTTACTGCATTCTTTATAGCTTTACATATATCATACTGTCATACTGTGCTGGCTGGATCTGTTTTGTTGCTTTGGTGGGTGGGTGTTCTACTGAGAGTTAAGGTCCTATACCTGGGACCTGAGTGACACCTAGGCTAGAGTGGTTCATGTTCTTTCCCATTCCATTTCGGTCTGGTGCGGGAATATGAAACACGGTTCAGATATGGGTTTCTTCTTGAGAACTCTGTGCTGCAGATTTCCTGTAGTGCTAGGGCTATCTGGGAAGCCTGCTAAGTATGAATGACCTTTAGTATTGACCTTCAAAAACTGAGGTGAATTAGAGGAGGATCTTTTATGGTTATTGTAAACACTGTACCTCCGGGTTGGAAGTGTTTACACTTCTCATAACTGATCCAAGTCTGAGGATCCTTGTTTTAGAACATCACCTGTGAAGGGGTTGGGCTGTTTACAGGTTTGCAGGTACCCTTGACCTCAGTATACCCTGTTACTTTGTTTTGATTAAGAGTACTCCATTTTGGGACAGTTCTTGTGATTTTAACCCTGGACATGTGACTCTTTATTT
This sequence comes from Lathyrus aphaca, assembly GCA_963966055.1. Taxonomy (NCBI): domain Eukaryota; kingdom Viridiplantae; phylum Streptophyta; class Magnoliopsida; order Fabales; family Fabaceae; genus Lathyrus; species Lathyrus aphaca. The sequence continues at coordinate 260,408,193 of OZ014519.1, forward strand.
GAGTCCCCCACATTGGTTACTGGACTTATGAACCTCCATCTGGATTTCTTGAACATACCTGGACTTATATCAGAGCACTTGATCAGATCCAGCTCAGTCACAAACCTTTGCATATCATTTGCATACATCATCATTGCATCATTTTGACATTTGCTTATTTGTTTTTCAGGGTATCCATCCTTTATTTTTGGCTTGGTTTTGACCCCATCATCAGCATAGACCTATCTTCATCAGTATCCACTTCAACTATCAGTTACCTGCTTCAGTCACCAGTCTCAGCCTATCAGTGGCCCATCATCAGTGTTATTCTCCATCATCAGCACCTGTCTCAAACAACATGGCACCTAAGAAGAGTAACATCTCCTATCATTTCTTTCAGCCTGAGCTAGCTGACATCAGGAAGATTCAGACCCTGATTACTCCAGACCATATACCACTATTCAGAGAACACTATGGAGGCATACTTGATGTGGTTATGGATTTGGACCCTTCACAAATGAGCCTGATTCATACTTGCCTACAGTTCTATGATCCCCCTCTGAGGTGTTTCACTTTTCAGGATTTCCAGTTGGGACCTTTATTGGAGGAGTATTCATCATTGGTTGGTATACCTATCATGGGTGGAGTCCCTTTCAACCCTGAGATGGCTTTTCCAAGTAATGAAGAAGTGGCAAAGGCATTGCATTTGGAACCAGTTCTGATTGGGCAGAATATGACCACCAAGGATGGAATCTCTGGTCTACATTTGGATTTCTTGATCTCTCAAGCTACCCTGAAGGCTTCTTTGGGTGAGTGGAAGGCAGTCTGTGCTTTATTGGCCCTTAGCATATATGGGGTCATTTTGTTTGCAGATGAGCCTAAGTTTGTTAGCAAGAATGCAGTCCATCTTTTCATCCTGAGGAACCCAGTGCCCACTTTATTGGGGGATTTCTACTACTCTGTTCACCAAAGGAATGAAAAGCAGAGAGGAAGATTGGTGAGGTGCTGTGCTCCCCTTTTCCATACCTGGTTACTCAAGCATTTGCCCAAGACAGATGCATTTTTGAATCCTCATCAGCAGAGGAATTGGGCTAGAAGACTCACTGCTTTGACTTCAACTGATATCAGGTGGTGCACTCAAAGCACAAAAGGCAGGGACATCATTACCAGTTGTGGGCAGTTTCCCAATGTACCTCTGATAGGAGTAAAGGGTTGCATCAACTACAACCCTCTGTTATTCAAAAGACAACTGGGCTATGCATTGGTCCACACTCCTAAGGCACAAGACTTGGCTGAGACTCTTTACTGTGAGATTAAGCCTAATCTGGCTATAGTCAGGCAAGCATCCTGGGCTTGGGACAATGTCCAGACTAAGGGAGTAACCATTCTGGGAAAATGCAACAATGTGGCTTCAACACAGTACTATGAGTGGTCCCATGCCAGGGCTCAATTTTCTGGGATGCCCTTCACCATGGAAGATATACCTGGGCCATCCTCAGCACCATCTCCTACCACTGTCAGCTTAGAGGATTTTGAGAATTTGAAAGAGAGAAATGAGAAGTTGACTCAGGCTCTGCAGAAGACCCTCTGGGAGAGGAGTGATGGTCGGCTGGACATTGAGAGGTTAGAAAAGCTAAGGGTGGAACATCTGGCCAGGATTGAAAAGTATGAGGATTACATCAAGAAGTCTAGGGCTGGAGAGCAGATCTTGAAGAATGCCTGCAAGGAAGCTCAGTTCCATAAGGCCAGGACTGATTTGTATCTGAAGGAGAGTCAAGCTAGGTGGGTCAGGATCACCGAAGCTCGTACTCTGGAAGATAAGAGGACTCAGGACAAGATTGAGCAGTTGGAGGCTAGTGCAAAGGAGCAACAGGAAGCCTTGCTAACAGCCCAAAGAGAAATCTCAGAGTTGAAGATTAGAGCTGGAGCGAAGAGGTCAAAGGACTAGAGTCAACACAAGAAGCTAACTGCAGCTGTTACTACCAGGAATCTCCTTATCAAGAACCTCACAGAGCGTCCAGCTGATCCTGTGACTGAAGCACTTCTCAAGGAAGTTCAGGAGGATGAGTTTGGTCTTGGTGTCTGACTTTTGCTTGTTGTTGCTTTCATTTCATGTACTTTTATTTTCTTATGTTGTATTTTGACCCCTCAGAGGGCATGTATTGTAAAAAACAAACTATGTATCATTTGCTTTTTAATATATGTATCAGTTTGTTCCATCTGAGTTTCTTTCAAGCAACATCAACAGTATCTTCAAGGGTCTGGAAGGGTCAAAACCAAGTGCCAAGCCGGATACCTTGGAAACAAATAAGCATATTGCATTGCATGCTAACCCTTGTTTGTTTTGTAGGTTTTGTTTTGTTTTTGTTACTAACTCTGTTGTGATCTCAGGAACTATTGCTCGACGTCGGGTGTTCCCACTCAACCGTCCACACAGATATCCAACCCGTAACAACCTTCCGGGTATACAGATGGACCAGGTACAACAGGACCTTACAGAGGTCAGGAACCAAATGGCCAATGAAAGATTGGAAATGAGGGCTCAGATGACACAATTTATGGAGGTGATGAACAATATGGCTCAAAGCCAAGAGAGATTAAGAGCAATGGTAGAGAGGCAGAATCAGGAAGACCCCCATCTAGGGACAAGCAACAATGAGAGGGTTCAGCCTCATATCAACCCCCCTGTATTTGGACCCCACCTTCATCCAGAGATCAACATCCCTGCTAATGTGCAAGGGAATGCTACTACAAGCAGAGTGCTGCAAGAAGACCCCCAGGAAGATCAGTTCACAGTAATGGGAGCTGGGGATGAGGCCTATGATAGAAGACTAGATGAAATTGCTGAAAAATTAAGGTCCTTGGAGTCTCAAAACTCCTTGGGTTTTGATGTTATGGATATGGGCTTAGTGGACGGGGTCAGGATTCCCCATAAGTTTAAACCGCCGTGCTTTGAGAAGTACAACGGGACTTCCTGCCCACGGACCCACTTACAATCCTTTCTAGGGAGGCTGAAGGCATATACCATGGATGAGAAGCTATGGAAGTTTTATTTTGAGGATAGCTTAACGGGGGCTTCAAGAGAATGGTACTCCCACCTGACTAGAGCAACCATCAGGTGTTGGAAGGACTTGGCAGAGGCCTTCATTAGACAATACCAGTATAATTTGGATATGGCACCCAACAGGACCCTCCTGATGGGGATGTCACAGTCATCCAGAGAAAGCTTCCGCGAGTACGCCCAGAGGTGGAGACAGCTTGCTGCTGCTGTCCAGCCACCTATGTCAGAGAGGGAGATGGCAGATATGTTTATGAACACCCTCCAAGGAACATACATTGATAGGCTAGCTGCCTTTTCTTCTACCAGCTTTGCAGATGTCGTTATAGTTGGGGAAAGAATTGAGAGCCTATTAAAGATGGGCAAGATTTCTGACAACGGTGCCAGCTCATCCAGCAACACAAGAAAGCCTTTTGTGGGCCCAAGAAGAACTGGTGAGACCAATGCTATCCACGCCAGCAGGGGCAGACCCCAATATGTTCATAGGTCTGTGGCAGCAGTCACCATTCCCGCTCCAATTCATCCACAACCAGCTTATCAACCACAGCAAAAAAATTATCAGCAAAAAAATCAGTATCCTCCTCAGAGAAACTACAACAACACCAACAACAATCAGCAAAGACCGTTCCAACAGAGACCTTCTCAGGCCAATAGGGTGATCGATCCGATCCCTATGCCATATGCCACATTATTGCCACAACTCCTGAAACTCAATCTGGTTGAGCTAAGGACGTTGGCACCTCCAGATCCTTCCAGTCTACCCAGAAATTATGACGCCAGCGCCAGATGTGCTTTTCACTCAAATGCACCTGGCCATAGTACAGAGAAGTGCAGAGCTTTGCACATGAAGGTACAGGACTTGGTAGATTCTAAGGCTCTAAATTTTGCACCACCACCAAATGTTAACAAGAACCCTATGCCAAACCATGGTGGCCCCAGAATCAATGCTATTGAAGAAGACAAGCCGTCCTACTTGATAGCCAGTGTGGGTCAGATTCGGACACCTTTGGTAGAGATTAAAGCTCAACTCCTCGAATGTCAAATATTCCCGGGATGTGAGCTAGGGTGTGCTTATTGTAACATTTCAGTGAATGGTTGTGATAACTTGAGAGATGGCATAGATGGTCTCATCCAGAGTGGCCTGCTTCAAATCACAACATCAATTCCTACCAATCCAGCAATCTCCTTAACAACAATCCCCGAGTCTTCTACAACTGCAACAACCATTGTTCCAAACAGCTTTTCAGTTTCATCAACAAATGCTTCATCTGTTACTTCAACGGACCAAACATCAACAAACATCCCTTCTACAACTTCAGCACCCCTTCATTCAGAATCTCCTACAACAGCAACACCCATCCATCCAGCAATGTCTCCTACAACATCAACAGCAAACAATGAAAGCGTCTCAACAGTTACAATTTATTATGATCCTGAAAATGATTCTGCCTACAACTCACAAAATGCCACCCCTGTCAGAGCACCGGTCACAATATACTATGATCCACAGACTATCATGGTCCCTTCTGCAGCTGCCGTCAGTCCAGTCACTATCACAGTGCCTGGGCCAGTACCTTATGAAAGCAGTAATGACATCCCTTGGCATTACGGCTCTGATCTATACTGCGAAGGACGGAAAATCACTCTTGAATCATCAGCAACTCCACCACAAATAGACAATGTGGGAGGAGGCGGAGGCTTCACTCGAAGCAGACGTCTTTTCGCCCCACAAATTCAAAGACCCACTGCTGAGGCAGAAGCTGCTGCCAAGGCAAAAGGGAAGAGCATGGTGCAAGAAGAGCAAATTGTTAAAGAAGCTTTGAAAACACCTTTTGATCAAGAAGTTGATGAATGCATGAGAATCATCAAGAAAATTGATTACAAGATAGTGGACCACCTTCACCAGACGCCTTCCAAGATCTCTATTCTATCATTGCTTATGTGCTCCGAGGCTCATCGGAACGCACTACTAAAAGTCTTGCACGCAGCTTATGTGCCAGAAGAGATCACTGTCAATCAGTTGGAAGCTGTGGTTGGGAATGTTAATGCTAGTCATGGACTGGGGTTCACCAACACTGATTTGACTACGGAAGGCCGCAATCATAACAAGGCTTTGCACATTACCATGGAATGCAAAGGTGCAGTTCTTTCCCATGTGCTGGTAGATACAGGGTCATCCCTCAATGTCTTACCTAAAAAAGCCCTTGTGAAGCTAGAGTATGACGGACTGGCATTACGTCCCAGTAACTTGGTAGTGAGAGCCTTTGACGGTTCTAAGAGATCAGTTCTGGGAGAAATTGAGTTGCCTATAACGATTGGCCCACAAACTTTCAAGGCGACTTTCTACGTGATGGACATTCAGCCTGCCTACAGCTGTTTGTTGGGTAGACCATGGATTCATGCCGCCGGCGCAGTTACGTCTACCCTTCACCAGAAGTTAAAATTCGAGTGGGAGGGCCAAGTCGTTACTATTTGTGGAGAGGAAGATATTTTTGTTAGCCATCTGGCTACCTTCAAATACATTGAGATGGATGGGGAGATCCATGAAACGATGAGTCAAGGGTTTAAGGCCTTGAACATAAATGAAACTTCTGCTGTACCTGGAACCTCAATGACATCTTATCAACAAGCCCAGAAGGTTGTTGAGGAAGGGACTGCCCAAGGCTGGGGCAAGCTGTTGCCCGTAGAGAAGAAAGAGGATAGATTTTGGTTGGTTTACAAACCAACTCAACAAGATCAAGCAGAGGCTGCTAAGGAGCCCAACTTTGTTAGTGGGGGGATGCTCACCCCCGATGCTGTCAACAATTTGGAAGACGAGGATGAAAGCGACCGCAACCTGGAGAGTTGGATACGTCCAAAGATCCCGGGGAGCAGTATCTCAAACTGGTCTTCCCAGGAAATTATAAGAGTTACTCCTGCAGAGTAATTATTATTTCCTGTATATTTTAAGCATGCATCAAGTCTTGCATCTTGCCCAAGATGACAAGACTCATTTTGTAATCGGGCCATCTGTAATTTTTGTGCAACAAGATTAATCAATGAAGTATCAGACATCTTTTTGCAAATGAGTCTCTTTTTGCTTTTTCGCTCACTGATTTTCCACTTTTCTTTTTGTACAAAAAAATAAATGGCAGTGTTTTCAAAATGTTAACTTTATTTCACTTTTCTAAACAAGATTAAAATCAATCACTAAAATAAACAAACTGAACCCTTGCAGAGAATGCCTTCCAGACCGCACCGACAACAGCACGGCTATGACTTCGTATGACTTTGACAATCCAATCAATCAAGCTAATGAAGGGGTTGAAGAAGAGTATGAACTTCCTGAAGAGCTAGCCAGATTGTTGAAACAAGAGGAAAGGGTTGTCACTCCTCATCAGGAGGAGGTCGAGACAATTAATCTTGGTACAGATGAAGACGTGAAAGAGGTTAAGATCGGGGCCTGCTTACAAGACTCAGTGAAGAAACAACTGATTAACCTGCTTCAAGAGTATGTGGATGTGTTTGCTTGGTCTTATAAAGATATGCCGGGTTTGGACACCGACATTGTTGTGCACAAGCTGCCTTTAAGAGAAGAATGCCCGCCGGTTAAACAGAAACTGCGCCGTACTCGCCCAGATATGGCAATGAAAATCAAAGAAGAGGTACAAAAGCAGTGGGACGTCGGGTTCCTTGCTGTAACTAGTTATCCGCCGTGGGTGGCTAACATAGTACCTGTGCCTAAGAAAGACGGCAAAGTGAGGATGTGTGTTGACTACCGGGATCTGAACAGAGCCAGCCCAAAGGATGATTTCCCTTTACCTCACATTGATGTATTGGTTGATAATACAGGTCAGTTCTCGGTATTCTCCTTCATGGACGGATTTTCAGGATACAATCAGATCAAGATGTCACCTGAAGACATGGAGAATACAACCTTCATCACATCCTGGGGCACGTTCTGTTACAAGGTGATGCCATTTGGACTGAAGAATGCTGGTGCAACATATCAACGGGCTATGGTAACATTATTCCACGATATGATCCATAAAGAAATCGAGTGTTATGTGGATGACATGATTGCCAAGTCCCTCACTGAAGAAGACCACCTGGTAAATCTGCTGAAACTATTCAAGCGTCTGAGGAAGTACCAACTAAAGCTGAACCCCAACAAGTGCACATTCGGGGTGCAATCTGGTAAGCTGTTGGGCTTTATTGTAAGCGAGAAAGGGATTGAAGTTGACCCTGATAAAGTCAAAGCCATTCAAGAAATGCCTGCACCGAAGTCTGAAAAAGAAGTCCGAGGGTTTCTAGGTAGATTGAACTACATCTCAAGGTTCATATCTCACCTTACAGCAACCTGCGAACCCTTGTTCAAACTGTTGAGAAAAGAACAGACGGTCAGGTGGAACGAAGACTGCCAGAACGCTTTTGACAAAATCAAGGAGTACTTACAAGAACCTCCGATCCTTATGCCTCCAGTTGAAGGAAGACCTCTGATCATGTACTTGACAGTATTAGAAGAGTCAATGGGGTGTGTGCTGGGACAGCATGACGAGTTTGGTCGAAAAGAGTATGCAATATACTACCTAAGCAAAAAGTTTACCGACTGTGAACAACGTTATTCACTGCTCGAGAAAACTTGCTGTGCTTTAGCGTGGGCTGCTCGCCGACTGAGACAGTATATGTTGACCCACACTACTTTGTTGATCTCAAAAATGGACCCAGTTAAGTACATATTTGAGAAGCCAGCACTTACCGGACGGGTTGCAATATGGCAAATGATCCTCACAGAATATGACATCCAGTACACTTCTCAGAAAGCCATCAAGGGCAGTGTATTATCTGAATATCTTGCTGAGCAACCTATTGATGATTACCAGCCTATGAGATTTGACTTCCCTGATGAAGACATCATGTTCATAAAATCGAAAAATCATGAAGAGCCTATTCACACTGAAGGGCCTGACCCGGAAGAAGAATGGACTATGATGTTTGATGGGGCTGTTAATATGAATGGTCGTGGTGTTGGTGCAGTACTCATTACACCCAAAGGGGTTCACATGCCTTTCTCGGCAAAACTCACCTTTAACTGCACTAACAACGAAGCTGAATACGAAGCTTGCATTATGGGTCTTGAGGAAGCCATTGACCTCAGGATCAAGACATTGACCGTATTCGGAGATTCAGCTCTGGTAATCAATCAAACCAACGGCAAATGGTACACCCACCAGGATCATCTGATACCTTACAGGGATTATACAAGGAGGTTATTGACTTTCTTTACAACGGTCAAGCTTGAGTATATCCCTCGGGACGAAAATCAGTTTGCAGATGCTCTGGCTACCATTTCATCCATGATCAAAGTGCAAGCTGCCAACTTTGTACCTCAGATTTCAGTGTCTAGACTTAACAGACCAGCATACGTATTCGCAGCAGATATGGTCAAAGATGATAAACCTTGGTTTCATGACATTAAGTGCTTCTTGGAGGATCAGACATACCCACCTGGGGCATCTTCCAATGATAAGAAGACTTTGAGAAGGCTTGCTGGTAGTTTCCTCCTGAATACTGATGGTTCCCTATACAAGAGGAACTTTGATATGGTGCTCCTCAGATGCGTTGATAGAACAGAGGCAGACTTGTTAATGCATGAAGTGCACGAAGGATCCTTTGGTACCCATACTGGAGGGCATGCCATGGCTAAAAAATTGCTAAGATCAGGCTATTACTGGATCACAATGGACGCCGACTGTTGTGCCTACGCCAGAAAATGCCATAAATGCCAGATTTATGCGGATAAGGTGCATGTGCCGCCCAATCCTTTGAATGTGATGTCTTCACCTTGGCCCTTTGCTATGTGGGGCATTGACATGATCGGCAAGATTGAACCGACTGCTTCGAATGGCCACAGATTCATCTTGGTTGCCATTGACTATTTCACCAAGTGGGTCGAAGCAGCTTCCTATGCCAATGTTACAAGACAAGTGGTAGCCAGATTTCTGAAGAGAGATATCATCTGTCGATACGGAGTTCCCGAGCGAATCATTACTGATAATGGTTCCAACTTGAACAACAACATGATGGCTGAGCTATGTCGGGACTTCAAGATCCAACACCACAATTCTTCTCCTTACAGGCCAAAGATGAATGGCGCTGTTGAGGAAGCTAATAAGAATATCAAGAAGATTGTGCAGAAGATGGTAGTCACCTACAAAGACTGGCATGAGATGCTACCGTTTGCTTTGCATGGGTACCGCACGTCAATCAGAACGTCCACTGGGGCAACACCGTATCAGCTTGTGTATGGTATGGAAGCAGTCCTACCTGTTGAAGTTGAATTACCCTCCCTACGGGTGTTGATGGATGTTAAGCTGAACGAAGCAGAGTGGGTCCGATCCCGATACGAGCAACTGAGTCTGATTGAAGAAAAGAGATTGGCTGCAATCTGTCATGGGCAGCTGTATCAGAAAAGAATGAAGAGAGCCTTCGATCAGAAAGTCAGGCACCGAGAGTACCAAGTAGGGGATCTTGTGCTGAAAAGAATCCTCCCTCCTCATATAGACCACAGGGGCAAGTGGACTCCGAACTATGAAGGACCATTCGTGGTAAAGAAAGTTTTCTCTGGTGGAGCACTGATGCTCAGCACCATGGATGGTGAAGATTTCCCGTCCCCTGTGAATTCAGATGCAGTTAAAAAATACTTCGCATAAAAACGACCCGCTGGACATAAAAACAGAATGTAAGTCCAGGCAAAAATAGGGCATCCCGGCGAGTCAAAAACAGAACAAAAGACTCGGGCAAAAATAAAGGAAAATAAACAAAAAATGTACACCCGCTGAGTTGAAAAGCCGCATTGGACAACTCAGGCAAAAATGGGTATCCCGATGGATTGAAAACCCGAAAGGGCGATCCAGGCAAAATAAGGGAATAAGCGAACAACTGCATTCTGAATTCGTCTGTATCATTTACAACTTGGTAAGCTTCAAAAGGATCAAGCTTCTTTCAGAATCAGCCTTCTTCAGAAAGCAAGATGAGAAGAACGTCAAATGTCATACGAGTCATAGCAAAAGGGAAACTTCTTGGAGCGTCGACAACATTGCCAGCCTTTTGTTTCTCATTTTGTAACAATCTCCTCATTTCAGGGGATATGTTTCTTTGACTGTATCTCGCCAATTCAGGGCACGAGAATTAATAAAATCAGATTTTCAGTCATGTTTCGTCTTGTACATTTTTATTTGCAAAAAAATGTCTGATGTCTTAAGAAAAACTGATTGCATAAATACAGATGTTTATCTTCAAAAAATATATATAATAAAAGTCACATGCTTGCAGGAAATATACTTACTCTCAGAAGTGTCTAAACTCCTATGACGGAATCCAGTAAAGGATACCTCGGGATTACTTGTGCGTTTCCCTATCTTTGCAGGATTGCAGGTATCCAGAACGCAACTTGGGGCATGTAAGCTTCATCCCAGCAAGATGGCAAATCAGTGCTCGCTCAGTCTTAACACTCAAAGTGTTTTCTCCCTAGCCGAGTTTCCACTTGTTACTTCTCCCCATCAGAGTTGCCAGGCATCACTTCTCCAACAGGGCAGTACCAGAAGGCGCCCATATCCCCGGCTGAGTCAAGAACCCTCCTCAACAGAATCTCTAGGGAGGTCTTTCAGTGATCCCTCTTTCCCCTCAGCCAAGTTATCATTTACTCCTCCACAGCCAAGTACAAAAGTCAGGGAACCATCTCCCCACAGAGCTTCAGCCTCTATCCAGAAGAGCAACGCATGAAGGAATCACAACAGAGTGGCGAAAGCTTCTACAAACCCTAGTTGGGTCCATCATTTATTGGAATAGGTCTATCATTGACCCATTTCCCCAAGCAGCTACATCTCACCGGATCTACCAATGATCTCATCCCCAGCTGGGATGTTCACTTCAAACAGATCGGCCAGAGATCTTCGCAGCAACGGGATCCGAGTCCCAGTTTGGTATCTTTGCATAATCATGGCATTTGCATCATATTCACCCACGAAGCGTAGCATTCCGTCTAATACGGAGCATTACGGCAAAAAGCAAACGTATTGCATAATCATAAGTCATGTTTTGAAATCAAACACTTGTGAATAATAACAATCAGCAGTATACAGAAAGCTCCCCAGATTCCCCAGCAAAACACAGTTGCCTTTCATTCACAAACATCAGTATATACTCCTTGTGGCACCCGTCCGCGTTATATCCCCAGCAGAAAGCCAAAGACATCCTCTTTGCACCCGCAGACACATATATACATCTCCTTGACATCCGTCCATGTCACTTTCCCCAGCACGACAACATAAACACTTTGTATACCAGATATTTGTTTATACTATACTTTCCTCCTTTTGACACTCGTCCGTGTCACTCTCCCCAGCAGTTTGAATGCTCATCTATACACCGCTCATACTCATACTTATACAGATACTCGTCCGTACACCATTTATATCCCCGCAGATTCAACACTAGTCCTTGTTCTTTGTTAACTAGTTGGTACTCGTCCGTACCATCATCTCAGAACATGCGTCAAGCGCTTGTTTCTACCTGATACTCGTCCGTATCATAGTCTTAAGGATGCTTGTCCGCATCTTTAATCCATACACTGTGTCGAACGCCTTCATCTTCTTGAATATAGATACTCGTCTGTGTCTACTGTTCCCAAGAAGAGTCCCTTCAGATTCAACACTCGTCCGTGTTATCTGTTAACCAGTTGATACTCATCTGTATCATCATCTATGAACATGTGTCAGTATTTGTTTCTACCCGATACTCGTCCGTATCGTAGTCTTAGGGATGCTCGTCCGCATCTTTAATCTATACACAGCATCTAAACACTTGTACTTTTATTTCTTGGATATAAACACTCGTCCGTGTTTACTATTCCCCAGTAAATTGCCCACAAAGCAATTTTTCTTTTATCTGACATTCATCCTATGTCATGATAAACCTTGAGAGCAGCCGTCCTCTGCTAGGTGGTCGTCCTCCACCTCTTGATGATCGTCCTTCATCATGCTCATCCGATGGCCGTCCCCATTATTGATTTTCTATCCGACATTCGTCCTATGTCGTGATATTTAGCATCCGTCCCCTGCTAGGTGGTCGTCCTCCACCTTTTGATGATCGTCCTTCATCATTTTATCCAATGGCCGTCCCCATTGTTGATTTTGGTTATCTGGCATTCGTCCTATGTCATGATAAACCTTGAGAGCAGCCGTCCCCTACTAGGTGGTCGTCCTCCACCTCTTGATGGTCGTCCTCCATCATGCTCATCTGATGGCCGTCCCCATCGTTGACCCTTTTATCCGGCATTCGTCCTATGTCGCGATATTTTCGGCAACCGTACCCTGCCAGGTGGTCGTCCTCCACCTTAGATGACCGTCCCTCATCTTACCCCCAACAGAGCAGTCGTCCCCTGCTAGGTGATCGTCCTTCACCTTTGATGACCGTACCTCATCATCTGTTTATTTCATTTATTCTTTAACCCGATGGCCGTCCCCGTCGTGGTCCCTTTTACTTTCCCTGATGATCGTCCTTCATCAGTTTAGCTCGATGGCCGTCCCCATCGTTGGTTACTTGCTTTATGAACTTGATGGCCATCCCCATCATTTTTCATTAATCCCCAGAGGATTTTACAGCTTTACTTGATGGTCGTCCCCATCATATTTCTTTTTATCCCCAGCATGTCGGTCGTCCCCGTCATTACTTCATTTCCCGCACTTTTCCCAGCATGTCGGTCGCCCCCGTCATTGCCCTTTACCCAGCAGTCGTCCTCTGTTCGACGGTCGTCCTCCGTCGCCCACACTTTACAATATACTTTATTTTCCTTTTACAATCTATATCCCTTTTCTTCTTCATTCTGTGAGTGCAAATTTTGGACTGTCTTTGGTATTCAACCACAAGTTATCTTGTTTGCCTGATAAGCCGTTGCTTACAACCTGCACAGCTAACTCATGTTTGAATAGGGGAAGCTGTAAACACCCCAAATTTTCCCTCACCCATGCACACCATGGCTTGTGATCATTTCATATGCATAAACTCAATCATACCATCTCATATCACATTTTTGATTCACTGCATAGGTTCTAAGTCATCTGCACCTAGGGTTTGTGATCTGAGCAATCCAAGAGCCTCTTGAGCCACTACAAAGGTCAACAATCACTTAAAAGGGGTCTATGTGTGTTCAAGTATCATATTATACCCTCTTAAAGTCAATAATTTCAAGGAATCACAAGAACTGAAAATGGCATGGATGCAGAGCCAGGTTTGACTGCACAAATGACCTAAAATTAGGGTTTTGGTTTCAGAGGCCATAACTCCAATTTTTTTGGCCATTCTTGTTTCTATTGGTCTCTATATGGTATATAGAGTATGCATATCAATTTTCATGAAGAAATTCCATGGGGAAGTCATCTGATCAAGAGTTGGCTTTTCAGGCAAGTCAGTGCAAAGTTAGGGCATCTGAGGCCCTCAATGACCCAACCAAAGTGTTTCTTCATCATTTTGATTATATATGATCTTTATTTGATCATGGAAGATGTTAGAAGCTTACAAAATTCAAGAATTTCAAGATTTTGCAAAGTTGACTTTTTGGGCAAGTTTGACTTTTAATGAAATTGTCATTTTAGGCAACTTTTTCAACCTTTACTTTTTGATTCAAAAAAGCTTCAAATGGAAAAACTTTGGTCATGAAAGTTGTAGAATAGATCATTCCCTTTTCAAAAAGTACAAGAACATGACCTAATTCATTTTGGATCAAAAGTTATGGCTTGTCAAAGTTGGCAAAAATCACTAAATTTCAAAGTTTCCACCAAAGAGGTATTTTGCAAAATGACTTGATCAAGTGTTCTAAAGCTATCAAATGCACTTCTAATCCACACAACATGATCATGTGACATTTAAAGTTCAGAATGGACCAAAGAATTACACATTTGTATGGTTTTTGGAACAAGATTTTTCATAAGAGGCAAAAGTGAACCAAGTTGCAAAACTCATCATAGCCTCTCATCCACTTGCTGGCTAGCTTGCTGAACCATCCTAGGCCTTTTCCCTCATCATGCTGCGCAGGACATACTTGTTGTACTAGGCTAGCAAGTGGCCCATGCTTCTCTTACACAAACTTGACCTTTTGGCAAAAGCACCCATACCTATCACAAAAGCACACATCACATCTTCTGACCAATGGGAATTGTTTATACAAATCAATTGCAAGCCAAACATAAGAGGAGGCAAGCCTGAAACCAGCCATAACTCAGCATTCTCATTTTCACCCTCTTGAGCAAAAGCATTCGAAAATCATCACACAGGCCACAAACACCCAAACAAACTTCATAAACCATCTCACCATGCTTCACTGAACACAAAGCACCCATCACCCTTGCCTGAAAGCCATAGAATCACAAACACGATCCTCACCTGACCTTGAACAGGACTCAAGCAAACTCCTAAACCAGCCATTGCAAACTTCAAACAAACGTTGCAAGCTTCTTGGGGGATCATTGGAGTGGATTTAAGCCAAAGAAACAGCCAGAAAGTTCCAAACTGAAAAGCTTCAAACTCAGGTAGCTTCATGAACTTTTTTTCCAGAACGTGTATTTTAAGTTTCTAATTGAATCTACTTGCTTCCCTAATCATGAATATGTGATTGTTTTTTAAAATGGTTGAGAAATGAGTATTTAATCTTGTTCTGAAACTTTTGCCCTAAAAGATGTTTTGTTTCAATTCAGTTGATTGAAGAAGGATAAATGAGTTTTAAGTTAGGGTTTTGATTCAGGGGGATGTGGGAATGATTTCTGGGTTGTTAGTTTTTATTTTAGTGAAGATTTGAAGATTTTGGAGATTTTCAGGTGGGGTTCCCACCGGAGAAGACGACCGGAGGTCTTCTCCGGCCACCTGAAAATAATTAGGGCTAATCCCTGTGTTTAATGAAGTTTGAATTTGGTCCTTTGGATGTGTTGACTTGCGCGCATTTGGACGCCCAGGATCACTCCATTTTGCCCTAATCCTAGTTGACTTTATTAATCTGGATTAATTAATTCATAAATAAAAATTAACTCAGTTTGAATGTGGACCTTAGGATTGCGCGCGCAGTCAACAGCTTCTCCCCCAGTTTCAATCTGATCCGTCCAATGCGTTTACTTTTCTTTTATTTCATTTTTAATTCATTTCTTTTGTTTTTATTTTGTACATTTATTTAAAAATAGTAAAACAATTTTAAAAATTCTGAAATTTTTTGTGCAAGCTTTTATTTAATTTCAGAAACCAAAAACATTTTTATTTTTATTTTTTGCATTAAAAAATATTTTTAAATCATTTAAAAGTTTATTTTTAATTAATTAATGAGAATTAATTAATTAAAAATACTTTTAGGTATTTAAAAATCACCAAAAAATTCATGAAACATTTAAAACCATTTAGAAACATTGTCCAACCCTCAAACCAAATTTCTTTTTTGATCTTGATGTCTTTTGAAAATTTTTCATGGAATTAAAATCATTTCAAGACATTATTTTGATCCAAACTTCCAAAAATCATTTCTGCCTAACCATTAAGAGTTGGACCTTGATTATTTTTGCATTGCATTGTGTTTAGCATGTAGTTTGTGATATTAAATTGGCATGATTTGATCTTTCATTTTCATTTTGTTTGGCATTTTTCTTGTTAAGATACCCTAAAACTCTAGAAAACTTAGGAAATTCATAACCCTAATTAGGTTAAGAGTTGGAACCCCTCCTTTGGGCAGTGAGTTAGTATAGGATTAGGGTCCCTTTGAGTTCATTTTCAATTTTTTTACCTTGGTGTTTGCTTCTGATTTTGGTTTTTGTTTGATACATTGATCATAAACCCTAATTTGGGCTTCCTTTTGCATTCATCTTGTATTTGCATTCATACCTTGACTTGCCATAGCATTTTGTGCATCCATTTGATTCATTAGATATCTTAAGACATATTGAAAGCATGTTTAATCATTACTTCTTGCATTTGCCATGTTGTATGTCATTTGCATATCATAACTTTTCATGTGTGTTCATGGTTCTAAACTTGCTCCATTTGCATCCATTTGTTCATGTGATCATCCCCATGTCTTGATTCATGTTTGCATCATCCCATAGCATCATTATCATCTCATATGTGCTTCTGGTTTTGATTTGCATCATGCCCTTTCATTTCATTTTGCATTGCATTACATTTCTTTCACTAACTTTTCAGGTGGTAAGCAACTTTGAGAAGTGAATTTGCCTTCACTTCTCACATTTTCTTTTCATCCCCCTTATGCATCCTTGCTGCATTTTGTTTTGTGTTTGAGATTGAGCTTGCTCTTTCTTCTTCATCTTACTTTCTCTCCTCAAGTGACTTGTCTTCTTAAATGAAGCAAGTTACTTTGCTTCTCTTTGTCCCTTTCATCTGCTTCCTGGTGGTTCCTCTGAAGATCTTTCTTATAAACCTCACAAACCTTAGGAACAACCAAGCATGACAATAATTAGGGTTTTGATTAGTCCCCCATTTAGCTTTTGCCTTTGTGTCTCTTTGAGTCCTCTCTTCTCACCTCATAATCAGGGACTAAACCCTAAAGGTTTTAAGGCTTTGTGATTAAGCTTATGCCTACATCCTTCTATTAGGATGGAGTGTATAACTTTAATCCTAAGTGTTAAACCCTTAATGTGTTTAACTCCTTTAATCAATCCACATAATAATCATCAAGACATCACACTTGTAACTTGGGCCTTGCATTAGGGTTCTAATTCTTCCTTAACTGGTTAAGAAGGACTAACCCTAGTGTTAATGGACAAGTCCCCCTCAAGTTGTCTTACAAACCCCAAAAAAACACTTCATCATCTTATCATTAACTAAAATCCACTTAACAAAAGGTTTGTTTTGTCATGAGTTTAATCCCTAATCATGGATTAAGTTGAGGAGCTTTCCTCAGCTTAAACATTCTCATCTATTATCCTTCTATTAGGATGGTGTAATGAGTCTGTTTAATCCCTGATTATGGCTTAATCTCATTACTTAACACTAAACAAAAACACCAAAAACACCTAAATAATCATAAGTAGGTTAATGATCTTAATCCTGCATCAAAGGTGATTAAGTGTGAGAAGCTGACTTCACACATAAGGTATTCTCATTACCCCTAATCAGAGGGAAGATGTGATGAGTTTACTAAATCCACTGGTTTAGGCTTAAGCTCATTAGCTTATGACAAACTTTCAAAAGCAATAAAAGACTGAAAACACAAAAACAAACAATAATCGTCTCCTCCGGGATTCTTTTCTCATCTCATTCACTCACAAACGAGAACTCGCTGCTTCCGTCTAATGCAAGACAGTTTGCACCTGAGCCAGACAGGTCATACACTTGAGCATTGACAAGCAAGCAGTTCATCAGTCAATTTATCTTTCAGTCTCTTTGGGTCGAACTACGGTGTTCTGACTTCCTCATTGCACGAGAGGATACGTAGGCATAACTTAACAGTTATCGAACAAAAGTCTCTGTATATTCCCCCTCCTTTCAGTTTCATTCTTTTAAGCCTCATGATCTTGAGCATACTCTCATCCTTACACTGACACTGTATATATCACACTCCACACTTCTTTTACACTGACACCTGTACACCTTCTCCAGCTTCTCTTCATACACAAATTGCACTGAAACTACCCCTTTAAAACACAAATCTTTTAAGTGTGGATCCCGTCGAGTACGACGGACAATCTGGGTGCTAATACCTTCCCAGGTTGTAACCAACCCCCTTTCTCAGTCTCTCTGGTTCGCAACTGTCTTGTCCATATCTTTCTAGGTCTATGCAGCATTGCCTTTCCTCCGGGATAAAAATGCCTAGCTGGCGACTCTTTTCATTCCCTGTGAGTTCACTCCTGTGTGTTCTCACATCCCTCTTTCACCGACCGTTCGCGTCTGTACCTTTATTTGGGCCATTCCCATTTATCGGGAGCGACACCGGCGCTTGAATCTTTTTGAAGCTTACTAAGTTGTAAGTAATACAGACGAATTCAGAGTACAGTTGTTCGCTTATTCCCTTATTTTGCATGGATCGCCCTTTCGGGTTTTCAATCCATCGGGATACCCATTTTTGCCTGAGTCGTCCAATGTGGCTTTTCAACTTAGCGGGTGTACACATTTTTTTTTTATTTTCCCTTATTTTTGCCCGAGTCTTTCATTCTGTTTTTGACTCGCCGGGATGCCCTATTTTTGCCTGGACTTACATTCTGTTTTTATGTCCAGCGGGTCATTTTCATGCGAAGTATTTTTTAACTGCATCTGAATTCACAGGGGACGGGAAGTCTTCACCATCCATAGTACTGAGCATGAGTGTTCCACCGGAGAAAACTTTCTTTACTACGAATGGTCCTTCATAGTTTGGAGTCCATTTGCCCCTGTGGTCTGTATGAGGAGGGAGGAGTCTTTTCAGCACAAGATCCCCTACTTGGTATTCTCGGAGCCTGACTTTCTGATCGAAAGCTTTCTTCATCCTTTTCTGGTATAACTGCCCATGACAGATTGCAGCCAATCTCTTCTCTTCGATCAGACTCTGTTGTTCGTATCGGGATCGGGCCCACTCTGCTTCGTTCAACTTAACATCCATTAATACCCGTAGGGAGGGTAATTCAACCTCAACAGGTAGGACTGCCTCCATACCATACACAAG
Source organism: Lathyrus aphaca (assembly GCA_963966055.1). Classification (NCBI taxonomy): domain Eukaryota; kingdom Viridiplantae; phylum Streptophyta; class Magnoliopsida; order Fabales; family Fabaceae; genus Lathyrus; species Lathyrus aphaca. The sequence goes on from OZ014519.1 coordinate 260,426,900, forward strand.
TTGATACGGTGTTGCCCCAGTGGATGTCCGGATTGACGTACGGTACCCATGCAAGGCAAATGGTAGCATTTCATGCCAGTCTTTGTATGTGACTACCATCTTCTGCACAATCTTCTTGATATTCTTGTTAGCTGCCTCTACAGCGCCGTTCATCTTTGGCCTGTAAGGAGAAGAATTGTGGTGTTGGATCTTGAAGTCCCGGCATAGTTCTGCCATCATTTTGTTGTTTAAGTTAGAACCATTATCAGTAATGATTCGCTCGGGCACTCCATACCGACAGATGATGTCCCTTTTCAGAAATCGGGCTACCACTTGCCTTGTAACATTTGCATAGGAAGCTGCTTCAACCCACTTGGTGAAATAGTCAATAGCAACCAGGATGAATCTGTGGCCGTTTGAAGCAGTCGGTTCGATCTTGCCAATCATATCAATGCCCCACATGGCAAAGGGCCAGGGTGAAGACATCACATTCAAAGGATTGGGAGGCACATGCACCTTATCCGCATAGATCTGGCACTTATGGCATTTCCTGGCATAGGCACAACAGTCGGCGTCCATTGTGATCCAGTAATATCCTGATCTTAGCAACTTTTTAGCCATGGCATGCCCTCCAGCATGGGTACCAAAGGATCCTTCATGCACCTCGTGCATTAACAAGTCTGCTTTTGTTCTATCAACGCATCTGAGGAGTACCATATCAAAGTTTCTCTTGTAGAGGGAACCATCAGTATTCAGGAAGAAACTACCAGCAAGCCTTCTTAATGTCTTCTTATCATTGGAAGATGCCCCAGGTGGGTATGTCTGATCCTCCAAGAAGCATTTGATGTCATGGAACCAAGGCTTATCCTCTTTAACAATATCTGTTGAGAATACATATGTTGGTCTATCAAGTCTGGATACTGAAATCCGAGGCACAAAGTTGGCAGCTTGAACTTTGATCATGGATGAAATGGTAGCCAGAGCATCTGCAAACTGGTTCTCGTCCCGAGGGATATACTCAAGCTTGACCGTTGTAAAGAAAGTCAATAACCTCCTTGTATAATCCCTGTCAGGTATCAGATAATCTTGGTGTGTGTACCATTTGTCGTTGGTTTGATTAATTACCAGAGCTGAATCTCCAAATACAGTTAAGTTTTTGATCCTGAGGTCAATGGCTTCCTCAAGACCCATAATGCAAGCTTCGTATTCAGCTTCGTTGTTAGTGCAGTTAAAGGTGAGTTTTGCCGATAAAGGCATGTGAACGCCCTTAGGTGTAATGAGTACTACACCAACACCACGACCATTCATATTAACAGCCCCGTCAAACATCATAGTCCATTCTTCTTCCGGGTAAGGCCCTTCAGTGTGAACAGGCTCTTCATGATCTTTTGCTTTTATGAACATGATGTCTTCATCAGGGAAGTCAAATCTCATAGGCTGGTAGTCATCAATGGGTTGCTCAGCAAGATAATCGGGCAATACACTGCCCTTGATGGATTTTTGAGATGTGTATTGAATATCATATTCTGTGAGGATCATTTTCCATCTTGCAACCCGTCCGGTAAGCGTCGGCTTCTCAAAAATATACTTGACTGGGTCCATCTTTGAGATCAATAAGGTAGTGTGGGTCAACATATACTGTCTCAGTCGGCGAGCAGCCCACGCTAAAGCACAGCAAGTTTTCTCGAGCAGTGAATAACGTTGTTCACAGTCGGTAAACTTTTTGCTTAGGTAGTATATTGCATACTCTTTTCGACCAGACTCGTCATGCTGGCCCAACACACACCCCATTGACTCTTCTAATACTGTCAAGTACATGATTAGAGGTCTTCCTTCAACTGGAGGCATAAGGATTGGAGGCTCCTGTAAGTATTCCTTGATTTTGTCAAAAGCCTTCTGGAAATCTTCGTTCCACCTGACCGTTTGTTCTTTTCTTAACAGCTTGAACAAAGGTTCACAGGTTGCTGTAAGGTGAGATATGAACCGTGAAATGTAGTTCAATCTTCCTAAGAACCCCCGAACTTCTTTCTCAGTCTTCGGTGCAGGCATTTCTTGAATGGCTTTAACTTTATCAGGGTCAACTTCAATCCCTTTCTTGCTCACAATAAAGCCCAGCAGCTTACCAGATCGCACCCCGAATGTGCACTTGTTGGGGTTCAGCTTCAGTTGGTATTTCCTCAGACGCTTGAATAACTTCAGCAGAATTACCAGGTGGTCTTCTTCTGTGAGGGACTTGGCAATCATGTCATCCACATAACATTCAATTTCTTTATGGATCATGTCGTGGAATAATGTTACCATAGCCCGTTGATATGTTGCACCAGCATTCTTCAGTCCGAATGGCATCACCTTGTAACAGAACGTGCCCCAGGGTGTGATGAAAGTTGTCTTCTCCATGTCTTCAGGCGACATTTTGATCTGATTGTATCCTGAAAATCCATCCATGAAGGAGAATACCGAGAACTGAACCGTATTATCCACCAATACATCAATGTGAGGTAAAGGGAAATCATCTTTTGGGCTGGCTCTGTTCAGGTCCCGGTAATCCACACACATTCTCACCTTGCCGTCTTTCTTAGGCACAGGTACAATATTAGCAACCCACGGCGGATAGCTAGTCACAGCAAGGAACCCGGCGTCCCACTGCTTTTGTACCTCTTCTTTGATCTTCATTGCCATGTCTGGGCGAGTACGGCGCAGTTTCTGTTTAACCGGTGGGCAATCTTCTCTTAAAGGCAGCTTGTGCATAACAATATCGGTGTCTAACCCTGGCATATCCTGATAAGACCAAGCAAACACATCCACATATTAACGAAGTAGGTCAATCAGTTGTTCCTTTATTGAGTCTTGTAAGCAGGCCCCGATCTTAACCTCTTTCACATCCTCATCCGTACCAAGATTAATCGTTTCGACCTCCTCTTGATGAGGAGTAATAACCTTCTCCTCTTTCCTTAACATCCTGGCTAGCTCTTCAGGAAGCTCATAATCTTCTTCAACCCCTTCATCAGCCTGATTGACTGGATTGTCAAAGTCATACGAAGCCATAGCTGTGCTGTTGTCGGTGCAGTCTGAAAGGCACTTTCTGCAACGGTTTCGATTGTTCATTTTAGTGATTGATTTTAATCTTGTTTAGAAAAGTGAAATAAAGTTGTCATTTTGAAAACATTGCCATTTTATTTTTGTACAAAAAGAAAAATGGAAAAACAGTGAGCGGAAAAGGAAAAGACTCATTTGCAAAAGATGTCCGATATTCATTGATTGATCTGTTTGCACAAAATTACAGATGGCCCGATTACAAAATGAGTCTTGTCATCTTGAGCAAGATGCAAGACTTGATGCATGCTTAAAATATACAGGAAATAATAATTACTCTGCAGGAGTAACCCTTATAATTTCCTGGGAAGACCAGTTTGAGATACGGCTCCCCGGGATCCTTGGACGTATCCAGCTCTCCAGGTTGCGCTCATCTTCCGACTCATCTTCCAAGTTGTTCACTGCATCTGGGGTGAGCATCCCCCCACTGACAAAACTGGGCTCCTTAGCAGCCTCTGATTGATCTTGTTGAGTTGGTTTGTAACCCAACCCAAATCTGTCCTCCTTCTTCTCCACAGGCAACAACTTGCCCCAGCCTTGGGCAGTCCCCTCTTCAACAACCTTCCTGGCTTGCTGATAAGACGTCATGGAGGTTCCCAGTACAGCGGATGCTTCATTTATGTTCAGGGCCTTAAACCCCTGGCTCATAGTTTCATGGATCTCTCCATCCATCTCAATGTATTTGTATGTAGCCAGATGGCTAACAAAGATATCTTCTTCACCACAGATAGTGATGATCTGACCCTCCCACTCAAATTTCAGCTTCTGGTGAAGGGTAGACGTAACTGCGCCAGCGACATGGATCCAAGGTCTACCCAACAAACAGCTGTAGGCCGGCTGAATGTCCATCACATAGAAGGTAATTTTGAAGGTCTGCGAGCCAATCATCACAGGCAGATCAATCTCTCCTAGCACTGGTCTTTTAGAGCCATCAAATGCTCTCACCACCAAATTACTTGGACGCAGTGCCAAGCCATCATACTCCAGCTTCACTAAGGCTTTCTTTGGCAGAACATTGAGTGAAGACCCAGTGTCCACCAGTACATGGGATAGAACAGCACCCTTGCATTCTAGGGTGATATGTAAAGCCTTGTTGTGGTTACGTCCCTCAGTTGTTAAATCACTGTTGGTAAAGCCTAGTCCATGACTGGTGTTGACATTTGCCACCACGGTTTCTAGTTGATTAACGGTGATCTCTTCTGGCACATATGCCGCGTGCAAGACTTTCAGTAATGCATTCCTGTGAGCTTCAGAACACATCAGTAAGGATAATATGGAGATCTTGGAGGGAGTTTGGTGAAGCTGATCCACCACCTTGTAATCACTTCTTTTTATAATTCTCATAAACTCGTCTACATCTTGCTCAAAAGATGTTTTCTGAGTTTCTTTGACAGCCGGCTCTTCAAATACCACACTCTTTCCTTTTGCTTTGGCAGCGGCTTCTGCTTTGGCATTAGGTCTTTGTAATTGTGAGGCAAAAAGGCATCCGCTTCTGGTGAAGCCTCCGCCTCCCCCAACATTATCAATCTGTGGAGAAGAGGTTGAAGAATCCAAGGTGATTTTCTCCCCATTGCAGTAGAGGTCAGAGCCATAATGCCAAGGTATGGCATTACTGCTTTCATATGGAACTGGTCCGGGCACCGTGATGGTAACTGGACTGACTGCCGCAGAGGAGGGTGCTGAAATGGTGTGCGGATCGTAGTAGATGGTGACTGGTGACCTGGCAGGAGGTACCACTGTTTGTTGTTGAAAGTTGTTGTTTGGAGGAACATATGTTGGATCATAATAAATGGTGACTGCTGAGATATCTGTTGGCGTTGTAGAAGATTCTGTGGAATAAATTGGTGTTGATGTTGTAGAAGAGATGGTTGTTGATATCTGATTTGTTGAAGTGATGGACGGAGCCACTGTTGATGATATTGATGAATTTCTTGGAATGATTGTTGTTGCAGTTGTAGAAGAGTCAGGAATTGTTGTCAAAGGGATTGCTGGATTTGTAGGAGCTGAGGTTGTGATATGAAGGATACCACTTTTGATAAGACCATCTATGCCGCTTCTCAAGTTATCACACCCGTTGACCGAAATGTTGCAATAAGCACAACCGAGCTCACACCCGGGGAATATCTGGCATTCTAGGAGCTGAGCTTTAATTTCTACCAGAGGTGTCCGAATCTGCCCAACACTGGTGATTAAGAAAGATGGTTTATCTTCCTCAATAGCATTAATTCTTGGTCCTCCATGATTGGGCATGGGATTCTTGTTGACATTAGGCGGGGATGCAAAGTTGAGGGCCTTGGAATCCACCAGATCTTGTACCTTCATTTGTAAAGCCCTGCATTTCTCCGTACTGTGGCCAGGTGCATTGGAGTGAAAAGCACACCGGGCGTTGACATCATAATTTCTTAGAAGACTGGCAGGATCTGGAGGTGCCAATGTCCTTAGCTCAACCAGGTTGAGTTTCAGGAGTTGTGGCAATAAAGCGGCATAAGGCATAGGGATTGGATCAATCACCCTATTTGCATGTGATGGTCTTTGTTGAAAGGGTCTTTGCTGCTGATTGTTGTTGTTGTTGTTGTAGTTTCTTTGTGGAGAATACTAAACTTGCTGCTGATAGTGGGGTGGTTGTTGTGGTTGATATGCTGGTTGCTGAGGAATTGGAGCTGGAATTGTGACAGCTGCTACTGATCTGTGGACATGCTGAGGTCTGCCCCTGTTGGCATAAATGGCATTGTTCTCACCGGTTCTTCTTGGTCCTACAAAAGGCTTCCTGGGATTACTTGACGAGCTCGCACCATTATCAGAAATTTTACCCATCTTCAGAAGGCTTTCAATTCTTTCTCCAGCTATGACTACATCAGCGAAGCTGGTGGAAGAAAAGGCAGCTAGCCTATCAATGTATGTCCCTTGCAGGGTATTCATGAACATGTTGGCCATTTCTCTTTCCGATATGGGTGGATGGACAGCAGCAGCAAGCTGTCTCCACCTCCGGGCGTATTCCCTGAAGCTTTCTCTGGATGACTGAGACATTCCCATTAATAGAGTCTTGTTAGGAGCCATGTCTAAGTTGTATTGGTACTGCCTGATGAAGGCCTCAGCTAGGTCCTTCCAGCATCTAATAGTAGCTCTGGTCAAGTGAGAGTACCACTCCCTTGAAGCTCCAGTCAAACTATCTTCAAAATAAAACATCCATAGTTTTTCATCCATGGTGTATGCCTTCAGTCTCCCCAGAAAGGATTGCAAGTGAATTCATGGACAGGAAGTTCCATTGTACTTCTCGAAGCACGGGGGTTTAAACTTGTGAGGAATCCTTACCCCATCCACTAACCCCATGTCCATGACATCAAAACCCAAGGAATTTTGAGACTCCAGAGATCTCAATTTCTCAGCAATTTCATCAAGCCTTCTATCATAGGCTTCATCCCCAGCTCCCATTACAGTGAATTGATCCTCTTGGGGGTCTTCCTGTAAGACTCTGCCTGCAGTAGCATTCCCTTGCACATTAGTAGGGATGTTGATCTCTGGATGAATATGAGGCCCATATACTGGTGGGTTAACATGAGGCTGATTTCTCTCATTGTTACTTGTTCCTCCAGTCCCTAGATGGGGTTCTTCCGGGGTCTGTCTTTCTACCAATGCCCTCAATCTTTCTTAGCTTTGAGCCAAGCCATTCATTACTTCCATGAACTGGGTCATTTGGTTTCTCATCTCCAGCCTTTCGTTAACCATCTGGGTTTTGACCTCTGTCAGCTCTTGCTGTACTTGGTCCATCTGGATACCAGGAAGATTGTTGCGAGTAGGATATCTGTGTGGACGGTTGAGAGGGAACACCCGACGGCGAGCAATAATTCCTGAACCACAACAGAGTTAGTAACAAACAAAACAAAATCCTACAAAACAAAACAAAAGTTAGTATGCAATGCAGTATGCTTATTTGTATTCAAGGTATCCGGCTTGGCACTTGGTTTTGACCTTTCCAGACCCTGAGGAAGATGTTTTGATGTTGCTTGAGAGAAAGAGAACTCAATAAAACAAACTAACAAATATATTACAAATGGTGAATCATACATAGTTTGTTTTTACAACACATGCCCCTGTGGGGTCAAAATACAACATAAACAGAAAAGTACATGAAATGGAAACAACAACAAGCAAATAAGTCAACCATCTAAGCCAAATTCATCCTCCTTAACTTCCTTCAAAAGTGCTTCAGTTACAGGACCAGCCGGATGCTCTGTAATGCTTCTGATGAGAAGGTTCCTGGTGGCAATAGCAGCAGTCAGCTTCTTGTGCCTGTCCTGGTCCTTTGACCTCTTCACACCAGCCCTGAGCTTCAATTCTGAGATTTCCTTCTGGGCTGCTAGCAGAGCCTCCTGTTGCTTCTTTTCATTTGCCTCCAACTGCTCAATTCTGTCCTGAGTTCTCTTATCTTCTTGAGTGCGAGCTTCAGTGATCCTGATCCACCTAGCTTGACTTTCTTTCAGATAGAGATCAGTCCTAGCTTTCTGAAACTGGGCCTCTTTACAGGCATTCTTCAAAATTTGCTCTCCTGCTCTTGATTTCTTGATGTAGTCCTCTGATTTCTCAATCCTGGCTAGATGCTCCACCTTTAGCTTTTCTAACCTCTCAATGTATAGACGACCATCACTCCTCTCCCAGAGGGTCTTCTACAGAGCTTGAGTCAGATTCTCATTCCTCTCTTTCAGTTTCTCAAATTCCTCTAGGCTGACAGTAGCTGGAGGTGGTACTGTGGATGGTCCATGTGTATCCTCAATAGTGAAAGGCATCCCAGAAATCTGAGCCCTAGCATGAGACCATTCATAATACTGAGCTGAGGCCACATTATTGCATCTCCCAAGAATGGCCATCCCTTTGGTCTGGATGTTGTCCCAAGCCCAGGATGCTTGTCTGACAACAGCTGGATTAGGCTTTATCTCGCAATACAGGGTTTCAGCCAAGTCTTGCACTCTAGGAGGGTGAACCAAAGCATAGCCCAATTGTCTCTTGAACAACAAAGGGTTGTAGTTGATGCAACCCTTCACTCCTATTAGAGGTACATTGGGGAACTGCCCACAACTAGTAATTATGTCCCTGCCTTTGGTGCTCTGGGTGCACCACCTGATGTCATCTGAGGTCAAAGCAGTAAGTCTTCTAGCCCAGTTCTTCTGTTGGTGAGGGTTCAGGAAGGCATCAGTTTTGGGTAAGTGTTTGAGCAGCCAGGTATGAAATAGAGGAGCACAGCACCTTACCAACCTCCCCCTCTGCTTCTCATTCCTTTGGTGAATGGAATAATAGAAATCTCCCAGCAAGGTGGGTACTGGGTTCCTCAAAAGGAAGAGATGAATAGCATTCTTGCTGATAAACTTGGGCTCATCTGCAAAAAGTATAACCCCATATATACTGAGGGCTAACAATGCACAGACTGCCTTCCATTCTCCCAAGGAGGCCTTCAGGATGGCCTGAGAAGTGAGAAAGTCCAAGTGTAGACCAGGGATTCCAGCCTTTGTAGTCATGTTCTGCTCAATCAGAATGGGTTCCAAATACAGTGCTTTTGCAACTTCTTCATTGCTGGGAGAAGGCATCTCTGGGTTGAAGGGGATACCACCCCTGACAGGAACTCCAACCAATGATGAAAACTCCTCTAATAAAGGTCCCAACTGAAAATCCTGGAAAGTGAAGCATCTCAAAGGAGGATCATAGAACTGTAGGCAAGTGTGAATCAAACTCCTTTGAGAAGGGTCTAAGTCCATAACCATGTCAAGGAGGCCTCCATAATGTTCTCTGAATAATGGGATATGGTCTGGAGTGATGAGTGCCTGGACTTGCCTGATGCCAGCCAGCACAGGCTCAAAGAAGTGGTAAGAAATGTTGCTCTTTTTGGGTGCCATGACTGTTGTTGAAGAGCTGAAAATAACTGCTGATGAAGACTGATACTGGTGATGAGCCACTGACAAGCTGAGACTGGTGATAACAGTAGCTGAAGCAGGCAACTGATGAAGATGGATGAAGCAGATAGCTGATGAATAAGGGTCTGTGCAGGTAAAAGGGGTCAAAACCAAGCCAAATGTGATATGGATACCCTGAAAAACAAATAAGCAAATGTTAAATGATGCAATGATGATGTATGCAAATGATATGCAAGGGTTTGTGATCAAGCTGGATCTGATTGCTGTCTTGATATAAAGGTCCATGTATGTCGAGAAGTCCAGATGGAGGTTCAAAAGTCCAGTAACCAAGGTGGGGGACTCAAATAAAGAGTCACATGTCCTGGGTTAAATCACAAGAACTGTCCAAAGTGAAGCATTCTTAAACATAATAGGTAACAGGGTATGATGTGGCCAAGGGTTCCTGCAAACCTGTAAACAGCCCAACCCCCTCACAGGTGATGTTCTAAAACAAGGATCCTCAGACTTGGATCAGTTATGAGAAGTGTAAACACTTCTAACCCGGAGGTACAGTGTTTACAATAACCATAAAAGATCCTCCTCTAATTCACCTCAGTTTCTGAAGGTCATAATAAAGGTCATCCAGACTTAGCAGGCTTCCCAGATAGCCCTAGCACTACAGGAGATCTGTAGCACAGAGTTCTCAAGAAGAAACCCATATCTGAACCGTGTTTCATATTCCCGCACCAGACCGAAATGGAATGGGAAAGAACATGAACCACTCTAGCCTAGGTGTCACTCAGGTCCCAGGTATAAGACCTTAAACTCTCAGTAGAACCCCACCCTCCAAAACAAAAACCAGATCCAGCCAGATGATAATATGATAGTATGATATATAAAGCTGTAAAGAAAGCAGTAAATAATTGTACATAAAGCAGTAAATAAAGCAACTATACAAACACAGTTAGCACATAACACCCTAGTAAACACAAATCAATCAAGCGCTAGGAGGAACCCACAAAAAGAACCAGAAGCCCTGGTTACAGTATAAGGATCCCCAGTGAAGTCGCCAAGCTGTCGCTCCCACCAAAATGACAACCGGGGCCAAGAGGGGTACAGACGCGAACGGTCGGCGAAAAGAGGATGTGAGAACACACAGGAGTGAACTCACAAGAAAAGAAAAGAGTCGCCAGCTAGGCATTTTTATCCCGGAGGAAAGGCAATGTTGCATAGACCTAGAAAGATATGGATAAGACGGTTGCGAACCAGAGAGACTGAGAAAGGGGGTTGGTTACAACCTGGGAAGGTATTAGCACCCAAATTGTTCGCCGTACTCGACGGGATCCACGCTTAAAAGATATGTGTTTTAAAGGGGTAGTGTCAGTGCTATCTGTGTATCAAGGCTGGAAAGAATGCAAGTGTCAGTGTAAAAGAAAAGTGAAGTGTATAAGAGAAGTGTCGGTGTAAGAAAAAGAGTATGCTCAAGAGTATGAGGCTTAAAGAATAATGCTGCAAGGAGGGGGGAATATACAGAGACTTTTGTTCGATAACTGTTAAGTTATGCCTACGTATCCTCTCGTGCAATGAGGAAGTCAGAACACCGTAGTTCGACCCAAAGAGACTGAAAGATAAATTGACTTGTGAACTGCTTGCTTATCTATGCTCAAGTGTATGACCTGTCTGGCTCAGGTGCAAACTGTCTTGCATTAGACGGAAGAAGCAAGTTCTCGTTTGTGAGTGAATGAGATGAGAAAAAGAATCCTGGAGGAGACGATTATTGTTTGTTATTGAGTTTTCAGTCTTTTATTTCTTTTGGATGTTTGTCATAAGTTAATGAGCTTAAGCCTAAACCAATGGGTTAGTAAACTCATCACATCCTCCCTCTGATTAGGGGTAATGAGAAAACCTTAAGTGTGAAGTCAGCATCTCACACTTAATCACCCTGATGTAGGATTAAGATCCTTAACCTACTTATGATTATTTATATGTTTTTGTTGTGTTTGTTTAGTGTTGAGTAATGAGATTAAGCCATAATCAAAGATTAAATAGACTTATTACACCATCCTAATAGAAGGATAATAGATGAGAATGTTTAAGCTGAGGAAAACTCCTCAACTTAATCCATGATTAGGGATTAAACTCATGACAAAACAAAGCCTTTATTAAGTGGATTTTAGTTAATGATATGATGAAGAAGTGATTTTTATGATTTGTAAGACAACTTGAGGGGGACTTGTCCATTAACACTAGGGTTAGTCCTTCTTAACCAATTAAGGAAGAATTAGAACCCTAATGCAAGGCCCAAGTTACAAGCTTGATGTCTTGATGATTATTAAGTGGATTAATTAAAGGATTTAAACACATTAAGGGTTTAACACTTAGGATTAAAGTTATACATTCCATCCTAATAGAAGGATGCAGGCATAAGCTTAATCACAAAGCCTTAAAGCCTTTAGGGTTTAGTCCCTGATTATGAGATGAGAAGAGAAGACTCAAAGATGACACAAAGGTAAAAGCTAAATGGGGGACTAATCAACCCTAATTATTATCATGCTTGGTCATTCCTAGGGTTTGTGAGGTTTTAATAAAGGAATCTTCAAAGAACCACCAAGGAGGGAAACAGATGAAAGGAACAAAGAGAAGCAAAGCAACTTGCTTCACTTAAGAAGACAAGTTGCTTGAAGAAAGAAGGTAAGATGAACAAGAAAGAGCAAGCTCAATCCAATACACATACAAAACTGCAGCAATGATGCATAAGAGAGATGAAAAGAGATTGTGAGAAGTGAAGGCAAATTCACTTCTCAAGGTAACTTACCACCTGAAAAGTTAGTGAAAGAAATGAAATGCAATGCAAATGAGATGCAATGGCATGGTGCAAGACAAAGTCAGAAGCAAATTCATGATGTTAATGATGCTAAGAGATGATGCAAACATGAAACAAGGCATGAGGATGATCATACAAACATATGGAATGCAAAAGAAACATGCTTAGAACCATGAACATACATGAAAAGTTATGAAATGCAAATGGCATACAACATGGCAAATGAAAGATGCAATGATCAAACATGATTCTAATATGTCTTAGGATGTGTTATGAATCAAATGAATGCCTAAAATGTCATGGCAAGTCATGGTATGCAAGCAAATGTAAGATGAATGCAAAAGAAAGCCCAAAATAGGGTTCATGATCAACGTCCAAAACAAAAACCAAATCCAGAAGCAAACATCATGATAAAAATTTGAAAATGCAATCAAAGGAACCCTAAACCTATACAAACTCACTTCCCAAAGGAGAGGATCCAATTCTTAACCTAGTGTAAGTTATGAATTTCCTAAATTGGCTAGGGTTTTATGGTACCTCATCAAGAAAAATGTCAAACAAATTGAAAATGCAAGATCAACTCATGCCAATTTAATCCTATAAACTATATGATATGCAAGATGCAATGCAAAAAGAATCATTGTCCAACTCTCAATGGTTGGGCATAAATGAATTTTTGAAGTTTGAATCAAAATAATGCCTTGAAATGAAATTAATTCCATTGAAAATGATCAAAAGGCATCAAGAACAAAAAAGAAATTTGGTTTGAGGGTTGGACAATGTTTCTAAATGATTTTAAATGTTTCTTGAATTTTTTTGTGATTTTTAAATACTTAAAAGTATTTTTAATTAATTAATTCTCATTAATCAATTAAAAATAAACTTTTAAATGATTTAAAAATAATTTTCAATGCAAAAAATAAAAATAAAAATATTTTTGGTTTCTGAAAATTAATAAAATGCTTGACAAAAATTTTCAGAATTTTTCAAAGTGTTTTGCTATTTTTAAATAAATGTACAAAAGAAATGAATTTAAATGAAAATAAAATTTAATTTAAACTGAAAATGGGAAAGTATGCAAATCAAAGGGGCAGGATTCAAACTGGGAAACGCGCGAATTGACTAGGCGCGCATCTGGATGGCCAGCATTCAAATTTCCGTAATTAAGACTAAACCCTAATTAACTAACCCTAATCACTTTCAGATGACCGGAATAGTGTTCCGGTCATCCTCTCCGGCAAGCTGAAATCACTATCTCTCTCTCCACGCAATGAAAATGAAATCTCTCTGCCCAGAATCAAACCCCACTCAACACTGAATCAAAACCCCCAAACAAAAACCATTTTTCATTCATCAATCATGCAAATCGAAGTAAAACAAAATTAGGGCAGAAAGTTTCAGACAACTCATACATACTCAATATTCCACCATTTTCATTTTTAAACACATCATGATGATCAGGATAACATGTAGAACCAATTTATAACAAGTAAATGAAGTTCTGGAAAATTTGTTCTTGATGGATACCTGAACTGAAGTTTTTCGAACAGGAGCTTTTTGAGCCTTTCTCCTATGCAAACTGACTCCTCTGGTCCCCCTGAGCTCAATGGAATGCTTCACAACTCTTGTTGATGGCTGATTTGGGAGATGGCAGAAGTTCTGTTCAAGGGGGGGGGGGGGGGTGATCGTGTTTTGGTTTCAGTGACTTTCAGGCTGTTTCAATGGTTGGTTTGTGATCAGTGAGTCATGTTGAGATTGTTTGTGAAGTTTGTTTTTGTGTTTGAAGCTTGTGGAGTCAGTTTCGAATGGTTTTGCAAATGAAGCATAAACTTAGAACTAGGGGTTGGAGTGTGTTTTAGCCTGAATGGTTATGTGCTATGGCTTGCCTTTGGTCCACTTATCACTCGGGGATAGGCCTGTGGAGTTGGTGTGCCCTATTGTGATTGGTATGGGTCTTTGGCCAAAATGTCAAACTTTGTGTAAGAGAGGTATGGGCTCATGGCTAGCCAAGGACAAATGGGGTGTCCTGCGCAGCAAGAAGTGTGGAGAGCCCTAGGATCAACTATGAAGTCAGCAAGCAAGTGGATTAAGGTTTGAATGAGGTTTTGCAACTTGGTTCACCTTTGGCCCTTTTGAAGTTTCTTGTCCCACAAGTCACAAAAATGAGTGATTCTTTGATGCAATCTGACTTTTAGGCCTTGGTTCATGTTTGTGTGAAGTTTAGAAGTCCATTTGGAAGTTCAATTTTCCTTGGCAAGTGGTTTTGCAACTTTGTCTCTTTGGTAGAAAACTTGAAATTATGTGATTTTTCCCAACTTTGACAAGCCATAACTTTTGATCCAAAATGAATTAGGTCAAGTTCTTGTACTTTTTGAAAAGGTAATGATCCATTATACAACTTTCATGACCAAAGTTTTTTCATTTGAGGCATTTTTGAATCAAAAAGTAAGGGTTGAAAAAGTTTCCCAAAATGGCAATTTTCATCACAAGTCAACTTTCCCAAAAAGTCAACTTTGCAAATGGCTTGAAATTCTTCAATTTTGTGAACTTCTAACATCTTCTATGATCAAATAAAGATCATACATAATCAAAATGATGAAGAACACCCTTTGGTTGGGTCATTGGGGGCCTCAGATACCCTGATTTTGCACTGACTTGCTCAAAAAGTCAACTCTTGATCAGGTGACTTCCCCATTGAATTTCTTCATGAAAATTGATGTACATGATCCTTATAACATATAGAGACCAATAGAAACAAGAATGACCAAAAAATTTGGAGTTATGGCCTTTGAAACCAAAACCCTAATTCTAGGTCATCTGTGCAGTTAAACCTGGCTCTGCTTCCATGCCATTTTCAGTTCTTGTGATTTTTGACATTCTTGACTTTGATAGGATATAATATGATTATTTAACATACATGGACCCCTTTGAAGTGATTGATGACCTTTGGAGTGGCTCTTGGATTGCTCAGATCACAAACCCTAGATGCAGATGACTTTGAATCTATGCAGTGAAACAAAAATGAAATATGAGATGATATGATTGAACTTATGCATATGAAAAGATCACAAGCCATGGTGTGAATGGGTGAGGGCAAATTTGGGGTGTTTACATCGTGGAGTTGGTGTAGTGCTTATTACACCGAAATGAGTCCATATGCCTTTCTCAGCAAGGCTTACCTTTGCCTGCACTAACAAAGAAGCAGAGTAAGAAGCTTATATCATGGGTCTTGAGGAAGCCATTGACCTCAGGATCAAAACCTTGAATGCATTCAGAGATTCGGCTTTGGTGATCAACCAAACTAATGGCAAGTGGTATACTCATCAAGAGCATCTGGTTCCCTACCGTGACTATCCGAGGAGATTGTTGACTTTCTTCACAACGGTCAAGCTTGAATACATCCCTCGAGATGAGAATCAGTTTGCAGACGCCTTGGCCACTATTTCATCTATGATCAAAGTACAGACTGCCAACTATGTGCCTCGAATTTTAGTATCCAGATTAGACCGACCGGCGTATGTATTCTCTGTGGACACTGTTACTGACAACAAACCTTGGTTCCACTACACCAAAATTTTCTTAGAGGCTCAAACATACCCACCTGGGGCATCATCTAATGATAAGAAGATATTGAGAAGGTTAGCCGACAGTTTTTTCCTCAATACTGATGGCTCCTTATACAAGCGAAACTTCGGCATGGTCTTGCTCAGATGTGTTGACAAGAAGGAAGCAGACTTACTAATGCACGAAGTACATGAGGGTTCTTTCGGTACCCATGCCAGAGGACATGCAATGGCAAAGAAATTGTTGAGATCAGATTACTATTGGATCACAATGGATGCATACTGTTGTGCCTATGCCAGAAAGTGCCATAAATGCTAGATCTACACAGACAAAGTGCATGTGCCTCCCAATCCTTTGAATATATTGTCTTCACCCTGGACCTTCTCCATGTGGGGCATTGATACGATTGGAAAGATCAAGCCAACTGCTTCAAATGGTCACATATTCATCCTGGTAGCCATTGATTACTTCACCAAGTGGGTCGAAGCAGCTTCGTATGCAAATGTCACCATGCAAGTGGTAGCCCGATTTCTGAAGAAGGATATCATTTGTCAATATGGAGTTCCTGAGCGGATCATTACTGATAATCGTTCAAATCTTAACAACACGATGATGGTAGAACTGTGTCAAGACTTCAAAATTCAACATCATAACTCTTCTCCTTACAGACCAAAAAAGAATGGCGTTGTTGAGGCGGCTAACAAGAACATTAAGAAGATTGTGCAAAAGATGGTAGTCACATATAAAGACTGGCATGAAATGTTACCATTCGCCTTGCATGGGTACCAAACTTCCATCAGAACATCTACCGGGGCAACACCTTATCAGCTTGTGTATGGTATGGAAGAAATCCTACCTGTTGAAGTTGAATTATCCTCCTTGCGGGTAATGATGGATGTAAAACTGGACGAAGCAGAATGGGTCCGATCTCGTTATAATCAACTAAGCCTGATTGAAGAAAAGAGATTAGCAGCTATTTGTCATGGTCAGTTATATCAGAAGCGGATGAAGAAAGCCTTCGATCAAAAAGTCAGACCTCGGGAATATCAAGTGGGAGAGCTTGTACTGAAAAGAATCCTTCCTCCTCATACAGACCACAGGGCAAGTGGACACCAAACTATGAAGGTCCCTACGTGATAACTAAAGTCTTCTCGGGCGGAGCGCTGATGCTCGCAACCATGGATGCTGAAGACTTCTCGTCTCTTGTGAATTCAGATGCAGTTAAAAAATACTTCGCATAAATGACCCGCTGGACATAAAAACAGAATGTAAGTCCATGCAAAATTAGGGCATCCCGACGAGTCAAAAACAGAATAAAAGACTCGGGCAAAAATAAGGGAAAAATTTGAAACAAATGTACACCTGCTGAGATTGAAAGGCCACATCGGACAGCTCAGGAAAAAATGGGTATCCCGGTGGATTGAAAACTCGAAAGGGCGATCCACGCAAAATTAGGGAAAAAGCGAACAATTGCATTCTGAATTCTTCTATATCACTCACATGACATGGCAAGCTTCGAAAGGACAAAGCGTCGGTAAGAGTCAACTTTCTTCGGGAAGCAAGATAAGAAAAGTGTTCGGGTCATACAGGTCATAGCAAAAGGAAGATTGAAGCATCAATTTAAGCATTTCCAAATAGGACTTTTATTTTCTCAATTTTGTAGCAATCTCCTCATTTCAGGGATCAGCTTCTCACTGTACTCTCCTATTCAAGGCTCACAAATCAATAAAGTCAAATATTCATTCACACTTTGTTTTGTACCTTTTTGTTTTGTTTGCAAAATGTCCAAAGTTTGTAATACAACATTTGCATGAAAACATATAAGCCATTTTCAATAAATGCTTGCAGGAGATATTTGCTCTTAAGCGAACCTAACTCCTATGATGGAATCCGGTTGAGGATACCTCAGGGAACTTGTGCGTTTCTTTTGTTTGACAGGTTGCAGGTACTCAAGGCGGAAAACCTTTCACAATATGGGGCATATCAGGCACTATAACCCCAACCAAGTCGGTAGTCACATCATCAGAAGGACTACTTGACGAAAGTATTCCCCCACGAAGCTTTTTATCCCCTCAGAGTATCCCCCACAAAGTTGATCCTCCGACGGATTACTTCCCAGAAGTTCTCTCCTCCCCAAGTAGGACCTCCAAAGCAATGCCTGAATCACTTTTCCCCAGCGAGTGGCCAGATCTTCTCATCCCCAATAGTGGATCCCCACAGAGTTCTTCCCCTAGAGTTCTTCAGAAAAGATCATGCAGCGATCCCTTTTCCCCACTGATCGCCCAGTGATCCGTTCTCCCAGCAGATTTCAGATCTCGGATCTCGTTTCTCTCATTTGCATAATCATAACATTCGTATCATCCTTCCCCAAACAGAGCATAGCATTCCGTCTAATACGGAGCATTACGGAAAAAATCAAACATTTGCATGATCATAAGCCAGGTTTGAGCCAGTCACCTGCAAATACCAAAATCACTCTTCCAGCAATACGCAAAAACTTATCCCCTGCAAATAAAAGCCAAAATATCCTTTTTCACTCTCAATACAAATACTTGTACATACTTACACACAATCCTTCTGATACTCGTCTGTATCCTACTTATACATAATTCTTTGATACTCGTCCGTATCTTATGCACCTCCCCAGCAGATCAACACTCGTCCGTGTTCCTTGTTCAAACAATTGATACTCGTCCATATCATCCCTCCTTAAACACGCGTCGCTGTTTGTTTCTATCGATACGTGTCTGTATCGTGGTCCTAAGGATACTCGTCTGTATTATTAAAATATGCCCAACGTCGAAACACTTATACCATTTTATTTAGGGTTTAAACACTCGTCCGTGTTTATCTATCCCCGGAAGTCGCCAACAAAATGACTTTCTATCCGACATTCGTCATATATCGCGATAATCCTCAGCAGTCGTTCCCTGCTAGGTGATCGTCCTTCACCTTTTGATGATCGTACCTCATCATTCATCTGATGGCCGTCCCCATCGTCGATCTTTTTTATCTGACATTCGTCCTATGTCGCGATATTTCTCAGCAGCCATACCCTGCTAGGTGATCGTCCTTCACCTTTTGATGATTGTCCCTCATCATTCATTTGATGGTTTTCCCCATCGTCGATCCTTTTTATCCGGCATTCATTCTATGTTGAGATAATCCCCAACAGAGCAGTCGTCCCCTGCTAGGTAATCGTCCTTCACCTCTTTATGACCGTTCCTTATCTTTTATTTTGATGACCGTCCTTCATCATTTCATATGATGGCCGTCCCCATCGTTGATCTTCCTATCTGGCATTCGTCCTATGTCGTGATATCTTTTAGTAGTTGTCCCCTTCTAGGTGATCGTCCTTCACCTTTTGATGATCGTCCCTCATCATTGATTTGTTTATTCTTCACCCGATGGTCGTCCCCATCGCGGTTTCTTTGTTTTTTCAACCTGACGGTCGTCCCCGTTAGTGCTTTTAAATCCCTAGTAAAGTCTCTTTTCTTTACCCGATGGCCGTCCCTGACGCGGATTTCTTTATTCCCTAGCATGATGATCGTCCCCGTCAGTGTGTTTCTCACCGTTTTTATCCCCAGTAGTCGTCCTCTGCTCGATGGTCGTCCTCTGTCGCTACCATTTGATATTCATTCTATACTGTCTATTACAATTTATATCCCTTTTATTCTTATAATAAAGAGTGCAAATTTTGGAGTGTCTTGGTATTCAACCACAAGTTATCTTATTTGTCTGTTAAGCCAGGTGCTTACATCCTGCACAGCTAACTCATGCTTGAATAGGGGCAGTTGTAAACACCTTAAATTTTCCCTCTCCTTTTTCTCACACCTTGGCTTGTGATCCTTCATGTTTCATTGCACAAGCATACCATCTCACACTGCATAGTTATTTCACTACTTAGTTGCATAGCAAAGGTTTGTGATCAGATGAATCTTAGAAGTGGTTTGAGCTATCTCAGAGTCCATGAAGAATACCAAGAGGGTCCATGAGTGTTCTACGATCATTTTATGCCTCCAAGGGTTCTTTGAAATCAAGAAATCATAGGGGATTGCAGAGATGTCCAGGCAGGCTAGGAGCTCCTACGTATATGACCTAGAAATTAGGGTTTTGGGTTTGAAGCCCTTATACCCAAAAATTTTGGTCACTCTTGATTCTATTGGTCTATATATGGTGTAAGTATCATGTGTATCAAATTTGAAGCAAAAATTCCTTGTGGAAGTCATCTGATCAAATGGTGACTTGTTGTGCAAGAAAAGTCAGAATCAGGGCATCTGAGGCCCCCATCAAGGGTACCAAAGGGTCATCTTCATCAATTTGAGGTCCTATGATCTTTATTTGACCTTAGGAATTCTTGGAAGTTCACAAGATTGAAGAATTTTGAGCTAATGGAAAACTTGTCATTTTTGGACATGACTTGTAATGGAAACTTTCCATTTTGGGAAAGATCTTCAACCTCCTCTTTCTTGTTCAAAAAGGTTTCAAATGAATTTTCTTCAAACATGAAAGTTGTAGATTGGATCTTCCCATTTTCAAAAAGTAAAAGAACTCCTCTTGATTCATTCTAGAACTCAAGATATGACAAGTCAAAGTTGGGAAAAATCTTGTAATTTTCAAGTTCATGTCAAAGAGGGAAAAGTGCAAAATAGTATTTCAGGCCTTTATGTGACCTATAATCCACTCAAATACATCATGCCATGATCAAACAACTTCTAAAGATCAGAATTGGGCCAAGAAACTAGGGTTTTTATGCCTTGCTTCTCAAGAAATGTCAAAGTTGTGAAATTGCAAAAACCATACAAACTCTTGAATTAAGCATCACAGCTCATAAAAATTGATCCAATGGTGCTCCTTGAACTCATCTGAGGCATTCCAAGACCTCAAATCACGTCTGCACCATGCCATACCTCAAGTAGACAGACTTTTGACTTTTTGGCCAATGGCACCATACCAATCCCACAGTGCATATCCACTCCTCTGACTGATCTCATTAGTTTATGCATTGCCTAAGGATCATAAAACATAACACACAAGAGCTGAGAAAAGCCCAAGCATCAGATTGCAAAAAATCCCTCACAAACTCCCTCTCTTCGATTCTCTCAAACCAGCCATCAAAATTCCAAAATTCTTTCACTAATCAACCATAAATCATCCATTGAACATTTCCCACCCATCACCATGGCTTGAAACACCCTAAAACAAAAACACGATTTATGTTGAACCAGAACTGAACCCTTCAAAATAGCCCAAATAAACCTCATCCAAGCATTCCATTAGCACAAGGGGGCCAAAGGAGCTGATTTGCACAAGAGGGAGGCCCTGAAAGCTCCAGTTTGAAGAACTTTAGTTCAGGTATCCATCAAGAACAATTTTTCCAGAACCTCTTTTTCTTGTTATAAATTGATTATATGTGTTGCACTGATCATCCTGATGTGTTTAAAATTGAAAATGGTTGAGAAACAAGCATTTCATGTTGTTTTGAAAGTTTGACCTAAAAAATGTTTGCTTCGATTTGCTTGATTCCTGAAGTTTAAATGTTGTTTGTTGATTGATTCATGTTCATTGATGTTTGGGGATCATTTATAGGCAGGTTAGATGCGTTTTAGTGGCTTGTAGGTGAAGTTGGGGTTTGGGGTTGGCCGAAGAAGACGACCAGAGCTTATCTCCGGTCGCCTGAGATTAATTAGGGTTTAAGTCTCCAGATTGATTGTGAGTAGTAGGATCTTGATTAGCCTTGCATGTGAATGGTCCAGATTTATCATTAAACCCTAATCCTGATTAATTAAAATAAATCTTAATTAATTTGCCAGATTGAACCTGAGCCATTAGATAGCGCGCGTAATCCAAATTTGAATCTAGGCCTTTAGATCTTTATATCTCAGGTCTTGGTGACTTGCAATCCTGGCCCTCAATCCAGTCCATGTGCAACCTGAGCCCTCCATCCAGCATACTTTTTAGTTTTCTTTTTTATTTATTTTGCATTTGTTTTCTTTATTTATTTAAAATAGTAAAACATTTTCTAAAAATCTGATTTTTTGCATTCTTACTTTAAATAATTTTAAAAACCCAAAAACATTTTCATTTTTTATTTTTTCATTAAAAATCTATTTTTAAATCATTTAATTGTATTATTTAATTAATTAATTCATTTTAATTAATTAAAAATACTTTTAGGTATTTAAAAATCACAAAAAAAATCATGAAGCATTCTTACATATTTATAACAATTTACAAACTCATCATACAAATTTATTTTAGGGTTTGATCTTATTTTGACAATTAACCATGAATTAGGGTTTCCAAATTTCCTATTTTTCAAACCATAACTTCAAAAATTCATTTTTGATCAACCAAGATGAGTTTGTGCATGGTTCTTTTTGAATTCTTTCATACTTTACATGTAGTATTTAGGGTATTTAACTCATATTTTTGCATTGCATTTTCCATTTGTTTGGCATTTTTTCATGAAGAAGTACCCAGAACCCTAGCCTAACTTAGAAAAACCATAACTTGAATTTGGTATAGCTTCTGACTTCCATCTTTGGGGAGTGATCTTATGTGTGTTTAGGGTTCATTTGGTTGCAATTTCAATTTTTTTATCATGTGTTTTGCTTCTGTTTTGATCATATGCATCTCATACTTTCTTAAAACCCTAATTTGCCATGTTCATTTGCATTCATCTTTGCATACCTTCATCATGTGAACGTGTCATGACATCTCATGCATTTATATGTCATCTTAGATACCTTAGGACATGTATGAACATTGGTTGATCATTGTTTCATCAATTTGGTATGTTTTGCATTCATTCATTCTTATGTGTATTCATGTGATTTCAAGCTTCTAACATGCTTTCCTTTGCATCTCATCACTTGTATGACCATACATATGCATTGTACATGTCTTTGAATCATTTCATAACACATTTGCATTATGTTTGCATTTCTGGTCTTGATCATTGCATCTTAATTTGCCTTATTTCCTTTTGTTTCATGTCTTATGCATTCATACTAACCATTTCAGGGACTTCAGGTAAGTTGTTTAGGATATGGATTTGCCTCCATATCCAACCTCTTCTTATCTTTTCATTTGCATTTATTTGTCTTTGAAGTGAGTTTGACTCACTTGTGCTCTCTATTTCTCCTTTTCTTTCTCTTAGGTTACTTAACTTCTTCAGGAAGTAAGTAACTTATTCTCCATTCTCTTCTCTTTTCATCTGCTTCTTCTTCCTTGGTGGCCATCTGAAGACTTTCTGAAGATCTTTATTATGCCTCACAAAATATAGAAATATCCAAGCATGATAACTTTAGGGTTGTACATAGTCTCCCCTAGTTTTTTACCTTTGAGTCTCCTTGAGTTTCTGCTTCTCATCTCATAATCAAGGCTAAACAGTTAAAGTTTTGGGGCTCTGAATTAGGGTTATGCATGTATCCTTATCTTAGGATGGAGTGTATAACTTTAATACTTAGTGTTAAACCTTTAAGTTGTTTACACCTCCTAATCAAAACACATAATAATCATTAAAACTTAAGCTTGTAACTTGGGCCTTATATTAGGGTTACATCTCTGCCTGTTGGTTCATAGGGACTAACCCTAGTGTTTAATGGACAAGTCCCTCTCAGGTTTAGTCTTACAAACATAAAATACATTTTGTAATCCCACCTTTAATTCAAATCCACTTTAATAAAGGCTTGTTATATAATGATTTTAATCCTTAACCATGGATTAAGTTGAGGAGTTTTCCTTATCTTAAGTGTTCTCATCTATTATCCTTCTCTTAGGATGGTGTAATGAGTTCACTAATCTATGATTAGAGATTAAACTCATTACTTAACACAAAACAAAAATCCAAAAATACTTAATAATCACAAGTAGTTTAATGATCTTAATCCTGCATCATTAGGGTAATTAAATTGATATTTTCATCTCATACTCAAGTAGACTCATTATCCCTAATCAGGTTTGATATAATGAGGTTGCAAACCCTCGATTAAAGCTTAAGCTCGTTATCTTATGCAAAACACCAAGAGCAATAAAAAACTGAAAACACAAAAACAAGCAATAAACGTCTCCTCCGGGATTCTTTTCTCATCACACTCACTCTAAAAACGAGAACTCGCTTCTTCCGTCTAATGAAAGACAATTAGCACTCGAGCCAGGTGAGTCATACACTTCAGCATAGACAAGCAAGCAGTTCACAACAAAGTCATCTCAATCTCTTTGAGTCGAACTACGGTGTTCTGACTTCCTCATTGCACGGGAGGATACGTAGGCATAACTTAACTATTATCGAACAAAAGTCTCTTTGTCTCCCCCCTCTCCTCTTTATATCTCTCTTAACTTAGCCTCGGTTTTGAGCACTCACTTTCTCTTTGCACTGACACTATGTACATCCATTCCTCCCTAGCTTTTTATACACAATTTAGCACATACACTACCCCCTTTTAAAACACAATCAAGTAAGTGTGGATCCCTTCGAATACGACGGACCATCTGGGTGCTAATACCTTCCCAGGTCGTAACCTACCCCCTTACTCAGTTTCTTTGATTCACAACCGTCTTATCCATACCTTTCCAGGTTTATGCAGCATTACCTTTTCTTCGGGATAAAAATGCCTAGTTGGCGACTCTATTCAACCTCAACCTCCAATATCACCGACGGTTTGCGTTTGCACCGGGATGAAAATCCGGGGAGCGACACCTAGGTGCTGGGTAATCCAACTAGGAAGTCCATAGAAAAATATGGTCAACACGGATGAGTGTTGTAAATTATGATCAGAACGAAGAGTGTTTGAAAAATAGGGTCAACACAGATGAGTGTTGGAAAAATATAGTTAACACGGAGGAGTGGTTGAAAAATACAATCAACACGGACATGTGTTGAAAAATAAGTCCAACACGGACGAGTGATGGAAAAATACGGTCAATGCGGACGAGTGTAAAAAATATGGTTAACATAGACGAGTGTTGAAAAAATATGATCAACATGGACGAGTGTTTGAAAGATACAGTCAACACAGACGAATGTTTAAAAAAAGGTCAACACAACCGAATGTTAGAAAAAAGGTCAACACGACCAAGTGTTGGAAAAATTAGGATCAACATGGACAAGTGTTAGAAAAATATGGTCAAAATGGACGAGTGTTGGAAAAAAAACGATTAGTAAAGACAAGTATTGGAAAAACAAAGTCAACACGGATGCGTTTTGGGAAAATACGGTCAACACAGACGAGTGTTGGAAAACACGGTCAACACAGACGAGTGTTCATAACAAAAATGGTCAACATGGATGGGTGTTGGAAACATATGGTCAACACAGACAAATGTTGGAAAAGATACATCAGTACAACAATTGTAAAATAAGTAATGACTTTAGCACTATGGATAGAGGGAAAAGAAAATCAGCATGATGGTTGGACAACAAAATGAAGTGTTTTAAAGAAATTTTACTAGGAATAACAACTGGGAGATTTTGGGGATAATATTTACTTAGAAGGTATATCATCGTTCTAATCGGGGATTGATTTGAGTATTTTGTTTAATGTACCAAGTCTTCCTTATGATTTATATGCATGTTTGAATTTGTATGGCATAATGATCCATCTTTACAAATATGCTACATATTTGAGGATACAATTCTTTCTAATGATGATTACTATATGCATAATACCAATATAGTCAGACTTTCTGGTATGTGCGGAATATGTAGGGTCAGATTTTTTTTATCAAAAGGGATGAAGGTTGAGAATTTAAAGCACCAATGACCGTTGGGTAACTCAAAATCATGGTTTTGAGTTACCAGTGAGGCATATTTTTAAGTATGCCAAAGATGATTGGGTTTTACAGGGTGTCAACTGAGGTTGGACTTTGATTTTTCTTGGAAGTGCTAATAAATACTCGACTTTGGCTTTTCTAGTTTGTTTTACAAGGCTTCATGCAATGATAGATGAAGGATATGCGTGAGCAAAGTGACACGATTAATTCATGGTGAAGATTTATGTAATGATTTCGAAGGTTAAACAAGTGCCCCTGAGGTGGGTCACGTATGGTTAAAACTAGGAAGTGTCTTGCTTGGCTACAAGACTTCTTGTTGAAAATATATGGGATGTGCTTAGCATGACTTCCTGACATTCGTCTTGAACTTAGTAGGTTCTTATGCACAACAAAACTTTCTTAAACAAATTTGAAGGTATGGAGAAGAACTGCTCCTCTATAGTCAGTTTTTCCCCAGTCTATAGGATCTTTGAAGGAATTTTCCTCGAAAGAAAATATGTACCATAGTGACTTGAGATGGTCTTCTCTAGTACTTTGAAACTTGGAGTAGTTCCCCATATTAACTGATTCTTAGAGAGATTTGTCGAATCTCGACGTGATTTCCCTAAATTGAATGAATCTTGAAACGCCTTTCCATTTTTCTCAATAGCATTTTCAAGCATTTTCCCTTTGGTGTGATCATTTTAAAGTGATTTATCCCTACTCAACGGAGTCCTCGGGCGTTTTTCCCTTAGTAGGATCAAACTTTTCAATTGATGCTCATTGTGGAAACTTTCTTGATGTCAAGTGCTTATTCGCGAATAAAATTCATCACTTTGAAGATGATAATTCTAAAGATATGCTTATATCAGTTTTTAAATCCAAGTCTTTTTATTGAAAAGATGTGACATTTAGAGAATGAACCACTAGTTAGAATTTAACATTGAATTTTATATGAAGGATGATACGATACCAATAAAAATGACAATCAAATATTTACAAGTCAGTTTTAACGCAATCTTGTTGTATTATAATTTCAAAACAAACCATGTTCTCCTTGATGTAAGGTAGCTTGGTTCATGGTTTCAAATTAAAGGATTTATGGCTCAAAATTTTATTTTAATTTGACTATTCTCCTTGATGTTATCCATTCCTATGTTCAGTTAGTTCAACCCAAGTGTTCATTTTTCAAAAGGGTTTTGATGGTTAATGAACCAATGAGATTTTAGGAATGGTAGTCACCCACCTTGTGTTTTTTTGTTTGTAGTCACATAAATTTAACTAAAGAATACCTTGCCCCTGGTTAAGATTGAAGGCTTTTTTTGTACAAAAAGAAACTACTACTACTAGGCTCAAAGGGGTTGAGAATAGATTTTCTTCCTTATATCTCAGGTATTTAGGGATTTGAAACAATTCCTTACATCGTTAGTAAGAGTTTATTCAAAATCATATAACCAGTGTATTACGATTTCATCATTCTCCTTTTGATTTTTTCTTAAACAAGATTCTGATACTGATGAATAAAATATAAGTGGGCACAAATGTATTGATTTGAAACATGCATACTCATTTCATTAATATTATCATTCAAAAACAAACAAGTTTTACAGGAGAATAATAGTTAACAAACAAAAAAGTTTACAAATGAAAATGATTGAACACTCTAATGATCGCCGACGTGATTAGTCATTGTATCCACCCACAAGTTAGGGTCATCATGCTTGTAGAAGTTAAATTCATTTTCCCCAAGGAGGTTCTTCTTTAGACTCTTCCAACAGAGGAAACCTCTTTGGATCTATCCTTGCTTCCACTGGTTATGGAATTGCAGTTGTGTACGCATATGGGGGCATGTGATTGTTCAGTATCTTTCGGTCGTTTGGTGTGAACATGATAGCCTTTAAATCGATCAGGTATTGTACTTTATGTTTCAAGTCTCTGCAATTATCAATTGTATGCTCGGGTTCCCTTGAGTGGAACTCACATCTAGCATTCATGTCATAACCTAGAGGAAGAGGTGTTAGAGGAGGCCCAAGTTTCTTTAATTGAACCAATGAGATATTATGAAAACGAGAGAGTATCGAGTGTAAGGAAAAGGAACTGGGTTTATCCTTTTTTTGGTTTTCTTTGTCTCTGTTGTCCCTACTGCTGATGATTTTATTGTTGTGGAATGTCCGATTGTTGTTACTAAACTAGTTATTGGGAGCCATTATTCAGGGTTGTTGTCTGGCAGTGATTGCATAGGCTTATTGTGGATATTGATTTGGAGTTACCACCGCTACTTGGTAGTAAGGTACTTGGTAAGCCTCAGCCTTCGCTTTGGCTAGTGTGGAAACTTTAGTTTCCTCTTCCTTATTCTTTGGAAATCCAAAGTAAGGTTTCTTTGCTCCATTGGAGGTAGTGGCAGCACCTTGAATTTTGTTATTCTTGAGGTAGTTCTCAATTTGTCCTCCTGCGGAATATATATATATATATATATATATATATATATATATATATATATATATATATGAAAATCTAGAGGAGGAACTTCCAACCATTCTTTCAAAATAGGAACCTTGAAGGGTACCCATAAACATGTCCATAAGTTCTCATTCCAATAAGGGAAGTTGAATTCTGGCAGCTAGTTCCCTCCATATATTTATATACTCTTTGAAAGACTCACCAATATTATGAGTTAAGCTTTGAAGTTGGGTCCTATTAGGATCCATATCAGTGTTGTACTGGTAGTGCTTGAGAAAAGCCTCTACCAGTTCTCTCCATGTTCTGATGTTGGTATGCTCGAGTTGTATGTGTAAACACCCCAAATTTGCCCTCACCCATTCACACCATGGCTTGTGATCATCCTCATATGCATAAACACAATCATATCATCTCACATCTCATTTTTGATTCACTGCATTGGTTCTGAGTCATTTGCATCTAGGGTTTGTGATCTAAGCAACCTCAGGGCATCTTGAGCCACTCCAAAGGCCACTAATCAACTCAAAGGGGTCCATGTGTGTTCTTATGTCATATTCCATCTCCTCAAAGCCAAAATTGCAGAGGAATCACAAGAACTAGGGTTTGAGTGGATGCAGAGCCAGGATGAACTGCACAGTTGACCTAAAATTAGGGTTTTGGTTTCAGAGGCCATAACTCCAAATTTTTTGGTCATTCTTGTTTCCATTGCTCTTTATATGGTATAGGGAGTATGCATACCAATTTTCATGAAGAAATTCCATGGGGAAGTCATCTGATCAAGGGTTGACTTTTCAGACAAGTCAGTGTAAAATCAGGGCATCTGAGGCCCCCAATGACCCAACCAATGGGTGATCTTCATCATTTTGAGTGTATATGATCTTTATTTGATCATAGAAGAAGGTTGAAGTTCATAGAAATCAAGAATTTAGGGTTTTTGCAAATGTTGACTTTTTGGGCATAGTTGACCTTTCAAGAATGCATCATTTTAGGTCATTTTTCAAGCCATGATTCTTGATCCAAAAATGCTTCAAATGGAAAAACTTTGGTCATGAAAGTTGTAGATCTCATTTTTCCCTTTTCAAAAAGTACAAGAACATGATCAAACTCTTCTTGAATCAAAAGTTATGGCAATGCAAAGTTGGCTAAAATCATTGATTTTCAAGGCATGCCCTAAGTGAGAATTTTGCAAAATCTTGGACCAATGCATATTGCAGCCTCTAATTCATTTCAAACCAGCACATAAACTTTCTCTAAGTCCTAAAAATCAGAAATGAACTAAGAATGCCCATGGTTTTATGTTTGGTTGGACAAAAAAGGTCACATGTGAACAAAAAGTCACAAGTTGCAAAACTCATGATCATGCTTCCTCCTACTTGCAGCCTTGGATGCTGAGCTTTGCTAGCCTCTCACCTCACCTTGCTGCACCAGAACCAGCCCATGTACTTGCCTAGATCATGAGCCATACCTCTCTTACACATTATTTGACTTTTTGCAAAAGGTAACTTACCAATCAATAAAGGGCATGTCTTGTCAACTGACCAATGAGAGAGAGTTATGTGGACAATTTGCAAGCTAGACATAACACAAGGAAAGGCTGAAACATCCTCATTCATCACATACACAAAAACTTACCAAGTTGCAAGTTGCTTCGAATCTCTCTGCCCAGCCACAAAACACTCAAACCATCTTCACTAATCAACTCACCTTGCTCCATAGACCACAAAGCACCAAGAACACAGGCCTGAAACCAACCACAAAGCCACTTCACCATTTTCATCTCAGCCTGCATTTTCCTTCGAATCTCCCTCCACAAACCTCAAACACAAGAACAAACTCCACCAACAATCTCCACTCACCTCACTGACCAGAAACCACCCTTTGTTTTGGCCTGAAACACCCTGTATCTCAGATACGATTTTCACCCTCCCTTGGTCAGAGCTGCTGCAAACTCACTCAGGAGGTTGCTTAAACTCCAACTAAGCATCCAAAGCTTCAAAGGTGGACCATTGGGACCAGATTGAGCCAAAGGATCATCCAAAGAGCTCCTGAATCAAGAGCTACATCTCAGGTGACACCATGAACTTTTTTCCCAGAACTTATTTCTCTTGTTAAAATCTTGTTGTGCATGTTACACTGATCATTGGGATCTCTTTACTTTTGAAAATAAGCCAGAAAGGAGCATGTTATGTTGTTCTGAAAGTTTGACCTAGAAATTTCATTGCTTCGATTCTTGTTTGTGTGTGAGTTTAAATGTGATTTGATGCCGGATTCGTGTTTAGGATGAGTGGAAGATGATTTCTGGGGAGTTAGAGCTCTTAGAATGGCCTAGGGAGAGAGATTGATTTTGGGGATGGCCGGAGAAGACGACCGGAACACTGTTCCGGTCGCCTGAATGTCATTAGGGCACAATTAGGGCTTAATCAGTGTAATTAGCAAGTTTGAATTTGAGCCGTGAGATGTGGCGGGTAGTCAATGCGCGCGCTGGCCAGTTTAAATCTCCACCATAGGATCTGTTGACTTCCAATTAATTCAGATTTAATTCATTTATTTTCTTTTCTTTTTCTTTTGTTTTGCATAATTATTTAAAAATAGTTAAAAATTCTTAAAAATTATGAAACTTTTTCCTAAAAGTTTATTTAATTTTTAAGACCCAAAAACATTTTTATTTTATTTTTTATCATTAAAAAAGTATTTTTAAATATTTAAAAGATTATTTTTAATTGATTAATGGGAATTAATTAATTAAAAATACTTTTAGGTATTTAAAAATTACAAAAAAAATTCATGAAATGTTCTAAGACATTTAGAAACATTGTCCAACCTTCAAACCAAATTTCTTTTTTGATCTTGATGCATTTTGAGGATTTTTCATTGAATTAAATCATTTTTTATGCATTAATTTGATCCTAAGTTCAAAAATTCATTTCTGCCTATTGGAGAAGGTTGAGACATTGATTCTTCTTGCATTGTTTTGTGTTTGGCATGTAGTTTCTAGGGTAAAATGGCCATGATTTGATCTTGCATTTTCTATTTGTTTGACATTTCTTTTGTTAAGAACCCTAAAAAACCCTAATAACTTAGAAAATTCATATCTTGAGATTGGTTAGGAGTTGAGAGTTCCCCTTTGGGCAGTGGTTCATTATAGGTTTAGGGTTTCTTTGGGCAGCATTTTCCATTTTTTATCTTGGGGTTTGTTTCTGTTTTGGGTTTTTGTTTGATGTTTAATCCATGAACCCTAATTTGGGATTTCTCTTGCATCCCTCTTGCATTCTCTTGCCTAACATGACTTGCCTTTGCATTTTGTGCATTCTTGTGATCCATTTGACATCTTAAGACATATAGAAAACATGTTTGATCATTGCATTGCATATTTGCCATGTCATTTGTCTTGTATGCTTCACAACTTTCCATGCTTGTTCATGCTCCTTAGCTTGCATCATTGGTATTCATAATCTTGTATGAGCATCTCCATGCCTTGCCTCATGTTCATAGCACCTCATAGCATCATTTTCATCATCAACATGCTTCTGGTTTGGTCTAGCATCATGTCATTTCATTTAGCATTGCATTGCATTTCTTTCTAACATTTCAGGTGGTAAGTGAACTTGAGAAGTGAATTTGCCTTCACTTCTCATAACTTTTCTTTTCATCTCTCTTGCATCCATTGCTGCATTTTTATTTGTGCTTGAGTTTGAGCTTGCTCATTCTTCTTCCTCCCACTTTCTTTCTTCAAGTGACTTGACTTCTTGAATGAAGCAAGTCACTTTGCTTCTCTTGATCCTGTTCATCTGCTTCCTGGTGGCTCCTTTGAAGATTGTTCTTGTAAACCTCACAAACCTTAGGAACAACCAAGCATGACAATGAATTAGGGTTTTGATTAGTCCCCCTCCTAGTTTTTACCTTTGTGTCTCTCTTTGAGTCTTCTCTTCTCATCTCATAATCAGGGACCAAACCCTAAAGGCTTTAAGACTTTGTGATTAAGCTTATGCCTGCATCCTTCTTTTAGGATGGAGTGTATAACTTTAATCCTAAGTGTTAAACCCTTAATGTGTTTAAATCTCTTAACCAATTCACTTAATAAATATCAAGACATCACACTTGTAACTTGGGCCTTGCATTAGGGTTCTAATTCTTCCTTAATGGGTTAAGAAGGACTAACCCTAGTGTTAATGGACAAGTCCCCCTCAAGTTGTCTTACAAATCATAAAAATCACTTCATCATCATATCATTAAATCAAATCCACTTAATCAAAGGCTTGTTTTGTCATGGGTTTAATCCCTAATCATGGATTAAGTTGAGGAGCTTTCCTCAGCTTAAACATTCTCATCTATCATCCTTCTTTTAGGATGGTGTAATGAGTCTGTTTAATCCCTGATTATGGCTTAACCTCATTACTCAACACTAAACAAAAACCACAAAAACATCTAAATAATCACAAGTAGGTTAATGATCTTAATCCTACACCAAGGTGATTAAGTGTGAGAATCTGACTTCACACTTAAGGTATTCTCATTACCCCTAATCAGAGGGAAGATGTGATGAGTTTACTAAATCCATTGGTTTAGGCTTAAGCTCATTAACTTATGACAAACTTCAAAAAGCAATAAAAGATTGAAAACACAAAAACAAACAATAATCGTCTCCTTCGGGATTCTTTTCTCATCACCTTCACTCACAACCGAGAACTTGCTTCTTCCGTCTAATGCAAGACAGTTTGCACCTGAGCCAGACAGGTCATACACTTGAGCATTGACAAGCAAGCAGTTCATCAGTCAATTCATCTTTCAGTCTCTTTGGGTCGAACTACGGTGTTCTGACTTCCTCATTGCACGAGAGGATACGTAGGCATAACTTAACAGTTATCGAACAAAAGTCTCTGTACATTCCCCTCTTTCTAGCTTCATTCTTTAAGCCTCATGGTCATGAGCAATTCATTCTCATTCTTACACTGACACATCACTTATACACTTTACACTGACACCTGTACATCTTTTCCAGCTATTTTATACACAGATTGCACCGACACTACCCCTTTAAAACACAAATCTTTCAAGCGTGGATCCCGTCGAGTACGGCGGACAATCTGGGTGCTAATACCTTCCCAGGTTGTAACCAACCCCCTTTCTCAGTCTCTCTGGTTCGCAAACCGTCTTATCCATCTTTTTCTAGGTCTATGCAGCATTACCTTTCCTCCGGGATAAAAATGCCTAGCTGGCGACTCTATTCATTCTCCAGTGAGTTCACGGCTGTGTGTTCTCATTGTCCCTCTCGCCGACCGTTCGCGTCTGTACCCTTATCTGACCCTGTGTCACTTATCGGGAGCGACAGCTTGGCGACTCTGCTGGGGACCCTTATACTGCAACCAGGGCTTCTGGTTCTTTTTGTGGGTTCCTCCTAGCGCTTGTTTGATTTGTGTTTACTGGGGTGTTATGTGCTTGTATTTATTTTTGTTTATTGCTTTATGTACAGTTACTTTACTGCTTTCTTTATTGCATTTATTTATATCATATTGTCATTGCTGCTGGCTGGATCTGGTTGTTTGCCTTGGTGGGTGGGTGATTCATTGAGAGTTAAGGTCCTATACCTGGGACCTGAGTGACACCTAGGCTAGAGTGAATCATATTCTTTCCCATTCCATTTCGGTCTGGTGCGGGAATATGAAACACGGTTCAGATATGGGTTTCTTCTTGAGAACTCTGTGTTGCAGATTTCCTGCAATGCTAGGGCTATCTGGGAAGCCTGCTAAGTCTGGATGACCTTTTAGTATTGACCTTCAGAAACTGAGGTGAATTAGAGGAGGAATTGTTATGGTTATTGTAAACACTGTACCTCCGGGTTAGAAGTGTTTACACTTCTCATGACTGATCCAAGTCTGAGGATCCTTGTTCTAGATCATCACCTGTGAGGGGGTTGGGCTGTTTACAGGTTTGCAGGTACCTTGACCTCAGAATACCCTGTTACTTTGACTTTGTTAAGAATACTCCATGTTGGACAGTTCTTGTGATTCTAAAACCTTGGACATGTGGCTCTTTATTTGAGTCCCCTACCTTGGTTACTGGATTTTTGGACCTCCATCTGGAATTCTTGAACACACATGGATCTATACCAAGGCAGTTAATCAGATCCGGCTCAGTCACAGACCCTTGCATTTCATTTGCATACATACCCATTGCATCATATTAACATGTGCTTATTTGTGTTTCAGGGTATCCATTTTCATCTGGTTTTGGTTTTGACCCCATCTTTAGTTTTGACCTGCCTTCATCAGCACTTGCTACCAGCTATCTATTCCAGCCAATCAGTGGCCCTTCTCTTCAGTATCTTCATCAACATTTGTCATCATGGCTCCAAAGAAAAGCAACATCACCTATCACTTCTTCCAGCCAGACTTATCAGACATCAGGAGGATCCAAACCCTGATCACTCCAGATCACATACCCTTGTTCAGGGAGAGTTATGGAGATATACTGGACATGGTTATGGATCTGGACCCTTCACAGAGGAGCCTCATCCACACCTGCATTCAGTTTTATGATCCTCCACTGAGATGTTTTACTTTTCAAGACTTTCAGTTAGGCCCCTTATTGGAAGAGTACTCCTCATTGGTTGGCATGCCTATCAGGAGAGAAATTCCTTTCAACCCTGAGATGGTCTTTCCTGCTAATGGAGAAGTAGCAAAAGCTTTGCATCTGGAACCTGCTTTGGTTGAGCAGTATATGACCTCTAAAGCTGGGATCCCTGGTTTTCATCTGGACTTCTTAATTTCTCAAGCTACCTTGAAGGCTTCTCTAGGAGAATGGAAAGCTGTTTGTGCCCTGCTGGCCTTGTGCATATATGGAATTGTGTTGTTTGCAGATGAGCCTCGATTCATTATTAAAAATGCAATCCATCTGTTCATCCTGAAGAACCCAGTGCCAACTTTATTGGGGGATCTTTACTATTCAGTGCATCAGAGGAATGAGAAACAGAGGGGAAGATTAGTGAGGATTTGTGCTCCATTATTTCATACTTGGCTTCTCAAGCATCTACCCAGGACAGATACATTTCTCAATCCTCATCAGCAGAGCAACTGGGCTAAGAGGCTCACTAACCTAACTTCAGCAGATATCAGATGGTGTACTCAAAGCACCAAGGGTAGAGATATCATCACCAGCTGTGGGCACTTTCCCAATGTGCCCTTAATAGGAGTTAAGGGAAGTATCAATTACAACCCTCTGCTGTTCAGGAGGCAACTGGGCTATGCACTGGTCCATACTCCTAGGGAGCAAGACTTGGTGGAGACCCTCTACTGTGAGAACAAGATAAGTCTGGCAACTGTTAGGCAGGCTGCCTGGGCTTGGGATCATGTTCAAACCAAGGGAATCACCATTCTGGGGAAGTGCAATAATGTGGCATCAGTCCAATATTATGAGTGGTCCCATGCTAGGGCCCATTTCTCTGGAATGCCTTTCACCATAGAAGACATGCCTGAGTCGTCTTCAGCACCACCCCCTGCCACTATCAGTTTGGAGGAGTTTGAGAGCTTGAAGGAAAGAAATGAGAAGTTAACCCAGGCCTTGCAGAAGACCCTCCGGGAGAGGAGTGAAGGTGTGAGGGAGATTGAGAGATTGGAGAAATTAAGAGTGGAACACTTGACTAAAATTGAGAAGTCTGGAGATTATATCAACAAGTCTAAAGCTGGTGAACAGATTCTGAAGAATGCTTGTAAAGAAGCCCAGTTCCAGAGAGCAAGAACAGACTTGTACCTGAAAGAGAGTCAGGCCAGGTGGGTCCGGATCACTGAGGCCCGTACTCTAGAAGACAAGAGAGTCCAGGACAAGATGGAGCAAATGGAAAAAGCCCTGGCAGCAGCCCAGAAGGAAATATCAGAGCTAGAAATCAGAGCTGGAGTGAAGAGGTCTAAGGACCAAAGTCAGAACAAGAAGTTGACTGCAGCTGTTGCAACAAGAAACCTTCTCATCAGAGGTCTCACGGAGCGTCCGGCTGATCCTGTGACCGAAGCACTTCTTAAGGAAGTTCGTGAGGATGAGTTTGGCCTTGGGGTTTGATCATTTGCTTGTTGTTATTCCTTTTCATGTACTTTTGCTTGTTGTGGTGTATTTTGACCCCTTTGAGGGCTTGTGTTGTAAAAAAAGAACAAATTGTATTACTTCTCCTTTTGTAATATATTTGTGTTAGTTTCCATCTGGGTTACTTCAAAAGCAACTTCAACAGCATCATCTTCAAGGGTCTGGAAGGGTCAAAACTGAAGGCCAAACCGGATACCTTGAGAACAAATAAGCATAACTGCATTGCATACTAACCCTTTTGTTTGTTTTGTAGGTTTTTGTTTTGTTGTTACTAACCTCTGTTGTGAATCTCAGGAATTATTGCTCGCCGCCGGGTATTTCCCCTCAACAGGCCACACAGGTACCCAACTAGAAACAACCTTCCGGGAATTCAGATGGATCAGATGCAGCAGGACCTTACGGAGGTCAGAAACCAGATGGCCAACGAAAGGTTGGAGATGAGAACTCAGATAACACAGTTCATGGAAGTAATGAACAACTTAGCTCAAAGCCAGGAGAGGCTCAGAGCTTTGGTAGAAGGAAGGAATCAAGAGGAGCCCCATGTGGGAACTGCTGGCACAAGTAACAACGAGAGGGTCCAACCTCATGTCAATCCCCCAGTTTTTGGACCCCATCTCCATCCAGAGACTAACATCCCTGTCAATATACAAGGGACTGCCACAGCAGGGAGGGTACTACAGGAAGACCCTCAAGAAGACCAGTTCACAGTAATGGGTGCTGGGGAAGAGGCTTATGATAGAAGATTGGATGAAATAGCTGAGAAGTTGAGGTCCTTAGAATCTCAAAACTCTTTGGGCTTCGACGTTATGGACATGGGTTTGGTAGACGGGGTCAGGATCCCCCATAAGTTCAAGCCACCTTGTTTCGAAAAGTATAATGGGACTTCATGCCCCCGGACTCATCTACAATCATTTCTGGGAAGGCTGAAGGCCTATACAATGGATGAGAAATTGTGGATGTTCTATTTTGAAGATAGCTTGACTGGAGCTTCGAGGGAGTGGTATTCCCATCTGACAAGAGCAACAATTAGATGCTGGAAGGACCTGGCAGAGGCCTTCATCAGACAGTATCAGTATAATCTAGACATGGCACCCAACAGGACTCTCCTGATGGGAATGTCACAGTCTTCGAGGGAGAGTTTCCGAGAATATGCCCAAAGGTGGAGGCAACTGGCTGCTGCTGTTCAACCACCTATGTCTGAACGGGAAATGGCAGATATGTTCATGAACACCCTTCAGGGAACATATATTGACAGGTTGGCTGCTTTCTCTTCTACTAGCTTTGCAGATGTTGTCATAGCTGGGGAGAGAATTGAAAGCCTGTTAAAAATGGGAAAGATCTCAGACAACGGTGCAAGCTCGTCCAGTAGTACACGAAAGCCTTTTGCAAGCCCAAGAAGAACTGGCGAGACCAATGCCATCCACACCAACAGGGGTAGGCCCCAATATGTTCAAAGGTCAATAGCAGCAGTCACCATTCCTGCTCCAGCTCATCCTCAGCCAGTCTATCAACCTCCTCAGCAAAACTATCAACAACAGCCTCAGTACCATCAGCAAAATCAGTATCCTCCAAGGAATTACAACAACAGCAACACCAGCAACAACAGTCAACAGAGGCCATTTCAGCAAAGGCCTTCTCAAGCTAACAGAGTGATCGATCCGATCCCGATGCCATATGCTACATTGCTGCCACAGCTTCTGAAACTCAACCTGGTTGAGCTAAGAACGTTGGCACCTCCGGATCCCAACAGTCTACCAAGGAACTATGACTCCAATGCTAGGTGTGCTTTTCATTCAAACGCACCTGGTCACAGTACAGAAAAATGCAGGGCTCTGCATATGAAGGTACAAGACTTGGTAGACTCCAAGGCTCTGAATTTTGCACCTCCGCCCAATGTCAATAAAAACCCTATGCCAAACCATGGTGGTCCCCGAATTAACGCTATTGAAGAAGACAGACCGTCTTATTTAATAACCAGTGTGGGACAGATCAGGACACCATTGGTAGAAATTAAGGCTCAGCTCTTGGAATGTCAGATGTTCCCAGGGTGTGAATTGGGTTGTGCTTACTGCAATATCTCTGTAAATGGGTGAGATAATTTGAGGAATGGCATAGATGGCTTCATTCAGAGTGGTCAACTTCAGATCACCACATCATTTCCAACAAATCCAGCAATTTCATCAGCAACGGTTTCAGAACCTCCTACAACTGCAGCAACTATTGTTCCTGACAATTCTTCGGCTTCATCGACAAGTACTTCATCAATCATCTCAACTGATCAGTTTTCAACAAATTTCCCTGCTACAACTTCAGCTTCACTCCACTTCGAGACTCCTACAACGACAACATCCATTCTTCCGCCAATATCTCCTACAACTCCAGCAACAAATCATGAAGATGTCTCTACTGTCACGATATTCTATGATCCGGAAAACAACTCTGCCTACCATTCAGAAGGTGCTGCTCCCATCAGAGCACCAGTTACAATCTTTTATGATCCACAAACAATTACAGTCCCTTCAGCAGCGGCAATCAGTCCAGTCACTGTCACGGTGCCTGGACCAGTACCATATGAAAGTAATAGGGCCATCCCTTGGCACTATGGCTCTGACGTGTACTGTGAAGGGAAAAGAATCACTCTTGAAACATCAACACCTGCACCACAAGTAGATAATGTGGGGGGAGGCGGAGGCTTCACTCGAAGCGGACGTCTCTTTGCTTCACAAGTTCAAAGACCCATTGCCGAAGCAGAAGCTGCTGCCAAGGCAAAGGGAAAGAGCCCGGTGCAGGAGGATCAAGCTGCCAAAGAAGCCTTGAAGACTCCGTTCGATCAGGAAGTTGATGAGTTTATGAGAATCATCAAAAAGAGTGATTACAAAATTGTGGATCAACTTCACCAGACGCCATCCAAAATCTCTATCCTCTCACTGCTTATGTGCTCCGAAGCCCATCGGAATGCACTACTCAAGGTCTTGCACGCAGCTTACGTGCCTGAAGAGATTACTGTCAACCAGTTGGAAACCGTGGTTGGAAATGTTACTGCTAGCAATGGGCTAGGGTTCACCAATACTGACCTGACGGCGGATGGCCGCAACCACAACAAAGCCTTGCACATAACCATGGAATGCAAAGGAGCTGTCCTTTCTCATGTGCTGGTAGACACAGGTTCATCCCTGAATGTCTTACCAAAGAAGGCTCTGGTGAAGTTAGAATATGATGGATTGGCATTGAGACCCAGCAACCTGGTAGTAAGAGCCTTCGATGGCTCTAAGAGATCGGTTCTGGGAGAGATTGAGCTGCCCGTGACAATTGGCCCACAGACCTTTAAAACTATCTTTTATGTGATGGACATTCAGCCCGCCTACAGCTGTTTGTTGGGTAGACCCTGGATTCACGCCGCCGGCGCAATAACGTCTACCCTTCACCAAAAGTTAAAATTTGAGTGGGAAGGCCAAGTTGTCACAATCTGTGGAGAGGAGGACATTTTTGTCAGCCACCTGGCAACCTATAAGTACATTGAAATGGATGGGGAGATCCATGAAACAATGAGCCAGGGGTTTGAAGCTTTGAATGTGCATGAGGCATCTGCTGTATCTGGTACTCCAATGTCATCATACCAACAAGCCCGGAAGGTTGTTGAGGAAGGAACTGCCCAAGGCTGGGGCAAACTGCTGTCGGTGGAGAAAAAAGAAGACAAGTTTGGGTTGGGTTACAGACCAACTCAACATCAAGCAAAGGCTGCTGCAGAGCCTGGTTTTGTCAGTGGGGGGATGCTTACCCCCGATGCTATCAACTGTCTGGAAGACGAGCTGGAAGAGGAGCGCAACCTGGAAAGCTGGATTCGTCCAAAGATCCCGGGGAGCAGTGTCTCGAACTGGTCTTCCCAGGAAATTATAAGAGTTACTCATGCAGAGTAATTATTATTTCCTGTATTTTTATAAGCATGCATCAAAGTCTTGCATCTTGCCCAAGATGACAAGACTCATTTTGTAATCGGGCCATCTGTACTTTTTGTGCAAACAAGATCAATTAATGAAATATCAGACATCTTTTTGCAAACGAGTCTTTTCTCTTTTCGTTCACTGTTTTTCCATTTTTCTTTTTGTACAAAAAAATAAATGGCGGAATTTTCAAAATGATAACTTCATTTCACTTTTTCTAAAGCAAGATTAAAATCAACCACTAAAACGAACAAACTTAACCCTTGCAGAGAGTGCCTTCCTGACAGCACCGACAACAGCACGGCTATGACATCGTATGACTTTGACAATCCAATCAATCAAGCTGATGAAGGGGTTGAAGAAGAATATGAGCTTCCTGAAGAGCTAGCCAGGTTGTTAAGACAAGAGGAAAAGGTTATTACCCCTCACCAGGAGGAAGTTGAAGTGATTAATCTTGGTACAGAGGAAGACGTGAAAGAAGTCAAAATCGGGGCCTGCCTGCAAGACTCAGTAAAGAGACAACTGATAGATCTGCTTCAAGAGTATGTTGATGTGTTTGCTTGGTCGTATCAAGACATGCCAGGGTTGGATACCGACATTGTTGTGCACAAGCTGCCTCTGAGAGAAGAATGCCCTCCAGTCAAACAGAAGCTGCGCCGTACTCGTCCAGACATGGCTATGAAAATCAAGGAAGAGGTACAAAAGCAATGGGACGCCGGGTTCCTTGCTGTGACTAGCTATCCACCGTGGGTTGCTAATATAGTACCTGTGCCTAAGAAGGACGGCAAAGTAAGAATGTGTGTTGATTACCGGGATCTGAACAGAGCCAGCCCAAAAGATGACTTCCCATTACCTCACATTGATGTATTGGTGGATAACACGGCTCAGTTCTCGGTATTCTCCTTCATGGACGGATTTTCGGGATATAATCAGATCAATATGTCACCTGAAGACATGGAGAAGACAACATTCATTACACCTTGGGGCACGTTCTGTTACAAAGTGATGCCATTCGGACTGAAGAATGCTGGTGCCACATATCAACGGGCTATGGTGACATTGTTCCACGATATGATCCACAAGGAAATAGAATGTTATGTGGATGACATGATTGCCAAGTCTCTTACTGAAGAAGATCATCTGGTGAATCTGCTCAAGCTGTTCAAGCGTCTGAGAAAGTACCAACTGAAGTTGAACCCCAACAAATGTACGTTCGGGGTGCGATCCGGTAAGCTGCTGGGCTTTATTGTAAGCGAGAAAGGGATTGAAGTGGACCCTGATAAAGTCAAAGCCATCCAAGAGATGCCTGCACCGAAAACTGAAAAAGAAGTCCGAGGGTTCTTAGGTCGATTGAACTACATTTCGCGGTTCATATCTCACCTTACGGCAACCTGTGAACCCTTGTTCAAGCTGTTAAGAAAGGAACAAACGGTCAGGTGGAACGAAGATTGCCAGAAAGCTTTTGACAAGATTAAGGAATATCTGCAAGAACCTCCAATCCTCATGCCGCCAGTTGAAGGGAGACCTCTGATAATGTACTTGACAGTATTAGAAGAGTCAATGGGGTGTGTGCTGGGCCAGCATGACGAGTCTGGTCGAAAAGAGTATGCAATATACTACCTAAGCAAAAAGTTTACCGACTGTGAACAACGTTATTCACTGCTCGAGAAAACTTGCTGTGCTTTAGCGTGGGCTGCTCGCCGACTGAGACGGTATATGTTGACCCACACTACCTTATTGATCTCAAAAATGGATCCGGTTAAGTACATCTTCGAGAAGCCAGCTCTTACCGGACGGGTTGCAAGATGGCAGATGATTCTCACAGAATACGACATACAATACACATCTCAGAAAGCCATCAAAGGCAGTGTACTATCTGAATATCTTGCTGAGCAACCCATTAATGACTACCAGCCTATGAGGTTTGACTTCCCCGATGAGGACATCATGTTCATTAAAACAAAAGATCATGAAGAGCCTATTCACACTGAAGGGCCTGACCCGGAAGAAGAATGGACTATGATGTTTGATGGGGCTGTTAACATGAATGGTCGCGGTGTTGGTGCAGTACTCATTACACCCAAAGGAGTTCACATGCCTTTCTCGGCAAAACTCACTTTCAACTGCACTAACAACGAAGCTGAATACGAAGCTTGCATTATGGGTCTTGAGGAAGCCATTGACCTCAGGATCAAGACACTGACCGTATTCGGAGATTCAGCTTTGGTAATCAATCAGACCAACGGAAAATGGTACACCCATCAGGATCATCTGATACCTTATAGGGATTATACAAGAAGGTTATTGACTTTCTTCACAACAGTCAAACTTGAGTATATCCCTCGGGATGAGAATCAGTTTGCAGATGCTCTTGCTACCATTTCTTCCATGATCAAAGTTCAAGCTGCTAACTTTGTACCTCAGATTTCAGTGTCCAGACTCGACAGGCCAGCATATGTATTTGCAGCAGATGTTGTAAAAGATGATAAGCCTTGGTTCCATGACATTAAGTGCTTCTTGGAGGATCAAACGTACCCACCTGGGGCATCTTCCAATGATAAGAAGACCTTGAGAAGGCTTGCTGGAAGTTTCTTTCTGAACACTGATGGGTCTTTATACAAAAGAAACTTTGATATGGTACTCCTCCGATGTGTTGACAAGACGGAAGCAGATTTGTTGATGCATGAAGTGCATGAAGGCTCTTTTGGTACCCATGCTGGAGGACATGCAATGGCTAAAAAGTTGTTAAGATCAGGCTATTATTGGATCACAATGGATGCAGACTGTTGTGCCTACGCCAGAAAATGCCATAAATGCCAGATTTATGCAGATAAGGTGCATGTGCCTCCCAATCCTTTGAACATAATGTCTTCACCCTGGCCCTTTGCTATGTGGGGCATTGACATGATTGGCAAGATTGAGCCAACTGCTTCAAATGGCCATAGATTCATCCTGGTTGCCATTGATTATTTCACCAAGTGGGTTGAAGCAGCCTCATATGCAAACGTCACAAGGCAAGTGGTAGCCCGATTTCTGAAAAGAGATATCATCTGTCGATATGGAGTGCCCGAGCGAATCATTACTGATAATGGTTCCAATTTAAACAACAAAATGATGGCAGAGCTATGCCGGGACTTCAAGATCCAACACCACAATTCTTCTCCTTATAGGCCAAAGATGAATGGCGCTGTTGAGGCGGCAAACAAGAATATTAAGAAGATTGTGCAGAAGATGGTAGTCACTTACAAAGACTGGCATGAAATGCTACCGTTTGCCTTACATGGGTACCGCACCTCAATCAGAACGTCCACTGGGGCAACACCGTATCAACTTGTGTATGGTATGGAAGCGGTCCTGCCTGTTGAAGTTGAATTACCCTCGTTACGGGTATTAATGGATGTCAAACTGAGTGAAGCAGAATGGGTTCGGGCCCGATACGAGCAACTGAGTCTGATTGAAGAGAAGAGATTGGTTGCAATCTGTCATGGACAATTGTATCAGAAGAGAATGAAGAGAGCCTTCGATCAGAAAGTCAGGCACCGAGGGTACCAAGTAGGGGATCTTGTGCTGAAGAGAATCCTCCCTCCTCATACAGACCACAGGGGCAAATGGACTCCCAATTATGAAGGACCATTCGTGATAAAGAAAGTTTTCTCTGGTGGAGCACTGATGCTCAGCACCATGGATGGTGAAGACTTCCCGTCCCCTGTGAATTCAGATGCGGTTAAAAGATACTTCGCATAAAAATGACCCGCTGGACATAAAAACAGAATGTAAGTCCAGGCAAAAATAGGGCATCCCGGCGAGTCAAAAACAGAATAAAAGACTCGGGCAAAAATAAGGGAAAATAAGCAAGAAATGTACACCCGCTGAGTTGAAAAGCCGCATTGGACAGCTCAGGCAAAAATGGGTATCCCGATGGATTGAAAACCCGAAAGGGCGATCCATGCAAAATAAGGGAATAAGCGAACAACTGCACTCTGAGTTCGTCTGTATCACTTACAACTTGGAAAGCTTCAAAAGGATAAAGCTTCAATCAGAATCAACTTTCTTCAGAAAGCAAGACGAGAAGAACGTCAAAGTCATACGAGTCATGGTAAGGAGGAAGCTCCTCAAAGCGTCGTCAACACTGCCAGCATTTTGTTTCTCAATTCGTAACAATCTCCTCATTTCAGGGGATTTGTTTCTTTGACTGTATCTCGCCAATTCAGGGCATATGAATTAATAAAATCAGATTTTCAGTCATGTCTCGTTTTGTACATTTTTATTTGCAAAGAATGTCTGATGTCTCAAAAAAATCAATTGCATAAGTACAGATGTTTTTCTCCCAAAGGTAATAATAAAAAAACACATGCTTA
Organism: Lathyrus aphaca; assembly: GCA_963966055.1. Lineage (NCBI taxonomy): Eukaryota > Viridiplantae > Streptophyta > Magnoliopsida > Fabales > Fabaceae > Lathyrus > Lathyrus aphaca. The sequence goes on from OZ014519.1 coordinate 260,470,827, forward strand.
CAGGGAATATACTTACTCTCAAAAGTGCTTAACTCCTATGACGGAATCCAGTAAAGGATACCTCGGGGCCATTTGTGCGTTTCCTTGTCTTTGCAGGATTGCAGGTATCCAGAACGCAACTTGGGGCATGCAAGTTACGTTTCAGCAAGCAGGCGAATCATTATCAACTTGGTCTATCTTCCACGTGGCACTGGAGAGTGCCTACTTCCCCAGCAAAGTTGCCAAATCGACATACACTCAATCTCGGCATCCGAAATGCTCTATCCCCAGCCGAGTGGCCTCTTGTTGCTCTCCCCAGCTGAGTTGCCTCTCATAATTCCCCAGTCGAGTTGCCATTTCATCCTCAGTTGAGTACGGGAGTCAGGAAATCATCTCCCCACAGAATCTTCAGCCTCTATCCAGAAGAGCAGCGCGTAGAAGATCACAACAGAGTGAAGAAAGCTTCTACAAACCCCAGCTGGGTCCCGTATTATAAGGATGTCAACCAGTGACCTATATCCCCAAGCAAATATCCTCTTATTGGATCTACCAATGATCTCATCCCCAGCTGGGAGGTCCATTTCCAACAGATCGACCAGAGATCTTCGCAGTGACGGGATCCGAATCCCAGTGTGGTATCTTTGCATAATCATGGCATTTGCATCATAATATCCCCTCAGAGCGTAGCATTCCGTCTAATACGGAGCATTACGGCAAAAATCAAACGCATAGCATAATCATGAGTCATGTTGTGAATTGAACATTTGTAAATAATGACAATCTATCGGCATGCAGAATACATACAGAAAAACCCCCACCAGAGTCCCAGCAAAAGCAGTTGCCTCACAAATCACAAACACCAGTATATACACCTTTTGGCACCCGTCCGTGTCATCACTCCCCAGTAAAGTCGCCTGAACTTTCTCTACAAACAAGATCACCCGTATTACGGATACTTCATGACACCCGTCCGTGACATACTCCCTAGCAGAAGGCCAAAGATACCCTCTTTGCACTCACATATACTCATATATACATTTTCTCGACACCCGTCCGTGTCATATTCCTAGCGCAGTCGCTTACACCTTTATCACCCATATACTTGTTAATATTATACTTTTCTCTCTTGACACTCGTCCGTGTCACTATCTCCAGCAGATAAACACTCATCTATACATTATATATACTCACCACTCACTCTTATACAGATACTCGTCCATATCTCGTATATACCAGTCATACACCCACAGATTCAACAGTAGTCTTTGTTCTTTGTTAACCAGTTGGTACTCGTCCGTACCATCATCTCAGAACATTGCGTCTAGTGTTTGTTTCTACATGATACTCGTCCGTATCATAATCTTAAGGATGCTCGTCCGCATCTTTAATCCATACACCGTGTCAAACACTTGTGTCTTCTTGGATATAGATACTCGTCTGTATCTGCTCTCCCCAGAAGAGTTCTTTCAGATTCAACACTCGTCCGTGTTCTCTGTTAACCAGTTGATACTCGTCCGTATCATCATCTCTGAACATGTGTCAGTTTGTTTCTACATGATACTCGTCCGTATCATAGTCTAAGGATGCTCGTCCGCATCTCTAATCTATACACAACATCTAAACACTTATACCTTTTGTTTCTTGGATGTAAACACTCGTCCGTGTTTGCCATTCCCCAATAGATCGCCAACAAAGCAAATTTTCCATCCTATCTGACACTCGTCCTGTGTCATGATAAACCCTGAGAGCAGCCGTACCCTGCTAAGTGGTCGTCCTCCACTTCTTGATGGTCGTCCTCCATCATGTTCATCCGATGGCCGTCCCCATCGTTGATTTTAGCAGCCGTCCCCTGCTAGGTGGTCGTCCTCCACCTTTTGATGATCGTCCTTCATCATTTTATCCAATGGCCGTCCCCATTGTTGATTTTGGTTATCTGGCATTCGTCCTATGTCATGAGAAACCTCGAGAGCAGCCGTACCCTGCTGAGTGGTCGTCCTCCACTTCTTGATGGTCGTCCTCCATCATGCTCGTCCGATGGCCGTCCCCATCGTTGACCTTTTCTATCCGATGGCCGTCCCCATCGTTGATATTTTCGGCAGCCGTACCCTGCCAGGTGGTCGTCCTCCACCTTTGATGGCCGTCCCCATCATATTCCTTTTATCCCCAACAGAGCAGCCGTCCCCTGCTAGGTGATCGTCCTTCACCTTTGATGGTCGTACCCCATCATCTGTTTATTTCATTTATTCTTTAACCCGATGGCCGTCCCCGTCGTGGTCCCTTTTCCTTTTAGCCCGATGGCCGTCCACATCGTTGGTTACTTTACCTTTATGAACTTGATGGCCGTCCCCGTCATGTTTCATTAATTTCCAGAGAATTTCACAGCTTTATCTCGATGGCCGTCCCCATCACAATTTTATTTTCCCCAGCTAGTCGGCCGCCCCCGTCTTGGCTTTACCTTTTATCCCCAGCATGTCGGTCGTCCCCGTCATTGCTATTTACCCAGCAGTCGTCCTCTGCTCGACGGTCGTCCTCCGTCGCCTACACTTTACAATATACTTTATTTGTTTTACAATCTATATCCATGTTCTTCTTCACTTCTATGAGTGCAAATTTTGGACTGTCTTTGGTATTCAACCACAAGTTATCTTGTTTGCCTGTTAAGCCGTCGCTTACAACCTGCACAGCTAACTCATGTTTGAATAGGGGCAGCTGTAAACACCCCAAATTTGCCCTCACCCATTCACACCATGGCTTGTGATCATCCTCATATGCATAAACACAATCATATCATCTCACATCTCATTTTTGATTCACTGCATTGGTTCTGAGTCATTTGCATCTAGGGTTTGTGATCTGAGCAACCTCAGGGCATCTTGAGCCACTCCAAAGGCCACTAATCAACTCAAAGGTGTCCATGTGTGTTCTTATGTCATATTCCATCTCCTCAAAGCCAAAATTGCAGAGGAATCACAAGAACTAGGGTTTGAGTGGATGCAGAGCCAGGATGAACTGCACAGTTGACCTAAAATTAGGGTTTTGGTTTCAGAGGCCATAACTCCAAATTTTTTGGTCATTCTTGTTTCCATTGCTCTTTATATGGTATAGGGAGTATGCATACCAATTTTCATGAAGAAATTCCATGGGGAAGTCATCTGATCAAGGGTTGACTTTTCAGACAAGTCAGTGTAAAATCAGGGCATCTGAGGCCCCCAATGACCCAACCAATGGGTGATCTTCATCATTTTGAGTGTATATGATCTTTATTTGATCATAGAAGAAGGTTGAAGTTCATAGAAATCAAGAATTTAGGGTTTTTGCAAATGTTGACTTTTTGGGCATAGTTGACCTTTCAAGAATGCATCATTTTAGGTCATTTTTCAAGCCATGATTCTTGATCCAAAAATGCTTCAAATGGAAAAACTTTGGTCATGAAAGTTGTAGATCTCATTTTTCCCTTTTCAAAAAGTACAAGAACATGATCAAACTCTTCTTGAATCAAAAGTTATGGCAATGCAAAGTTGGCTAAAATCATTGATTTTCAAGGCATGCCCTAAGTGAGAATTTTGCAAAATCTTGGACCAATGCATATTGCAGCCTCTAATTCATTTCAAACCAGCACATAAACTTTCTCTAAGTCCTAAAAATCAGAAATGAACTAAGAATGCCCATGGTTTTATGTTTGGTTGGACAAAAAAGGTCACATGTGAACAAAAAGTCACAAGTTGCAAAACTCATGATCATGCTTCCTCCTACTTGCAGCCTTGGATGCTGAGCTTTGCTAGCCTCTCACCTCACCTTGCTGCACCAGAACCAGCCCATGTACTTGCCTAGATCATGAGCCATACCTCTCTTACACATTATTTGACTTTTTGCAAAAGGTAACTTACCAATCAATAAAGGGCATGTCTTGTCAACTGACCAATGAGAGAGAGTTATGTGGACAATTTGCAAGCTAGACATAACACAAGGCAAGGCTGAAACATCCTCATTCATCACATACACAAAAACTTACCAAGTTGCAAGTTGCTTCGAATCTCTCTGCCCAGCCACAAAACACTCAAACCATCTTCACTAATCAACTCACCTTGCTCCATAGACCACAAAGCACCAAGAACACAGGCCTGAAACCAACCACAAAGCCACTTCACCATTTTCATCTCAGCCTGCATTTTCCTTCGAATCTCCCTCCACAAACCTCAAACACAAGAACAAACTCCACCAACAATCTCCACTCACCTCACTGACCAGAAACCACCCTTTGTTTTGGCCTGAAACACCCTGTATCTCAGATACGATTTTCACCCTCCCTTGGTCAGAGCTGCTGCAAACTCACTCAGGAGGTTGCTTAAACTCCAACTAAGCATCCAAAGCTTCAAAGGTGGACCATTGGGACCAGATTGAGCCAAAGGATCATCCAAAGAGCTCCTGAATCAAGAGCTCCATCTCAGGTGACACCATGAACTTTTTTCCCAGAACTTATTTCTCTTGTTAAAATCTTGTTGTGCATGTTACACTGATCATTGGGATCTCTTTACTTTTGAAAATAAGCCAGAAATGAGCATGTTATGTTGTTCTGAAAGTTTGACCTAGAAATTTCATTGCTTCGATTCTTGTTTGTGTGTGAGTTTAAATGTGATTTGATGCTGGATTCGTGTTTAGGATGAGTGGAAGATGATTTCTGGGGAGTTAGAGCTCTTAGAATGGCCTAGGGAGAGAGATTGATTTTGGGGATGGCCGGAGAAGACGACCGGAACACTGTTCCGGTCGCCTGAATGTCATTAGGGCACAATTAGGGCTTAATCAGTGTAATTAGCAAGTTTGAATTTGAGCCGTGAGATGTGGCGGGTAGTCAATGCGCGCGCTGGCCAGTTTAAATCTCCACCATAGGATCTGTTGACTTCCAATTAATTCAGATTTAATTCATTTATTTTCTTTTCTTTTTCTTTTGTTTTGCATAATTATTTAAAAATAGTTAAAAATTCTTAAAAATTATGAAACTTTTTCCTAAAAGTTTATTTAATTTTTAAGACCCAAAAACATTTTTATTTTATTTTTTATCATTAAAAAAGTATTTTTAAATATTTAAAAGATTATTTTTAATTGATTAATGGGAATTAATTAATTAAAAATACTTTTAGGTATTTAAAAATTACAAAAAAAATTCATGAAATGTTCTAAGACATTTAGAAACATTGTCCAACCTTCAAACCAAATTTCTTTTTTGATCTTGATGCATTTTGAGGATTTTTCATTGAATTAAATCATTTTTTATGCATTAATTTGATCCTAAGTTCAAAAATTCATTTCTGCCTATTGGAGAAGGTTGAGACATTGATTCTTCTTGCATTGTTTTGTGTTTGGCATGTAGTTTCTAGGGTAAAATGGCCATGATTTGATCTTGCATTTTCTATTTGTTTGACATTTCTTTTGTTAAGAACCCTAAAAAACCCTAATAACTTAGAAAATTCATATCTTGAGATTGGTTAGGAGTTGAGAGTTCCCCTTTGGGCAGTGGTTCATTATAGGTTTAGGGTTTCTTTGGGCAGCATTTTCCATTTTTTATCTTGGGGTTTGTTTCTGTTTTGGGTTTTTGTTTGATGTTTAATCCATGAACCCTAATTTGGGATTTCTCTTGCATCCCTCTTGCATTCTCTTGCCTAACATGACTTGCCTTTGCATTTTGTGCATTCTTGTGATCCATTTGACATCTTAAGACATATAGAAAACATGTTTGATCATTGCATTGCATATTTGCCATGTCATTTGTCTTGTATGCTTCACAACTTTCCATGCTTGTTCATGCTCCTTAGCTTGCATCATTGGTATTCATAATCTTGTATGAGCATCTCCATGCCTTGCCTCATGTTCATAGCACCTCATAGCATCATTTTCATCATCAACATGCTTCTGGTTTGGTCTAGAATCATGTCATTTCATTTCATTTAGCATTGCATTGCATTTCTTTCTAACATTTCAGGTGGTAAGTGAACTTGAGAAGTGAATTTGCCTTCACTTCTCATAACTTTTCTTTTCATCTCTCTTGCATCCATTGCTGCATTTTTATTTGTGCTTGAGTTTGAGCTTGCTCATTCTTCTTCCTCCCACTTTCTTTCTTCAAGTGACTTGACTTCTTGAATGAAGCAAGTCACTTTGCTTCTCTTGATCCTGTTCATCTGCTTCCTGGTGGCTCCTTTGAAGATTGTTCTTGTAAACCTCACAAACCTTAGGAACAACCAAGCATGACAATGAATTAGGGTTTTGATTAGTCCCCCTCCTAGTTTTTACCTTTGTGTCTCTCTTTGAGTCTTCTCTTCTCATCTCATAATCAGGGACCAAACCCTAAAGGCTTTAAGACTTTGTGATTAAGCTTATGCCTGCATCCTTCTTTTAGGATGGAGTGTATAACTTTAATCCTAAGTGTTAAACCCTTAATGTGTTTAAATCTCTTAACCAATTCACTTAATAAATATCAAGACATCACACTTGTAACTTGGGCCTTGCATTAGGGTTCTAATTCTTCCTTAATGGGTTAAGAAGGACTAACCCTAGTGTTAATGGACAAGTCCCCCTCAAGTTGTCTTACAAATCATAAAAATCACTTCATCATCATATCATTAAATAAAATCCACTTAATCAAAGGCTTGTTTTGTCATGGGTTTAATCCCTAATCATGGATTAAGTTGAGGAGCTTTCCTCAGCTTAAACATTCTCATCTATCATCCTTCTTTTAGGATGGTGTAATGAGTCTGTTTAATCCCTGATTATGGCTTAACCTCATTACTCAACACTAAACAAAAACCACAAAAACATCTAAATAATCACAAGTAGGTTAATGATCTTAATCCTACACCAAGGTGATTAAGTGTGAGAATCTGACTTCACACTTAAGGTATTCTCATTACCCCTAATTAGAGGGAAGATGTGATGAGTTTACTAAATCCATTGGTTTAGGCTTAAGCTCATTAACTTATGACAAACTTCAAAAAGCAATAAAAGATTGAAAACACAAAAACAAACAATAATCGTCTCCTTCGGGATTCTTTTCTCATCACCTTCACTCACAACCGAGAACTTGCTTCTTCCGTCTAATGCAAGACAGTTTGCACCTGAGCCAGACAGGTCATACACTTGAGCATTGACAAGCAAGCAGTTCATCAGTCAATTCATCTTTCAGTCTCTTTGGGTCGAACTACGGTGTTCTGACTTCCTCATTGCACGAGAGGATACGTAGGCATAACTTAACAGTTATTGAACAAAAGTCTCTGTACATTCCCCTCTTTCTAGCTTCATTCTTTAAGCCTCATGGTCATGAGCAATTCATTCTCATTCTTACACTGACACATCACTTATACACTTTACACTGACACCTGTACATCTTTTCCAGCTATTTTATACACAGATTGCACCGACACTACCCCTTTAAAACACAAATCTTTCAAGCGTGGATCCCGTCGAGTACGGCGGACAATCTGGGTGCTAATACCTTCCCAGGTTGTAACCAACCCCCTTTCTCAGTCTCTCTGGTTCGCAAACCGTCTTATCCATCTTTTTCTAGGTCTATGCAGCATTACCTTTCCTCCGGGATAAAAATGCCTAGCTGGCGACTCTATTCATTCTCCAGTGAGTTCACGGCTGTGTGTTCTCATTGTCCCTCTCGCCGACCATTCGCGTCTGTACCCTTATCTGACCCTGTGTCACTTATCGGGAGCGACAGTATGTACCATTCAAAGAGTGCCCCACTGAAGCCATCTTGAAAGAAATGCATCAGCAACTTCTCATCGTTTGAATAGGAAACCAATTTCCTATAATAAGATCTGGTGTGAGTTCTAGGACAACTAATTCCCTTGTATTTGTCAAATTCATGAACTTTGAACTTTGTACAGATTTTAATGCCTGGAACTAGGCACATGTCAGCAACATTTAGACCGAAGGCATTGGAACCTTTCATGGCTTTAATCTTCTCTTCCAAGACATATAATTGTTTCTCCACTTCAGCAGTTAGAGGTCCAAAGGCATCAAATGTTGATTCAGATTTTGGGATGAAGAAGGAATCATGATGATCAACTACTTTAAGTTGATGTTTTGTTTCATATTTTGAATGTAATCCCAAAATTATGATTCAGAGGACCTCCTTTTAAAGGTGGATAGATACCAATTGGTGGATTCATTGGGGTGGCACAAGAGGATTCACAACAACGGGCTCAGGGCGGCCTATCTTAATTCTTCTTGGCTTCTAGCCATAACTTGGATGGTCTCTATGAGCTTACCCATTTGAGTCATCATAATGATCATGTCTTCTCTTATTATAGCCTGATTTTGTTTTAGTTGATCCATCAACAACTTTTTATTGTTGCGAATACTGTAGTGATGCCTTTCTTAGGGAGACTTGTTCCCAGCAGAGTCGTCATCTGTCATGCTGCAAAAAATACAGAGTCGCCACCGAAATTCGGGTTCATAAGTCACTTATGCAAGGGGAATATATTAGCACCCCTCACATCTATTGTACTAAATAGGAACCATTTTGGTTGTTATTTGCATAGATGGGTGTTATCATTTAAAGGTTACTTGTGATTGGTTTTAATTAAGGGGAAAAAAGTTTTTAATTAATGTGCTCGCCAAGATTTTAAAATCTTGTGCCTACGTATCCTCATAGTGCAATGGGAAAATCAGAGTTTTGTAGTTCATGGAGTAGAAAATAAGTGTTTGTTGATTTCTTTTATTGAACAATGTTAATGTTCATGTTCTAGAAGTTAAGTGTTGCTTGTATACTCGTGTGTGGGATGTTTTATCGTTGTTTGGTTTGTGATAGAACGAAAATAACATGCCCTTTGTGAAAAGCTTTGAATTCTCTAAAGCGAAATATTGATTTTGATTGGTTGTGATTGATTTTAAAATTGAAAATGTCTGTTCAGACAAGGACCTATACAACAATATCTTAATATTAGGGTAGAGATCTAGTCTACATCCTCCTTTTTTTCTTCCTTTTATTATGAAAACTTGCCTTAACTCGAATTGCACTAAAGTCTATGAATGAAAGTGAACACTTTGAACACCTTCATCAGACATCTCCTATCTAAACATATTCATAATAAGTGTAGGAATACATCTCTCTCATTCTTCTCTATTTCTTAAGGCTCGTGACGCACAATTTGCATTGTATTTTTAAAGGGTTTTGAATTGTGAGAAAAAGGACTTTGGTTTTGAATAGATGAGAAAAAGACATGATAAATTACATTGTTAAATGAAAATAATTACCAGTGTTGTCATGTATTTAATAAATTAATCAATCAAGAGAATTAGCTAACGGACTAAACAAAAATGTAGAAGAATTAATTAAATTGAAATAAGTTGCATCGTACTGATTAAGGTTTTTTGAGTTTTTTGAAAAAAGTTTTTGTTTTATTAGACATGTGAGAAAATTAAATTCTAAATAGTGCACAAAAAATAAAATCAAAATCAAAAAATCGGGTAAAGAATGATTTGGTAATGAAGAAAAGAAAAAGTAAAAAAGTGAAACTATGTCATTTTGGAAGTGCAAATAACAATTAAAATAATGCCCATCCACAAAAAGTATCATATGATCAATTTCACCTTATTCTTATTTTGTCTTTAGTATCGAGAGATCCAACCAGAAAGCACCACGTGGTGCGAATTAAATAAAAGAAAAAAAATAAATAGAGCAGGACACTTGTCGCTTACTTGTCGATTGATCTGGGTTCTCATTGTATGGTGCATTCTTGAATTTAATTCACCAAAATTACCAAATTAAATAAAAAATATGCAAATTATATATCACTGGACTCAATTTTTCGCAAGGAATCCAAATATGTGATTGAATTTTACAAAAAAAAATCCACAAATTTGGAAGAATCGAGCGAGAAATTAAAGAACAAAATGTGTAAAGAATCAATCGATTCACATTCGTTATAATGATTCGTGAAAACAAATGCATATTCGGAGTCGTGACGAAAACTAGCTTCTAATGATGTATTCACATGTTATTAACAATTAAGAATTATAGAATCACCATTTTCAAGTTTGAAGGTTCATGCATGTTCTTGATTGAAAATTCCCTAAATCCAAATAACTCATGATTTCATGCAATCAACAGTTGAATTATGCTTAGCAAACATGCAACAACTTAATTAAGCAATACGATTTCAAGAAAAGTGATAACTAAACTTACTTGGAGTACTAATTACTCAAGAACATAATGAAGATGATGAAGGTTCTGACATAATTACATTTTGTCTTGTGGTTTGATTATAACTCAGATTTGGTACATAATTTTATTTAAATTATGATTAGAGCAAGCATACAACATCAACGAATTGGATAAGATAAAGGATTACCGACTAAAGTGAAGAAAATGAAAAATTAGCTATTGCATGCAAGGTACTCGGTAAAATGTTTCAACCAATTCGGATGTTGTAAGGCAGAAAAGAAAGGTGGAATATCTTACCGACATAGCGGAAGTTTACCCCAGTTAGTGTTGAGAATCGCCGACGAATTTACCGACGAGAAACCCAAAAAACTTCAAAGTAAGCTCATTTTTTCTATACTTCAATCATTTCCAAGCTTCATGGTTATTTTTGATGATGAATGGATACAGAAGATGAATCTTGAATGTAGAATATTGAGAAATATGCTTGAATCTTGATGAACGTTGGATGATGATAATGCTTGAATTATTGAAACTTGATTGACGATTTGTTGAAATTGAATTATGGCTAAATTTCCACCAAATTTAGAACTTTAATGTGAGGTTCTAGATGGTGATGAATATGAACTTTGGTGATAGGGAAGGAATGAAGATAAAGAGATAATTATGAGAGAAGTTGAGAAACAATGGTGGGAAAAAAGGTTAAAAAGGTTCATATGAGTAAGTTCAAAATTGTGAAAAATGACATGTTTATATAGGTTTTGTAAATGAATGAGCACCCTTGGATTGTAATCCAAGTAAGAGGTTTATCAATGGTTGAAAATTAATTTAAACCTTAGTTGTGGATCACTAATTTCAACCCTTAGATTGACTGCTATGAATGGTTAGGATTGAATAAAAATTTGATTGAAAATGGAAATTAAAATTTGTGCTAGTTTGGTAGTTATATGTTTGTTTGGTTGTTATATGGTAGTTATGGGTTAATTGTGTAATTGAATTATTGTGGAAGCATAGGTAGTTAGAGAAGAATGGTGTTTTTTTTATTTATAAAAGTACCAAGTTGAAATGTAAGATAGAAGGTCATTGGTGATTATGCCTAGAAACTTTGAATTTTTGAATGTTTTTGCCTTTGATTATTTTTACCACTTTTGCCTAGAATTATTGGTGAATTATCTCATAACTTTTAGTGCTTTTGAGAAGTGATTTATGTTGAAAAGAAGCACTTTTGAATGGTGTAAAATCAGAGATCAAATTTTGATTTTTTTTGGTATGAATCAAGATTGAAAAGTGTTGAAAGACAAGTCTTGAAATTACAACATATTGCAGAATTTTTCTAAGTTTTCTTGAATTTTTCATGACTTTTTTATTGCTTTTTGATGACTTACGCTTATGACTCATAGAGAATAACTTGATCTCAATTTTCTTTGTAGCAAAGTGAACATTGTAGTGGAGGAATGAACATGAAGCAACATTTGAAAGTGAAAAACAAACCATGGAAGTGAAGCTTGATGGAAGATGGAATTTGTTGGAAATTAGCATTTATAACAAAATCATGACATAAGTCATTTTTTTATTAATAATGATGAATTCTTTAATCAAATGCTTATAGAATAGATCTAGGAAAATTCAAGAGTTAAAATCGAATCAATGGTCAACTGTTAACCAAAAGTAAAGAGTTAACAAAAAGTCAATTATACCCAAGAGATGTAATTTTGTACCCTCTTTCTTTGTAATTCATTCTTTTGATTTGTATATCAAACAATATGCTTTGTAACATGAATTTCCAATAAATGAATTCTTTTTATTCCTACTTTGACTTTTTCTTCGGATTCAAGCAATCTTTTGAATTAAGTGACAACCATTTCAATCCCCCTGTTTACCATGAATCTCAAATAAAGAGATGATCTGCACCACAAGTAATATGAGAAATAAACTTGAATGATCACCAAATAATATTCGTCTTGAAAATCCACTTAAATTGATTAAATCAGTTATTATTGATCCTTTGGCCCATTGACGAATTATGCGAAATGTAATTAATGAAACACTAAAATGAATTACCTAATTGGATAAGTCATTAACCATGCATGTAGATGATTTATGCATGAGCCAGATGAAAATGAAAATAGGCACGACAAATTTTTGGAATGATATATTATCATTATTCAAAAAAATCAATCACTATTATACAAAATTGATCATAATATTAGTTGGTCCTTGGAGGAGAATTTAAGAGGCAGTTGGAGGTTTTAGCCTCAAATTGGCTTTCAGAAGATCGTATTAGTTGTTCCTTGGAGGAGAATTCAATGTTTTCGGTTAGTTCTTTTTATCGAAAGTTTTTTCTAATCGCGTTCCTTTAGGCCCAATTAATCATAATAAAGCCTTCAACTTATTATGGAAGGCGAAGGCTCTGGTGAGAATAAAAGCATTCGGGAGGAGAAGCTTTTTGAATAGATTTCCCTCTAAGGATATTCTCATGTTTAGAGGTATATCTTATTCGCCTTATGATGCTAAGTGGGTTCTTTGTAATTCTCATTTGGAATCTTTGAACTATATCTCCCGGGGTTGTTCGGTAGCTATTTTGGTTTGGTCCGAAGTGGCTGATTAGTTAGAGATTCAAGATGATGGAGTTATTGGGTGTATGGAGAGTTTTTTGCATTGGCACTTCACTTGCAAAAGGAAGAAGGTAAAGGAGGGTATATAAGATTTTGTTTGGTTGGCTATTTGTTGGAGTATATGGAATCTTAGAAATGATATCATTTTTAGGAAGGTGGATTGGAATGTCATTGATATTGTTTGGAAAGTGAAATTTTACATGTGGAGATAGTCGTTTTTAGGAAAGATTACTCAACCCAATTGTAATCTACACGAGTTTAACAAATACCATATGTTTTATTTGTCCTAGAACGCAATTGGTAGGTAATTTTTTCTTTTTTTTTATCGAGCGCAGTCTCGTTCTATTTTGTAATAGGAGCGAGTACTATTTGTACTCTTTATTAATATAATTCTTGATCAATAATATTATTAATTAAAAAATTAGCCACAATTAAACAAGTTAATAATATTATTAATTTAAAAAATTAATCATAGTTGAACTGATTTATAAGACCACCCATCATTTTCATTTAAGTCGACTTTATTTTTTATTTGACCTAATTAGGATTAACTTTGCCTACAAACATAACAAAGGCGCAAGCTTTTAGTTACACGTTGTTTTTTCTTGTCTTACTTTAATTATTATCTTATCGGTTTTCTAGCCACAAAGCAAAGTCGCGTGCTATGCTGCCCCTTTTATTTTGTTCTGTTCCCCTAATCCTTTCCGTCATTTTCATTGGCTTTTTGTAATTTGTTTTTATTTATTTATTTTGTTAACATTATTTTTTTTTAAATAATTTATCGTACACATTTTTAAAATATACTTCCTATAATTATTTTAATAATTTATTGTACACATTTACAAAATATGCTTTTTTTAATTTGTTTTTGTTTTGTTTTTGTTAATATTTTTATTTCAATTATTGTACACATTTGCTATGCTGCCCTTTTCTTTAATAAATTATTTTGGTTTAGTTTGTACTATGGATTGAAATCAGGTAAAAAAATTGATTGAAAACTTGGTAAACTTTTGGGTGATTACTTAGCATTTTTATTTACAAATAAAATAAAATTTTAAAAAATACAAATATATAATTATACACATTTATAAAATATACTTTCTCCTTCTCAAAATAAATAACCGTAAAAATTTATTTGTATATTTAGTTTCCAATACATTTTGTTTTTACTTTTCAATTATATTCCTAATTAATAATCTTAATTTATTATTTTTTTCACCACATATTAATGATAATTAAAATACAGTTAATAAGAATAATTAATTTAGTAAAATTGATATTTTCTCAAATTTATTTATCATATTTTTCTAATTTGTGTAAAAATATCTATTATAATATATTTATTTTGGAACGGATATAGTCGTTTACAAATAAATTCAATTCGTAATTAACATATTCACTTAAAGAATTGGATAATCTAAGGTGAAAAATATATTTCTTTCTTAAGCATAATATTTTGAAGCAAAATGTTAATTATCTAATTCATCGAACACTTTCTGTAAATTTAAGAGGATTATGACCTATAAACAATTTGTGTTTTAGTGATATGAAAATAGCTATAGTTAGGATGTGTCTACTATTGACTAAAAAATAATCAAAATGCGGATCTTATTATTTTTATAACATAATTTTATTTAATAAAAATAATAATAATCAAATGAATAATTGTTTAAGAAGATTTACTTAAAATAAGAATTTATTTTTGAATAGTTCAAATGACATTTGTTAGTTGAGTTAGAGGAGTACAAGTTGCATATCTAGAATTCAACTTCTGGCTGTACCATTTATTTTGTAATTTTAACTTGTTGACATTTATTTTTTTTAAGCAAAAATTATATTGATATGATACAAGTGGTATTCCTTCTAATTATAAGAAAATAACGATATAGAGCTCGACAAAAATAGAGAAATTATCTATCAATTGTAGTTTAATACAAAAATAACAAAGGGTCTTTGTCAAAATCATAAAGGTTGCAATTGGGATAAGTAATATCTCTCATGAACGACCATCTCCAAACCGATAATTTGATCTTCCACACAATATCGACGACATTCTAAGGTGAATTTGAAAAGATGATATTGTTCCTCAAAGTCCACATATTCCAGTATATGGCAAGCCAAACACTCTCATCTCTCCTATTTTTCAAATCCTTAGATTTTTCAAAAATAAACCAATCCCAAAAGCTCCCCTTTAAATAAAAATAGTTCTTCAATGAGAAGTCTAACCAATCAACAATGTCTCTCCATACCAATTTTACCACCCTACACCTTAATAACAAGTGACTCAAGGTTTTCATATCGAAATTACAATACGAACACCTAATATCACTGGAAATCAGAATGATGCCTCTACCACATAGTAAATCCTTAGTAGGAAGGTTGTCCAAAAAACACCTCCAACCAAATGAATTTATTTTGAAGGGAACCGACACTTTCAATATAACACATCACTTTCCCATTTTAGAAAATAACCAAATAATGCGAGTGGGATGCCACATCATCAATAATAACAACAACAAAAAACTTCTTTATTAAAACAGCGGAAAAAATACTAGTTATTCAAATCATGGCAATTTTCCAACATCAATAATATCCATCAACATCTCTTGATTTACAAGTTTTCAATCAAAATGCGATAAATAACAAAATACTGAAAATAAGTAAAACGTCAAAACAATCCCCAAATCTCGTGTTATGCATCAGAGCAGTCATATGACTCGAACAAGAAACACGCAGTCCATGCACACTCAAGTACCTGGATTATCCATACTTCCAAGGAAGCACAAATACAACAACAACATCAAAGGGGT
This sequence comes from Lathyrus aphaca, assembly GCA_963966055.1. Classification (NCBI taxonomy): domain Eukaryota; kingdom Viridiplantae; phylum Streptophyta; class Magnoliopsida; order Fabales; family Fabaceae; genus Lathyrus; species Lathyrus aphaca. Next base: position 260,486,393 of record OZ014519.1, read on the forward strand.
GAGAAACACATTCAATAATTAACGGTGTATAATACATTTCAAGAGTAGTATCTCACACAATCAACAAACACAACAACAATTAGCAACATGACTCGTGATTCAACAACAATTAATATGCAATATGACTTAACAATTACACAATGCATGTGGTACAAATTCACCTTAGTTCATTCAATCGAAATTGATTAATACAAAATCCGAATAAATCACAAACACCCATCCGACAATGATTTGTCTCTAACACTCTCCACAATGGATTACAGATGAATCGCATGCGCTCATCCGGCAACGATTCATCTCCAACAATAATCACCAATAATACCTCAATGTATGCATGACAATGACTATGCACACAAACATGTATAAACACATCATTATACATCTTCACGATCCATTCAATCACATATGTAACATACAAGTCCACAAAATCACCAACAATAACTCACACGACTTAAGTAATTAATCATCTAATTAATCCACCTAAGTTTCATCGTTAATTATTTTCCATCACTAATCCTTAATTAAATGATTCCTAATACCTATTCAACACTCCAGATCAAGGAAATCACCATCGGACGCAAAATCGAGACAAACATCGCCACCAAAATAGCACCACACAAATGGTCATATGTGTGTTTCAGAAAGGCATACATGTATTGCCCGGCTGCTACGTGTAACGTCTGTATTTAATTAATTAATTTAATTAAATATTATCGCGTGTGTTTCCCGATTATTAGGTTGTTAAGTGTTGTTTGGTCATTTATGTCATTAAGTCGTTTAAGTTGTTAAGTTGATTTGTATGTTGTGGGTTAAGATGTGTTTGGGCTGTTTAAGTCGAATAAGTCGGATTAATTAAGTCAAATAAAATAAGTGTTAAATGAGGTAATGGTGACGACTTTCTGAGTTTAACGGTTACTAACTGCAAGTGCACAGTCTATCACGTAGTAATAAAAGATATCGATCCCACATAGACTCGATAATCAACCTAGTGTTGTCGAGTGTTGCTATGTTTAGCTAAGGCGAGCGATGTTTTTGGTTTTAAAAGGTGAAGAATTAATTAAATTAAATTAATAGTAATGATATAAATATCAGTAAATAATTGTTTCGCCTTCGCGAATTCAATAGAGGTTCAACTTATTAACGTTTGTTAAGTTATCTCTTTGTAGAAACTCTAGGTTTAAAAGTCGTTGACTCACACTCTCGTGGTCTTTCCTATTACTATACTCCTAAGTTCAATTGAGCGCTCTCACTGTATGAATTCAAGTTAGAAATATTTTTTGTAAACCTAAAGGTTCTAATTGGTTTTAAAGCACTTCCGTTGTATTTAAAACTAATGACCGATTTTAGCTATCTGATTAGAATCTCACACTCTTGTAATCTTAATCCTAATCTTTTATACTTTCTTACTCTCGTAACGAAAGTTAATTAAAACAAGAAATCGAAACCAGAAAATAACTTAATTTAAAACATTAGCCTAACTTTACCGAATTCGTCCAGGTTAGACAATTACATACCGATTAACGGTTTAGCCAGACATATTAAATAAAGGAAGGTAGAAGGAGAAGAAATGCATAATATAAATAAATACGATAAGAAATAAATAATTAAGCATTGAAATTAGAAACCTGGTTGCAATGTTTTTTATCAACCAAACTTCCGAAAACTTGAAACGTAAACAATAACTCAGGGGCTGGAAACCATAAAAATGGAGATAGTTTCCTAATGATGGAAACTATCACTAAGGGTTGGTAAAGGAAAATAAAAACGAACTAATACTAAAAATAAATGGCGAACTTCGAACGAAAGAAAAATTGTAGAAATCGGACTGAACGAAGCTCTCCCTTGCAAATGGCAGAAAGCTCTATTTATAGGCAGTGGATTAGGTTTTGTTGAGAAATTTTAGGCCTGGACTTCGATTGGGATTTGAATTGAGTTTCTTGGACTTGACTGATTAGGGTTGAGTGAAATTCTCTATTGAATGCGAAAACTTCTCATAACGGCTTCTCTGCGTTTGAATCTGGTTTTTGTAATTTAGGTTTCTGGAACTTTCACTTGAAATGATCGTTTTGTAATTGAAATGAGCAACCTGGGTTTTATCAATGAGACGGTCAACTTGGATTTGGTATGGGCGTCTCACATATGAGACGACCAACTTGAATTTGAGACGGTCGTCTCACAGTTGAAATGTACATAAATGCATTTTCTTGCTATTTTCCTTCTGTTTTCCCATGTTTCTTGTCCAATAAGCTTCCTTTTGTACTTTTGCCACCAAAAGTCATGTTTGATCAAATATCTGCAAAATATCGTCCAAAATGCATAAATTAACATGTTAAACAATCGGAAATCATATTAAATAATCGATATGAATTTGAGTTATCAAATCCCCCTAGACTTGAATCTTTGCTTGTCCTCAAGCAAACAATCAAATATCTTTTCAATAAAATACCTTCATATGTAGACATAAAACACATCACCTATCCGTACGTGTTCGTGTGGCTTTATGTTAAAATAACCAATATTAACTCGAACACCAAAAATACACTAATGACACTAAAAACGAATAATGTTTTTAAACCCCTCGTATAAACCAATCTGAATCATGCTATTATAACTCAACCTAATGCTCATGTATCTGTTTCACCCGGTTTCATTCCGACGCAATCACAATAAGCCATTTACCTTTGCACGCGCATAGTGGAATAGCCTGTGAGTGAATTTGATCCTTCTTTTCATACGGGGTCTGGTACACAAGTGCGGTAACCCTTTATCACACTGTGTGTAAGTTGTGGGGGATCGAATAGTGATTTGCCCTACCGAGTTCAGAACCATATTCCTCTGAACCAAATGACATCAGTCTTTTTTCTGTGCCTTTTGTGCAACTTAATTGTTTTACCAATGGCTTGCATATTCTTAATATTTTTCTTTTTCTTCATTTTGGTAGTTTTTTTTCGTCAATCACTTATTTGCATCGGCTTTCCACGTAGCTTGTACTTCAGGCGGTGTTAACTGCTAATATAAACTACTCGGGGCTAATTTAGACTTAAGGCTTTAGATTTTAGTATAACAAATATCCAAATCGATATCGCTTCTAAGGGTCTAAGGTGTCAAGATTGTATAAATTTTGTTAAGTTTTTTCTTAGTTTCTCTAACAGAGCCTATTAACCTATATACTTGAAGGGTATGTTAATTGAAAGCATTCTTAAAGGAGTAAAAAAATTTGTTTATGCTAAAAATACTGGAGAGAAATTGAAAACTAAAATACTTCGATTAATTTAATTTTTGTTTCATACAATGGAAGGGAAATTTTATACCTTCTCCCACAATATCTCGGACATTGTCCTCAATTTTGTGAGATATAGGTACACTTCTAAAGAAAATAATAAAAACAATAAAAGCTAAAAACTAAAAGACTAATAAAACTACTCCTGCAGTAGTGGTGGTCTTTGGCCTCCGCCTCTGGCTAAATGGTCTAGTACACCTACATGATATATGAAATCATGCATACCATGAACTTCGCGTGTCAAATCACCTAAAGCTTCGGGGTTGGCAGCAATAAGCCTTTCGTGCTATGTCTGAGTCAGCTCCATCCTCCCCATCCTCTCTGATATCTCCTGGTAGTGCTTCTGCTACATTTCCTGCTTCTGCATGATGGCTTCCATAATGTCATCCATTGATGTGGGTTGTTGATTCCTTCGTCGGAATCTTGTGGAGGTGCTGATGCTGGCAAAATCAGTGGCTCTCGCATCAGCAGAGTCAGCTTCATCCATCGCCCATTATACTTCATCAATCCCGATAGCTTTCTCATCTTCCTGTGCAGCCGTACCTAGTGACAGAGTGTTGAGGTCGTAGCTCCAGTTGGCTCGAACCTGGTATGATAGGGTAAGACGATACTCCAGATGACTTTGCTCTTCACGACTAGGTTGTAATTGCTATCTCTCTTCCTTTTCCTGATTAGGTGACTAGCTTTGCAATAATCCAAATCCAGGTATAGGGCGGGTGATCCATGCAACTGGTTCATGTTTTCCTCTAAACCCAACATAAGTGCAATATCGGTAATCATACCGCCAAAATAAAAGGGTGTCTTCCCCCTATTACAGATATACTTCCTATAATTATTTTAATAATTTATTATACACATTTACAAAATATGCTTTTTGTAATTTGTTTTGTTTTGTTTTTGTTAATATTATTATTTATTGTACACATTTGCTATGCTGCCCTTTTCTTTAATAAATTATTTTGGTTTAGTTTGTACTATGGATTGAAATTATGTAAAAAAATTGATTGAAAACTTGGTAAAGTCTTGGGTGATTATTTAGCATTTTTAATTATAAATAAAATAAAATTTTAAAAAATACAAATATATTATTATACACATTTATAAAATATACTTTCTCCGTCTCAAAATAAATGACAGTAAAAATTTATTTGTTCTATATAAATATTGTATATAGTTTCCAATACATTTAGTTTTTACTTTTCAATTATATTCCTAATTAATAATCTTAATTTATTATTTTTTTCACCATATATTAATGATAATTAAAATACAGTTAATAAGAATAATTAATTTAGTAAAATTAATATTTTCTCAAATTTATTTATCATATTTTTCTAATTTGTGTAAAAATATCTATTATAATATATTTATTTTGGAACGGATACAGTCGTTTACAAATAAATTCAATTCGTAATTAAGATATTCATTTAAAGAATTGGAAAATCTAAGGTAAAAAATATAAGAGGATTATGACCTATAAACCATTTGTGTTTTAGTGATATGAAAATAGCTATAAACCATTTGTGTCTACTATTGACTAAAATATATCAACACTCCGGTATCTTTGAATTTAATTAGGTATCGGTACCTTCAACTAATTAAAATTTATTATTCAATGCCACGTTATTTTATTATTTTATTTTATTCTAAAATAAATTAAAGTTTTATTATAATTTATACTAAAGGTACGGATACCAATTTCTTATCATGGTTATCTAAAAATCTTCCCTAAAAAATATTCAAAATGCGGATCCTTATTATTTTTATAACAAAATTTTATTTAATAAAAATAATAATAATCAAATGAATAATTGTTTAAGAAGATTTACTTAAAATAAGAATTTATTTTTGAATAGTTCAAATGACATTTGTTAGTTGAGTTAGAGGAGTATAAGTTGCATATCTAGAATTCAACTTCTGGTTGTACCATTTATTTGTATTTGTAATTTTAAGTGTTGATAATTATTGTTTGTAAGCAAGAATTATATTGATATGATACAAGTGGTACTCCTTTTAATTATAAAAAAAAGAACACCATTTATTTGTATTTGTAATTTTAAGTGTCGATAATTATTGTTTGTAAGCAAGAATTATATTGATATGATACAAGTGGTATTCCTTTTAATTATAAAAAAAGAACGATACAGAGCTCGACAAAAATAGAGAAATTATTTACCAATTGTAGTTTAACACAAAAATAACAAATGGTCTTTGTCAAAATCATAAAGGTTACAATTGGGATAAGTAATATCTCCCATGAACGACCATCTCCAAATCGATAATTTGATCTTCCACACAATATCGACGATATTCCAAGGTGAATTTGAAAAGATGATATTGTTCCTCAAAGTCCACATATTCCAGCATACCGCAAGTCAAACACTCTCATCTCTCCTATTTTTCAAATCCTTAGATTTTTCAAAAATAAACCAATCCCAAAAGCTCCCCTTTAAATAAAAATAGTTCTTCAATGAGAAGCCTAACCAATCAGCAATGTCTCTCCATACCAACTTTACCACCCTACACCTCAATAACAAGTGACTCAAGGTTTCCGTATCGGAATTACAATACGAACACCTAATATCGCTGGAAATCAGAATGATGCCTCTACCACATAGTAAATCCTTAGTAGGAAGGTTGTCCAAAAAACACCTCCAACAAAATGATCTTATTTTGAAGGGAACCGACACTTTCAATATAACACCTCACTTTTTCATTTTAGAAAATAACCAAATAATGCGTAAAAATTAGAGTTTATCCAAAGTGGGATGCCACATCATCAATAATAACAACAACAAAAAACTTCTTTATTAAAACAGCGGAAAAAATACTAGTTATTCAAATCATGGCAATTTGCCAACATCAATAATATCCATTAACATCTCTTGATTTACAAGTTTTCAATCAAAATGTGATACACAACAAAATACTGAAAATAAGTAAAACGTCAAAACAATCCCCAAATCTCGTGTTATGCATCAGAGCAGTCCTATGTCTCGAACAAGAAACACAAAGTCCATGCATACTCAAGTACCTGGATTATCTGTACTTCCAAGGAAGCACATATACAACAACAACATCAAAGGGGTGAGAAAAACATTCAATAATTAACGGTGTATAATACATTTCAATAGTAGTATCTCACACAATCAACAAACACAACAATAATTAGCAACATGACTCATGATTCAACAACAATTAATATGCAATATGACTCAACAATGACACAATTCATGTGGTACCAATCCACCTTAGTTCATTCAATCGAACTTGATTAATACAAAATCCGAATAAATCACATACACCCATCCGACATTGATTTATCTCCAACACTCTCCACAATGGAGTACAGATGAATCACATACACTCATCCAACAATGATTCATCTCCAACAATAATCACCAATAATACCTCAATGTATGCATGACAATGACTATGCATACAAACATGTATAAACACATCGTTATACATCTTCACGATCCATCCAATCACATATGCAACATACAAGTCCACAAAATCACCAACAATACCTCACACGACTTAAGTAATTAATCATCTAATTAATCCACCTAAGTTTCATCGTTAATTATTTTCCATAGCGTGGAGTTTCTTATCTTTTCTTTGACCTAAGACTGCGCCAACAGTGTAATCACTCGCGTCACACATAATCTCGAATGGTAGCATCCAATCGGGTGGTTGCATGATAAGTGATATGATAAGAGCTGTTTTGAGGGTTTCAAATGCTTTTAAGCAGTCTTTGTCAAAGATAAACTCAAAATCTATCATTAATAAACCTTTCAACGGCTTAGTGATTTTAGAGAAGTCCTTAATGAATCTTCGGTAAAAACCAGCGTGTCCTAGGAAACTTCTTATATCTTTCACGGGTTTAGGAGGTTGAAGGTCTTTAATTATTTCTATCTTTTCTTTATCTACCTTGATGCCTCTGTTGGATATCACATGTCCTAAAATAATTCCTTGTTTTACCATAAAGTGGCACTTCTCCCAGTTTAGCACAAGGTTCACATTTACGCATCTCTCGAGTACCATTTCTAAGTTAGATAAACATCCTTAAAAAATTAGGCCGCATAGGGAGAAATTGTCCATAAACACTTCTATGATATTATTTATAAAATCAACAAAGATCGCCATCATGTATGTTTGAAATGTCGCTGGAGCGTTACATAAACCGAATGGTATACGTCGATAAGCAAATGTTCCATAGGGGCAAGTGAATGTGGTTTTTTCTTGGTCATCAGGGTGAATAGGTATTTGGAAAAATCCTGACTAACCATCCAGGTAGAAAAAGTAAGAATGTTTTGCTAATCTTTCTAACATTTATTCGATGAAGGGCAAAGGAAAATGATCTTTCCGGGTAGCTTTGTTCAGTTTTCGATTATCGCTAAACACTCTACTCCCGATTACTACTCTTTGTGTTATAGACCCGTCTTTGGCGTTCTTAGTGACCGTAATTCCTCCCTTCTTTGGTATGACATGTACTGGGCTAACCTATTGACTGTCGGATATTAGATATATAAACTCGGCGTCTAACAGCTTCTTTACTTCATCCCTGACAACAGTACTTAGAATCACATTAATCCTTCTTTAGGGCCCTCTAGAGGTCTTACAATCTTCCTCTAGCATAATGCGATGCATGCAAATTTAAGGGCTTATTCCTTTTATATCAGATATGTTATAACCTAATGTGGTTGGGTACTTTCTTAGGACGTCTAAACGTTTTCCTATTTCGAGATGTCCTAAGTCTGCATTCACTATATCTGGTCTTCTATGGTCTTAATCGAGGAATTCGTATCTAAGGTTGTTAGGTAATATTTTAAGTTCAATATCGGGGTTTTTCGGGCATGGCATTTGATCAGGTGTAAGAGTTAATTCTTCAATTTTGAGGTATCTTCTTGGAAGATCTCAAGAGACGGGATTTTCATTATATCGGAGTAGGTAATTTCTTCTTTTTCCATTTCTCGTCTACATTCATCAATGACGTCAATGAAATAGCAGGTATCGTCCATGGCTGGAGCTTGGAGAAATTGGGTTAGAATAAATTTGACTTTCTCTTCTCCTACTTCGAATGTCAGTCTGCCCTTCTTTACATCAATGATAGCTGCTGCAGTGGCTAAGAACGGTCTTCCTAGTATAATAGGGGTTGTAGCATCTTCCTTGATGTCCATGATTATGAATTCAGTTGGGATGTAAAACTGACCTATTCGTACGCGAACATTTTCTAGAATGTTTACTGGAAATTTAACTGAATGATCGGTTAGCTGGACTGACATCTTTGATGGTATTTGTAACACGGTGGAAGAACTGACTTAGGTGTTTTTGTTTCCAAAAACTATGTTGCAGATAGCAAGAGTCGCCACCGACTTTTATTTTATCCAATAAAGAAAGCCATAAAAGAACAGGAAAGACCTTTGAAGATGATTTGAGTTCGGGGGTAGGTTATACAAAGGGAAGGTGTTAGCACCCTTTGTATCCATGGTTATCCATGGGCTCTTAACTACTTAGCTCATTTTACTTTTGTTTTAAAAATAGTGTAGTGTGTGTTTAGAAAATATTTTCATAAATCTTTAACTTTGCAATGATCCTCGTATGGATGTATACAAAGTGTTTAGTTTGAAAGTATTTTGAAAAGTGGGGTGTAAAAAGTGTTTTGAAAAAACATTTTTTAGGGGTACGATTGTCCTTACTATTAGTGAGTAAGTAGTATTTACCTTTAGGGGTAAGACTGTCCTTACTATTAGTGAGAAAATAGTCTTTACATTTTAGGGGTAAAAGTGTTTTGTAAGGTCTTTCTTGTTATTTATTTCCTTTAGGGGTAAGATTGTCCTTACTATTAGTGAGTAAGTAGTATTTACCTTGGATGTTAGGGACGGGTGTAGGGTCATCGTATGGTCATAGAAGGCAACCTGTAGGGGTATCTTAGTAATTTGAAGGGACTATCATCATTTTTGTAGGGTCATCAAGGGACGAGATCATTTATTCGTAGGTAACTAGAAGGGACTATGATTTTTTATCTTGAAGGGACTTGATGATATTGTTCGTAGGAAACTTTACTAAGATACCCCCACGTTCGAGGAACTTGACCATGTTTATTGTAAGGCAACCAAGAGAGGAAACCCTAGGAGGTGCAGATGGAAATCATAAAATGATCGACTTACGTGTGTGAATATTGATTTCAGATATTTTATCTTGTGAATTAGGGTTAGCTAACAATTGATTTTAGTCTTGACATACATTCCTATTAAGCATACATCTAACAGTTTATAGTGCAGAAAAATAAAACCCTAGTTTAAACTATTACATGGCCTTCGAAGAGGTACATAAATATAAAAAATCCTGACAGAAAATTTAAAGTACGGAAAATAAACCTAAACTATTACAAGGCTTTAGCAGTTGCATTATCTTTAGAAATTGTAAGATAATCGAAACGAAAAGATCGGAAGAATATTTAGTCTTTGAGATGAGAGGAGGATATGTTTTTTATCATGCTATTAGAAGAATTAAAAAAATAAACAGAGTCAGATAAAATCACTGCAGATTTTAAAATAATGGAAAATAAGAAAAGCGATTAAAATAAAATCTAAAAAATGTTAAAACGATGCTAAAAATCTAATAAAATCAAATACAGAGCGCATAATTTTTTTCAGATTTTTTTAAAATATGGAAATAGAAAATAAATAAAATAAAATAGAAAAAGTGGAATTAGCGATTTTAGGGTCGAAATCTTTTAGAATTTTATTCTAAAAGAGTATTGTTCTTCGATTTTTTTTCTGAACTTCTGGAAAAAATTCGGAGTAAATCGAAACAGTAAAACTTACCTAACTTACTTGTCATACTGGAATTCTTATCACTACTGCAGCCTTCAAAGTATCAGCGGAAACAGATTACAACAGATTAATCAATAGTTTAGTTCTCTATGGTACCATAAACTTCAATTCGATCGCTCGGATAACTTGCTCACATCATACAAAACATAAATATACAAAGAGATTAGATGTATCATGCGTATAAATATGAAATCAAAAAATTGAAAAAAAAACCAAAAAAAGCAAATTCGGTTATGGCGTTTTAGGAGGTTTTTGAGCAATGTGATGATTGGTTTACCGCCTTCAGAAGAGTTTAAGGAATGTTCTTGGACCTTCAAACCTCCTTGAGAATGGATGCAACCCTAAAACCGAATCCAAGTTACTCTTGAGTTTTTTGAAGTTTTGTATGCTCTCTTTGTTCAAAATTTTCATCCTCTTGACTTTTGGAGATGATAAGTATTTATAGAGGGTGTAATTTAGGTCAGATTTTGGGATTTTGTGATGGATTGAGAGGTTACTTGAGGATGAAGAAAATATGTTTCCAATTTAGTCAAAATATTAGATGAAATCATACTCTTTTGGTCTTGCACGAATTTGGACACTTACAATCATCATAAACATCAAATATTTGATCTCAAAATAGACTTAGGATCAAATATTTGATTTTTCAATATTTATCTTAATTAAAATTGAATTTAAATGAAATAAATCCAATATAATATAAAATAAATAAAAAAATAGATATTATGATCTATGGGTTGTGCATGATCTTATAATTGAGTTTGGATTGGAAAAATATGGGCCCATTTGGAAGAAACTTGAGTTTTGGCCATTTTTGCTTCATACACCTCCTCAAAATTGCCCAACTTCAATAATGAATAACATTCTCAGTTTTTATCCCATGTATTTGTTCTAGGACTTTTTAGAAAGCTTAGAGTGTCCTATAACTACTCCTTTTGGTCCCATGTCCATTTGATCTTCCATTTTTAAGTTATGAGCGTTTGAAAAAGTTGATTTTTCGTTGACTTTTTTAAGGACCTATTATGTCTTGGCTCATATCTCTCAAATGAAGCATTTTTGGACTTGGCTTGTGAGACACAAAGTTGTAGAGAATTGAATTTCCTTCAAAATGAGCTTTGGATGAGAAATTTCTGATGAAGCATGTGAAAGTTATGGCTGGTCAAAGTACAATTGACTTTTCCTAAAGATACCCTAATTTAGTAACTTCTGATTCTTGATGAATTTGAGGTTTCCTTTATGAATCATGATCAAAACTTGATCAAATGATGAATCTCACTTCATAATCTTGATGTTGACCAAAAATCTTGAAGTTTGACTTTGTGTTGACCACAGTTGACTTTTTGACCAAGTTAACTGATTTTTTATTATCTGAGCATCTGACTGACCAAACTTGTGGGGAAATTATTGAAACTTGACATGAGGATTATTTTAAGTATATGGGATGTCATGAAGTTCACTTGAGGCTTTAGAAGTCCAATTTACCTTGGGAAAATAAAAAACCTAGTTTAAGATTCATTGCATGGGAGGAGGCTTTGTCTGATGAAACCTTGAATCCCTTTGAGCAATTGAGAATCTTGTGACCATTAAGAGACCACTTGAGACATATTATCTTGAAGATGTGAGGAAAACTTTTGGAGTACAACAGTTGCCCTTGTTCAATTTTCTGAAACCTGAGGAGTTAGATTGACATGTACGCCATTCGTGACCCGAAGGTGGAAGAGGATTGAACACTTAAGCCCAAAAATTTGCACTTGCCGGTGCGCAAAGTAATATTGTTGGTTGATTTTATTGCTTGAATGGGCTTAAAGATGCCATTATGAGTGATTGGAGATGGGCTTGTAAATTCCATCCAAAGTATCTGTTGATAGGAGTGTCAGAATGTGTCTACGTTCGACTTCATCTGAATGTTGTTACTGAACTAAGTACCAGAACTAGATCTTCATCTCGACCATCTCTGAACTGTTTCTGTAACATATCCCGAACTAAGTATCAGTACTAGATCTTCGTTTAGATTGTCTCTGAACTGTCTCTAGGGGGAAAAGATACCTTGAACTAAGTATCAGCACTAGATCGTCGTCTCGACCATCTTTGAACTTTCTCCGGGAAAATATCTTAAGTTAAGTATTAGGAATAAATATTCGTTTTGATTATCTCTGAACTGCTTCTGGAAAGTATCATACATTAAGTATCAACACTAGATCTTTGTTCAGATCGTATCTGAACTGTCTTAAGGAAACTTTCTTGAAAGCATCAGAATTAAATCTTCGTTTAGATTATCTATGAATTACTTATGGATAATATCCTACACTAAGTATCAACACTAGAACTTTGTTTAGATCGTCTCTGAACTGTCTCTAGGACAATATCTTGAATTAAGCATCATAACTAAATCTTCGTTTAGATTATCTCTGAATTGCTTCTGGACAATATCCTGAACTAAGTATCAGTACTAGATCTTTGTTTAGATCGTCTCTGAACTGACTCAAGGAAAGAAAAGCATCTTGCACTAACTATCAGAACTAGATCTTTGTTTAGATCGTCTCTGAACTGTCTCTAGGAGTTGATAGTGTTTATCTGACTGCGAACTATCATGAAAAGGGAAGGCTAGTTTTATGCAAGATTATTTGATGTATGCATGCATGGAATGACTGTAACGCCCATTTATTTAATTAATTATTTAATTAAGTATAAGTGTATTGTGTTGTGTTAATTTGTGATGTTTTGTGTATTCGAAGTTGATTTAAGTTGGTTTCCAAAATATCGGAATAATTCGTTGGTGTTTATAAGTTGATTCAAGTTGAATTTATTAAATAAGTTGATTTAAGTTGTGGAAAATAATATTGGATATTTTGCATTTGTAGTTGAATATGTTGATTTGGTGGTTTGGACGATTTATTTGATAGTCGGTAATTAGTCGATTTAGTTGGGAGAAATAATATTAGAATTAATATTATGGAATTATGAGAGTACTTATTTAAGTGGGCCTAGTTGTGGCGTTAATCTTTATGCCCAACCACACTGGGCAATGATCCAAAATATCTTTATGCCCAATAAGTTGGCCAACCACCCCCTATTTTTAAAACGCGGCCTCGGAAAATAAGAAAACGATCCAATCTGCTCATCGAAGTCCCATCACCACTGTACCAAGAGATTTTTTTTCCTTTGCAAGGGACATCAACCAAATCACAATCCAAAATAAACTCCAAAAATCCCCTCATTTCGGAATGCCTATACCCTGTCACCCTCCCTTTCTAGTCACCCTATTCACGATAGAATTAAAGTCTCCACCTATGCACCAATCTCCATCCAAATATATTATTCAAATCTCTCAAATTCCTCCTTAATTCCCTTTTCAACCTCAAATCGCAAGGAGAATAAATGTTATTGATATAAAACAAACAACATGTAATACCCCGTAAATTTCTAAATGCTCTAGATAATATTAATTAAGATTAATAAGGTTCCAGTGTGCTATGAGAGTTCTTAACTTAAATAATTAGAGCAATCGACGAACTCAAATTTAAATAGTTAATATTATCTGACTCAGAGGTTTTATTAATTAAGTGACTCAGACACATTTTTGGATACCCTCAATTTGGACCAGTTAGGTTACTAGCTAGTGTTATATCAGTATAACCTTTTCTTTTGTTTGATAATAACACAAACATAGTAACTTGGTGAGAGAAAGAGGAAGAAAGGTGAAAAGAAGAAAGAAAAGGGAAAGGCTTGGGGAAGAAGAGAAGTTCTTGGATCATCAATTCCATCTTCATCATTTCATCTCACAATCTTCATCGTCTTCATTGCTAGAGGTGAGTCTAGGTAGATACTTTTCTTTTTATAAGTTTTCTTAAGATTTTAGAGTTTTAGGTTAATTACTAAAATCTTGAAAATTGATTCTTTGAACAGTTGAAATGCGACTTAATCTGTATGGAATAATCGGTATTAGTATATGAATGACCTATATTATTTTCTATGTGGTTACAGTGTGAACATGTGATAAGAAAAATGAATTTCTTCTAGTTTTAGGTTGAAAACACAGGTTTTGGCAAGTGTGCCATGAAGTAATTGGTTACCCATTTGGAGTAATCGATTACTTCGTTGACAAAAGTGTAAAAACACGCAAATTTTATGAAGAGTAATCGGTAACATGAAATGAGTAACCGATTATGAAATGTGGATGGAACTCTCATTTAACCCTTGGATGAACAGTATGGGCGAAGTAACTGAAAGTGAGTAACCGGTTACCACTGAAGGTTTTTGAAAAATATTTTATTTTTTAAAATTCATAACTTTTTCTCCGGTTATCCGATTTAAGCGTACTTTATATTGATGTGAAGCTAAAATGATAATCTATCTATTGGAATGGGAAATTATTACTTTTTTGAGGAATTTAATTAATTATGATATTTAATCGGTTTTATTTGATTATGTGGTTTATGGAACTTAATTCTATAAAAGTATAGAAGTTAAGATAAGTGAGAAAACCTTTATACACCACACTTTTGAGACCTAGTAGTATAACTAGGGAGTTATAAGAATCTAGATTGTGATACTCGGATGTTCGGTATATTGTGAGTACCTTAGTCGAGTAAGGGTCTAGTGGTGAGTAAGTGTTGTATGAAACATGCGTGAACCCATTGGGTGTGTTTTCTGTGGAAAAGGCATTGTGGCCTTAGGAATTTTGTATAAATTCCCATTTGAGTGAAATCACGTAATCAGAACCATTTTTCCCTTGAGAATTTCCTTTCATGAGCCAAAAGATCCTTTGGAATGTACGTATTCAGTACTTGATATATTTGATTCTTGCATGTATTACAAATGGTGCCTACGGGTAGATATTGTGGTGGTTTATGGCCCATGTGAAGTGACGACTGTAAGGTTAATAGCCCTTCAATCTGAATCCATTTCATATGTCAAGTAAATTACAAGGATCCATGACTCGTTCTGTCTCTTAGATGTAGGAGTGGACCTGAATAGGGGATACCTATGTTGGTTTCCAGATTAGTGATACTTTCGAGTTAGTGAACCCAAGACATGTTTCCATATGAGTGTGAGGTTTGTGAACTCAAAGTCTTTGGTTTTTCCCCAACTTGAGTAGGATTTTATAGAAACTTGTAAAGACGGGTCAATCCATAAGATATGGACTCACTGAGATTTTGTTATCTCACCCCACGTTGTTGATTATTATTTCAGGTACTACAAGTTCTGAGAAGGGTAAGGATAAAATCGACTGACTTATCCTTACTAGTTGATATTTTGAGCATGGCATGGCTTATGCTGATGGAGTTTATTTTGAGATAATTGTTGATTTAGTTCTTAGTGTTTTATTTTGAACATCTTGTATAGATTAATTATGCCTTAGTTTTAGACTTTTGTATTTCAGGCATTTAATGTATGAAATATGTTGACTAGGAACTTGTATGTATTTCATACCCAAACTTGGATTCATCTATAATATATATACTTTGATGTATGTTATTATATATGGTTATTACAGTTGGTATCAAAGAAGGTCGTATCCTCGACCTAGCCATGAAATATTCTGAGTATATCTTTTTGTTTCATATGTGTCGTGTCGCCCTTGGTCTTATATGTTATAATATGGTATTGAGTTTGATCAACTTAATCCTATCTGTATGACGTTTAGGAACATGGCAGATAGACGCAGAAGCAATCATGGTGGATGTGGTAGACCGAAACCTGGGACTAATCCTCCTGTTGGCGCCGATGGTGTTCCATGGCCCCAGTTCATGCAGCAGATGCAACAACAGCTGAATCAGTTTATGGAACTGATGATGCAGATTCTGAACGGAGGTGTTAACCCTCAAATGGTTGTAGCTGAGAATGTGGATGGAATATTTTGGGACTTCATTTGTATGAATTATCCTTAATTTCTTGGTGGTTTGGATTCAATTAAGGCTCATGAGTGGGTATCTGGTATGGAGCATATTTTTCTAATCGTTCAATATAGTGAGGAAAATAAGGTAGTGTTCGCTTCTCACATGCTAAAGGGTCCGACCATGAGATGGTGGGAAAGTGTGTCTGCTTTGATGACTATCTAGGATATCCCTAAGGAGTGGGACCAATTCAAGGTCATTTTCATGGAAAATTATTTTCCAAGTTCTTTGAGGACTCAAAAAGAGTTTGAATTCCAACAACTGAGACAAGGCAGCATGACTAGCCAGTTATGCTGAAAAGTTTGAAAACATGTTAAAGAGTTCTACTCTAAGTTCTAAGGGAATTATTCACAAAAGTACCAGATTGAGTGTTCCTAAATCTTGTCAAATATTTCTACTCCAACCTTAAGTTTGAAGATATATCCTCAAAGTCAACTGTAAAAGAAATAAAAATTCACATTCATAGAGATCAATATGGAAGAATGATTGAGCTATCATTCTTTGGGGTATTCTATAACTATGATGAGGCAATTAGGTTCAAAAAGTTCAAATTTTACACAACCATAATCCCTTTTGTTATGAATCCCATGTAAGATAAGAAACGGGAGAACACTTATTTCAACCTATACTTAGAAACCCTAGGGACAAGCTATGGGTTAAATTACGAAATATTAAATGCAAGAGTCAAGAAAGAGGAATATCCAAAAATAGAATTCAATAATATGGATATTCTTCTCCCACAACTCATCAAAGACTAAAATACGACATGCCCAAGAAGTTTCCTAAGAAGTAGGTTCCATACTGATCACGTTGGACTAAAATGTACAGGTTGACATCAAATGATGAAATTGATTTACAACAACTAGGATACATACAGATCATGTCAGACTAAATGAAATCTCATGATAGAGCATCAAAAGGCATTCTCTCAAAATCCAAATAAAAAACGATGTATAAGATCAATGTATAAACCCAAGCCAATGAATACCAACAAAAGCCAAGGTAAAAAAGGCCGTGAGGGTGTGGGCAAAGACGAACCATGATCACAAGCCACATTGCATCTACGCTGAATCAGGATTAGGGGAAATTTATCAATCCTAGGCTGAGACAATACTCATGGACTGATGACACGACTAAACCATAAACACATGATCTAATAATGAATCACTAAATAAAATAGGTTCTTCAACTAATGCATCATTTTGACTACAACCAAATGACGTGGGGAAAAAGTTCTACACCACCATCTATAGACCCAAGAAAGGTTTTAGAACCTTATGTTGGTGCATATCACTACTACAAAATAGACTTTTCATAACACCATATTACAATGGCTTTCTTGTTAACTATGGTAATAACTCTTTTTTGGGCGTTTTTTTTTGTGTTTACTAAAAGAATTTCACAATAGTCATAGTTAACAACCGTAGTGTAATGTACTTGGAGTGGAAAAGTTTGAATCCCAACACCAATAAATTTCCATTTATCATGACATAATTGGCTTGATCTTGTATATCACCACGATCATATAATCAAATATGGTGTAAGGTGCAATCATTTCATCATGGTTTGTATTATCAAATATGTTGAAATGTGTTACATATTTATATATAAGAGAAATTATCTATCGCTTCAGTGTATAACAACCGTCTCTCTCAAACTAAAACCCGAGCATCACTTTCGCTCGTGTATCTTAAAATAAAACCCTAATATCTTTGTCACTCGTCTCTCTCTTATGGAAACCCCGAACTCATGCAATGAATTTGTCTTCTTATAAGGGTTACCTTTGTTGCATAAAATCTTAGCAAATGGCTACCTTATAGGTTCGTCTTCATAACAATTTATGTTTCAAAATCTATTCATGTATTATTGTTTACATTTCAATATCTTGTTTCACAATGTTTGAACTTTCTGCTTGTTTTGACTTGTAGGTAGGGATGGTGAGTGAAAACAATTAACGAGGATGAAGCTAAAGTAAGCGCTCAAACTTTTGTGAAAAACCCAAAATGACATCCATTCAAAATCAACACAAGTTGAGAAAGAGGATGTTGAAGAACTAGGAGCATTAATTTGTGTCCTAATCGTTAAAGAGAAAAATGCAGATAATGAGTTGAAGAATTCTTGTTTAGAATTTAACGTGTAACTTGTTCTTCTAATATAAATTAATTTGTCATATTATAATATTCTAGATCAGATTGAAAAGTTATATATTTAGTGAGCATTGGCAAAATAAACATTCCAAATAGTATATAATAAATTCAGCGTACATATCACAACGGTTGTTTAGAACAACCGTTGTTAAAATTTATGCATTAAAGAATATCACAACGGCTGTTTCAAGTAACCACTGTGATAGGTAGCTCGCTACATAGCTTATAATAATGGTCGCATGACCATGGTGGAAAACATCATACATACAACCACACTTACCTCACAATGATTGGTCAAACGTGGTGGTATCTCTTTTTCAACCATTGTGAAATGACTTTTTACGTAGCAGTGTATTCTAAATTTTAAGATGGTCCGACTTAAATAACTCTATAAATTTTATAGTAAGCATTTTAAAATAAAACTAAAAATGGGTCATGCTAACCAGTGCTCCTAACATTGGTTATAAATTTCAAATAAAAAAATTATGTATGTTTAGTTCATTGAATAACACTAGCTTCTTAAAAAAATTAATTATTTATGTTTTCAGAGTATTGAATAAACATATTTTTATAAAAAAAATGTATTTATAGTCTCTTAAAAAAATTCAACTTTCCTTTTTAATCTCTTAATCAATACTAGAGACACTCGTTAATACCTGGACACTTGTTAGTATTTTCCATAAAATATAAATCAAGATTTATATAAATAATTAAAATTTGTGAAATCCAATATTTGGATTTAGATTACAGAGAATATGAGATCATTATTTTAATTTCTTAAGCTAGACAAATATTTTTAAATTATATATATATATATATATATATATATATATATATATATATATATATATATATATATATATATATATATATATATATATATATATATATATATATATATATATATATATCAATATTTTATCACTGATAAACTAATTTGAGATTTATAGTCCTTAGGATTCCCCTTCCTGGTCAAAAAATTTATCATGCTTCGCATTTATTCATACTTATCTATCATTCTGGTCCCAAAATTATCCCTACAAAATTCATCATATCTAAAACAATATCTTGATTGGTTGTCATATTTTAAATTTAAATAAAACATCCAATCCTAATAATTCATTTGATTTGTAGATTTTGTTTAGAATCTCAAACTAGTGGTCCCTATGTTATAGCTAATGAAAAGCCAAACATATATGTCTCCATAACTGTTAAACTTTTCCTAAATACCAAACTTCCTAAAATCCTTCAATCCCTTTACTAGAGGACAATAGATATTGGGTGGAGAAGAGGGGTTGGGGGACACAACATTTAGGTCCATTTAAAGAGGCAGCTAACATGATAGTGTATTTATCATAGTATTATCGATTATGAATATGTATGATATGATGTATGGATAAGGAGCTCTTCCTGGAGAGAATATCCCATGATATTGACTTACTTTACTGGATAAGGAGAGCCCTTCATGAATAGTATGTCACAACTAAGGAAAAGATTGTTCCATCTTGATTATTCAACATGTGACTAGAAAGACTAAAAATAAATAATGAGATTAAAATATAAAGTTGATCACTAAATTTGAAAAATCTTCGTTGTTATTTCAACATTTTATCAATGGAACTCAAATTTACTAGTTGTTTGATTAAACCTAATATATATATATATATATATATATATATATATATATATATATATATATATATATATATATATATATAAAAGTTTGCGACTACGACTTAAATCATAGAATCATAGTCCATTGTGAAAATAGTATCACATTTTTTGTTGAAGAGAGTTATGGAAAGAGATTTAGGCAAATCCTTCTATGATTGCGGAAGAACAACGAGAACTCTAAAGAATTAACAAAGAGTAGAGAATATATAATTTGAGCCTATTAACTATTATTAATAACTAAATGTATCCGTGGAGTGAAGAGATATATAATTATTAGATTAATATTCATGACAAAATTAACTAAAAATATTGTATTTATAATTTAACATAACCTTAAAAAGGATTTAAATCGAACATCTTCTAAAAACTGTGTAAGTCCTTTCCTTTACATTATTTGACATTACAGTTAAAAAGATTAAAAAAAAAAATTTGAAAAAAAAAATTCAATACTATTATAAAAAAATTCAATTAATTTTCTTTTATACTTTTTCTTCTAGTGATCACCTTCAAGAAGAACATAATCTTCAAATATAAAAATTAAAAGTAAGAGAATAATATGAGAGAAGTAGAAAAAACAGAATCAAATAATAAATATAATAAAATAATAAAATATAAAAACTAAACAACATATTTGAAGAATATTTTAATTCTGTATACAATTTTTTCATTCATTATATATATAGATATATTAAAATCAATAAAAAATCATAAATAAAAAAATAGAATAAAAAAATATATTCGTTTATATCTAAAAATTACAATATATTATATTTAGTATTTGGCAAGAAAAATGAAGTTAAAAATGATAAAAATTATAGAAAGAACTTCACCTCCATATTGATACTACAATTTATTATATGATAAAAGCTAATATTTTCACTTTTTGATTTCTCTAAAAATGGAAAAATAATGAGTAGAAAACAAACTAAAAAAACATAATATAATAAAATATGGAAATTGAGAAAGAAATTAAAAAGAACAATCCGATTAAAATTAAAGAAGAAAGAAGAAATAACCATTTATCTATATGGATAGTATGTAAATAAATAAATAAAAAAATCTTTTTCATTTCTTAAATATTGTGAGAACATATGGAAGCACATTATTGCATTGCATGAGTTAGTTTTATAACCATCTCTAAGATAAGGAAACAATACGAATAAATATATTTCCCACATCGCACGCAACATCGTTAAAGATAATGTTGTTCCTGGAGCTCCAAATACACCAAGTCACAATAAACCACACAAAGCAACTCATATCATACTTTCCCTTTTCAAACAAATCCAAAAACCAAAGAAGAACATGGTTGCTAAGAGAATAAGTATTAATTGAAGGGACTCCTAGACAAACAAAAATTTTAGACCACAAAAGTTGCACCTTAGGGCAAAACAAAAATAAATGCAAGGCATCCTCTTCCGCTTGAAAACACAAAACACACACCTTACATGAAGGGAATCGATAATGCCCTTAGAAGCAAGGTTTAACCGATTCGACAACCTATCGCAGGACATCCTCCAAGAAAAAATCTTAATCTTTAAAGGAACACAAGTTTTCCAAACCACATTTAGGAATAAAGAATCTGCCTCTTGAAAAATGAATCCAGTAATTGAAGAATTAAGGTAAGCATATACAAAATTAACCGAAATTTCCTTTTTAGGATCCAAATTACATTCCCATTTGTCCTCAATATTATGGTTGATCTAAGCTTCACTGACCAAGTTCTGCAACTGATTTATTGATCTTGGATCTACAACAGACCCTGCCAGCCAGCAATTGTCTAAATCCAAACTCCAACTGTCCTGGATCCAAAGGTATTCTACAAAGCTTTCCTTATTACTAGCAGCATCATAAAGACTATGAAACACATGTTTCAACATGATGTCCCTACACCAATTCGAACTCCAGAATGGGATTGAAGTGCCACTCCCAATGACTGGATTAACAAGCAACTCGAAGAAATAAGAGTATTAAAAATTCTGATTTTTGACACATCCCTCATCCACAACAAAAAAGAGTTAGGATGAGGGACCTTATAAGAACCTAGAACCCATGAACTTAATTCACCATACCTGCAAACCATAAGCTTTCTCCAGATTTCGTTACGTCCGACAAGGAATTTCCAAAGCCATTTCGAAAGAAGAGCTTTATTGAAAAGACCTATATGTCTAATTCCCGCACCACTTTTATCTTTAGATTTGCACAAAATTCTCCATTTAACCCAAGATATGCTGGATTGCAATTATATCTTTGACAATTTTCGAAGGCGCTTTGAAAAAATCAAGGTGATGGATGGGTAAACTAGAGAGGACGAAGTTAATTAAAGTAACTATTCCACTGATTGACAGGTTTCTACCATCCCAAGAATTAAGCCTAGCTTTAATACAAGCTAAAATGGGATTCCAAAACGAATTTTTCCATTGATTTCCTCTTATAGTGATTCTAAGAAATCTTAAGGGGACCACTCCTGATTTACAATAGAAAAAACCTTCTGCAACTCTAAGGAAAACATGGCCACATCCAACGCCTAAAATACAACTTTTCAAAAAATTGATTTTTAAACCCGAAACCATTTCAAAACCATGGATGATAGACTTAAAGGCCCAAAGATTAGGAAAAAAATCATCACAAAACAACAAAGTATCATCGGAAAATTGCAGAAGCTCAATAGTAATCTCCTTATTACAGCTGAATCTAGAATACAAATTAAGGGCAGTCGCTCGTCTAACCAAAATAGCCAACGTTTTAGCACCCAACGCAAAAAGAAAGGGAGATAGATGATCTCCTTGTTTTAAATCTCTAGAAGCCTCAAAATCCCTAGTCGGGTTCTCATTAATAAAAATGTAAACAAAACTAGTGCACACTACCCTTTTTGTCCACTTAATCCAATTGGGACCAAAGTTCATAACACTCAGACGTGAATAAAAAACTTCCAATCGACGCAATCACAGGCTTGGACAAAATCAACCTTAAACAAAAGAAAATTTTTCTTACCTCTTCTAGCCATATTGATAACTTTGTTAGCGAAAAGAACACCATCTAATAAGTTTCTACCAGGTATGAACGTTGTTTGGCTAGACGAAACCAATTTGGAGATAACGAAAGAAATTCTTGAAGATAACAATTTGGAGATTATTTTAGAAATACAATAGATATATCCGTCAAACTAAGCTTTTGAATATTACCAAGGGATAAATTGGTCTAGGAGTATCCTCCCTACTGAATTTTATATAAAAGAATTCAAAGGCAACATCCTTTAGAGCAATTGGATCCTCCAAAATATGGTTGGTAGATCCAATGATGTTGATCGAGTTCAGCCTTGAAGGAGCGTAAAAACACAAGGAAGGGGGGTTGGAATTGGGTTTTCAAAAACAAAATGACTGTAAAGGATACTTTAATTTATCCTGGTTTGTTTGAACTCAAACTACATCCAATCCACCCGCCAAGGTGATTTTGCCTCTCTCAACGAGGTCTTAATCCACTATTCAAAATTGAATACAACCACAATGACCTACTATCAAAGTCTTCTTCAGTCTACTGACTAAACTAGTCACTCAAGGAAAATCAATTATCTTTTACAAAGATTAAGAATATGTAACTTAATAATGCTTCTAAAAAGCTATATCACAAAGTGATATGTTACAATATTGAAAGCAAAATAATTTGAGCGTGTAAGAATTGATATATCGTGAAAGCGAGAGCTTCAAATCTTTGAGTTGATTTCTTTAAATAATTATTTGAAGTAGATAGTCGTTGGGAACATCCAGAGCTTGATTTGGATAGTTGTTAATTGCCATTAAACCCTTCCAAATAAGGAGATTCTTGTTCCCAGCCGTTATTCTGATTTTCTTTAAATGGTCCTTAATTGAAAGAATCAGAATATTCAACGTATATCAGAGTTTCATAAAGGAATACACATCAATAAAAACGTCTTCAATGAGAACTTCTCTTTGACAATAGATCTTCTATAAGTGAGCGCTAGGTTATTCCTCTTAGAAGATGCTTGACTAGAGTCAGATTATCCTTCCTTCTGAGAACTTCTAAAACTTCTATTTGGCATATTAAACACAGGTTAGTGCAACACAAATTAGAACTTCTATTCTCTTAGAAAAATATTGTTATCATCAAAACTTTAATGGAAGATTAGAATCAAAATTGTTCTAACAATCTCCCCTTTTTGATGATGACAAAACATTTATTTTGATTTAAGAATAGAAATTAAAAGATAGAAAACTCTCTTTAATTGATGAGATACATTCTTTCAGAGTTATCCATTAGAAGTTCTTTTAGCATCTAGTTCTTTCATAAGAAGTTCTTTGGCTTTGCTCCCCCTGAATTGATTACTTAACCTTCTCCTTTTTAAAATCACAACTTAGACAGTTTAATCAGAATATTAAAATGTTAGAGGCTAATCTTGATAAACTGTTATAGATCAAAATCTTTTACGTTTCTCCCCCTTTTTGTCATTACTCAAAAAGCTTAAAAGTTCATAAGTAAACATGAATTAAACAGAGTCGAAACAAAACACTTTTCATTAATCAAAAACAAAAACAAAACATAGAACAAAATCAAGAAAAAAAAATAAACAAGGGAACATAAAACATAATCAGGGTTGGGAATTCATCTTGGTAACTAATGCTTATAGAAGTGACTTGATCTGAGAAGATGATTCCACTTGTTGACCAATCATAGTCTTCAACTTAGCATTAGTTTCATCTTGTTTATCCAACCTCTTCTTAACCATCTTATTCTCTTTCTTCAGCTCTTACAGAGTCTTCAACACAAAAGAAGTTGGTAGCGAATCTTCAACAGTTGCAGCAGCTTGAGTAGTTGGTTCTTCAGAAATTTCCTCAGTAGAAGGTACTTCAACAGATTCATTCCCCTTGACTTCCTCAGAAGGAACTAAAACTATCTGAAGATCAGAATTTGATTGCCTAGGTTCTGGTTCACTCCAACGCTTATCATCCAGAAGATGGGTCTTTTTCTTTTCAATACTTGTGACTACTTCTTTGAGGTTCTCGCAGAAGTTCTGATGAGAGATATCGCAGCAGATATCTTTCATCTTTTTGGTCTCAGTATTGAACCATTTTCTGAATGAGACCCAGAGGAAATCAGAAGTTGCAGGATCAGGAAGTTCTGAGCAAGCAACCTTCGGATTTTCCAACCTAATTTTCATGCCTGCCTCAAATTCTAGAAACAGTGAGTCAACGTCTGATTTTGTTGGTTTTGGTTTTGGTACAGGGATAGTTGTTTTGTTGGTTACAGATGATAGTTTTTGTAGAGCATTTATGTCTATGGATGTTCTTAGAGGATCTTATGGTTCAGAGTTTGAAGTGGGAGTGTCAGGTATAATTATATAGGTAGGGGTGTTTAGTGGAGTAGATTCATAAGATGATAGGGATTTTTCACGTAAAGGAGATAAATTAAAAACAACTCTATGAAATTCAGAGTTAAGAGGATGGTAGGTGCTAGGTGGTTGGACTTCAGATGATTGAGGTGGATTATTTTGTTGAGTTACAAAGGGTGGAAACGCGTCAATATCAGACAGAACATGTTGAAGTTCTGAATGAGTTTCAACAAAGGTGGATGTGTTCAAATCAGATGGTGGTGTTGGGTCTATTGGAATATCAAAGTCATCCAGAGTTTGAGGTGTGTGATGATCAGATGTTTCTGGTAGTGATGATGTATTGGCTGGTTGAGTGAATGGGGGTGGTATATCATAAGGTTCATCAGAAGTTATGGGTGTGACAGAAGGAATGGTTTCAGATGAAGGAATGACATAAGGAGTGGTTTCAGCAGGGATTTCAGACGTGACCACTGTTACAGATTCTACCACAGAAACAAATTCATATTGAGAAGAGGAAGAATTACCTTTCTTTCTGATTAGTTTAGGACACTTCTGAGAAGTTCCTTCAACATCCTTTCTCTTCTTGTTCTTCTTCAAAACAACTTCTGGTGCCGGTCTTCTGAGTTCTTCAGGATTAAACATGGGATCCACACCATCTAGCTTGCAATATTCTAAGTATTTGACTACAACCTCTGGAGGTGTATCAGAAGAAAACAAAGGGAAATCCTGCAGAGGCATTTTCCTTGTTGTTATAACTTCTCTAGAGTGAAGAATAAGATCCTTCTTGATTGAATCAATAAATTTCATATTCTTGAGGTTCTTGGCATTTAAGGGCTTTCCAACATCTGTTTCCAGAGTTTCAATCTGTTGTGCCTCAATCAGATGATCCACCAGTTTGTTCTCAATAAGAATATCATAAATTAACCTAACCAGAGGTATCCAGTCCCTCTTTGTCTTCTCTCCCTCTCTTGTTTCCTTGATGTTGTTCTTCAGATGATTGAACAAGGAATGAGCAAGGTTGACCTTCTTGTTCTTTGAGATGAAGTACAACAGAAACTGCTGGTCCATGTTGATATAGTCAGGAGAGTTTGTAGCTTTTCTATGGTTGATACTTCCTAGAATGATCTTGGACCATATTCTTAAGTGATCCTTTAGATCCTTGATCTTGTTAGAGGGTTGCCCATGTGAGAAGATTTCTCTAGCCACTAGATTAGTATCTAAGAGTTTGTCCATCTCACTACATTTTATCCCATTGCCATCAGATTGAATTAGCTTAGAAATGTGATCTTCAGAAATTATGATCCTCTTTCCCAGAACATAAGAGGTCACATGAGAATTTGATGCGCTAGAAAAAATTCTGAATTCCTTGACAAGTTTAGGGAAAACTAGTCCCATTAATCGATCAAAGTATTTCTCCCAACCTTGAGCTTTAACAACAGGTAGCAAATCAAACCCATTTTCTCTTAAGCTGTCAAAATCCATAAATAGTTCACATAGAACTTCTAACTTGTCTGTTGGAGTGAGGAGTGTTCTGACTGATGAGATGTGAAGCACTTCTGAAGATTGATCATTTGATGGCTAAGAAGAAGAAGCCATAGTTACCAAGATAATAAGGATTTAGGGTTTTAAGAAATTGCAGAGAAAATAGAAACAAGTGAAGGTGAAAGAAGAGCGTGAAGAGTGAAAGGTGAAAACGTGAAAGGTGAGAAGTGAAAAGTGAAAAGTGAAAAGTGAAAACAAGAGTTTATATAGAAATAAAGAGCAGTAAAAGAAAAGCATGATTAGTGGAAATATTTAATGCACAAACATCATGATTAAATTGCATTTAATGCATTCTGACAGGGGAGTGGCGTAAAGATCTTGGAACAGTTACCAAAAAGATTTGCGCCTCAATTGCATCTTTTCAGCTGCTTTAGTTTCCTAGAACTTGAACGCGCGTCCTTCTGAATAGGACAATTGTCTTATTGCATGTTCTGTCCTACTTCAGAGTTTGAACACATATTCTGATTCTTTTAGGATTCCTCAGAGTTTTAATGACACTTGTTGATGTTAAGATCTGCATGTTATTATTTTGATACATAAGTTCTCAGAAGTAAACAGTCAGATTATTAAGATAACTTCTGAACG
This sequence comes from Lathyrus aphaca, assembly GCA_963966055.1. Lineage (NCBI taxonomy): Eukaryota > Viridiplantae > Streptophyta > Magnoliopsida > Fabales > Fabaceae > Lathyrus > Lathyrus aphaca. The sequence goes on from OZ014519.1 coordinate 260,513,707, forward strand.
AATAAAATAAAAAGTTCAGAACTTCTGAGAGTTAAATGCATATAATTAAACATTTTCATTATGGACATAATTCCATACTAAGATTAGTCAGTATGAAATTAAATCTATCTTCAGCAAGGGGTTTTGTAAAAATATCAGCCCATTGGTGATTTGTATCTATGAATTTTAAAAATAAAATCCCCTTCTAAGTATAGTCCCTAATGAAATGATGTTTAACTTCTATGTGTTTAGCTCTAGAATGTAAAATAGGATTTTTAGAAAGACAAATGCAGAAATATTATCACAGAGGATGGGAATCTTACTCACATTAATATTGAAGTCCTCAAGCTGATTTTTCATCTAGAGCATCTGAGTACTGCATCCAACTGCTACAATGTATTCAACTTATGCAGTTGATAATGCTATGGTTGATTGCCTTTTGCTAGACCAAGAAATTAAATTGTCTCCCAGAAATTGACAACTTCCAGAAGTACCTTTTCTTCTTGTTCTGTCTCCAGCAAAATCAGCATCACAATATCCTACAAGCGTGTAATTTTTGGACTTTCTGTAGCATAGACCAAGATTAGTAGTACCTTTCAGATATCTAAAGATTCTCTTAACTGCTGTTAAGTGATTTTATCTAGGATCTTATTGGAATCTAGCACATAAACATACCCTGTATAGAATATCTGGTCTAGATGCAGTTAGATAGAGGAGAGAGCCAATCATACCTTTGTAGATCTTCTGATCTACTTTCTTACTTACCTCTTCCTTCTCCAGAATACAAGTGGGATGCATATGAGTCTTAGAGATCTTACTATCTGACATGTCAAATTTCTTCAGAAGTTCTTTGACATATTTGCTTTGATGTATGTATGTTCCTTCTGATGTTTGATTAATTTGGATTCCCAGAAAGAACTTTAATTCTCCCATCAGGCTCATCTCAATTCTTCCTGCATAGACTCAACAAATTCCTTTCCCAAGGCACTTTTAGTAGAACAAAATATAATATCATCTACATAGATTTGGCAAATCAGAATATCATTTTTTATGGTTTTACTGAATAGAGTTGTATCTACTTTCCCTCTGATAAAATTATTTTCCAGAAGAAAGTAGCTTAGTTTTTCATATCAAGCTCTGGGAGCTTGTTTCAGACCATATAAAGATTTTTTAAGTATAAGAACATGTTCTGGAAATTTTGTATTTTCAAAACCAGGGGGTTGGTGCACATAAACTTCTACATCAATATAACCATTTAAAAATGCACTCTTGATATCCATTTGATGGAGAGTGATGTCATGATTAACAACAAATGAGATTAAAATTCTGATTGATTCTTGTAGCGGTAAAAACATGAGTGTAAGCTATTGGTTAACTCAACTCAAAGTAAACAGATTCGCCACCACGCTTTTATTTTATTCCAAGAGAAAAAGGAAAAAAGAGCGAATAAATCCTAATGAATCTAAAAGTAAAAAGCTAAAGAAACACAACAGAGAAACAGGTAAGGGGATAGGTTACATAATGGGAAGGTTTTACGCACCCAAAATGTCTGTGGTACTCCGCGGGAGCCCTTTGAAAATTTACTGCTTTTGGTTTGAAAATGGTTTGCAAAAATGAGAGTGGAGAGTTGAGAAAAAGAATTATTTTTTTAATATTTTGTGTTTGGAGAGGTTTACCACCTCATGCCTACGTACCCACAAAGTGCAATGCAAGATCAAAACCCCGTAGTTCATGGTACAAGTTCATGGTACAAATAGTGAAAAGGGTGGGTTGTGATTCATTTTATTAAGTGAAGAGAATTTGTCATCTTCAAGTGGATAGCCAGACAAATCTACCATGAGAATGAAGGCATGGACTCATACATCATTATGGGGAGGGCACCAACTCAGATAAAATCAACGAGTATACCACTAAAACCCCACATATGAAAAGAGACTCAATTACATCAAACTACAACCATGGAGATTGAGAGACTTGCACCCGACTAAAGAATAATGACTCGTAATCGACACTTTTTAAAAGAAGAAAACAAAAGTGCACAAAGGCACAAAACAACTTGAATGAGTTTGATTCTTTTTGATTTTTTTGAATTAAGGTCAACATGATTAGATTCATTTATTAAAAAAAGAAAAGAAAAACAAAGTAAAAGCCACTTGACAAAATTCAAGGTTTTGGTTTGTTAAAGAGGTGATGATTTTTTTTATTTAAAAAAGAATCCTTTGAAAAAGGGAGAAGGTTTTGAAAATTAAAGAATGGGAGGAGATGAAGGGACTATCCTAAAAAAGAAAATAAGGAGATAAGGGTAGAAAGATCTAACCAAACTTGATGACATTCCAAATTATGAGCATAAGAATTCCATCCTTATAAGCTAGCAAATGGCCAAATAAAGTCTAAATCCAACTTCATGAAGATCAAAGCAAAGGGAAGGGATCCTAAAGTCTAAGTCCAACTCTTCATTCCAAAAGCCAAGGATAGTAATTAATAGTCCTCAAATTAAAGTCACAAGTCTTTTAGAAGTTTAATCCTTTATTAATGTTTTTATGTCCAAATGGACAAAAGGAAAATCAACATCAAAATAATAAGAACAAATAATAAATATGATATGGATGAATAAAGAAAAATAGAATAAAAGCAATAAAAGTGCAAGAAATTAAATGTTAGTGACAAGAAGAAATTAAAGTGCAAGAATCTAAAATATTAATGGTAGTAATAGTATAATAATATTGACATAATAATGGTATGGTGAACTTAATCAACGACAACCAAAAAGAAAAAGTAACCAAAACTGAAAGGAAACGGGAACCGCTTAGCATCTTACACTATAGCGATTAATCAAGGCAAATCGAACTGAATTCAATGAAATTTGAAAGGTAACTGGGAGACCCAAAGCACCTATGCATCAAACATTCATAAGTCTCGATTCTTAATGCAATGTGATTAACCACTTTGGTATTACACGATCAACAAGAGATCCGGTCCACGAAAGTGCAAGTACCCAAATGAGGCCGAGTAATTTACGAAGTAATTACCCTACAAATGAGGCCGACCACCACCAATTAAGGTGCATAATGTTAGTGCTAATGCATGCGAGATAAACGATATGTAAATCACTATCCGGACGCGATACCGCACAAAACTAAAGGTGAATACCAAATTGAGCCGCACTTATGGTATTCTTCCATCCTTAAGTTTAATCACTCTTCTTGGTGGATTCAAGCATGAAAATGTATCACTAATGCAAAGTACCTTAAATGAATTGAATAATCCACTTAAAGGTAGTTTTGAATTAATAAACATTAACTACTCTAATCTAAACCCAAAGTTCATTGAAATTAAGGAGAAATCACTCCCAAAAGTGCTTCCCAAGGTAAAAATAAAAAGGAGGAAGAAGAAGAAGAAAGAGGAACCAAAAAGAGGCTTGAAACAAGCCAAAAACGCCATTCTGACTTGTGTTAACTCGTTAACCAATTGGTTAAACGGTTAACGCAAGTAGATTTTGAATAATTTGTGTTATTTTGAAGATGGTTAACCGGTTAACCAGATGGTTAACCGGTTAACATTGTACCAGAAGCTTAAAAATGCAGAAAATTCAGCTTGATCCATTTTGAAACCTTTTCTCAAACATTTGATGATCATGATCTGAATTTGCACTAATTTTAAAACCAAAATACAGTGGAATCCCTGCAATCAAACAATAAATAAATACCCAAAGGATCTAGAAACAAAGGCACCAAGAATCTACATCTTGAATGTTGATGGTGAATATGGGTTTATGGAGTGAGAGGAATTACCAAAGTCACTTCTTCAAATTGGACCAACACAAGCTTAGATCTACTGAAATTGATGAACAAAAGAATGAAAGGATGAAGGTTTAGCTCAAGTTAATCAAGAATTCAATGTGAATTCTTGATATCTTCAAAATAAAGAAAGTGAGCTTTTGAGAATTTTGGTGTTGGGGGAGTATTTTGCAAGAGGTTTTGTGGCTATCAAAAGCTTGTGGAATGAATGAAATTGTGGTCCTATTTAAAGGCCTTAGGTATGGAAATTTGGTGGAATGGAGCTTGCTTTGGTAATTTGAATTTAGGTTTGGTAATTGGAATTTTGGTGGGAAATGGAAAAGAGTGGTGATTAATGAGGGTTTATGGTAGGAAATGATCAAAGTGATGTAGAGAAATCAGAAACCAATGGATCTAGAATATTCCAATTAAATAAATGATCTAAGGGTGCTGAATTTGAATAAAAAATTCAAATTTCGCACTGGTTAACCGGTTAACCAAGCTGAAATTTGAATTTTTTATTCAAACATGGTTGCTTGGTTGTTTCGGCCCGATTCTTGTTGTGCGTAGAAGAAGTAAACACATGAACATTGGAAATCCTTTGAATGAATCAATTAACTTGGGAAATCTTCGATCAGATAAATTTGAATTATTTGCTAATCAACTTCGATTTTTTTCTGCGAAATTTCGCTCGAGCTGCAGGATTACTATTTTTGGCATTTTCAATGGTTCCTCTTCCTGAAAAAATGTTAGCAAAAGGAAACAAAATATTTTTGGATTTTGATTAATGGTTAGTAAACACAAACAAATAAAATAATTAAAGACAACGGTGATCCCCTGCGAGGCATAAACCTAACCCAAGAATAACCGATTAACTAGTGTGATCTTGTTTGTATGCAAGATGCACATGAAAATGCAAAGAAAACTTAGGGCAAAAATTAGGGTGCAACAACTTCCCCTATTTAAGTTTCTTCAATATGAAGATATGAAGATTGACATCTTCGTCTCTGCAAGATGGGATAGACTTAAATACAGAAAACCAAAATTGTTTTCCTAAGAGAACATGATATGATATGAATATGATATGCAAACCCAAGATCTCTGTGGGGAAAACATGACCACCAGAGGAAAGCAAAAGCTTGGGGACATAGAAGAAATATCCCGCCGGGGAAAACGAAATATACCAAAAGAATTACCAGGAAAATAAATCACTGGATAACCGAATCCACATGTGGGAAAAGAAAATATGACATAATGAAGGTAACAGGGTTCAACGGGAAAGAGTAAACACTCTTCCAGGGAACAATAACCAATCAAAGTATTCGAGTCCAAAAATGGAGGAATACCGAGTCAGAACAAAATCATCAACTACCGATTTACTGGGTAGGAAAACAAGGGACTCAACTATCAATTTACTGGATAGGAGCAAAACAAAGAGGGATAACTTCCACTACCTTTTTGCTGGGTAGAGAAATTCTCAACTACCTGATTTACTGGGTAGGATCACAACAAAGGGAACAACTTCTATTACCTCTTTACTGGGTAGAAAGAAGAACTCTCAACTACCGGATTTACTGGGTAGGAGTACAAGCAAAAGAGCTTGATTAATTTGGTAATATTACCCACTATCGAAAAATTGATAGCTTAATTCCAAAGTAATATAGTCAAGCTGGAGAAAATATTGCCCACTATCAAACAATGATAGCTTAATTCCAAAGCAAACATTACTCACAAAAGGGGACCAAAATTCAATCCAAGAACAAATTGGAGAGAAACAGTCAAACAAGACTCATCCCAATGAGGAAATATCTTAATTGGGGAATTTCCATCCAGATAATAAACTGGGGAGGAAACTGAATCAAAATCATCCACGAGAAGCAAACTCAGTGGGGAAATAGAAAGGATAAACATTTTATGCTTAAGGGTTGACACTCTAAACTTGAAAGGAAAACCACACATATACTCTGTGGGGAAAAAATCACACTAGAGAGCGGGGAACAAAGATAAATGCAAGAAAAAGATGTTATGCTCATGCGTATGAATATGCTGACAAAATAGACATAAAGATAAGCAACGTGTGACACAAACACCACAATAACCGGATACTCGGCTAACCAGGGCAACAAGTCCGGGGACCATGCTGGAGATTCGATTCGAAATCCTGCAGGGGAATATCAAAAAAAACATCAAAGGAATAAAATCCTACTACAAGGCATAACTCAGATTGGGGAAAATGATCACACTAAAATTCACCGTATTTATGACTCCGATTTCGCATGCATTCTTAGCTTTTATTGTTGTTTTGCTTTGTTATTGCTTTGTTTTCTTATGTTTTCAGGTTTTTATAATAATCGGAGCTTGAATCGGGAAAAGGAGCGAAAAAGGAGTGAAAACGGACGAAAACCTAGAAATTCAGCGTTTTGCACTTACGGCACCCACCGTGGCGGGCGCCATGGGGTTAGCCATGACGTGGCCACGTCTCAAGACCACTCCTCAACCTCCAAGACCCACGATCCCCACTCCACAATCCCCTGTAGGGACCATGGCGGGCGCCATAGGCCTGTGGCGGGCGCCACAAGGCCAAATTCCATAACCTCCACTTTTTAGTGGAGGGGCATCCCAGTCATTTCATGCTTTCAGTTTTCCTATAAATAGGACCTTAGATTTTTGTTTTTCTTCATCCAGAATTAGATTTCTCTAGGCATATATCAGTTATAAAGCAGTTGCCATTCCACATCGGGGTGCCTCTGCAATCGAGTAATCGAGTCTGTAATCTGTCTGTGCGATCGAGTTTTGGAGCACTCTGGAGGAAGTTAATCCTGCCGCCATTTTAATTCAAGTTCGTATTTTACTTTATTTATTTCTGCATTGCTTTACTTTTATTTATTATCCGCACTCGCACTTTACTTTGTTTATTTCCCGCACTCGCACTTTACTTTGTTTATTTCCCACACTCGCACTTTACTTTGTTTATTTCCCGCACTCGCACTTTACTTTATTTATTATCCGCACTCGCTTTAAATTCATTTACTTTCCGCACTCGCACTAAATTACTTTTATGAAAAATTATAAAAATAATATTTACTTTATCATGTCTAACTAATTCCATAAAGGTTAGAATGTAAGGATCGTAATTAAACCAGTAATCAGTATAATTGTTCGTGGAAACACCTAAGGGCTATTTTATCTTTCAATTCAAGTAATTGTTTTTAACTATTTCAAAAATAGCCAAAAGCGCTTTGTATAGTTCATTAGGAGTTTTTAGATTAAAAAGAAAAGAGATTTTAAAACGATTTTCGGACGCGTTATGAGATTTAGAGTCTGGTTCACAAGAACCTCTTTTTGCTAAGAAGTCCAGGTTAAAATACTTTTCAACTGAGTCAAGATACTATATTTCTTAAAAATAGGTTTACTACTCTAACGCAGTACGCACCTTTTTATCCGTGACAATAGGAGGGGTTGATTAGAGAGTACAACTCGGTTCTGAATACGCGAAAGCGACAGTTCCTGTTAAATTAGTTCTTTTCAAAGGAGAAAACATTGCCCATAAGTAGTTCCATTAACAAGTACTGGATTATCATTGATTACGTAAATTACATTCGAGCCTGTCTTTTATTTATTATTTAAAATTATTATTTTATTTACCATTGCACCCTTACTAAAACCCTTAAAAATAGTTGCCTTAGATAAACACCATAACAACAGGTACGATAGATTGACACTTGGTCTCTGTGGATTCGACAATCTTTTATATTACTCTGACGTGTTCGTACACTTGCGAAAAACACGCATCAGAAAACAACTGCTAGGGATCCAGTCCACAAAGCAATATTCAAGAATCCATAAAAGGATAACATCAGAAAATTCCACTATTAGAGGATAACATGTCGAAGATATCTCAACAACTCAAAATCTTCCATACTCTGGGGGAAAAGGGAAATGTCGCTGTTAAACTCTGATGGGGATGAATATCTTCATAAATCTGTATGAGGAAACAAAGTAAAGATCTACCAGTGATGCAAATAAAACATAGCCTGCTGGAGTATCAAACATCAATCATCAACTCTGCATAGGAATACGACCTTGCTGAGGAGAGGTAAAAATATGTCGGGGATGGGGAATACTTCCACGATCCATGTTGGGGACAAAAATGTTCTTAATCAAACTCCTGTAGGGAATTATCATCATACTATTCCTACTCCATTCGGGGAAAGAGTTATACCACTCTCACTCTACTTAGGGAAAGGAGTTATGCCACTCCTGCTCTGCTTAGGGAAAGAGTGCAAAACTTGCCAAAGATAAAAAAATAGAGATCTGTTGGAAACCATCACACGCAGATTTACTAGGGATCTATGAAGATCTTTCATCACTGAACATTTGGACTTTTCGACCCACGGGGAATACCAGAAGTTAACATCATAGCAAATCACAGTTACGAGCGATTTTAAATCAATAATCACCAACATGTGAAAGAAAACCTCTAAACTGATTGATATACCCATACTTCTGCTAAGGGATGCAACCAACTTATGCTGAGGAGCAAAGACTTGGCCGAGAGCTTCCAAGACTTTTCAAGTCAAGGGTAAACTGCTGAGGAAGAGATCAAAACTCAGCTGGGGATTTTCTAGGATATACCTTCCAACAACTCTTCTAGGGGAAAGGAACATAATTAAGAGTATTTACAATCCTTGCTCATGCTGGTTGCTGGGGAACAAAACATCATTAACATCGACATGCCAGGACCAATCAAAAATTCCTTAAGGACACAAACGGATCAAACCCTGCTTTGGGAGAGACAAGTTACACATATTCAGACTTTACCATCCCTGGAATCACTATTGATATCCTTTCTTTGTTCACAAATCAAGAGAAAATGTTTTTATAATCTTCAAATATTAAATTTATTAAATTTGTTTCAAAAATCATCATCAACAATAAATTGAAATTTTGTAAACATAAACAATATAAAGAGTTTCAAAAAATTGGATAAAAGCTCAAATTTATTGATAGAATGGTAGTCAGCAAATGGCGGGACTGCATAGATCATTACAAGTTTGAAAATGGTAAATACATGGAAAAGGGCTACATTGAAATACAATGATCACTATTCTCACTATCAACTTTGAATTCCACTGTGCCCGAAAATTCAATCAAGGATGAGTGAATAAGAATCTTTGATGGGCATTTCTTCTGAAGGATAGAATCTGAAATCCTCGGTCGTTACAAGTGATCCAATCTGTCGATGTAGTTACTTGCCATGTTCCCAAACTTTTTCCTAGATTGTCCTTTCAGGTTTTCAATCTACCGGGATAATTATTTCTGTTTTTGTCTCTAATTTTTTCCTGGACCGCCCTTTCGGGTTTTCAATCCACCGAGACGCTCATTTTTCCTAAGCCGCCCTTTCGGGTTTTCAACTTAGCGAGCTGTTCTTTTATTTATTTATTTTTATTTTTTTAGGCGAAGTATTTCTTGACTTCATCCGCATTCACAGGACGAGTGATCTCCTCACCATCCATAGTTGTAAGAATTAATGAACCGCTAGAGAAGGCTTTCTTGACAACATATGGGCCATCATAGTTCAGAGTCCACTTGCCTCAAGAATCTGTAATGAAAAACTGGATCTTTTTGAGCACGAGGTCGCCTTCTCTGAATACACGAGGTTTGACCTTCTTGTCAAAAGCTTTCTTCATTCTTTGCTGGTACAACCGACCATGACACAAAACTGTTATTCTCTTTTCCTTAATCAAATTCAACTGATCAAATCTACTCTGACACCATTCAGCCTCAGTCAACTTGGCTTCCATCAGAACTCTCATTGATGGGATCCCAACCTCAACGGGGAGCATTGCTTCTGCACCATAAACAAGTAAGAAAGGGATTACCCCTGTTGAAGTGCAGACAGATGTACGATACCCATGCAAATAAAAATTGAGCATCTCATTCCAGTCCTTATATGTCACAACCATCTTCTGAATGATCTTCTTAATGTTCTTATTTGCAGCTTCAACAACCCCATTCATCTTCGGTCCATAAGGAGGAGAATTATGGTGTTGAATCTTGAATTCTTTACAAAGCTCTTTCATCATCTTATTATTCAAGTTTGAACCATTATTAGTAATGATTCTATTCGGAACACCATATCTGCAGATAACGTTATTCTTGATAAACCGAACCACAACTTGCTTTGGTCACATTAGCATACGATGCCGCTTCCACCCACTTGGTGAAGTAGTAAATTTCCACAAGAATAAAACGATGTCCATTCGAAGCCTTGGGTTTAATCATGCCAATCATGTAAATTCCTCACATAAAGAAAGGCCACAAGAAAGAAATTACATTGAGATGAGTTGGTGACACATGAATATTATCAGCATACACTTGGAACTTATGGCACTTTTTCACATACTTGCAACAATCAGATTCCATTGTCAGCCAATAGTAACCTACTCTCAACATCTTTTTAGCCATTGCATGCCCATTAGCATGAGTACCAAAAGTCCATTCATGAATTTCTTTCATTAATATGTCTGCTTCGTGTCTATCCACACATCTAAGCAAGACCATGTCGAAATTCCTTTTATAAAGCACATTTCCATTCAGGAAGAAATTGCCTGCCAATCTCCTCAAAGTCCTCTTATCTTTATCGGATGCCCCAAGTGGGTATTCCTGACTCTGTAGAAAACATTTAATATCATGATACCAATACTTATCATCATGGACCTCTTCAACTGCAAACACATGAGTTGGTCTTTCAAGTCGCATCACCCTGATCATGGGAACATCATTCCACTGATACACCTTTATCATAGAAGCTATAGTTGCCAAAGCATCTGCCATTTGATTCTGATCACGAGGAACATAATGAAACTCGACTTTAGTGATGAAAGTTGATATCCTCCTGGCATAATCTCTATAAGGGATCAAGTGGGTTGATGAGTTACCCACTTACCCTTGATCTGATTGATTACTAAGGCAGAATCTCCATACACGTTAAGATGCTTAATCCTCAGATCAATAGCTTCCTAGAGACCCATAATACAAGCTTCATACTCAACTTCATTATTGGTACAAGGAAAAGTCAACATTGGCGCAAAAGGAATATGTGAACCATGGGGAGTAATGATCATGGCCCCAATTCCTCTTCTGCATGCATTCACAACACCATCAAAAACTAAACCCCATCGAGATCTAGGCTCCGGCCCTTCCTTAATCAAAGGTTCATCACAATCTTTCATTTTCAAATACATCACATCCTCATCTGGAAAATCAAACTTGATTGGCTGGTAATCATCAATTGGTTGATGTGCCAAATGGTCAGCCAAGATACTACCTTTTATAGCTTTTTAAGCTCGGTACTCCATATCATATTCTGACAACAACATTTTCCATTGAGCAATCCTCCCAGTCAAAGCAGGATTTTCAAATATATACTTGATCAAATCCATTTTAGAGATCAACCAAGTTGTATGATTCATCATATACTGGCGAAGACGCTTTGCAGCCCAAGCTTAGGCACAACACATTTTTTCAAGCATGGAATACCGAGACTCACAATCAGTGAATTTCTTACTCAAGTAGTAAATTGCATATTCTTTTCTTCCAGATTCATCTTGCTGACCAAACACACAACCCATGGAATCTTCCAGCACAGTCAAGTACATGATCAGCGGTCTACCTTCCACCGGAGTAGACAAAATAGGAGGTTCAAGCAGATATTCTTTGATACTTTCAAACGATTTCTGACAATCATCTGTCCAGACACAACCTTTGTCTTTCCAAAGCAACTTGAAAGTCGGAGCACATGTGGCAGTCATGTGAGAGATAAACCTCGAAATATAATTCAAACGACCCAAGAATCCTCTTGCTTTTCAGTTCTCGGAGAAGGCATTTCCCGAATAGCTTTCACTTTATTAGGATCAACTTCAATGCCTCTTTGGCTGACAATGAAACCTAACAACTTTCTAGAACGTACACCAAACGTGCACTTATTCAGATTCAAATGAAGCTTAAACTTCCTTAACCTTTGAAACAACTTCAGCAAATGTTCAAAATGATCTCCTTCAGTCCTCGACTTAGCGATCATATCATCAACATATACTTCAATTTCTTTATGCATCATATCATGGAAAAGTGTGGTCATAGCTCTTTGGTATGTCGCACCAGCATTCTTCAATCCAAAGGGCGTCACTCTGTAGCAGAATGTTCCCCATGGTGTAATAAAAGTGGTATTTTCCATGTCCTCAGGTGCCATCTTTATTTGATTATAACCAGAAAATCCGTCCATAAAAGAGAACACATCAAACTTAGCCGTATTATCTATCAACACATCAATGTGTGAAAGTGGAAAATCATCTTTTGTACTGGCTTTATTCAAATTTCTGTAATAAAACACATTCGGACTTTTCCGTCTTTCTTTGGAACAGGCACAATATTGGCCACCCATTGAGGATAATTAGATGTCACAAGAAAACCTGCATCAATCTGCCTTTGAACCTCCTCTTTGATCTTCACTGCCATATCAGGATGAGTTCTTCTCAACTTTTGCTTCATAGGTGGACATTCAGGTGTAAACACCCCAAATTTTCCCTCTCTTTTTTTTCTCACACCATGGCTTGTGATCTTTCATGTTTGCATAAGTTTAAGCATATCATCTCATGTTGCATATTTGTTCCATCTGCATATTTCAAGATCATCTGCATCTAGGGTTTGTGATCTGAGCAATCCAATGATTCATCTGAGCCACTCCAAAGGCCTCCAAGTATTCCAAGAGGGCCCATATGTGTTCAATCATCATTTCATGTCCCTCAAAGTTCAAAGAAGTCAAGAAATCACAAGAACTGGCAAGGCATGGAAGCAGAGCTAGGGTTTTCACTGCACAGATGACCAAAATTAGGATTTTGGTTTCAGAGGCCTTAATTCCAAATTTTTGGATCATTCTTGTTTCTAATGTTCTTAAGATGTTATAAGGATCATGTGTACCAAGTTTGATGAAGAAATTCATTGTGGAAGTCATTTGTTCACTGGGTAACTTCTTGAGCAAGTCAAAGCAAAATCAGGGCATCTGAGGCCCTCAACAATGGAACCAAAGTGATATTTTCATCAAATTGAATTTATATGTTCTTTATTTGATCATTGAGGTGGTTAGAAGTTCACAAAGTTGAAGAATTTTGAGCTAATTGCCAACTTGCTATTTTTGGAATTGACTTGTAATGTAAACTTTCCATTTTGGGAAAGTTTTTCAACCTCCTCTTTTTGATTCAAAAATGCTTCAAATGAAAAATTGTTGGTCATGAAAGTTGTAGATTGGAAAATTCCCTTTTCAAAAAGTACAAGAACTTGATCTAATTCAACATAGAACTCAAGATATGGCCTTGCAAAGTTGGCAAAAATCACATAATTTTCACTTTCATACCAAAGAGGGATTTTTGCAATTTCACATGCCAAGCTATTTTGTGACCTCTAATGCATCTCTAGGCATCATACAAACATAGTACAATGCATTGTGACCAGAATTGCCCAAAGAATCACAAGTTTTCATGGCTTGCATCACAAGAAATCACAAAGGGGCAAAATTGCATAACACTTGCAAAATCTCTTGCAGCCATGCTTCCACTTGTGACAGCTGCATAACATGAATCCCATGGCTCTCCTTGAACCAAGCTGAGGCCAGACATGCCCTTGAACAACTCCTGCCATAGCCCATACCTCAAGTACACACAAATTGACTTTTTTGCAACTTGCCCATACCAATCACCACAGGCCACCACCCACTCTCTGGCCAATAGAGACATGTTTTGTGTACCAAAAACAAGCCATTTCACATAATCTTGGAGCTCAGAACCATACACAAGCCAAGTTTCACAAAATCACCCTCAACCTTCATCTCTTCGAAACACACTGCACAAGCCTCAAACATCCAATATTTTTCCACAAACCAACTCAAAATCATCTCAAGATCATTTCCCAACCATTGCCAAGCCCTAAAAGTCAGCCAAACACAAACACGATTTTGGACCAGCTGAGTTGCAATCTCTCAAACCAAGACATATAAACTCTTGCAAAGCTTCTCAACATCATCAAGGAGTTCATTGGGGTGGATTTGCACAGGAGAAGAGGCCAAAAAGCTCCAAAAGTGAAAGCTCCAGCTCAGGTAGTCACCTTCAAACTTTTTTCCAGAACCTCTCTTTTATGTTATAGAATGATTCTACATGCTCCCCTGATTACCATGATATGATTTGTTTTGAAAATGGTTGAGTTTTAAGCATTTCACGAGCTTCTGAAATTTTTGATTGCTTTTCCGTTTTGCTTTGATTCATGCTGTTCATGTGAAATAAATGGATTTTGTTGGTTGATTCATGTTTAAAGTTGTGTGAGGATCATTTCTGGAGAGTTTGAGGCATTTTTATGGCGTTTTGAGAGAGATAGGGAAGAAGAGTGACCAGAGCTTGATCCGGTCACCTGAATGTCATTAGGGCTAATTAGGGTTTTAGTTTTCCAGATTGAATGCTAGCCCTAGGATCTTGTTTAATTAGCGTGTGTACATTAGCCCATTAACTTAAGCCCTGATTAATTAATATAAAACTTGTTTAATTTGGCAGTTTAAACCTCAGCCCTTAAGATGCGCGCCAGGTCTTTCCCTCCATCCCCAGTTTGAATCTGAGCCACAGGATGCGCTTACTTTTCCTTTTAATTGATTTTTGATTCATTTTTCTTGTATTTTCCTTATCATTTTATTTAAAATACCAAAAAACATCCAAAAAATATTATTTTCTGCATTTATATTCCAAATATTTTTCTTCATCCAAAAACATTTTTACGTTGATTTTTTTTGCATTTAAAAAGCATTTTTAAAATATTTAAATGTTTATTTTAATTAATTAATGCAAATTAATTAATTAAAATACCATTAAGGTTTCTAAAAATCACCAAAAAATTCACATTGCATCTTAAGACATTTAGAAACATTTTCAAACCCTTCATACAAATTTCTTTTTGGTTTTGAACCTACTTTGACATTTTCTTTGAATTTAGGGTTCATAAAATCCCTTTTTTAGAACTCTAACTTTGAAAAATCTTTTCTGCCTAACCATGAAGGGTTTGATGATGATTCTTTTTGCATTGTTTTCCACATATCATGTAGTATCTAGGATATTTTTGTCATGAATTTATCTTTCATTTTCAAATTGATTTGCATTTTCCCTTTTAAGGTACCCAAAAACCCTAGCTAATTTAGAAAAATCATAACTTTCTTTAGATTAAGAGTTAGACCTTCTCCTTTGGGGTGTGATATCATATGGGGTTAGGGTTTGTTTAAGCTCATTTACAAATTTTTATCATGACATATGCTTCTTTTTTGATCATTTGCATCTCATCCTTTCATGTAACCTTAATTTTGCACCTTCATTTGCATTCATCTTGCATATGCATCCATACATGAACTTTCCATGAAATTTCATGCATTCACATGTCATATTAGACATCTTAAGACATGTTAGATTCATGCTTGATCATTTCTTCATTCATTTTCCATGATTTGCATTCATTTCCTTTCATTAAACTTCATGAACTTTCAAACTTCAAAGCATGCTTCATTTGCATCCATTCTCTTGTATGACCATTTATTGCACTTTGTATGCCTTTGCATCATGTCATAGCATCATTTGCATCATATGTATGCTTCTGGTTTTGGTCTTTGCCTTTTCATATGCTTCATTCCATCTCACTTCTTTCTTTATGCATTTTGTGCTAACATTTTCATGTGGTAAGTTAACTTGGGAAGTGGATTTGCCTTCACTTCTTATTTCTCTTCATCTTCTTCATATGCATCTTTGCTGCATTTTTCACTGTCTTTTAGTAGGCTTGCTCACTCATGTTCATCTCTCACTTTCTTTCTCTAAGTCACTTATCTTCTTCAATGAAGTAAGTAACTTGTTCTTCTTTCTCATCCTCCTTCTTTCTGCTTCTTCCATTGGTGGCTTCCTTGAAGATCTTTCCTAAGCCTTACAAACCATAGGAACATCCAAGAATGATAATAATTAAGGTTGTGATTAGTCCCCCTTAGTCTTTACCTTTGAGTCTTCTTTGTGTCTCTCTTCTCATCTCATAATTAGAGACTAAACCTTTAAGGCTTTAGGATTTTGGAATTAGGGTTATGCCTGCATCCTTCTCTTAGGATGGAGTGTATAACTTTAATCCCAAGTGTTAAACCCTTAATTTGTTTAAACCTCTTAATCAATCCACTTAATAATCATTAAGACATTAACCTGTAACTTGGGCCTTACATTAGGGTTCTAATTCTTCCTTTATTGGTTAAGAAGGACTAACCCTAGTGTTTAATGGACAAGTCCCCCTCAAGTTGTCTTGCAAACAATAAAACTCACTTCTTAATATCATCTCTTGATTAAAATCCACTTAATAAAGGATTTGTTTTGTCATGAATTTAGTCCCTAATCATGGATTAAGTTGAGGTATCTTCCTCAACTTAAGTGTGCTCATCTATTATCCTTCTATTAGGATGGTGTAATGAATTCACTAATCCTTGATTATGGCTTAAACTCATTACTTAACACTAAACAAAAACCCAAAAACATCTAAATAATCACAAGTAGGTTAATGATCTTAATCCTACATCATCATGGCAATTAAGTTGAGATGTTTATCTCATACTTAAATTATTCTCATTATCCCTAATCAGGGAGGATATAATGAGTTTACAAGCCTTTGGTTTAGGCTTAAGCTCATTAACTTATGACAAACACCAAAAACAAATAAAAGATTGAAAGCATAAAAAACAAACAATAATCGTATCCTTCGGGATTCTTTTCTCATCATCTTCAATCACAAACGAGAACTCGCTTCTTCCGTCTAATGCAAGACAGTTAGCACTTGAGCTAGACAAGTCATACACTTGAGCATAGACAAGCAAGCAGTTCACAGTCAATTCATCTTTCAGTCTCTTTGAGTCGAACTATGGTGTTCTGACTTCCTCATTGCACGAGAGGATACGTAGGTATAACTTAACAACTTATCGAACAAAAGTCTCTTTGTCATCCCCCTCTTTCAGCATTCTTTAAAAGCCTCAGCTCCTGAGCATTCACCATTTTGCACTGACACTTGTATATTCTCTTCCAGCTTTTGCACACAGATAGAACAGACACCTACCCCTTTAAACACAATCTTTTAAGCGTGGATCCCATCGAGTATGACGGACAATCTGGGTGCTAATACCTTCCCAGGTTGTAACCAACCCCCTTTCTCAGTTTCTCTGGTTCGCAACCGTCTTATCCATATCTTTTTCTAGGTTTATGCAGCATTACCTTTCCTTCGGGATAAAAATGCCTAGCTTGCGACTCTATTCAGTTCATTTCATTTCTCCTCTCGCTGACCGTTCGCGCTTGTACCAGGATGCAAATCTTTGGGAGCGACATCGGGCTTCAACGACAATCTATGCTCCACAATATCAGTATCAAGAGCTGGCATGTCTTGATAAGACCAAGCAAACACATCAACATACTCTCTAAGAAGCTCTACAATTCTCTTCTTAACATCAGGACCAAGCAATGCTCCAACTTTGACTTCTTTCTTATCATCTTCAGAACCCAAGTTGACCATCTCTATAGACTCTCCATGAAGATGAATAACCTTCTCCTCGTGCTCAAGCAACCGAGAAATATCATCAGGAATCTCTTCAACATCCTCTTCCTCAGCTTCAAACACAGGGAATTCAAAGTTGGGAGTGGGCATAGGATCATTGTTTTCAATGGGTTTATCAATCAATCTGCACAATGATTTTATTTTTATTTTAGAGTATGAACAAAAGTGCAAACATTATGCAGATAAACAGTGGTTATTTTTATTTTGGGTTTTTTATGTTACCATTTTTCAGAATAAAGCAAAAAGGAAAAACAGATATGGAAATAACAAATTAACATTTTATTGATGATGATAAAATTTGAAACAAAGCTCGCCAAACATCATTTTCACCTTGGGCAGAGTGAAAGGATTTTTTGAAAGAAAATAAAACAAATTACTTTGAAGCATGAACAATAGAAGGAACATCAACAGAAACCCAGTTCTTGCAAATATTTCCGTGCGTAACAAAGTTAGGCATTTCTTCATCTTCATCATCTTCAATGATGGCAGCAGCGGAATGATCGTTGATAAATCCAGCACTTCGGAACCCTTCCTGAATAGTCTTCGGGTCATGGAGAACCACACCTGGTGTAAAACCAATACTGAATCCTTCTTTGTTGTCAACAACATCAATAATTCGACACCAACCATCAGATCGACCAGTTTTGAGTACGCGCAGAGCATCCTTGAGAGAAGACATAGGCATGGCATTCTTCTTAGCAGCATTATCAACAATAGAAAGAGCCTGAAATGAAGTTCCCACCTTTTCTTCAGCATCAATATAGCAAAAAGATGACAAATTACTCACTAGCATTGCCTTTTCACCGCCAATAGTCACTAATTTACCATCTTTCAGAAACTTCAGCTTCTGATGGAGAGTAGATGTCACAGCTCCTGCCTCATGAATCCAGGGTCTTCCAAGGAGACAACTATAAGCGGGACGTATATCCATTACTTGAAAAGTAATTTGGAATATAAACGGTCCAATCAGAATAGGAAGATCAACTTCACCAATCACAATCTTCTTTGATCCGTCAAAAGCTTTCACAATATTCCCACTATGTCTCATGGGAGAACCTTGGTACGCAAGCCTTGACAAAGTCGACTTCGGCATCACATTCAGAGAAGATCCAATATCAACTAGCACCTTAGACATAGCATCTTTCTGACAGTTCACTGAAATATGGAGAGCCAGATTATGGTTCCTTCCTTCTTCCGACAAATCATCATCACAGAAACTCATATTGTTGCATGATGTGATATTAGCTACAATAGTATCAAACTGATCAACAGTCACATCATGGTCAACATAAGCTTGATCAAGAATCTTCTGCAAAGACTGCCTATGAGCCTCAGAGCACATCAAGAGTGATACAACACATATTTTCGACGGAGTATGCAACAACTGCTCAGTAACGTTGTACTCGCTTTTCTTTATCAATTTTAACACCTCATCTTCACTATCACCAAATTGGCCTGATCGGGAAACAACATCCATAATCTGTTTACTCGCACTTATATCTTCAACTCTCTTCGGGGGATCCGAAGCATAAACTCTACCACTTCGAGTAACCTTTGTCACATCAGCAATGCTGACCACAGACCTTGGAGAAGGAATAGGAACCTCCTTACCATTTTCTATCATCGTAATATTATACCGGTACAGAACAACTTTATCAGACTCATATGGCATTGGACCAGGAAAATTGATCACCAAGGGAGTAACAACATATTTGCGGCTATCAAAAGAAATAACCACCTTCTCAGGAATAACCTTCTCAGGAATATTGAACTGAGGCACAATAACATTCAGTTCATTTTCATACTCATCCCTGTTTGTTGTCACCTCTATCAACTTATTGTCCATCATCTTTTGAATGTCTCTTAACAATCACGCAACCACGAGGGTTCACCGAGCAAATGCAACAACCAGCATAATCGTGATCAATATCATGATATTCACTTAGGAAAGCATGCATCTCAACCAAAGATCTTCGAATATGGCAGACTTCATAAATCTTGAACAAACCAGGACAACCATCAACCATATTCACAGACGTATTACCATGCTTCGGAAGCGAATTTGTCTTCACATTTGGATTAACATCATTGAAGGACAAAACATTGCAACTTATCAATTTTTGCACTTCAAACTTCAAGGGATAACAGTTCTCAATATCGTGCCCCGGGGCACCTTAATGAAAAGCACAGTGAGCCTCTGGCTTATACCACCATGGGATAGACTCTGAAACTGGAGGTGGAGAACGTGTGTGTACAATATTCTTCGCAATCAAAGAAGGAATCAAATACGCATACAACATTGGAATGGGATCAAAACTTGGCTTAGCACGAACCTGCTGATTACCACCCTATTGCACAGAAGGTTGTTGATAACGAGACTGATACTTTGGAGTTGTTGGAAAAGTTGGAGTCACATTAATCATCGGAGTTACAGAAGCTACATGCTACTGATGACAATTCTTACGACCACGAGGTCTTCTGTAACTTTCAAGAAGATTATTAAATGCATCAGTCTCAGGAGGAGGAGGATGATAACCATTAGGAATGAAATCAACCGGCATGCCCCACGGTGTACTAATAGGCATGCGATGGTGAGGAGAAAGAACTGTCTCAACAGGAATTGATGCAGTAACAATCTCAGAGATGACTGTATTTTGAATAGGAGAATTAGGAGGAGGTGGTTGATTCTGAGCAGCCACCAAGCTTTCCATCATGGCAGTAACTATTTCCAAGCTTTCCCTCAGATATGTAACTTCCTCGCGCAGCTTGCGATTCTCTTGTTGTAAGGTTTCCGACATCTTCTTCCGATTAGCCCAAGTATAAACTTTGTGAGTCAGCCTGACAGGAGAACTGAATGAAGACCAAGAAACAACATAAGATCCTCGAACAACACTAAAAAAAGCAAGACAAATGCGGGTATGATGCATGGTATGCGTATGCAAATGCAAAGATTTGAAAGGACTATAAGATAAATTGCAATATTTATAAAGAAACACTTTTTGAAGTACTTAAAAAAAACTCATTCCCATTAAAATCAAAGTAAGTATTACAAGTGAAGTACAAGCCTCAACAATCCTAATACATGAGAGAAAAAGTAAACTAGGCCTAGGGGATCACATCCGAAAAAGATCTGAATCCCAGGTGGTACTTCATGTGAATCCTCTTAATCTCTTTCTTGTACCGATTCTCCATGTCATCCTTATCATTCACCAACTGGTCAACAATGGTCTTCCAAGCGCCGGAAGTAGGAGGAATGGTAGATGGAGTACTAGTGGAAGATAAATCCTCTCTTAGCCTCTTCGTAACACGCCGCTCAAGTAACTCAATGAGATCACCCTTCTCCTTCAGTTGCTCTTGCATCGTCGTCTTCTCAAGTAGCCATTCTTATTTCTCTCTCTTCATCTTGTCCAACTCTTCTTGAAGAGCAACCTTCTCATCAACGGGAGGAAGAAAAGTGGACAATGGTAATATAGGAAACAAAGGCTCCTCGGGTGGATAAGGCATCTTGAGCTTGGAAGCCCTAGATCGAACCCACTGGATGTAACACTCGGAGGGAACAAGATGTTGTCTTCCCAATTGACCCTTCTCTTTCCGATGAACCGCATGCCAAGAATGAACAATCCTTTTCTTCATTTCTACATAATCTGCACCATTAAGAAAGAAGAAACGGGATAAGGAAATGTTGTTTGGTACGTCCTTCAAACAATATCCCAACTGTCGCCTAGCAAGAATAGGGTTGTAACTAATTCCCCCACGTGTACCAAGAAGATGTACATTAGGAAATTCTCGACAACTATCAATAAGCACTCCAGTATCATAATGGGAACAATACGAAGTCATATCCTTATGAGAAAGTGACATAATCCTTTGAGACCATCTTCGCTTCTCTCTATTATCCTTGAAGGCATCAGACTTTGGTAGGTGCGAAATAAACCACCTATAAAGAAGAGGCGCACAACACACAATCTCTCCATCACCTTTGGAGGTCCTATAATGAAAGGCATGATACATGTCTCCAAGCAAAGTAGGTACCAGATTCCTTTTCAAGAAAATATGAATGGCATTCTCGTCCACAATACCATCTAAGTTAGGAAACAAGATGATCCCATAAATGAGCAAAGCAAGAATAGCCTCAAACACATCCTTATGACCCAAAGTAAGAGAAGTAGAAGCTTTCCCCGTCAAGAAATTAGCATTAATACCACAAACACTCCCTTTTGGAAGAAACTTCCCATTAAGATCAGACTCCTTGAGAAAAAGGGCTTTGGCGATGACTTTGGTCATAAGCTCCTTCTCTAAACCACTGAAAAGAAATTCCTTGTCCAAAATAGGTAGACCCATCCAATGAGAGTACTCCTCCAAAGTCGGTACAAGCTGATAATCCGGAAAGGTGAAACAATGATGCAACAGATCATAAAACTGAGCTAAGGTAGGGAGAATCCCCTCTGGTACATCGGTATCCAAAATAAACAAGAGCTTTACGTAACACTTCTGGAACTCCTGGGTGTCAACCACAAATGCTCCTAGTTTTCTCAACTCTACTGTATTACGATTTTTGAAGGTTTACTTCTTTGTGTTCCTCCTTTCAAAATTCATAACAATAGATATCTGAAATTTTGCAAAAGTTCCTTATGAGTCCCTTGAAAGCTCAAAAACAATGCTCATGAATGTATGATGGCATGTATGCAACAACCACAAACAAGATCACACAAAGCACACAGGTTTAGGTTCCGAGTCACAAGCATGAAGTCAATGTAACAGAACACCAACCCACACAGGTAAGTACTAAAGTTTTGTCTTCATTGTACATGCAGAAAACCAAAAGGGTGCTAACAGAGGTGCCAGGAGTTAACAAACATCTTTAGAATATTATTGGTACGTTGGATTACTCCACAACCAATAAAATTCTTAAAATAAACCTCGTCCGAGTGTAGTATCGCGTGACAACCACCTTAGGTTTACACCCAGATAGTTTCTGCACTACGTTCCTAAATTTGCTTGGATGGGTTAAGGGTTCTACGGTCCTCAGTATGATCAGCTCAAGGTCGGAAAATAATGCCACATATGATTATTCATTATGACATTGATAATCCAAGAGAGCCTAACCGAGTGGAGATTATCAAATTGATATAGCTTTGGACTACTCCATCGCTTATCGCTTTGAATATTGTCGTCCTATCATAAGTTCAACTCAGATCTGGGTTAGAATCTATCTCACTCACAGAGGATCACCAAAACCGAAACAGAACAAACAAATAACAAACAAATCAAACCAAAGCAATAAATAAATCAAAGTAGGTCGAATCCACTTAGAGATTACTCCCCAGCAGAGTCGCCACTTTTCTGTAGCGGTAAAAACATGAGTGTAAGTTATTGGTTAACTCAACTCAAAGTAAACAGAGTCGCCACCGCGCTTTTATTTTATTCCAAGAGGAAAAGGAAAAAAGAGCGAATAAATCCTAATGAATCTAAAAGTAAAAAGCTAAAGAAACACAACAGAGAAACAGGTAAGGGGATAGGTTTCACAATGGGAAGGTTTTACGCACCCAAAATGTATGTGGTACTCCATGGGAGCCCTTTGAAAAATTTACTGCTTTTGGTTTGAAAATGGTTTTAAAAAATGAGAGTGGAAAGGTGAGAGAAAGAATTATTTTTTTAATATTTTTGTGTTTGGAGAGGTTTACCACCTTATGCCTACGTACCCACAAAGTGCAATGCAAGATCAAAACCCCGTAGTTCGTGGTACAAATAGTGAAAAGGGTGGGTTATGATTCATTTTATTAAGTGAAGAGAATTTGTCATCTTCAAGTGGATAGCCAAACAAATCTACCATGAGAATGAAGGCATGGACTCATACATCATTATGGGGAGGGCGCCAACTCGGATAAAATCAACGAGTATGCCACTAAACCCCCAAAAATGACAAGAGACTCAATTACATCAAACTACAACCATGGAGATTGAGAGACTTGCACCCGACTAAAGAATAATGACTCGTAATCGACACTTTTTAAAAGAAGAAAACAAAAGTGCACAAAGGCACAAAACAACTTGAATGAGTTTGATTCTTTTTTATTTTTTTGAATTAAGGTCAACATGATTAGATTAATTGATTAAAAAAAAGAAAAGAAAAACAAAGTAAAAGCCACTTGACAAAAGTCAAGGTTTTGGTTTGTTAAAGAGGTGATGATTTTGTTTTTTAAAAAAGAATCCTTTGAAAAAGGGAGAAGTTTTTGAAAATTAAAGAATGGGAGGAGATGAAGGGACTATCCTAAAAAAGAAAATAAGGAGATAAGGGAAGAAAGATCTAACCAAACTTGATGACATTCCAAATTATGAGCATAAGAATTCCATCCTTATCAGCTAGCAAATGGCCAAATAAAGGCTAAATCCAACTTCATGAAGATCAAAGCAAGGGGAAGGGATCCTAAAATCTAAGTCCAACTCTTTATTCCAAAAGCCAAGGATAGTAATCAATAGTCCTCAAATTAAAGTCACAAGTCTTTTAGAAGTTTAATCCTTTATTAATGTTTTTGTGTACAAATGGACAAAAGAAAAATCAACATCAAAATAATAAGAACAAATAATAAATATGATATGGATGAATAAAGCAAAATAGAGTAAAAGCAATAAAAGTGCAAGAAATTAAATGTTAGTGACAAGAAGAAATTAAAGTGCAAGAATCTAAAATATTAATGGTAGTAATAGTATAATAATATTTACATAATAATGCTAAGATGAACTTAATCAACCACAACCAAAAAGAAAAAGTAACCAAAACCGAAAGGCAACCGGATCCGCTTAGCATCTTACACTATAGCGATTAATCAAGGCAAATCGAACTGAATTCAATGAAATTTGAAAGGCGACTGGAGGACCCAAAGCACCTACGCATCAAACATTTATAAGTATCGATTCTTAATGCAATATGATTAACCACTTTGGGATTACGCGATCAACAAGAGATCCGGTCCACGAAAGTGCAAGTACCCAATTAGATTTGTATTCCGAAGTCGGGACACATTTAGGTCTATGTTAAGCAATCGTCGAGTAATTTACGAAGTAATTACCCTACAAATAAGGCCGGCCACCACCAATTAAGGTGCATAATGTTAGTGCTAATGCATGCGAGATAAACGATATGTAAATCGCTATTCGGACGCAATACCGCACAAAACTAAAGGTGAATACCAAATTGAGCCGCACTTATGGTATTCTTCCATCCTTAAGTTTAATCACTCTTCTTGGTGGATTCAAGCATGGAAATGTATCACTAATGCAAAGTACCTTAAATGAATTGAATAATCCACTTAAAGGTAGTTTTGAATTAATAAACATTAACTACTCTAATCTAAACCCAAAGTTCATTGAAATTAAGGAGAAATCACTCCCAAAAGTGCTTGCCAAGGTAAAAATAAAAAGGAGGAAGAAGAAGAAGAAAGAGGAACCAAAAAGAGGCTTGAAACAAGCCAAAAACGCCATTCTGACTTGTGTTAACCAGTTAACCAATTGGTTAACCGGTTAATGCAAGCAGATTTTGAATAATTTGCGCTGTTTTGAAGATGGTTAACCGATTATTCAAATGGTTAACCGGTTAACGTTGTACCAGAAGCTTAAAAATGCAGAAAATTCAGCTTGATCCATTTTGAATCCTTTTCTCAAACATTTGATGATCATGATCTGAATTTGCACGAATTTTAAAACCAAAATACAGTGGAATCCCTGCAATCAAACAATAAATAAAGATCCAAAGGATCTAGAAACAAAGGCACCAAGAATCTACATCTTGAATGTTGATGGTTAATATGGGTTTATGGAGTGAGAGGAATTACCAAAGTCACTTCTTCAAATTGGACCAACACAAGCTTAGATCTACTGAAATTGAAGAACAAAAGAATGAAAGGATGAAGGTTTAGCTCAAGTAAATCAAGAATTCAATGTGAATTCTTGATATCTTCAAAAGAAAGAAAGTGAGCTTTTGAGAATTTTGGTGTTAGGGGAGTATTTTGAAAGAGGTTTTGTGGCTATCAAAAGCTTGTGGAATGAATGAAATTATGGTCCTATTTAAAGGCCTTAGGTATGGAAATTTGGTGGAATGGAGCTTGCTTTGGTAATTTGAATTTAGGTTTGGTAATTGAAATTTTGGTGGGAAATGGAAAAGAGTGGTGATTAATGAGGGTTTATGGTAGGAAATGATCAAAGTGATGCAGAGAAATCAGAAACCAATGGATCTAGAATATTCCAATTAAATAAATGATCTAAGGGTGCTGAATTTGAATAAAAAATTCAAATTTCGCACTGGTTAACCGGTTAACCATTTGGTTAACAGGTTAACCTAGCTGAAATATGAATTTTTTATTTAAACATGGTTGCTTGGTTGTTTCGGCCCGATTCTTGTTGTGCGTCGAAGAAGTAAACACACGAACCTTGGAAATCCTTTGAATGAATCATTTAACTTGGGATATCTTTGATCAGATAAATTTGAATTATTTGCGGATCAACTTCGACTTTTGTCTGTGAAATTTCGCTCGAGCTGCAGGATTACTATTTTTGGCATTTTCAATGGTTCCTCTTCCTGAAAAAATGTTAGCAAAAGGAAACAAAATATTTTTGGATTTTGATTAATGGTTAGTAAACACAAACAAATAAATTAATTAAAGACAACGGTGATCCCCTGTGAAGCATAAACCTAACCCGAGAATAACCGATTAACCAGTGTGATCTTGTTTGTATGCAAGATGCAGATGAAAATGCAAAGAAAACTTAGGGCAAAAATTAGGGTGCAACAATTCTAACCTGGAGACTGGTGCAAAGGTTTCAGTATAGTCTATTCCTTCTTGTTGACTATTGTTGCTCCCACCAAGTGACACCTGGTCAAGAGGGGTACAGACGCGAACGGTCGGCGAAAGAGGAGGGAATGAATAGAGACGCCAGCTAGGCATTTTTATCCCGAAGGAAAGGTAATGCTGCATAAACCTAGAAAAGATATGGATAAGACGGTTGCGAACCAGGGAGACTGAGAAAGGGGGTTGGTTACAACCTGGGAAGGTATTAGCACCCATATTGTCCGCCTTACTTGATGGGATCCACGCTTAAAAGATTTGTGTTTTAAAGGGGTAGTGTCAGTGCAATTTGTGTATCAAAGATGGAAAGAATGCAAGTGTCAGTGTAAAATAAATGTGGAGTGTATAAGAGAGGTGTCAGTGTAAGAACAAAATATGAAGTGCTCAAGATAATGAGGCTAAAAGAATAAAGCTGGAAGGAGGGGGAATATACAGAGACTTTTGTTTGATAACTGTTAAGTTATGCCTACGTATCCTCTCGTGCAATGAGGAAGTCAGAACACCGTAGTTCGACCCAAAGAGACTGAAAGATAAATTGACTTGTGAACTACTTGCTTGTCTATGCTCAAGCGTATGACCTGTCTGGCTCAGGTGCAAACTGTCTTACATTAGACGGAAGAAGCGAGTTCTCATTTGTGAGTGAATGAGGTGAGAAAAGAATCCCGGAGGAGACGATTATTGTTTGTTTTTGTGTTTTTAATCTTTTATTGCTTTTGGATTTGTCATAAGTTAATGAGCTTAAGCCTAAACCAAGGGTTAGTAAACTCATCACATCCTCCCTTTGATTAGGGGTAATGAGAATACCTTAAATGTGAAGTAAGCACCTCACACTTAATCACCATGATGTAGGATTAAGATCATTAACCTGCTTGTGATTATTTAGATGTTTTTGTTGTTTTTGTTTAGTGTTAAGTAATGAGTTTAAGCCATAATCAAGGATTTAATGGACTCATTACACCATCCTAATAGAAGGATAATAGATGAGAACATTTAAGCTGAGGAAGGCTCCTCAACTTAAACCATGATTAGGGATTAACCTCATGACAAAACAAAGCCTTTATTAAATTGGATTTTAGTTAATGATAAGATTAAGAAGTGAGTTTTATGGTTGGTAAGACAACTTGAGGGGGACTTGTCCATTAACACTAGGGTTAGTCCTTCTTAACCAATTAAGGAAGAATTAGAACCCTAATGCAAGACCCAAGTTACAAGCTTGATGTCTTGATGATTATTAAGTGAATTGATTAAAGGATTTAAACACCTTAAGGGTTTGACACTTAGGATTAAAGTTATACACTCCATCCTAATAGAAGGATGCAGGCATAAGCTTAATCACAATGCCTTAAAACCTTTATGGTTTAGTCCCTGATTATGAGATGAGAAGAGAAGACACAAAGATGACACAAAGGTAAAATCTAAATGGGGGACTAATCAAACCCTAATTATTATCATACTTGGAGATCCTAGGGTTAGTGAGACTTAAGAAAGAAAGAGTCTTCAAAGAGACACCAAGGAGAGAAGCAGATGAAAGGAGAAAGAAGCAGAGAGAAGCAAGACAACTTGCTTCACTTAAGAAGACAAGTTGCTTGAAGGAAGAAAGTAAGAGATGAACATGAATAAGCAAGCTCACTCCAATACACATACAAAATTCAGCAAAGAAGGCATAAAAGAGATGAAAAGAGATTGTGAGAAGTGAAGGCAAATTCACTTCTCAAAACAACTTACCACCTGAAAAGTTAGCAAAGAAAGGAAATGAAATGAAAATGCAAAGGATGCAAACCAAAACCAGAAGCACAAACATGATGTTAATGATGCTAAGAGGTGATGCAAACACATGTCAAGAGTTGTGGATGATCATACAAGGATGAGGATGCAAATGAAGCATGCTTGAACCATGAAAGTTCATGAAAGTTTAGGAAATGGTATGAATGCACAAGATGGCAAATGAAAGATGCAATGGCCAAACATGATTCTAATATGTCCTAAGATGTCTTATGAGTCATGTGGATGCACAACATGTCATGGTAAGCTCTTGAATGCAAGCAAATGAGAAATGGATGCAAAGAAAGGCACAAATTAGGGTTTATGCACAAGACACAAAGCAAAAATTCAAAATGGAAGATAAATGCAAAACAAATGGAAGATAAATGCAAAACAAATTGAAAATGGAAGATAAATTCAAACCAATTTTACCCTAGAAACTACATGCTATGAAGGTTGCAATGCAAGAAGAACCATCATCAAACTCTTAATGGTTAGGCAGAATGAATTTTTTCAAGTTAGGATCAAAATATTGCCTTTAAACAAATTTAATTCCAATAAAAATTGTCAAAATTGGTCAAGAACCAAAATGAAATTTGTTTTGAGAGTTTGATAATGTTTCTAAATGTTTTGAAATGCAATGTGAATTTTTTGGTGATTTTTAAATACCTAAATGCATTTTTAATTAATTAATTTTCATTAACTAATTAAAAATAAACATTTAAATGATTTAAAAATGATTTTTAATGCAAAAAATAAAAATTAAAATATTTTTGGGTTCTGAAAATTAATGAAAGGTTTGGCAAATTTTTTTAGAATTTTTCAAAGTGTTTTCCTATTTTTAAAAATTCGTGGAAGTTAAATATAAATAAAATGAAATAAAAATGAGTAAATGGAAAAGTATGCAAATCCAATGGCTGGCATTCAAATGGATAACGCGCGAATTGACTGGCGCCAGGTCCTGTGGTCTACATTCAAACTGACCTATTTAAAATTAAAACCTAATTAATTAACTTAATGACGTGAATTAGGGCTTAAGTGATGGATCTGAGCCATTCATTCGCGCGCGGGTCAACACGGGTCAACAGGATCTATGGCTCACATTCAAACCAAACCCTAATCACAATTAAAGCCCTAATGATTTTCAGGTCACCGGAGAAGAGCTCCGGTCGTCTTCTCCGGTGACACCCCTCCCTGAAATTTGCTATCTCCCTCAAAACTTCACCCCAAGCCCCCTAAAGCTCCAGATTAACTCAACAAACATCTAGGAACAAGAATCAAGCCTCAAATTTCATTTATTTTTCATCAACAACATGATTCGAACAAGAAATCAAAAACTGAACAAAATTTCAGAACACTCATACATCCTCAATACTCAACCATTTTTCATCATTCAAAGCTCATTGTGACCAGTGGAACATGCTTTATCATTCTATAACCAAAGAAACAATTTCTGGAAAAAAGTTTCAAAGGGATACCTGAGATGGAGCTTTTGCTTTTGGAGCTTTCTGGCTGCTTCTTTGGTCCAAGATGCCTTTAATGAACCTCCTGAGAAGTTTACAATGCTTGTTTGGAATTCCTTATGGCTGGTTTAAGAGATTGATGAAGTTCTGACCAAGGGGAGTGAAAAATCGTATTTCTGTTTGGGATGGCTTCAGGATCAAATGATGGTTGGGAAATGATCAGAGGGTCATGGTGAGTGATTCTATGAAGTTTGTTTTGAGGTTTGTGGCCTGTGTATTGAGATTCGAAGAAAAATGCATAAAGGGGGATTTTTGAGAATGCTGACTTGTGGGAGAGCTCAGGCTTGTGTGTGTGTTGCTTTGAGTTGCTTTTGGTCCACTTATCACACTGTGATAGGTCTGTGGAGTTGGTGTGGCCTATGTGATTGGTATGGTCCAATTTGCCAAAAGTCAATGTTAGGTGTCCTTTGAGGTATGGGTCATGGCAGGCTGGTTTAGGGGCATGGCCTGGTTCAGCTGAGATCAAGGATTGCTTATGGATCAGATTTTGTGAACTGAGGCAAGTGGATGAGAAGCTTTGGGTCATTTTGCAAATTGGTACAACTTTGGCCCCTTTGTGATTTCTTGAAGCAAAAGTCATGAAACTTGGAGATTCTTTGGTGCATTCTGATTTTTAGGTCATGACTTATGTTTGTGTAATGCTTAGAAGCTGATTTGAAATCACAATTGGCCTTGGCATGAGGTTTTGCAACTTTCCTCTTTTGGTGTATAAGTGAAATTTATGTGATTTTGTCCAACTTTGACAAGCCATAACTTTTGATCCAAAATGAATTAGAATGAGTTCTTGTACTTTTTGAAAATGGGAGGATCCATTCTACAACTTTCATGACCAAAGTTTTCTCATTTGAAGCATTTTTGAATAAAAAAGAAGAGGTTGAAAAACTTTCCCAAAATGGCAAGTTTACATTATAAGTCACTTTCCCAAAATGGCAACTTTGCAAATGGCTTGAAATCCTTCAATTTTGTGAACTTATAACATCTTCTATGATCAAATAAAGATCATACACATTCAAAATGATGGAGAACACCCTTTGGTTGGGTCACCGGGGGCCTCAGATGCCCTGATTTTGCACTGACTTGCTCAAGAAGTCACCTCTTGATCAGATGCCTTCCCCATTGAATTTCTTCATGAAAATTGATATGCATGATCCTCATAACATATATAGACCAATAGAAACAAGAATGACCAAAATATTTGGAGTTATGGGCTCTGAAACCAAAACCCTAATTTTAGGTCATCTGTGCAGTTAAACCTGGCTCTACTTCCATGCCTTCCTCAGTTCTTGTGATTCTTTGATTTTCTTGACCTTGTGAGGATATAATACGATTCTTGAACATACATGGACCCCTTTGAAGTGATTAATGACCTTTGTAGTGGCTCAAATGGCTCAGGGATGGCTCAGATCATAAACCCTAGATGCAGATGGCTTTGGATCAATGCAGTGAATCAAAAATGTGGTATGAGATGATATGATTGAACATATGCAAATGAAAAGATCACAAGCCATGGTGTGAATGGGTGAGGGCAAATTTGGGGTGTTTACAGCTGCCCCTATTCAAACATGAGTTAGCTATGCAGGATGTAAGCGACGACTTATCATTCAAACAAGATAACTTGTGGTTGAATACCAAAGACAGTCCAAAATTTGCACTCATAGAATGAAGAATAAAAGGGATATAGATTGTAAAAGAAAATAAAGTATAATTATAAAGTGCGGGTGACGGAGGACGACCGTCGAGCAGAGGACGACTGCTGGGGATGAAGCAATGACGGGGACGACCGACATGCTGGGGAAGATGCGGGAAATAAAGCGATGACGGGGACGGCCGACAAGCCGAGGATATAAGAGATTATGATGGGGACGGCCATCAGGTAAAGTTATAAGACTCTCTGGGGATTATAGGTAAATGATGGAGACGACCATCAAGCTCAAGGCATAAATGAAATTAATGATGAGGTACGGTCATCAAAGGTGAAGGACGATCACCTAGCAGGGGACGGCTGCTCTGTTGAGGATAAGATGAGGGACAGTCATCTATCGGTGAAGGATGATCACCTGGCAGGGTACGGCTGCCGAAAGTTACGACATAGGACGAATGCCGGATAGGAAAGGTTGACGATGGGGACGACCATCAGATAAGAATGATGAAGGACGATCATCAAGAGGTGAAGGACGATCACCTAGCAGGGTACGGCTGCTCTCGGGGTTTATCATGACATAGGACGAATGTCAGGTAACAAGATCAACGATGGGGATGGCCATCGGATAAAATGATGAAGGACGATCATCAGGATGTGAAGGACAATCACCTAGCAGGGGACGGCTGCTAAAAATATCACGACATAGGACGAATGTCGGATAAGAAGGGGTTCTAATGAATAGAGACTCCACTGGGGAATGATGAAGGACGATCATCAAAAAGGTGAAGAACGATCACCTGGCAGGGTACGGCTGCCGAAAGGTATCATGACATAGGACGAATGTCAGATAGAAAGGTAATAGTTTATCAAGATCTGCCAGGGACTCTTCTGGGAAACAGTAGACACAGACGAGTGTCTAAAATCAAGAGGACTTAAGTGTTTAACACGGTGTATAGATTAAAGATGCGGACGAGCATCTTTAAGACTATGATATGGACGAGTATCAATAGAAACAAACGCTTGACACATGTTCAGAGATGATGATACGGACGAGTATCAACTGGTTAACAAGGAACACGGACGAATGTTGATTCTGAGGGGATTTAAGTGGCATATACAAGATACGGATGAGTATCTGTATGATTAAAAAGTATGAATGAGACACTGACGAGTGCTCAACTTGCTGGGGAGAGTGAGACACAGACGGGTGTCGGAAAAAAGTGTATTATAAACAAGTATTCAATTTACAAAGTGTTTAGGAAACAATGTTGGGAGAGATGACACGGACGGGTGTCAGAGATGTGTATAGATATGTGTAAACATGTGTTGTGAGTGCAAAGGGGACGCTTTGGCTTCCTGCTGGGGATATGACACAGACGAGTGTCAAGGAGTACCTGTTTGCTCGGGCAATTTACTGGGGAGTGATGACACGGACGAGTGCCAAAAGGAGTGTGTATCTATATCTGTAAGGGAAATGCTTTGGCTCTTTGGTGGGGAATTGGGGAAATATTCTGTATATTGTTGATGGATTGTCAGTAATTACAAGTGTTCAGTTCGACACATGGCTTATGATTTATGCAATATGTTTGATTTTTTCCGTAATGCTCCGTATTAGACGGAATGCTACGCTCTATGGGGAAAGTATGATGCGAATGCTATGATTATGCAAAGATGCCGATCCGGGATTCGGATCCCGTTGCTGTGGAGATCTCTGGCTGATCTGCTTGAAGTGGATATCCTAGCTGGGGGTGAGATCATTGGTAGATCTGACATATATGACTCTGCATGGGGAAGTAGGTCATTGACAAACCTATCTTGGTAATGAGGGACCCAACTGGGGTCTGTAGAAGCTTTCGTCACTCTGTTGTGAGATCTTCGGGCATTGCTCTTCTGGATATAAGTCGAAACTCTGCGGGGAGAAGGTTTCCTGTCTAGCACTTGGCTGGGGAAGAAGAAAGATCACTGAAAGATCTCCTAGAGATTTCTGTGGGGATCCCGCTGAGGATGATACTTGTCAACTCAGCTGGGGATATGAGCACCTTCTGGTACATGCTCTGAAGGAAATGTTGGAGCAGTGATGCCTGACAATTCTGATGGGGAGAAAGCATCTCTGGTGCTGTTTGGAAGGTGTGCTGAGGAAAAAATGATTTGGGCAGCCTATTGGGGAGAAGCTTTCATGCCCCATGTTGTGCTTTGAACACCCGCAATCCTGTATGACAAAGAAACGTACAAGTTTCCCGAGGTATCCCTTACTAGATTTCGTCATAGGATTTTAGACACTCCCGGGAGCAAATATATTTCCTGTAAGCACGTATTTTTAGAAGGGAAGCATCTGTATTTAGGCAATCAATATCTCAAGGACATCGAACATTTTGCAAATGAAAAATAAAATGTACGAGACAAGATATGACTGAAAATCTGATTTTATTAATTTGTGTGCCCTGAATTGGCAAGATACAGTCAAAGAAACAGATCCCCTGAAATGAGGAAATCGTTACAAATTGAGAAGCAAAAAGACAGTGGCAATGTTGATGACGCTTCAAGGAGCTTTCCCTTTTTGCTATGACTTGTATGACATTGACGTTTTTCTCATCTTTCTTTCTGAAGAAGGCTGATTCTGACCGATGCTCGAACCTTTCGAAGCTTGCCATGTTGTAAGCGATATAGATGCATTCAGGATGCAGTTGTTCGCTTATTCCCTTATTTTGCGTGGATCGCCCTTTCGGGTTTTCAATCCACCGGGATACCCATTTTTGCCTGAGTCGTCCAATGAGGCTTTTCAACTCAGCGGGTGTACATTTTTTTAATTTTATTTTCCCTTATTTTTGCCCGAGTCTTTTATTCTGTTTTTGACTCGCCAGGATGCCCTATTTTTGCCTGGACTTGCATTCTATTTTTATGTCCAGCGGGTCATTTTATGCGAAGTATTTTTTAACTGCATCTGAATTCACAGGGGACAGGAAGTCTTCACCATCCATAGTACTGAGCATCAGTGCTCCGCCAGAGAAAACTTTCTTTACTATGAATGGACCATCATAATTCGGAGTCCACTTGCCCCTGTGGTCTGTATGAGGAGGGATGAGTCTTTTCAGCACAAGATCTCCTACTTGGTACTCTCGGAGCCTGACTTTCTGATCAAAGGCTTTCTTCATTCTTTTCTGATACAGCTGCCCATGACAGATTGCAGCCAACCTCTTTTCTTCAATCAGACTTAGTTGTTCGTATCGGGATCGGACCCACTCTGCTTCATTTAGCTTAGCATCCATTAGCACTCGCAAGGAGGGTAGTTCAACTTCAACAAGTAGGACTGCCTCCATACCGTACACAAGATGATATGGTGTTGCCCCAGTGGATGTTCTAATTGACGTACGGTACCCATGTAAGGCAAATGGTAGCATTTCATGCCAGTCTTTGTAGGTGACCACCATCTTTTGCACAATCTTCTTGATATTCTTGTTAGCTGCCTCTACAGCGCCATTCATCTTTGGCCTGTAAGGAGAAGAATTGTGGTGTTGGATCTTGAAGTCCCGGCATAGTTCTGCCATCATTTTGTTGTTTAAGTTGGAACCATTATCAGTAAGGATTCGCTCGGGAACTCCATACCGACAGATGATGTCTCTCTTCAGAAATCGGGCTACCACCTGCCTTGTAACATTTGCATATGAAGCTGCCTCAACCCACTTGGTGAAGTAGTCAATGGCTACCAGGATGAATCTGTGGCCGTTTGAAGAAGTCGGTTCAATCTTGCCAATCATATCAATGCCCCACATGGCAAAGGGCCAAGGTGAAGACATCACATTCAGAGGATTCGGAGGCACGTGCACTTTATCCGCATAAATCTGGCATTTATGGCACCTTCTGGCATAGGCACAACAGTCGGCATCCATTGTGATCCAGTAATAGCCAGATCTTAGCAACTTTCTAGCCATTGCATGTCCTCCAGAATGGGTAGCAAAAGATCCTTCATGCACCTCGTGCATCAACAAGTCTGCTTCTGTCCTATCAACGCATCTGAGGAGTACCATATTAAAGTTTCTCTTATACAGGGAACCGTCAGTATTCAGAAAGAAACTACCAGCTAGCCTTCTTAATGTCTTCTTATCTTTTGAAGATGCCCCAGGTGGGTATGTCTGATCCTCCAAGAAGCACTTAATGTCATGGAACCAAGGCTTATCATCTTTAACAACATCTGCTGAGAACACGTATGCTGGTCTGTCAAGTCTGGACACTGAAATCCGAGGCACAAAGTTGGCAGCTTGAACTTTGATCATGGATGAAATGGTAGCTAGAGCATCTGCAAACTGATTTTCGTCTCGTGGGATATACTCAAGCTTGACCATTGTGAAGAAAGTCAATAACCTTCTTGATTAATCCCGGTAAGGTATCAGATGATCTTGGTGGGTGTACCATTTGCCGTTGGTTTGATTGATTACCAGAGCTGAATCTCCGAACACGGTCAAAGTCTTGATCCGGAGGTCAATGGCTTCCTCGAGACCCATAATACAAGCTTCGTATTCAGCTTCGTTGTTAGTGCAGTTAAAGGTGAGTTTTGCCGAGAAAGGCATGTGAACTCCATTAGGTGTAATGAGTATTGCACCAACACCACGACCATTCATATTAACAGCCCCGTCAAACATCATAGTCCATTCTTCTTCCGAGTTAGGCCCTTTAGTGTGAACAGGCTCTTCATGATCTTTTGCTTTTATGAACATGATGTCTTCATCAGGGAAGTCAAATCTCATAGGCTGGTAATCATCAATGGGTTGCTCAGCAAGATAATCAGACAACACACTGCCCTTGATGGCTTTTTGAGATGTGTACTGAATATCATATTCTGTGAGGATCATTTGCCATCTTGCAACCCGTCCGGTAAGTGCTGGCTTCTCAAAAATGTACTTAACTGGATCCATTTTCGAGATCAATAAAGTAGTGTGGGTCAACATATACTGTCTCAGTCGGCGAGCAGGCCACGCTAAAGCACAACAAGTTTTCTCGAGCAGTGAATAACATTGTTCACAGTCGGTAAACTTTTTGCTTAGGTAGTATATTGCATACTCTTTTCGACCAGACTCGTCATGCTAGCCCAGCACACACCCCATTGACTCTTCTAATACTGTCAAGTACATGATTAGAGGTTTTCCTTCAACTGGAGGCATAAGGATCAGAGGCTCTTGTAAGTATTCCTTGATTTTGTCAAAAGCCTTCTGGCAATCTTCATTCCACATGACCGTTTGTTCTTTTCTTAACAACTTGAACAAAGGTTCACAGGTCGCAGTAAGGTGAGATATGAACCGTGAAATGTAGTTCAATCTACCTAGGAAACCCCGAACTTCTTTCTCGGTCTTTGGTGCATGCATTTCTTGAATGGCTTTGACTTTATCAGGGTCAACTTCAATCCCTTTTTCACTTACAATAAATCCCAGCAACTTACCGGATCGCACCCATAATGTGCATTTGTTGGGGTTTAACTTCAATTGGTACTTCCTCAGACGCTTGAATAACTTCAACAGATTCACCAGGTGGTCTTCTTTTGTGAGGGACTTGGCAATCATGTCATCCACATAACATTCAATTTCTTTGTGGATCATGTCATGGAATAATGTTACCATAGCCCGTTGATAAGTTGCACCAGCATTCTTCAGTCCGAATGGCATTACCTTATAACAGAATGTGCCCCAGGGTGTGATGAAGGTTGTCTTCTCCATGTCTTCAGGTGACATCTTGATCTGATTGTATCCCGAAAATCCATCCATGAAGGAGAACACCGAGAACTGAACCGTATTATCAACCAATACATCAATGTGAGGTAAAGGGAAGTCATCTTTCGGGATGGCTCTGTTTAGGTCCCGGTAATCCACACACATCCTCACCTTTCCGTCCTTTTTAGGCACTGGTACAATGTTAGCAACCCACGGCGGATAGCTAGTTACAGCAAGGAAACCGGCATCCCACTGCTTTTGTACCTCTTCTTTTATCTTCATTGCCATATCTGGGTGAGTACGGCGCAACTTCTGTTTTACTGGCGGGCAGTATTCTTTCAGAGGCAGCTTGTGCATGACAATGTCGGTGTCCAACCCTGGCATATCCTGATAAGACCAAGCGAAAACATCCACATATTCCCGAAGCATATCAATCAGTTGCTCTTTTACTGAATCTTGTAGACAGGCCCCGATCTTAACCTCTTTCACGTCTTCTTCCATACCAAGATTAACCGTTTCAATCTCCTCCTGATGAGGAGTGATAACCTTCTCCTCTTGCCTTAAAAACCTGGCTAGCTCTTCAGGTAGCTCATAATCTTCTTCAACCCCTTCATCAGCTTGATTGATTGGATTGTCAAAGTCATACGAAGCCGTAGCAGTGTTGTTGTCGGTGCAGTCTGAAAGGCACTCTCTGCAAGGGTTTAGATTGGTTTATTTTAGTGATCAGTTTTATCTTATTTAGAAAAAGTGAAAATGAAGTTATTTATTTTGAAAAACATTGCCATTTTATTTTTGTACAAAAAGAAAAATGAAAAGACAGTGAGCGAAAAAGAGACTCGTTTGCAAAAGATGTCCGATATTCATTGATTAATCCATTTGCACAAAATTACAAGATAGCCCGATTACAAAATGAGTCTTGTCATCTTGGGCAAGATGCAAGACTTGATGCATGCTTTTTAAAATACAGGAAATAATAATTACTCTGCAGGAGTAACCCTTATAATTTCCTGGGAAGACCAGTTAAGGACTTGGCTCCCCGGGATCCTTGGACGTATCCAACTCTCCAGGTTGCGGTCGCTTTCCTCCTCGTCTTCCAAGTTGTTTATAG
The DNA here is from genome assembly GCA_963966055.1 of Lathyrus aphaca. Classification (NCBI taxonomy): domain Eukaryota; kingdom Viridiplantae; phylum Streptophyta; class Magnoliopsida; order Fabales; family Fabaceae; genus Lathyrus; species Lathyrus aphaca. Next base: position 260,551,691 of record OZ014519.1, read on the forward strand.
CATCCGGGGTGAGCATTCCCCCGCTGACAAACTTGGGCTCATTTGCAGCCTCTGATTGATCTTGTTGAGTTGGTTTGTAACCCAACCCAAATCTGTCTTCTTTCTTTTCCACGGGCAACAGCTTGCCCCAGCCTTGGGCAGTACCCTCTTCAACAACCTTCCGGGCTTGCTGATATGACGTTATGGAAGTTCCCAGTACAGCAGATGCTTCATTAATGTTCAGGGCCTCAAACCCCTGACTCATGGTTTCATGGATTTCTCCATCCATTTCTATGTACTTATACGTAGCCAGATGGCTAACAAAGATGTCCTCCTCCCCACAGATGGTGATGATCTGGCCTTCCCACTCGAATTTCAGCTTCTGGTGAAGGGTAGACGCAACAGCGCCGACGGCGTGGATCCAGGGTCTACCCAACTAATAGCTGTAGGCCGGCTGAATGTCCATCACAAAGAAGGTAGTTTTAAAAGTCTGCGGGCCAATCATCACAGGCAGATCAATCTCTCCAAGCACTGATCTTTTAGAGCCATCAAATGCTCTCACCACCAAATTACTCGGACGCAGTGCCAATCCATCATACTCCAACTTCACTAATGCTTTCTTTGGTAGAACATTGAGTGATGACCCAGTGTCCACCAGTACATGAGATAGAACAACACCCTTGCACTCCCGGGTGATATGTAAAGCCTTGTTGTGGTTACGTCCCTCTGTTGTTAAGTCAGCATTGGTAAAGCCCAGTCCATGACTGGTGTTGACATTTGCCACCACAGTTTCTAGCTGATTAACGGTAATCTCCTCTGGCACGTATGCTGCGTGCAGGACTTTCAATAATGCATTCCTGTGAGCTTCAGAACACATCAACAGTGATAATATGGAGATTTTTGAGGGAGTTTGGTGAAGCTGATCCACCACCTTGTAATCACTTCTTTTTATGATTCTCATAAACTCTTCTACATCTTGTTCAAAAGATGTCTTCTGAGTTTCTTTGGCAGTCGGCTCTTCAGGTACCACACTCTTTCCTTTTGCTTTGGCAGCGGCTTCGGCTTCAACATTAGGTCTCTGCATTTGTGAGGCAAAAAGGCGTCCGCTTCTGGTGAAGCCTCCGCCTCCCCCAACATTATCAATTTCTGGAGAAGAGGTTGATGAATCTAGAGTGATTTTCTCTCTGTTGCAGTAGAGATCAGAGCCATAATGCCAAGGTATGGCATTACTGCTTTCATAAGGAACAGGTCCAGGTACCATAATGGTAACTGGACTGACTGCTGCAGAGGAGGGTACTGTAACGGTGTGCGGATCATAGTAAATTATGACTGGTGATCTGGTAGGATGTGCTATTGTTTGCTGTTGGAAATTGCTGCTGGGAGGAACCTCTGATGGGTCATAGTAGATTGTAACTGCGGAGACATCTTCATTAACTTTTGCTGGCGTTGTAGAAGATTCTGCTAATAAAATGGATACTGATGTTGTAGAAGAAAGGGTTGTTGACATTTGATTTGTTGAAGTGATGGACAGAGCCATTGCTGATGATATTGATGAATCGGTAGGAATGATTGTTGCTGCTGTTGTAGAAGAATCAGGAATTGTTGTTAAAGGAATTGCTGGATTTGTAGGCGCCGTTGTTGAGATCTGAAGGATACCATCCTTGATAAGACCGTCTATGCCGCTTCTCAGATTTTCACACCCGTTGACTGCAATGTTGCAATACCCACAACCGAGCTCACACCCGGGAAACACTTGGCACTCTAGAAGCTGAGCTTTAATTTCGACCAAAGGTGTTCGAATCTGTGCAACACTGGTGATCAAGGTAGATGGCTTGTCTTCCTCAATGGCATTAATCCTCGGCCCGCTATGATTAGGCATAGGATTTTTGTTGACATTCGGAGGAGGTGCAAAGTTGAGGGCTTTAGAATCCACCAGATCTTGGACTTTCATTTGCAAGGCCCTGCATTTTTCAGTGCTGTGACCAGGTGCATTGGAGTGGAAAGCACACCTGGCGTTGACATCATAATTCCTTGGGAGATTGAGGGGATCTGGTGGTGCCAATGTCCTTAACTCAACCAAGTTAAGCTTCAGGAGTTGTGGCAATAAGGCAACATAAGGCATGGGGATAGGGTCAATCACCCTGTTTTCCTGTGATGGTCTTTGTTGGAATGGTCGCTGTTGCTGATTGCTATTGTTGTTGTTGTAGGTTCTCTGTTGCGGGTACTGAACTTGCTGTTGATAATGTGGCTGTTGTTGTTGTTGATATGCTGATTGCTGAGGAATCAGAGCTGGAATGGTAACAGCTACTACTTATCTGTGGACATACTGAGGTCTGCCCCTGCTTGCATGAATGGCATTTGTCTCACCGGTCCTTCGGGGTCCCACAAAAGGCTTCCTGGGATTACTGCAGGTGAGTTCGTGGACAAGAGGTCCCACAAAAGGCTTCCTGGGATTGTTGCACCATTATCAGAAATCTTGCCCATTTTTAACAAACTCTCAATTCTTTCACCAGCTATGATGACATCAGCGAAGCTGGTAGAAGAAAAGGCAGCCAGCCTATCAATATATGTTCCTTGCAAAGTATTCATGAACATGTCGGCCATTTCTCTTTCCGACATGGGTGGTTGGACAGCAGCAGCAAGTTGTCTCCACCTTTGGGCATATTCTCTGAAGCTTTCTCTGGAGGACTGGGACATTCCCATCAGGAAGGTCTTGTTAGGAGCCATGTCCAGGTTATATTGGTATTGTCTGATGAAGGCTTCAGCTAAGTCCTTCCAGCATCTAACGGTAGCTCTGGTCATGTGTGAATACCACTCTCTTGAAGCCCCAGTTAGACTTTCTTCAAAGTATAACATCCACAGCTTCTCATCCATAGTATAAGCTTTAAGTCTTCCCAGGAAAGACTGCAGGTGAGTTCGTGGACAAGAGGTTCCATTGTATTTCTCAAAGCACGGGGGTTTGAACTTGTGAGGAATTCTCACCCCATCCACTAGCCCCATATTGTAAAAACCCCAAATTTGCCCTCACCCATTCACACCATGGCTTGTGATCTTTTCATATGCATAAGGTCAATCATAGCATCTCATATTGCATTTTTGATTCACTGCATTGCTTCTAAATCATCTGCATCTAGGGTTTGTGATTTGAGCCATCCTTGAGCCACTTGAGCCACTCCACAGGTCATCAATCAATTCAAAGGGGTCCATGAATGTCCAGGCATCATATTGTACCCTCACAAAGTCAAGAAATTCAAAGAATCACAAGAACTGAGAAAGGCATGGAAGCAGAGCCAGGTTTAACTGCACAGATGACCTAAAATTAGGGTTTTGGTTTCAAAGGCCATAACTCCAAATTTTTTGGTCATTCTTGTTTCTATTGGTCTCTATATGTCATAAGGATAATGCATATCAATTTTCATGAAGAAATTCCATGGGGAAGGCATCTAATCAGGAGTTGACTTCTTGAGCAAGTCAGTGTAAAATCAGGGCATCTGAGGCCTCCAATAACCCAACCAAGGGGTGTTCTTCATCATTTTGATTGTGTATGATATTTATTTGGTCATAGAAGATGTTAGAAGTTCACAAGATTGAAGAATTTCAAGCCATTTGCAAAGTTGCCATTTTGGGAAAATGACTTGTAATGGAAACTTGCCATTTTGGGAAAGTTTTTCAACCCTTTCTTTTTGATTCAAAAATGCTTCAAATGAGAAAACTTTGGTCATGAAAGTTGTAGAATGGATCATTCCCTTTTCAAAAAGTACAAGAACTCATTCTAATTCATTTTGGATCAAAAGTTATGGCTTGTCAAAGTTGGGAAAAATCACATAATTTCAAGTTATGTACCAAAGAGGCAAAGTTGCAAAACCACTTGCCAAGGCAAAAATGAGACCTCAAAGTGACTTCTAATCTTTGCACAAACATAAACCAATGCCTAAAAGTCAGAATGCACCAAAGGTTTACCCATTCTCATGACCTATGGATCAAGAAACTTCAAAAGGGCCAAAATTGGACAAAGTTGCAAAACATCATACAAACCCTAATCCACTTGTTAATTGGCTTCAAGACTGATCCCATGGCTCTCCTCATTCCTTGCTGCGCAGGACACCCCTTTGTCCTTGGCCTACCATTGACCCATACCTCTCTTACACCTAGACTTGACTTTTTTGCAAAAAACCCATACCAATCAGCCTGTGCCACACCAACTCCTCTGATCTATCCAAGAGTGATAAGTGGACCAAAAGAGACTGAACACAACACACAACACAAGCTGAAACCTCAGATTTTCATAGTTATCAAAAATTCTCCAACTTGCAAAACTTTTTCGAATCTCTCAGCTCACTCAACCAATCTTCAAACCAACTTCACCATTGATCTCAAAGTGACTCACTGACCATAAACCCACCATTGAAACAGCCAAAAACACCCCATAAACCAAACACGATTTCTGACCAGTTGGCTTGCAAACTCCCAAATCAGCCAAAAGAAATTCCTTCCAAGCATCAAAACTTCATCAGGAGTTCAAGGGGAGTGGTTTGCACAAAGAGAGAAGGCCTAAAAGTCCCAAACTGAGAAAGCTCAAGCTCAGGTACCTCCCTGAAACTTTTTTCCAGAACTTGTTTCTTTAGTTATAGAATGGTAGAGTAGGTTCCACTGATCACTCTGAGCTTTATACTTTCGAAAATGGTTGAGAATTGAGTCTGTATGATTGTTCTGAAAGTTTTGACATTTTTAATCTTTCCTTCGAATCTTGTGTTTGAGCAAAAATAAATTCATTTTGAGTGTAGATTCATGTTTAGGAGAGTGAGGGGAGTTGATTTTGAGCTTTAGAGCTCCAGAAATAACGTAGGGAGGAAGTTGGCAACTTTCAGGTGAGGGGGTCACCGGAGAAGACGACCGGAGCTCTTCTCCGGTGACCTGAAAGTGTTTAAGTGTCTTAATTAGGTTTAGGGTTCAGTTTGAATATAGGCCTTAGATTTGGTTGACTTCCATTGACCCGCGCGCAAACAAATGGTCCAGATTCATCACTTAAGCCCTAATCCACGTCATTAATTTAATTAATTAGGATTAAAATTTGAATTTGCCAGAATCAATCCTAGCCACTGAATCACGTGCCAGTCAACTCCCGCCCTCTGACTTTGAATCTCATCCTTTGGATTGTTTGACTTTTCCATTAAATTCATTTATTTTCATATTTTTCTTATTTGTTTTGCATATTTATTTTAAAATAGCTAAAATCACCTAAAAATTATGAAATTTTTTGTCAAAGGTTTCATGAATTTTCAGAACACAAATATTTTTATTTTTATTTTTTGTATTAGAAATTATTTTTAAATCATTTAAATGATTATTTTTAATTAGTTAATGAAAATTAATTAATTAAAAATACATTTAGGTATTTAAAAATCACCAAAAAATTCACATAGCATTTAGAAACATTTAGAAACATTGTCCAACTCTCAAACCAAATTTCTTTTTTGTTCTTGATGCCTTTTGATCATTTTCATTGGATTTAATTTAATTTCAAGGAAATATTTTGGTTCAATCTTCAAAAATTTCTTTCTGCCTAACCATTGAGAGTTGAATGATGATTCTTCTTGCATTGCACTCTTCATAGCATGTAGTTTATAGGATAAATTGGATTTGAATTGATCTTGCATTTTCAATTTGTTTTGAATTTTTCTTGACAAAGTACCTTAAAACCCTAGCAATCTTAGGAAATTCATAACTTTCACTAGGTTAAGAGTTGGATCCCCTACTTTGGGAAGTGAGTTTGTATAGGTTTAGGGTATCTTTGGTTGCATTTTCAAATTTTTATCATGTCATTTGCTTCTGGTCTTGAATTTTTTCTTTGTGTGATGCATATAACCCTAATTTGTGCCTTCCCTTGCATCCATCTTTCATTAGCTTGCATCCATTGACTTGCCATGACATTTTGTGCATTCTTTTGATTCATAATACATCTTAGTACATATTAGAACCATGTTTGATCATTGCATCTTTCATTTGCCATGTTGTATGTTAATTACATTCCATAACTTTTCATGTACTTCCATGATTCAAAGCATGCCTCTTTTGCATCATTATGCTTGTTTGATCATTCCCATGCCTTGCCTCATGTTTGTATCATCTCTTAGCATCATTAACATCATGTAATTGCTTCTGACTAGGGTTTGCATCATCACATTTCATCTCATTTGCATTGCATTTCATTTCTTATGCTAACTTTTCAGGTGGTAAGTTGTTTGAGAAGTGAATTTGCCTTCACTTCTCACATTCTCTTTTCATCTCTTTCATACTTCCTTTGCTGCATTTTTGTATGTGTATTGGATTGAGCTTGCTCATTCTTGTCTATCTTGCTTTCTTTCTTCAAAGCAACTTGCCTTCTTAAGTGAAGCAAGTTGTTTTGCTTCTCTTTGCTTCCTGCTCCTTTCATCTGCTACCTTCCTGGTGGTTTCTCTGAAGATCTTCTTGCAAACCTCATTAACCCTAGGATCTCCAAGCATGATAACAATTAGGGCTTGATTAGTCTCCCCATTTAGTTTTACCTTTGAGTCATCTTTGAGTCTTCTCTTCTCATCTCATAATCAAGGACTAAACCCTAAAGGTTTTAAGGCTTTGTGATTAAGTTTATGCCTACATCCTTCTATTAGGATGGAGTGTATAACTTTAATCCTAAGTGTTAAACCCTTAATGTGTTTAAATATTTTAACCAATCCACTTAATAATCACTAAGACATCAAGCTTGTAACTTGGGCCTTGCATTAGGGTTCTAATTCTTCCTTAATTGGTTAAGAAGGACTAACCCTAGTGTTAATGGACAAGTCCCCCTCAAGTTGTCTTACAAACCATAAAATCCACTTATTGATCTTATCATTAACTAAAATCCATTTAATAAAGGCTTTGTTTTGTCATGAGGTTAATCCCTAATCATGGGTTAAGTTGAGGAGTCCTTCTCAGCTTAAATGTTCTCATCTATTATCCTTCTATTAGGATGGTGTAATGAGTCCATTAAATCCTTGATTATGGCTTAAACTCATTACTTAACACTAAACAAAAACAACAAAAAGCATCTAAATAATCACAATTAGGTTAATGATCTTAATCCTACATCATGGTAATTAAGTGTGATATGCTGACTTCACATTTAAAGTATTCTCATTACCCCTAATCAGAGGGAGGATGTGATGAGTTTACTAATCCATTGGTTTAGGCTTAAGCTCATTAAATTATGACAAACTCCAAAAAGCAATAAAAGATTGAAAACTCAAAAACAAACAATAATCGTCTCCTTCAGGATTCTTTTCTCATCTCATTCACTCAAAAACGAGAACTTGCTTCTTCCGTCTAATGCAAGACAGTTTGCACCTGAGCCAGACAGGTCATACACTTGAGCATAGACAAGTAAGCAGTTCACAAGTCAATTCACCTTTCAGTCTCTTTGGGTCGAACTACGGTGTTCTGACTTCCTCATTGCACGAGAGGATACGTAGGCATAACTTAACAGTTATCGAACAAAAGTCTCTATATATTCCCCCTCCTTCCAGCATCATTCTTTTAGCCTCATTATCTTGAGCTTCACACTCTTGTTCTTACACTGACACTTCTCTTATACACTTCACACCTCTTTTACACTGACACTTGCATTCTTTCCAGCTTTGATACAAAAATAGCACTGACACTACCCCTTTAAAACACGAATCTTTTAAGCGTGGATCCCGTCGAGTACGGCGGACAATCTGGGTGCTAATACCTTCCCAAGTTGTAACTAACCCCCTTTCTCAGTCTCTCTGGTTCGCAACCGTCTTATCCATATCTTTTCCCAGGTCTATGCAGCATTACCTTTCCTCTGGGATAAAAATGCCTAGCTGGCGACTCTTGTCTTTCTGAGTTCACCCTTGTGTGTTCTCATCCTTCTTTCGCCGACCGTTCGCGTATGTACCCCTTCTGACTAGGTGTCATTTGGTGGGAGCGACAGCTTGGCGACTCTGCTGGGGACCCTTGTACTGTAACCATGGCTTCTAGTTCTTTTTGTGGGTTCCTCCTAGCGCTTGTTTGATTTGTGTTTACTGGGGTGTTATGTGCTAATTGTGTTTATATAGTTGCTTTATTTATTGCTTTATTTACAGTTATTTATTGCTTCCCTTACAGCTTTATATATCATACTATCATACTGTCATCTGGCTGGATCTGGTTTTTGTTTTGGTGGGTGGGGTTCTACTGAGTGTTTGAGGTCCTATACCTGGGACCTGAGTGACACCTAGGCTAGAGTGGTTCATGTTCTTTCCCATTCCATTTCGGTCTGGTGCGGGAATATGAAACACGGTTCAGATGTGGGTTTCTTCTTGAGAACTCTGTGCTACAGATTTCCTGTAGTGCTAGGGCTATCTGGGAAGCCTGCTAAGTCTGGATGACCTTTACTATGACCTTCAGAAACTGAGGTGAATTAGAGGAGGATCCTTTATGGTTATTGTAAACACTGTACCTCTGGGTTAGAAGTGTTTACACTTCTCATAACTGATCCAAGTCCGAGGATCCTTGTTTTAGAACATCACCTGTGAGGGGGTTGGGCTATTTACAGGTTTGCAGGTACCCTTGGCCACATCATACCCTGTTACTTGTTTTGGTTTAAGAGTACCTCACTTTGGTCAGTTCTTGTGATTTAACCTTGGACATGTGACTCTTTATTTGAGTCCCCCACCTTGGTTACTGGACTTCTGAACCTCCATCTGGATTTCTTGAGCATACATGGACTTATAATGAGGCAGTAATCAGATCCAGCTTGATCACAAACCCTTGCATATCATTTTCATACTCATCATTGCATCATTTAACATTTGTTTATTTGTTTTTCAGGGTATCCATATTGTATTTGGCTTGGTTTTGACCCCTTCATCTGCATAGACCCCTGTTCATCAGTTATCTGCTTCAGCTATCTTCATCAGTTGCCTGCTTCAGCTACTTTTGTCACCAGCCTCAGCCTGTCAGTGGCTCATCTCCAGTATCAGTCTTCATCATCAGTATTTGTTGTCAACTCTTCATCAGCAGTCATGGCACCCAAAAAGAGCAACATTTCATATCATTTCTTTGAGCCTGTGCTGACTGGCATCAGGCAGGTCCAAGCACTTATCACTCCAGACCACATCCCATTATTTAGAGAGCATTATGGAGGCATCCTTGATATGGTTATGGACCTGGATCCTTCTCAGAGGAGTTTGATCCACACTTGTCTACAGTTTTATGACCCTCCTTTGAGATGCTTCACTTTCCAGAACTTTCAGCTAGGACCTCTGCTAGAGGAGTTTTCATCACTGATTGGAGTGCCTATTGGGGGTGGGATTCCCTTCAACCCAGAGATGACTTCTCCCAGCAATGGAGAAGTAGCAAAAGCACTGTACCTAGAGCCTATATTGATTGAGCAGAACATGACAACAAAGGCTGGAATCCCTAGTTTGCACTTAGTCTTTCTGACTTCTCAGGCCATCCTGAAGGCCTCTTTGGGGGAATGGAGGGCAGTCTGTGCATTGTTAGCCCTCAGTATATATGGGGTTATACTATTTGCAGATGAGCCCAAGTTTATCAGCAAGAATTCCATTCATCTCTTCCTTCTGAGGAACCCAGTACCCACATTGCTGGGGGATTTCTATTATTCTGTTCACCAAAGAAATGAGAAGCAGAGAGGAAAGTTGGTGAGATGCTGTGCTCCTCTATTTCACACCTGGCTACTTAAACACTTACCTAGGACTGATGCCTTCTTGAATCCTCACCAACAGAAGAATTGGGCTAAGAGACTTATTGCTTTGACTTCAGATGACATCAGATGGTGCACCCAGAGCACCAAAGGCAGGGACATAATTACTAGCTGTGGGCAGTACCCCAATGTGCCTCTAGTAGGAGTGAAGGGTTGCATCAACTACAATCCTTTGCTGTTTAAGAGACAATTGGGCTATGCTTTGGTCCACCCTCCTAGAGTGCAAGACTTGGCTGAAACCCTGTATTGTGAGATAAAACCTAATCTAGCTGTTGTCAGACAAGCATCCTGGGCTTGGGACAACATCCAGACCAAAGGGATGGCCATTCTTGGGAGATGAAATAATGTGGCTTCAGCTCAGTATTATGAATGGTCTCATTCTAGGGCTCAAATTTCTAGGATTCCTTTCACCATTGAGGATATACCTGGACCATCTACAGTACAACCACCAGCCACTGTCAGCCTGGAAGAATTTGAGAAGCTAAAAGAAAGGAATAAGAATCTGTCTCAAGCTCTGAAGAAGACCCTCTGGGAGAGGAGTGATGGTCTTCTGGACATTGAGAGATTGGAGAATCTTAAGGTGGAACATCTGACCAAGATTGAGAAAGCAGAGGACTACATCAAGAAATCAAGAGTTGGAGAGCAAATATTGAAGAATGCCTGTAAAGAGGCCCAATTTCAGAAGGCTAGGACTGATCTCTATCTAGAGGAAAGTCAAGCTAGGTGGGTCAGGATCACTGAAGCTCGCACTCAAGAAGATAAGAGAACTCAAGCCAGGATTGAGCAGTTGGAGGCCAATGAAAAGAAACAACAAGAAGCTCTGCTGGCAGCCCAGAAGGAGATTTCAGAATTAAAGCTTAGGGCTGGTTTGAAGAGGTCAAAGGACCAAGACAGGCACAAGAAGCTGACCACTGCTATCGCCACCAGAAACCTTCTTATCAGAAACATTACAGAGCATCCGGCTGGTCTTGTAACTGAAGCACTTTTGAAGGAGGTTAAGGAGGATGAGTTTGGACTCGATGTTTGACTTCTTTGGTTGTTGTTATTTCCATTTGATGTACTTTTCTTTTTATGTTGTATTTTTGACCCTTCAGGGGCATATGTTGTAAAAACAGACTATGTATTATTCACCATTTGTAATATATTTTTTAGTTTGTTTCACTGAGTTTTCTTTCCCTCAAGCAACATCAAAGCATCTTCCTCAGGGTCTGGAAAGGTCAAAACCAAGAGCCAAGCCGGATACCTTGGAAAGCAAATAAGCATACTGCATTGCATGCTAACTTTTGTTTTGTTTTGTATGTTTTTGTTTTGTTTGTTTCTAACTCTGTTGTGGTTCAGGAATTATTGCTCGCCGCCGGGTGTTCCCTCTCAACCATCCGCACCGGTATCCTACTCGCAACAATCTTCCTGGTATCCAGATGGATCAAGTACAGCAAGATCTGACAGAGGTCAGAACTCAGATGGCTAATGAAAAGCTGGAGATGAGAAACCAAATGACCCAATTCATGGAAGTAATGAATGGCTTGGCCCAAAGTCAAGAAAGGTTGAGGGCATTGGTAGAAAGATAAACCCCGGAAGAACCCCATCTGGGAACCGGAGGAACAAGTAACAATGAAAGGGGTCAGCCTCATGTTAATCCACCAGTATATGGGCCTCATCTACATCCGGAAGTCAACATCCCGGGTAATGTGCAAGGAAATACTACTGGGGGAAGGATCTTACAAGAAGACCCCCAAGAAGAGCAGTTTACTGTGATGGGAGCTGGGGATGAAGTTTATGATGGGAGGTTTGATGAAATTGCTGAGAAGTTGAGATCTCTGGAGTCTCAAAATTCCCTAGGTTTTGATGTCATGGATATGGGGTTAGTGGATGGGGTAAGGATTCCCCACAAGTTTAAACCCCCGTGCTTCGAGAAGTACAATGGAACTTCCTGTCCACGAACTCACTTACAGTCCTTTCTGGGAAGACTTAAAGCATATACCATGGATGAAAAACTGTGGATGTTTTACTTTGAAGATAGTTTGACTGGGGCTTCAAGGGAGTGGTATTCACACTTGACCAGAGCCACTATCAGAAGCTGGAAGGACCTAGCAGAAGCTTTCATAAGGCAGTACCAATACAATCTGGACATGGCTCCTAACAGAACCCTTCTGATGGGAATGTCTCAATCCTCCAGAGAAAGCTTCAGGGAATATGCCCAGAGGTGGAGACAGCTTGCTGCTGCTGTCCAGCCACCCATGTCGGAAAGAGAAATGGCCGACATGTTTATGAACACTCTGCAAGGAACATATATTGATAGGCTAGCTGCCTTTTCTTCCACCAGTTTCGCTGATGTGGTCATAGCTGGAGAAAGAATTGAAAGCCTTCTGAAGATGGGTAAGATTTCTGATAACGGTGCAAGTTCGTCAAGTAATCCCAGGAAGCCTTTTGTGGGACCTCGAAGGACTGGTGAGACAAATGCCATTTATGCCAATAGGGGCAGACCTCAGCATGCCCACAGATCAGTAGCAGCTGTCACTATTCCAGCTCCAATTCCTCAGCAACCAACATATCAATCACAACAACAACCACACTATCAACAACAAGTTCAGTATCCGCCACAGAGGACTTACAACAACAACAACAACAACAATCAACAGCAAAGACCCTTTCAGCAAAGACCATCACAGGCAAATAAGGTGATTGACCCTATCCCTATGCCTTATGCTTCTTTATTGCCACAACTCCTGAAACTCAACTTGGTTGAATTAAGGACATTGGCACCACCAGATCCCTCTAATCTGCCAAGAAATTATGATGTCAACGCCAAATGTGCTTTCCACTCCAATTCACCTGGCCACAATACGGAAAAATGCAGGGCTTTACAAATGAAGGTACAAGATTTGGTGGATTCTAAAACCCTCAACTTTGCACCCCCTCCAAGTGTCACCAAGAATCCCATGCCCAATCATGGAGGGCCAAGAATTAATTCCATTGAGGAAGACAAGACATCTTTCTTAATCACCAGTGTTGGACAGATTCGGACACCTCTGGTCGAGATTAAAGCCCAGCTCCTAGAATGCCAGATGTTCCCCGGGTGTGAGCTCGGTTGTGGTTATTGCAACATTTCGGTCAACGGGTGTGATAACTTTAGAAGCGGCATAGATGGTCTTATCAAAAGTGGTATACTTCAGATCACAACAACGACGCCTACAAACCCAGCAATCCCTTTGACAACAATTCCTGACTCTTCTACAACTGCAACAACAATCATTCCGACCAATTCATCAATATCATCAACAATGGCTCCGTCCATCACTTCAGCAAACCAGATGTCAACAACCATTTCTTCTACAACATCAGCACCCATTTATTTAGCAGAATCTTCTACAACTCCAACAAAAATTAATGAAGATATCTCAGCAGTCACCATTTACTATGATCCATCAGATGTTCCTCCAAACAACAACTTTCAGCAACAAACAGTGGCACCTCCTGCCAGGTCACCAGTCACCATTTACTACGATCCGCACACCGTTACAATACCCTCCTCTGCAGCAATCAGTCCAGTTACCATCACGGTGCCTGGACCCGTTCCATATGAAAGCAGTAATGCCATACCTTGGCATTATGGCTCTGATCTCTACTGCAACGGGGAGAAAATCACTTTGGATTCTTCAACCTCTTCTCCACAGATTGATAATGTCGGGGGAGGCGGAGGCTTCACCAGAAGTGGACGTCTTTTTGCCTCACAATTGCAAAGACCTAATGCTGAAGCAGAAGCTGCTGCCAAAGCAAAAGGAAAAAGTGTGGTATTTGAAGAGCCGGCTGTCAAAGAAACTCAGAAGACATCTTTTGATCAAGATGTAGATGAGTTCATGAGAATTATAAAGAGTAGTGATTACAAGGTGGTGGATCAGCTTCACCAAACTCCCTCAAAGATCTCCATATTATCCCTGTTGATGTGTTCTGAAGCTCACAGGAATGCATTATTGAAAGTCCTGCACGCAGCATACGTGCCAGAGGAGATTACCGTTAATCAGCTAGAAACTATGGTAGCAAATGTCAACACCAGCCATGGACTGGGTTTTACCAATGCTGACTTGACAACTGAGGGACGTAACCACAACAAGGCTTTACACATCACCCTAGAGTGCAAGGGTGCTGTTTTATCTCATGTACTGGTGGACACTGGGTCTTCACTGAATGTTCTACCAAAGAAAGCCTTAGTGAAGCTGGAGTACGATGGCTTGGCATTGCGTCCGAGTAATTTAGTGGTAAGAGCATTTGATGGCTCTAAGAGATCAGTGCTTGGAGAGATTGATCTGCCTGTGATGATTGGCCCGCAGACTTTTAAAATTACCTTCTATGTGATGGACATTCAGCCGGCCTACAGCTGTTTGTTGGGTAGACCTTGGATCCATGCCGCTGGCGCTGTTACGTCTACCCTTCACCAGAAGCTGAAATTCGAGTGGGAAGGCCAGATCATCACCATCTGTGGGGAAGAAGACATCTTTGTTAGCCATCTGGCTACGTATAAGTATATTGAGATGGATGGAGAGATCCATGAAACTATGAGCCAGGGGTTTGAGGCCCTGAACATTAATGAAGCATCTGCTGTACTGGGAACCTCCATGACGTCTTATCAGCAAGCCAGGAAGGTTGTTGAAGAGGGTACTGCCCAAGGCTGGGGCAAACTGCTGCCCGTGGAGAAGAAGGAGGACAAATTTGGGTTGGGTTACAGACCAACTCAACAAGATCAATCAGAGGTTGTCAAGAAGCCCAGTTTTGTCAGCGGGGGAATGCTCACCCCGGATGCAGTGAACAACTTGGAAGACGAGGATGAAAGCGACCGCAACCTGGAGAGCTGGATATGTCCAAGGATCCTGGGGAGCCAAGTCCTTAACTGGTCTTCCCAGGAAATTATAAGGGTTACTCCCGCAGAGTAATTATTATTTCCTGTATTTTTAAGCATGCATCAAGTCTTGCATCTTGCCCAAGATGACAAGACTCATTTTGTAATCGGGCCATCTTGTAATTTTGTGCAAACAGATCAATCAATGAATATCGGACATCTTTTGCAAATGAGTCTTTTTTCCTTTTTCGCTCACTGTTTTTTCATTTTTCTTTTTGTACAAAAATAAAATGGCAATGTTTTCCAAAATGATAACTTCTTTTCACTTTTTTCCTAAACAAGATTAAAATCGATCACTAAAATGAACAATCTAAACCCTTGCAGAGAGTGCCTTTCAGACTGCACCGACAACAACACAGCTATGACTCTGTATGACTTTGACAATCCAATCAATCAAGCTGATGAAGGGGTTGAAGAAGACTATGAGCTACCTGAAGAGCTAGCCAGGTTGTTAAGGCAAGAGGAGAAGGTTATCACTCCTCATCAGGAGGAGGTTGAAACGGTTAATCTTGGTACGGAAGAAGACGTGAAAGAGGTTAAGATCGGAGCCTGCTTACAAGATTCAGTAAAGGAACAACTGATTGATATGCTTCGGGAGTATGTGGATGTCTTTGCTTGGTCTTATCAGGATATGCCAGGGTTGGACACCAATATTGTCATGCACAAGCTGCCTTTAAAGGAAGACTACCCACCAGTAAAACAGAAGTTGCGCCGTACTCGCCCGGATATGGCAATGAAGATAAAGGAAGAGGTACAAAAGCAGTGGGACACCGGGTTCCTTGCTGTGACTAGCTATCCGCCGTGGGTTGCTAATATTGTACCTGTGCCTAAGAAAGACGGCAAAGTGAGAATGTGTGTGGACTACCGGGATCTGAACAGAGCCAGCCCGAAAGATGACTTCCCTTTACCTCACATTGATGTATTGGTTGATAATACGGCTCAGTTCTCGGTGTTCTCCTTCATGGATGGATTTTCGGGATACAATCAGATCAAGATGTCACCTGAAGACATGGAGAAGACAACCTTCATCACACCCTGGGGCACGTTCTGTTATAAGGTGATGCCATTTGGACTGAAGAATGCTGGTGCAACTTATCAACGGGCTATAGTAACATTATTCCATGACATGATCCATAAAGAAATTGAATGTTATGTGGATGACATAATTGCTAAGTCCCTCACAGAAGAAGACCACCTGGTAAATCTGTTGAAATTATTCAAGCGTCTGAGGAAATACCAACTGAAGTTAAACCCCAACAAGTGCACATTCGGGGTGCGATCCGGTAAGTTGCTGGGATTTATTGTGAGTGAGAAAGGGATTGAAGTTGACCCTGACAAAGTTAAAGCCATTCAAGAAATGCCTGCACCAAAGACAGAAAAAGAAGTTCGGGGTTTTCTGGGTAGATGGAACTACATTTCACGGTTCATATCTCACCTTACAACAACCTGTGAACCTTTGTTCAAGTTGTTAAGAAAAGAACAAACGGTCAGGTGGAACGAAGACTGCCAGAGGGCTTTTGACAAAATCAAGGAATACTTACAAGAGCCTCCAATCCTTATGCCTCCAGTTGAAGGAAGACCTTTAATCATGTACTTGACAGTATTAGAAGAGTCAATGGGGTGTGTGTTGGGCCAGCATGACGAGTCTGGTCGAAAAGAGTATGCAATATACTACCTAAGCAAAAAGTTTACCGACTGTGAACAACGTTATTCACTGCTCGAGAAAACTTGATGTGCTTTAGCGTGGGCTGCTCGTCGACTAAGGCAGTATATGTTGACCCACACTACCTTGTTGATCTCAAAGATGGATCCAGTTAAGTACATATTTGAGAAGCCAGCACTTACCGGACGGGGTGCAAGATGGCAAATGATTCTCATAGAGTATGACATTCAGTACACATCTCAGAAAGCCATCAAGGGCAGTGTATTGTCTGATTATCTGGCTGAGCAACCCATTGATGATTACCAGCCTATGAGATTTGACTTCCCTGATGAAGACATCATGTTCATAAAAGCAAAAGATCATGAAGAGCCTGTTCACACCGAAGGGCCTGACCCATAGGTAGAATGGACTATGATGTTTGATGGGGCTGTTAATATGAATGGTCGTGGTGTTGGTGCAGTACTCATTACACCTAAAGGAGTTCACATGCCTTTCTCGGCAAAGCTCACTTTCAACTGCACTAATAACGAAGCTGAATATGAGCTTGTATTATGGGTCTTGAGGAAGCCATTGACCTCAGGATCAAGACTTTGACTGTGTTCGGAGATTCAGCTTTGGTAATTAATCAAACCAACGGCAAATGGTACTCTCACCAAGATCATCTGGTACCTTATCGGGATTATACGAGGAGGTTATTGACCTTTTTCACTACAGTCAAGCTTGAGTATATCCCTCGAGATGAGAATCAGTTTGCAGATGCTCTGGCTAGCATTTCATCCATGATCAAAGTTCAAGCTGCCAACTTTGTACCACGGATTTCAGTGTCCAGACTTGACAGACCAGCATATGTGTTCTCAGCAGATGTTGTCAAAGATGATAAGCCTTGGTTCCACGACATCAAATGCTTCTTGGAGGATCAAACATACCCACCTGGGGCATCTTCCAATGATAAGAAGACATTAAGAAGGCTTGCTGGCAGTTTCTTCCTAAACACTGATGGTTCCCTGTATAAGAGAAACTTAGATATGATACTCCTCAGATGCGTTGATAAGACGGAGGCAGATTTGTTGATGCACGAGGTGCACGAAGGGTCCTTTGGTACCCATGCAGGGGGACATGCAATGGCTAAAAAGTTGCTAAGATCAGGCTATTACTGGATCACAATGGATACAGACTATTGTGCTTATGCCAGAAAATGCCATAAATGCCAAATTTATGCGGATAAAGTGCATGTACCTCCCAATCCTTTGAATGTGATGTCTTCACCCTGGCCCTTTGCCATGTGGGGCATTAATATGATTGGCAAGATTGAACCGACCACTTCAAATGGCCACAGATTCATCCTGGTAGCCATTGATTATTTTACCAAGTGGGTTGAAGCAGCTTCTTATGCAAATGTTAC
Organism: Lathyrus aphaca; assembly: GCA_963966055.1. NCBI lineage: Eukaryota > Viridiplantae > Streptophyta > Magnoliopsida > Fabales > Fabaceae > Lathyrus > Lathyrus aphaca. Next base: position 260,569,377 of record OZ014519.1, read on the forward strand.
AAGGCAAGTGGTAGCCCGATTTCTGAAGAGGGACATCATCTGTCGGTATGGAGTGCCCGAGCGAATCATTACTGACAATGGTTCCAATTTAAATAACAAAATGATGGCAGAACTGTGCCGGGACTTCAAGATCCAACACCACAATTCTTCTCCTTACAGGCCAAAGATGAATGGCACTGTTGAGGCAGCTAATAAGAATATCAAGAAGATTGTGCAGAAGATGGTAGTCACTTATAAGGACTGGCATGAAATGATACCGTTTGCCTTGCATGGGTACCGTACGTCAATCAGAACATCCACTAGGGCAACACCGTATCAACTTGTGTATGGTATGGAGGCAATCCTACCTGTTGAAGTTGAATTACCCTCCTTACGGGTGTTAATGGATGTTAAGCTGAATGAAGCAGAATGGGTCCGATCCCGATACGAACAGCTGAGTCTGATTGAAGAGAAGAGATTAGCTGCAATCTGTCATGGGCAGCTGTATCAGAAAAGGATGAAGAAATCCTTCGATCAGAAAGTCAGGCTCTGAGAGTATCAAATAGGAGATCTTGTGCTGAAAAGACTCCTCCCTCCTCATACAGACCACAGGGGCAAGTGGACTCCGATTTATGAAGGGCCATTCGTAGTAAAGAAAGTTTTCTCCGGTGGAGCACTCATGCTCAGTACTATGGATGGCGAAGACTTCCCGTCCCCTGTGAATTCAGATGCAGTTAAAAAATACTTCGCATAAAAATGACCCGCTGGACATAAAAACAGAATGTAAGTCCAGGCAAAAATAGGGCACCCCGGCGAGTCAGAAACAGAATAAGAGACTCGGGCAAAAATAAGGGAAAATAAACAAGAAAATGTACACCCGCTGAGTTGAAAAGCCGCATTGGACAACTCAGGAAAAAATGGGTATCCAGGTGGATCGAAAACCCGAAAGGGCGATCCATGCAAAATAAGGGAATAAGCGAACAACTGCATTCTGAATTCATCTGTATCACTTACAACATGGTAAGCTTTGAAAGGTTCGAGCGTCGGTCAGAATCAGCCTTCTTCAGAAAGCAAGACGAGAAGAACGTCAAATGTCATACGAGTCATAGCAAAGGGAAGCTCCTTGAAGCGTCATCAACATTGCCAATACCTTTTATTTCTCAATTTGTAACAATCTCCTCATTTTAGGGGATTTGTTTCTTTGACTGTATCTTGCCGATTCAGGGCACACAAATTAATAAAATCAAATTTTCAGTCATGTTTCGTCTCGTACATTTTATTTTCATTTGCAAGAATGTGCGATGTCTTTAAGATACTGATTGCATAAATACAGATGCTTCTCTTCTAAAAATACGTGCTTGCAGGAAATATACTCACTCCCAGGGGTGCCTAAACTCTTATGATGGAATCTGGTAAAGGATACCTCAGGATTACTTGTGCGTTTCTCTGACTTTTCAGGATTGCAGGTATTCAAAGCATAGCATGGGGCATGAAAGCTTCATCCCAGCAAGCTGGCAAATCATTATCTACTCAGTCTTAGCACCGGAAGTGCCATCTCCCCAGCTGAGTTGCCATTTGTTATTTCCTCCTCAGCCAAGTACAAAAGCCAGGGAACCATCTCCCCACAAAGTTTCAGCCTCTATCCAGAAGAGCAACGCCTGGAGATCTCACAACAGGGTGAAAGAAGCTTCTACAAACCCCCAGCTGGGTCCCTCATTACCAAAGATAGGTCTATCAGTGACCTATCTTCCCCAAACAGAGTCATCAGTGATCTCATCCCCAGCTGGGATGTCCACTCCAAGCAGATCAGCCAGAGATCTTCGCAGCAACGGGATCTGAATCCCGGATCGGTATCTTTGCATAATCATAGCATTCGCATCATATTCTCCCCGCAGAGCGTAGCATTCCGTCTAATACGGAGCATTACTGCAAAAATCAAACATATTGCATAATCATAAGCCATGTTCTGAATCAAGCACTTGTGAATACTAGCGATCCATCAACGATGTACAGAAAACTCCCCAGATTCCCCAGCGGAGAGCCAAAGCACTTTCCCTAAAGAAACAAATACTTCCTGACACCCGTTCGTGTCATATCCCCAGTAGAAAGCCAAAGCGTCCTATTTGCACTCACAGATACACATATATACAAATTCCCTGACACCCGTCCGTGTCACCTTCCCCAACATAGCTACCTAAACACTTTGTAAACCATATACTTGTTTATAATATACTTTTTCCGACACTCGTCCGTGTCATACTCTCCCCAGCAAGTTAAACACTCGTGTACACCACTCATACTTATTACTCATGTTTCGCCCGTACAGATACTCGTCCGTATCTTGTATACACCACTTATACCCCATCAGATCCAACACTCGTCCGTGTATTTTGTTAACCAGTTGGTACTCGTCCGTATCATCATCTCTGAACATGCGTCAGCGTTAGTTTCTACTGATACTCGTCCGTATCATGGTCTTAAGGATGCTCGTTCGCATCTTTAATCCATACACAATTTCAAACACTTGTGTCTTCTTGAATTTAGACACTCGTCTGTGTCTACTTTTCCCCAGAAGAGTCCCGCAGAATCAATACTCGTCCGTATCATAGTCTTAAGGGTACTCGTCCGCATCTTTAGTCTATACACAGTACCCAGACAATTATACCTCTCATTTCTCGGATGTAGACACTCGTCCGTGTTTACTTTTCCCCAACGAAGTCCCCAACAAAGCTTGTTAAACTTCCTTTCTGTCTGACATTCGTCCTATATCATGATACCTTTTCGGCAGCCGTACCCTGCCAGGTGATCGTCCTTCACCTCTTGATGATCGTCCTTCATCATTATTATCCGATGGCCGTCCCCATCGTTGATCTTGTTATCTGACATTCATCCTATGTCATGATAAACTCTGAGAGCAGCCATACCCTGCTGGGTGATAGTCCTTCACCTCTTGATGATCGTCCTTCATCATGCTTATTCGATGGCCATCCCCGTCGTCGACTCTTTCTATCTGACATTCGTCCTATGTCGTGATACTTTCGGCAGTCGTACCCTTCCAGGTGATCGTCCTTCACCATTAGATGACCGTCCCTCATCTTATCCCCTGCTAGGTGATCGTCCTTCACCTTTGATGACCGTACCTCATCATTTATTTCATTCACCTATAATCCCCAGAGAGTCTTATAGCTTTACTTGATGGCCGTCCCCATCATAATCTCTTATATCCCCAGCATGTCGGCCATCCCCGTCATTGCTCCTTCCCCAGCAGTCGTCCTTTGCTCGACGGTCGTCCTCCGTCGCCCGCACTTTATAATTACGCTTTATTTTTCTTTTACAATCTATATCCCTTTTCTTCTTCATTCCGTGAGTGCAAATTTTGGACTGTCTTTGGTATTCAACCACAAGTTATCTTGTTTGCCTGTTAAGCCGTTGATTACATCCTGCACAGCTAACTCATGTTTGAATAGGGGCAGCTGTAAACACCCCAAATTTTCCCTCACCCATTCACACCATGGCTTGTGATCTTTTCATATGCATAAGGTCAATCATAGCATCTCATATTGCATTTTTGATTCACTGCATTGCTTCTAAATCATCTGCATCTAGGGTTTGTGATTTGAGCCATCCTTGAGCCACTCCACAGGTCATCAATCACTTCAAAGGGGTCCATGAATGTCCAAGCATCATATTGTACCCTCACAAAGTCAAGAAAGTCAAAGAATCACAAGAACTGAAAAAGGCATGGAAGCAGATCCAGGTTTAACTGCACAGATGACCTAAAATTAGGGTTTTGGTTTCAAAGGCCATAACTCCAAATTTTTTGGTCATTCTTGTTTCTATTGGTATCTATATGTCATAAGGATAATGCATATCAATTTTCATGAAGAAATTCCATGGGGAAGGCATCTAATCAGGAGTTGACTTCTTGAGCAAGTCAGTGTAAAATCAGGGCATCTGAGGCCCCCAATGACCCAACCAAGGGGTGTTCTTCATCATTTTGATTGTGTATGATCTTTATTTGGTCATAGAAGATGTTAGAAGTTCACAATATTGAAGAATTTCAAGCCATTTGCAAAGTTGCCATTTTGGGAAAATGACTTGTAATGGAAACTTGCCATTTTGGGAAAGTTTTTCAACCCTTTCTTTTTGATTAAAAAATGCTTCAAATGAGAAAACTTTGGTCATGAAAGTTGTAGAATGGATCATTCCCTTTTCAAAAAGTAGAAGAAATCATTCTAATTCATTTTGGATCAAAAGTTATGGCTTGTCAAAGTTGGGAAAAATCACATAATTTCAAGTTATGTACCAAAGAGGCAAAGTTGCAAAACCACTTGCCAAGGCAAAATGAGACCTCAAAGTGACTTCTAATCTTTGCACAAACATAAACCAATGCCTAAAAGTCAGAATGCACCAAAGGTTTGCCCATTCTCATGACCTATGGATCAAGAAACTTCAAAAGGGCCAAAATTGGACAAAGTTGCAAAACATCATACAAACCCTAATCCACTTGTTAATTGGCTTCAAGACTGATCCCATGGCTCTCCTCATTCCTTGCTGCGCAGGACACCCCTTTGTCCTTGGCCTACCATTGACCCATACCTCTCTTACACCTAGACTTGACTTTTTTGAAAAAACCCCATACCAATCAGCCTGTGCCACACCAACTCCTCTGATCTATCCAAGAGTGATAAGTGGACCAAAAGAGACTGAACACAACACACAACACAAGCTGAAACCTCAGATTTCCATAGTTATCAAAAATTCTCCAACTTGCAAAACTTTTTCGAATCTCTCAGCTCACTCAACCAATCTTCAAACCAACTTCACCATTGATCTCAAAGTGACTCACTGACCACAAACCCACCATTGAAACAACCAAAAACACCCCATAAACCAAACACGATTTCTGACCAGTTGGCTTGCAAACTCCCAAATCAGCCAAAAGAAATTCCTTCCAAGCATCAAAACTTCATCAGGAGTTCAGGGGGAGTGGTTTGCACAAAGAGAGAAGGCCTAAAAGTCCCAAACTGAGAAAGCTCAAGCTCAGGTACCTCCCTGAAACTTTTTTCCAGAACTTGTTTCTTTAGTTATAGAATGGTAGAGTAGGTTCCACTGATCACTCTGAGCTTTATACTTTCGAAAATGGTTGAGAATTGAGTCTGTATGATTGTTCTGAAAGTTTTGACATTTTTAATCTTTCCTTCGAATCTTGTGTTTGAGCAAAAATAAATTCATTTTGAGCGTAGATTCATGTTTAGGAGAGTGAGGGGAGTTGATCTGGAGCTTTAGAGCTCCAGAAATAACGTAGGGAAGAAGTTGGCAACTTTCAAGTGAGGGGGTCACCGGAGAAGACGACCGGAGCTCTTCTCCGGTGACCTGAAAGTGTTTAAGTGTCTTAATTAGGTTTAGGGTTCAGTTTGAATATAGGCCTTAGATTTGGTTGACTTCCATTGACCCGCGCGCAAACAAATGGTCCAGATTCATCACTTAAGCCCTAATGCACGTCATTAATTTAATTAATTAGGATTAAAATTTGAATTTGCCAGAATCAATCCTAGCCACTGAATCACGCGCCAGTCAACTCCCGCCCTCTGACTTTGAATCTCATCCTTTGGATTGTTTGACTTTTCCATTAAATTCATTCATTTTCATATTTTTCTTATTTGTTTTGCATATTTATTTTAAAATAGCTAAAATCACCTAAAAATTATGAAATTTTTTGTCAAATGTTTCATGAATTTTCAGAACACAAAAATATTTTTATTTTTATTTTTTGTATTAGAAATTATTTTTAAATCATTTAAATGATTATTTTTAATTAGTTAATGAAAATTAATTAATTAAAAACACATTTAGGTATTTAAAAATCACCAAAAAATTCACATAGCATTTAGAAACATTTAGAAACATTGTCCAACTCTCAAACCAAATTTCTTTTTTGTTCTTGATGCCTTTTGATCATTTTCATTGGATTTAATTTCATTTCAAGGCAATATTTTGGTTCAATCTTCAAAAATTTCTTTCTGCCTAACCATTGAGAGTTGAATGATGATTCTTCTTGCATTGCACTCTTCATAGCATGTAGTTTATAGGATAAATTTGATTTGAATTGATCTTGCATTTTCAATTTGTTTTGAATTTTTCTTGACAAAGTACCTTAAAACCCTAGCAATCTTAGGAAATTCATAACTTTCACTAGGTTAAGAGTTGGATCCCCTCCTTTGGGCAGTGAGTTTGTATAGGTTTAGGGTATCTTTGGTTGCATTTTCAAATTTTTATCATGTCATTTGCTTCTGGTTTTGAATTTTTGCTTTGTGTGATGCATAAAACCCTAATTTGTGCCTTCCCTTGCATCCATCTTTCATTAGCTTGCATCCATTGACTTGCCATGACATTTTGTGCATTCTTTTGATTCATAATACATCTTAGGACATATTAGAACCATGTTTGATCATTGCATCTTTCATTTGCCATGTTGTATGTTCATTACATTCCATAACTTTTCATGTACTTCCATGATTCAAAGCATGCCTCTTTTGCATCATTATGCTTGTTTGATCATTCCCATGCGTTGCCTCATGTTTGTATCATCTTTTAGCATCATTAACATCATGTAATTGCTTCTGACTTTGGTTTGCATCATCACATTTCATCTCATTTGCATTGCATTTCATTTCTTATGCTAACTTTTCAGGTGGTAAGTTGTTTGAGAAGTGAATTTGCCTTCACTTCTCACATTCTCTTTTCATCTCTTTCATACTTCCTTTGCTGCATTTTTGTATGTGTATTGGATTGAGCTTGCTCATTCTTGTCCATCTTTCTTTCTTTCTTCAAAGCAACTTGCCTTCTTAAGTGAAGCAAGTTATTTTGCTTCTCTTTGCTTCCTGCTCCTTTCATCTGCTTCCTTCCTGGTGGTTTCTCTGAAGATCTTCTTGCAAACCTCATTAACCCTAGGATCTCCAAGCATGATAACAATTAGGGCTTTATTAGTCTCCCCATTTAGTTTTACCTTTGAGTCATCTTTGAGTCTTCTCTTCTCATCTCATAATCAAGGACTAAACCCTAAAGGTTTTAAGGCTTTGTGATTAAGTTTATGCCTACATCCTTCTATTAGGATGGAGTGTATAACTTTAATCCTAAGTTTTAAACCCTTAATATGTTTAAATATTTTAACCAATCCACTTAATAATCACTAAGACATCAAGCTTGTAACTTGGGCCTTGCATTAGGGTTCTAATTCTTCCTTAACTGGTTAAGAAGGAATAACCCTAGTGTTAATGGACAAGTCCCCCTCAAGTTGTCTTACAAACCATAAAATACACTTCTTGATCTTATCATTAACTAAAATCCATTTAAAAAAGGCTTTTTTTTGTCATGAGGTTAATCCCTAATCATGGGTTAAGTTGAGGAGTCTTTCTCAGCTTAAATGTTCTCATCTATTATCCTTCTATTAGGATGGTGTAATGAGTCCATAAATCCTTGATTATGGCTTAAACTAATTACTTAACACTAAACAAAAACAACAAAAAACATCTAAATAATCACAAGTAGGTTAATGAAAACACCAAAAAGATTGAAAACTCAAAAACAAAAAATAATCGTCTCCTTCGGGATTCTTTTCTCATCTCATTCAATCACAAACGAGAACTTGCTTCTTCCGTCTAATGCAAGACAATTTGCACCTGAGCCAGACAGGTCATACACTTGAGCATAGACAAGTAAGCAGTTCACAAGTCAATTCACCTTTCAGTCTCTTTGGGTCGAACTACGGTGTTCTGACTTCCTCATTGCACGAGAGGATACGTAGGCATAACTTAACAGTTATCGAACAAAAGTCTCTGTATATTCCCCCTCCTTCCAGCATCATTCTTTTAGCCTCATTATCTTGAGCTTCACACTCTTGTTCTTACACTGACACTTCTTTTATACACTTCACACCTCTTTTACACTGACACTTGCATTCTTTCTAGCTTTGATACACAAATAGCACTGACACTACCCCTTTAAAACACGAATCTTTTAAGCGTGGATCCCGTCGAGTACGGCGGACAATCTGGGTGCTAATACCTTCCCAGGTTGTAACTAACCCCCTTTCTCAGTTTCTCTGGTTCGCAACCGTCGTATCCATATATTTTCCCAGGTCTATGCAGCATTACCTTTCCTCTGGGATAAAAATACCTAGCTGGCGACTCTTGTCTTTCTGAGTTCACCCTTGTGTGTTTTCATCCTTCTTTCACCGACCGTTCGCGTATGTACCCCTTCTGACCAGGTGTCATTTGGTGGGAGCGACACATATCCATCACATCGAAGCCCAAGGAATTTTGAGACTCCAGAGATCTCAATTTCTCAGCAATTTCATCTAACCTCCGGTCATAAACTTCGTCTCCTGCTCCCATGACAGTAAACTGCTCCTCTTGGGGATCTTCTTGCAAGATCCTGCCTGCATCAGTGTTTCCTTGCACATTTCCCGGGATGTTGACTTCCGGATGTAGATGAGGTCCAAATACTGGTGGATTAACATGAGGCTGACCCCTTTCATTATTACTAGTTCCTCCAGTTCCAAGATGCGGTTCCTCGGGAGTTTGTCTTTCCACTAGTTCCCTTAACCTTTCTTGGCTCTGGGCCAAGCCAGTCATCACTGTCATGAATTGAGCCATTTGGTTCCTCATCTCCACTCTTTCATTAGCCATCTGAGTTCTGACCTCAGTCAGGTCCTGCTGTACTTGATCCATTTGGATACCAGGAAGGTTGTTGCGAGTAGGATACCGGTGCATACGGTTGACAGGGAACACCCGGCGACGAGCAATATTTCCTGAGATCACAACAGAGTTAGAAACAAATAATAACAAAACCTACAAAACAAAACAAGGTTAGTATGCAATGCAGTATGCTTATTTGTTTTTCCAAGGTATCCGGCTTGGTTCTTGGTTTTGACCTTTCCAGACCTCGAGGAAGATGCTTGATGTTGCTTGAGAAAAGAAACCTAATGAAAGCAAACTAATATATTACAAATAATGAACAATACATAGTTTGTTTTACAACATATGCCCATGGAGGGTCAAAATACAAAAAAGAAAAAGTACATCAAATGGAAATAAACAACAAGCAAAGAAGTCAAACATCCAATCCAAACTCATCCTCCTTAACCTCCTTCAGAAGTGCCTCAGTCACCGGACCAGCTGGATGCTCTGCAATGGTCCTAATGAGGAGGTTCCTGGTGGCAATAATAGTGGTTAGCTTCTTGTGCCTGTCCTGATCCTTTGATCTCTTCAATCCAGCTCTGATCTTTAACTCTGAAATCTCCTTCTGGGCTGCCAACAAAGCTTCCTGCTGCTTCTTTTCATTGGCCTCTAACTGTTCAATCCTGGCTTGAATTCTCTGATCTTCTTGTGTCCGGGCTTCAGTGATCCTGACCCACCTAGCCTGACTTTCTTGCAAATAGAGCTCAGTCCTGGCCTTTTGAATCTTGGCCTCCTTACAGGCATTCTTCAATATTTGCTCCCCAGCCCTTGCTTTCCTGATATAGTCCTCTGTTTTCTCAATCTTGGCCAGATGCTCAACCCTAAGCTTTTCCAACCTCTCAATGTCCAGACGACCATCACTCCTTTCCCAAAGGTTTTCTTCAGAGCTTGAGACATATTCTCATTCCTTTCCTTCAGCTTCTCAAATTCTTCCAGGCTGACAGTTGCTGCTGGCTGTGCTGTAGATGGCCCAGGTATATCCTCAATGGTGAAAGGCATTCCAGTAATTTGAGCTCTAGTACGGGACCAATCATTGTACTGCGCTGAAGCAACATTATTACACCTTCCCAGAAAAGCCATCCCTTTTGTCTGGATGTTGTCCCAAGCCCAGGATGCTTGTCTGACTGCAGCCAGATTAGGTTTTATTTCACAATACAGGGTCTCAGCTAAATCTTGCACTCTAGGAGGGTGAACCAAAGCATAGCCCAGTTGTCTCTTAAATAGCAAAGGATTGTAGTTGATGCAACCCTTTACTCCTATCAGGGGCACATTTGGGTATTTCCCATAGCTGGTGATAATGTCTTTGCCTTTGGTGCTCTGGGTGCACCATCTGATGTCATCTGAAGTTAAAGCAATGAGCCTCTTAGCCCAATTCTTCTGCTGGTGAGGATTTAAGAAGGCATCTGTTTTAGGTAGGTGTCTGAGCAGCCAGGTTTGAAACAAAGGAGCACAACATCTCACTAACTTCCCCCTTTGTCTCGCATTCCTCTGATGAATGGAGTAATAGAAATCTCCTAACAAGGTGGGTACTGGGTTCCTCAGAAGGAAAAGATGAATGGCATTCTTGCTGACAAATTTGGGCTCATCTGCAAACAGTATAACCCCATATATGCTGAGGGCTAATAGTGCACAGACTGCCCTCCACTCTCCCAAGGAGGCCTTCAGAATGGCCTGAGAAACCAAGAAATCCAAGTGAAGACCAGGGATTCCAGCTTTTGTTGTCATGCTTTGTTCAACCAAGGCAGGTTCCAAGTATAGTGCTTTTGCTACTTCTCCATTGCTGGGAAAAGTCATTTCTGGGTTGAAAGGGGGTCCACCCCTGATAGGTACTCCAATCAATGAGGAAAACTCTTCCAGTAGAGGCCCTAATTGAAAGTCTGGGAAGGTGAAGCACCTCAAAGGAGAGTCATAGAACTGCAAGCATGTGTGGATCATGCTCCTCTGAGAAGGGTCCAAGTCCATAACCATATCCAGGATACCTCCATAATGCTCTCTGAATAATGGGATGTGGTCAGGGGTGATAAGTGACTGGACCTGCCTGATACCGGTCAACACAAGCTCAAAGAAATGGTAAGATATGTTGCTCTTCCTGGGAGTGGTCATGAGTACTGATGAAGAGCTGAAGACAAATGCTGATGAGGACCAAGACTGATACTGGAGATGAGCCACTGATAGGCTGATGCTGGTGATGATGAAGATAGATGAAGCAAATAGCTGATGAAGCAAAGGTTTATGCAGAAGAAGGGGTCAAAACCAAACCAGATATAATGTGGATACCCTGAAAAGACAAATAAACAAATGTTAAATGATGCAATGGTGATGTATGCAAATGATATGCAAGGGTTTGTGATCAAGCTGGATCTGATTATCTGTCTTGATATAAGCCCATGTATGTTCAAAGAAAGTCCAGATGAAGGTTCAGAAATCCGGTAACCAAGGTGGGGGACTCAAATAAAGAGTCACATGTCCAGGGTTAATCACAAGAACTGTCCAAAATGAGGTATTCTTAAACCAAATAGTAATAGGGTATGATGTGGCCAAGGGTACCTGCAAACCTGTAAACAGCCCAACCCCCTCACAGGTAATGTTCTAAAACAAGGATCCTCAGACTTGAATCAGTTATGAGAAGTGTAAACACTTCTAACCCGGAGGTATAGTGTTTACAATAACCATAAAAGATCCTCCTCTAATTCACCTCAGTTTCTGAAGGTCATGATAAAGGTCATCCAGACTTAGCAGGCTTCCCAGATAGCCCTAGCACTACAGGAAATCTGTAGCACAAAGTTCTCAAGAAGAAACCCATATCTGAACCGTGTTTCATATTCCCGCACCAGACCGAAATGGAATGGGAAAGAACATGAACCACTCTAGCCTAGGTGTCACTCAGGTCCCAGGTATAGGACCTCAAACTCTCAATGAAATCCCACCCATCAAGACAACAAACCAGATCCAGCAAAAATGACAGTATGACAGTATGATGTATAAAACTGTAAGGAAAGCAGTAAACAAGACTGTACATAAAGCAATAAAACAAATATATAAACACATATAGCACATAACACCCCAGTAAACATAAATCAAACAAGCGCTAGGAGGAACCCACAAAAAGAACCAGAAGCCCTGGTTACAGTATAAGGGTCCCCAGCAGAGTCGCCAAGCTGTCGCTCCCACCAAGTGACACCTGGTCAAGAGGGGTACAGACGCGAACGGTCGGCGAAAGAGGAGGGAATGAATAGAGTCGCCAGCTAGGCATTTTTATCCCGAAGGAAAGGTAATGCTGCATAAACCTAGAAAAGATATGGATAAGACGGTTGCGAACCAGGGAGACTGAGAAAGGGGGTTGGTTACAACCTGGGAAGGTATTAGCACCCAGATTGTCCGCCGTACTCGACGGGATCCACGCTTAAAAGATTTGTGTTTTAAAGGGGTAGTGTCAGTGCAATCTGTGTATCAAAGCTGGAAAGAATGCAAGTGTCAGTGTAAAATAAATGTGGAGTGTATAAGAGAGGTGTCAGTGTAAGAACAAAAAATGAAGTGCTCAAGATAATGAGGCTAAAAGAATAAAGCTGGAAGGAGGGGGAATATACAGAGACTTTTGTTCGATAACTGTTAAGTTATGCCTACGTATCCTCTCGTGCAATGAGGAAGTCAAAACACCGTAGTTTGACCCAAAGAGACTGAAAGATAAATTGACTTGTGAACTGCTTGCTTGTCTATGCTCAAGCGTATGACCTGTCTGGCTCAGGTGCAAACTGTCTTACATTAGACGGAAGAAGCGGGTTCTCATTTGTGAGTGAATGAGGTGAGAAAAGAATCCCGGAGGAGACGATTATTGTTTGTTTTTGTGTTTTTAATCTTTTATTGCTTTTGGATTTGTCATAAGTTAATGAGCTTAAACATAAACCAAGGGTTAGTAAACTCATCACATCCTCCCTTTGATTAGGGGTAATGAGAATACCTTAAATTGAAGTAAGCACCTCACACTTAATCACCATGATGTAGGATTAAGATCATTAACCTACTTGTGATTATTTAGATGTTTTTGTTGTTTTTGTTTAGTGTTAAGTAATGAGTTTAAGCCATAATCAAGGATTTAATGGACTCATTACACCATCCTAATAGAAGGATAATAGATGAGAACATTTAAGTTGAGGAAGGCTCCTCAACTTAACCCATGATTAGGGATTAACCTCATGACAAAACAAAGCCTTTATTAAAGTGGATTTTAGTTAATGATAAGATTAAGAAGTGAGTTTTATGGTTGGTAAGACAACTTGAGGGGGACTTGTCCATTAACACTAGGGTTAGTCCTTCTTAACCAATTAAGGAAGAATTAGAACCCTAATGCAAGGCCCAAGTTACAAGCTTGATGTCTTGATGATTATTAAGTGAATTAATTAAAGGATTTAAACACCTTAAGGGTTTGACACTTAGTATTAAAGTTATACACTCCATCCTAATAGAAGGATGCAAGCATAAGCTTAATCACAAAGCCTTAAAACCTTTAGGGTTTAGTCCCTTATTATGAGATGAGAAGAGAAGACACAAAGATGACACAAAGGTAAAATATAAATGGGGGACTAATCAAACCCTAATTATTATCATACTTGGAGATCCTAGGGTTAGTGAGACTTAAGAGAGAAAGAGTCTTCAAAGAGCCACCAAGGAGAGAAGCAGATGAAAGGAGAAAGAAGCAGAGAGAAGCAAGACAACTTGCTTCACTTAAGAAGACAAGTTGCTTGAAGGAAGAAAGTAAGAGATGAACATGAATAAGAAAGCTCACTCCAATACACATACAAAATGCAGCAAAGAAGGCATAAAAGAGATGAAAAGAGATTGTGAGAAGTGAAGGCAAATTCACTTCTCAAAACAACTTACCACCTGAAAAGTTAGCAAAGAAAGGAAATGAAATGAAAGTGCAAAGGATGCAAACCAAAACCAGAAGCACAAACATAATGTTAATGATGCTAAGAGGTGATGCAAACACATGTCAAGAGTTGTGGATGATCATACAAGGATGAGGATGCAAATGAAGCATGCTTGAACCATGAAAGTTCATGAAAGTTTATGAAATGGTATGAATGCACAAGATGGAAAATGAAAGATACAATGACCAAACATGATTCTAATATGTCCTAAGATGTCTTATGAGTCATGTGGATGCACAAAATGTCATGGAAAGCTCTTGAATGCAAGCAAATGAGAAATGGATGCAAAGAAAGGCACAAATTAGGGTTTATGCACAAGACACAAAGCAAAAATTCAAAATCAGAAGCAAATGACATGATAAAAAATTGAAAATGGGATCAAAGGAACCCTAACCCTACACAAGTTCACTGCCCAAAGGAGGAGACCTAAATCTAAACCTAATGGAAGTTATGATTTTTCTAAGTCAACTAGGGTTTCAAGGTACCTCACAATGAAAAATGCAAAACAAATTGAAAATGGAAGATAAATTCAAACCAATTTTACCCTAGAAACTACATGCTATGAAGGATGCAATGAAAGAAGAACCATCATCAAACTCTTAATGGTTAGGCAGAATGAATTTTTTCAAGATAGGATTAAAATATTGCCTTTAAACAAATTTAATTCCAATGAAAATTGTCAAAATTGGTCAAGAACCAAAAAGAAATTTGTTTTGAGAGTTTGATAATGTTTCTAAATGTTTTGAAATGCAATGTGAATTTTTTGGTTATTTTTAAGTACCTAAATGCATTTTTAATTAATTAATTTTCATTAACTAATTAAAAATAAACATTTAAATGATTTAAAAATGATTTTTAATGCAAAAAATAAAAATTAAAATAATTTTGGGTTCTGAAAATTAATGAAAGGTTTGGCAAAATTTTTTAGAATTTTTCAAAGTGTTTTCCTATTTTTAAAAATTCGTGGAAGTTAAATATAAATAAAATGAAATAAAAATGAGTAAATGGAAAAGTATGCAAATCCAATGGCTGGCATTCAAATGGATAACGCGCGAATTGACTGGCGCCAGATCCTGTGGTCTACATTCAAACTGACCTATTTAAAATTAAAACCTAATTAATTAACTTAATGACGTGGATTAGGGCTTAAGTGATGGATCTGAGCCATTCATTCGCGCGCGGGTCAACACGGGTCAACAGGATCTATGGCTCACATTCAAACCAAACCCTAATCACAATTAAAGCCCTAATGACTTTCAGGTCACCGGAGAAGAGCTCCGGTCGTCTTCTCCGGTGACACCCCTCCCTGAAATTTGCTATCTCCCTCAAAACTTCACCCCAAGCCCCCTAAAGCTTCAGATTCACTCAACAAACATCAAGGAACAAGAATCAAGCCTCAAATTTCATTTATTTTTCATCAACAACATGATTCGAACAAGAAATCAAAAACTGAACAAAATTTCAGAACACTCATACATCCTCAATACTCAACCATTTTTCATCATTCAAAGCTCATTGTGACCAGTGGAACATGCTTTATCATTCTATAACCAAAGAAACAATTTCTGGAAAAAAATTTCAAAGGGATACCTGAGATGGAGCTTTTGCTTTTGGAGCTTTCTGGCTGCTTCTTTGGTCCAAGATGCCTTTAATGAACCTCCTGAGAAGTTTGCAATGCTTGTTTGGAATTCCTTATGGCTGGTTTAAGAGATTGATGAAGTTCTGACCAAGGGGAGTGAAAAATCGTATTTTTGTTTGGGATGGCTTCAGGATCAAATGATGGTTGGGAAATGATCAGAGGGTCATGGTGAGTGATTCTATGAAGTTTGTTTTGAGGTTTGTGGCCTGTGTATTAAGATTCGAAGAAAAATGCATAAAGGGGGATTTTTGAGAATGCTGACTTGTGGGAGAGCTCAGGCTTGTGTGTGTGTTGCTTTGAGTTGCTTTTGGTCCACTTATCACACTGTGATAGGTCTTTGGAGTTGGTGTGGCCTATGTGATTGGTATGGTCCAATTTTCCAAAAGTCAATGTTAGGTGTCCTTTGAGGTATGGGTCATGGCAGGCTGGTTTAGGGGCATGGCCTGGTTCAGCTGAGATCAAGGATTGCTTATGGATCAGATTTTGTGAACTGAGGCAAGTGGATGAGAAGCTTTGGGTCATTTTAGAAATTGGTACAACTTTGGCCCCTTTGTGATTTCTTGAAGCAAAAGTCATGAAACTTGGAGATTCTTTGGTGCATTCTGATTTTTAGGTCATGACTTATGTTTGTGTAATGCTTAGAAGCTGATTTGAAATCACAATTGGCCTTGGCATGAGGTTTTGCAACTTTCCTCTTTTGGTGTATAAGTGAAATTTATGTGATTTTGTCCAACTTTGACAAGCCATAACTTTTGATCCAAAATGAATTAGAATGAGTTCTTGTACTTTTTGAAAATGGGAGGATCCATTCTACAACTTTCATGACCAAAGTTTTCTCATTTGAAGCATTTTTGAATAAAAAAGAGGAGGTTGAAAAACTTTCCCAAAATGGCAAGTTTACATTATAAGTCACTTTCCCCAAAAGGCAACTTTGCAAATGGCTTTAAATCCTTCAATTTTGTGAAATTCTACATTCTTCTATGATCAAATAAAGATCATACACATTCAAAATGATGGAGAACACCCTTTGGTTGGGTCACTGGGGGCCTCAGATGCCCTGATTTTGCACTGACTTGCTCAAGAAGTCTGTAAACACCCTAAATTTGCCCTCACCCATTTCACCATGGCTTGTGGTCATTTCATATGCGTAAACTCAATCATACCATCTCATATCACATTTTTGATTCACTGCATAGGTTCTAAGTCATCTGCATCTAGGGTTTGTGACCTGAGCAATCTAGGAGTTTCTTGAGCCACTCCAAAGGTCATCAATCACTTAAAAAAGGTCCATGTGTGTTCAAATATCATGTTATATCCTTCCAAAGTCAAGAATGGCAAAGAATCACAAGAACTGAAAATGGCATGGATGCAGGGCCAGGTTTGACTGCACAGATGACCTAAAATTAGGGTTTTGGTTTCAGAGGCCATAAATCCAAATTTTTTGGTCATTCTTGTTTCTATGGGTCTCTATATGGTATAGAGAGTATGCATATCAATTTTCATGAAGAAATTCCATGGGGAAGTCATCTGATCAAAGGTTGACTTTCTGAGCAAGTTAGTGCAAAATCAGGGCATCTGAGGCCCCCAATGACCCAACCAAAGGTTGTTCTTCATCATTTTGAGTGTATATGATCTTTATTTGATCATGGGAGAAGTCGGAAGTTCACAAAATTGAAGAATTCCAAGTCTTTTGCAAAGTTGACTTTTTGGGCAAGGTTGACTTTTAATGAAAATGTCATTTTAGGCAACTTTTTCAATCCTTACTTTTTGATCCAAAAATGCTTCAAATGGAAAAACTTTGGTCATGAAAGTTGTAGAGTAGATCTTTACCTTTTCAAAAAGTACAAGAACATGATCTAATTCATTTTTGATCAAAAGTTATGGCTTGTCAAAGTTGGCAAAAATCACAAAATTTCAAAGTTTCTACCAAAGAGGTATTTTGCAAAATGACTTGATCAAGTGTTCTAGAGCTATCAAATGGACTTCTAATTCACATAACATGATCACAAAACACCTAAAGTTCAGAATGGACCAAAGAATTACACATTTTTAGGGTTTATGGAACTAGATTTTTCATAAAGAACCAAAGGCAAACCAAGTTGCAAAAGTCATGATAACTTCCCATCCACTTGCTGGCTAGTTGGCTGATCAATCCTAGGCCCTTCCTCACATCATGCTGCGTAGCACACCCTTGTGGTACTAGGCTAGCAAGTTTCCCATGCCCTTCTTACACAAAAGTTGACATTTTGCAAAAGCACCCATACCTATCACAAAAGGACATGTCATGTCATCTGACCAATGGGAATTGTTTATGTGAATCAATTGCAAGCCAAACATAAGGAGAGGCAAGCCTGAAAGATACCACAACTCAGCATTCACAAAATCACCCCAAATTGCATTTTCTTTCGAAACACTCCCTACAAGCCTCAAACGTAAAAACAAACTTCACAAACAATCTCAACTCACTTCACTGATCATAAACCAACCATTGTTTTGGCCTGAAACCTCCCATATCACAAACACGATTTTCACACTCCCTTGGCCTGAGCTTCTGCCAACTTGCTCTAGAGGCTGCATAAACTCCAACTAAGTGTCAAAAGCTTCAAAGGAAGATCATTGGGACTTGTTTGAGCCAAAGAACAAGCCAGAAAGCTCCTGAATCGAAAGTTCAATCTCAGGTAGCTTCATGAACTTTTTTTTCCAGAACTTGCTTTTTAAGTTTCTAAATGATAAAGCATGCTTCCCTGAGTTCACTGAACTTGTTTTTTTTGAAAAAGATTGAGAAATGAGGTTGTATGATGTTTCTGAAATTTTGGCAGTTTTTGATGTTTGATTCGTATCTTGATTTTGTGTTGAAATAAATGATTTTTGTTGTTTGAATCTTGTTTAGAATGAGTTAAGGATTGATTCTGGAGAGTTTGACATGTTTTCATGGCGTATTGAGAGAGATTGAGAGATGACCTAGCCGGAGAAGACGACCGGAACAGTGTTCCGGTCGCCTGAAAGTAATTAGGGCTAATTAATTAGGGTTTAGCCAAGTTTGAATGTGGGCCGTACAAACACGCGCGTAGTCAATTCCCGCCCCTGCCAGTTTGAACCTCAGCCCTTGGATGTGCATACTTTCCAATTTTCAGTTTAAATTCACTTTATTTTTCATTTTAATTGATTTGTTTTCTCCAATTTATTAAAAATAGCAAAATCATTTTAAAAATTCTGAAATTTTTTATGCAAACTTTTATTTAATTTCAGAAACCAAAAACATTTTTATTTTTATTTTTTGCATTTTAAAAATATTTTTAAATATTTAAAAGTTTATTTTTAATTAATCAATGAGAATTAATTAATTAAAAATACTTTTAGGTATTTAAAAATCACAAAAAATTCATGAACCCTTTAAAAACATTTAGAAGCATTGTCCAACCCTCAAACCAAATTTATTTTTTGATCTTGATGCATTTTGATAATTTTTCATGGAATAAAAATCATTTTTAGGCATTATTTTGATCCAAACTTCCAAAAATCATTTCTGCCTAACCATTGAGAGTTGGACCTTGATTCTTTTTGCATTGCATTGTGTTTAGCATGTAGTTTGTGAGATTAAATGGTCATGATTTGATTTCTCATTTTCCATTTGTTTGGCATTTTTCTTGTCAAGGAACCCTAAAACCCTAGAAATTTTAGGAAATTCATAACTTGAATTAGGTTAAGAGTTGGAACTTTTCCTTTGGGCAGTGAGTTAGTATAGGTTTAGGGATCCTTTGAGTGCATTTTCAATTTTTTGTATTGATGTTTGCTTCTGATTTTGGTTTGTGTTTGATGCTTTGATCATAAACCCTAATTTGGGCTTCCATATGCATCCATCTTGCATTTGCATTCATACCTTGACTTGCCATAGCATTTTATGCATTCTTTTGATTCACTAGACATCATAAGACATATTGAAAGCATGTTTGATCATTGCATCATGTATATGCCATGTTGTATGCCATTTGCATCTCATAACTTTTCATGTTTGTTCATGGTTCTTAACTTGTCTCATTTGCATCCATTGGTTCATATGATCATCCTCATGTCTTGATTCAGGTTTGCAGCATCTCATTGCATCATTATCATCTCATGTATGCTTCTGGTTTTGGTTTGCACCATATCATTCCATCTCATTTTTGCATTGCATTGCATTCCCTTATTAACATTTCAGGTGGTAAGTAACTTTGGGAGGTGGATTTGCCTTCACTTCCCACATTTTCTTTTCATCCCTCTTGTGCATCCATGCTGCATTTTGTTATGTGTTTGAGTTTGAGCTTGCTCATTCTTCTTCTTCTCACTTTCTTTCTTCAAGTGACTTGTCTTCTTAAATGAAGCAAGTTTACTTAGCTTCTCCTGATCCTTTCATCTGCTTCCTGGTGGTTCCATTGAAGACTTCTCTTGTAAACCTCACAAACCTTAGGAACAACCAAGCATGATAATGATTAGGATTTTGATTAGTCCCCCCACTTAGTTTTACCTTTGTGTCTCTTTGAGTCTTCTCTTCTCACCTCATAATCAGGGACTAAACCCTAAAGGCTTTAAGGCTTTGTGATTAAGCTTATGCCTGCATCCTTCTATTAGGATGGAGTGTATAACTTTAATCCTAAGTGTTAAACCCTTAATGTGTTTAACTCCTTTTAATCAATTCACATAATAACCATCAAGACATCAAGCTTGTAACTTGGGCCTTGCATTAGGGTTCTAATTCTTCCTTAACTGGTTAAGAAGGACTAACCCTAGTGTTAATGGACAAGTCCCCCTCAAGTTGTCTTACCAATCATAAAATTCACTTCTTCATCATATTATTAATTAAAATCCACTTAACCAAAGACTTGTTTGGTCATGAGTTTAATCCCTGATCATGGATTAAGTTGAGGAGCTTTCCTCAGCTTAAACATTCTCATCTATTATCCTTCTATTAGGATGGTGTAATGAGCCTGTTTAATCCCTGATTATGGCTTAATCTCATTACTTAACACTAAACAAAAACCACAAAAACATCTAAATAATCACAAGTAGGTTAATGATCTTAATCCTACATCAAAAGGTGATTAAGTGTGAGACCCTGACTTCACACTTAAGGTATTCTCATTACCCCTAATCAGAGGGAAGATGTGGTGAGTTTACTAACCCATTGGTTTAGGATTAAGCTCATTAACTCATGACAAACATCCAAAAGCAATAAAAGACTGAAAACTCAAAAAACAAACAATAATCGTCTCCTCCGGGATTCTTTTCTCATCTCATTCACTCATAAACGAGAACTTGCTTCTTCCGTCTAATGCAAGACAGTTTGCACCTGAGCCAGACAGGTCATACACTTGAGCATAGACTAGTAAGCAGTTCACAAGTCAATTTATCTTTCAGTCTCTTTGGGTCGAACTACGGTGTTCTGACTTCCTCATTGCACGAGAGGATACGTAGGCATAACTTAACAGTTATCGAACAAAAGTCTCTGTATATTCCCCCTCCTTCCAACTTCATTCTTTTAAGCCTCATAGTCATGAGCATTTCACTCTTATCCTTACACTGACACTGTATATATCACACTTCACACTTCTTTTACACTGACACCTGTACATTTTCTTCCAGCCTCCTTATACACAAATTGCACTGACACTACCCCTTTAAAACACAAATTTTTTAAGCGTGGATCCCGTCGAGTACGGCGGACAATCTGGGTGCTAATACCTTCCCAGGTTGTAACCAACCCCCTTTCTCAGTCTCTCTGGTTCGCAACCGTCTTATCCATATATTTCTAGGTCTATGCAGCATTGCCTTTCCTCCGGGATAAAAAATGCCTAGCTGGCGACTCTTTTCATTCCCTGTGAGTTCACTCCTGTGTGTTCTCGCACCCCCTTTCACCGACCGTTCGCGTCTGTACCTTTATTTGGGCCATTTCCCATTTATCGGGAGCGACAGCTTGGCGACTCTGCTGGGGACCCTTATACTGCAACCAGGGCTTCTGGTTCTTTTTGTGGGTTCCTCCTAGCGCTTGATTGATTCGTGTTTATTGGGGTGTTATGTGCTATTTGTGCTTGTATTTGTATTTATTTTTGCTTTATGTACAATTGCTTTATTGCTTTCTTTATAGCTTTGCATATATCATATTGTCATACTGTGCTGGATGGATCTGTTTGGTTGCTTTGTTGGGTGGGTGTTCTATTGAGAGTTAAGGTCCTATACCTGGGACCTGAGTGACACCTAGGCTAGAGTGGTTCATATTATTTCCCATTCCATCTCGGTCTGGTGCAGGAATATGAAACACGGTTCAGATATGGGTTTCTTCTTGAGAACTCTGTATTGCAGATTTCCTGCAGTACTAGGGTTATCTGGGAAGCCTGCTAAGTCTGGATGACCTTTAGTATTGACCTTCAGAAACTGAGGTGAATTAGAGGAGGATCTTTTATGGTTATTGTAAACACTGTACCTCCGGGTTGGAAGTGTTTACACTTCTCATAACTGATCCAAGTCTGAGGATCCTTGTTTTAGAACACCACCTGTGAGGGGGTTGGGTTGTTTACAGGTTAGCAGGTACCCTTGACCTCAGCATACCTTATTACTTTGATTTGATTAAGAGTACTCCATCTTGGAACAATTCTTGTGATTCTAAACCATGGACATGTGGCTCTTTATTTGAGTCCCCCACCTTGGTTACTGGACTTATGAACCTCCATCTGGATTTCTTGAATATACCTGGACTTTATATCAGAGCACTTGATCAGATCCAGCTCAGTCACAAACCCTTGCATATCATTTGCATGCATCATCATTGCATCATTTTAACATTTGCTTATTTGTTTTTCAGGGTATCCATACTTTATTTTTGGCTTGGTTTTGACCCCATCATCAGCATAGACCTATCTTCATCAGTATCTACTTCAGCTATCAGCTACCTGCTTCAGTCACCTGCACCAGCCTGTCAGTGGCCCATTTTCAGTGTCATCATCAGCATCTGTCTCAGCTTTTCTTCAGCAACATGGCACCTGAGAAGAGTAACATCTCATATCATTTCTTTCAGCCTGAGCTAGCTGACATCAGGAAGATTCAGACCCTGATTACTCCATACCATATACCACTATTCAGAGAACACTATGGAGGCATACTTGATGTGGTTATGGATTTGGACCCTTCACAGAGGAGCTTGATTCATACTTGCCTGCAGTTCTATGATCCCCCTCTAAGGTGCTTTACCTTTCAAGATTTTCAGTTGGGACCTTTATTGGAGGAGTATTCATCATTGGTTGGTATACCTATCAGGGGTGGAGTCCCCTTCAACCCTGAGATGGCTTTTCCAAGTAATGAAGAAGTGGCAAGGGCATTGCATCTGGAACCAGTTCTGATTGGGCAGAATATGACCACCAAGGCTGGAATCTCTGGTCTACATTTGGATTTCTTGATTTCTCAAGCTACCCTGAAGGCTTCTTTGGGAGAGTGGAAAGCAGTCTGTGCTTTATTGGCCCTTAGCATATATGGGGTCATTCTGTTTGCAGATGAGCCTAAGTTTGTTAGTAAGAATGCAATCCACCTTTTCATCCTGAGGAACCCAGTGCCCACTTTATTGGGAGATTTCTACTATTCAGTTCACCAAAGGAATGAAAAGCAGAGAGGAAGATTGGTGAGGTGCTGTGCTCCCCTGTTCCATACCTGGCTGCTTAAGCACTTGCCTAAGACTGATGCATTTTTGAATCCTCATCAGCAAAAGAACTGGGCTAGAAGACTCACTGCTTTGACCTCAGCTGATATCAGATGGTGTACTCAAAGCACAAAAGGCAGGGACATCATTACCAGTTGTGGGCAGTTTCCCAATGTACCCCTGATAGGAGTTAAGGGTTGCATCAACTGCAACCCTCTGCTATTCAAAAGACAACTGGGCTATGCATTGGTCCACACCCCTAAGGCACAGGACTTGGCTGAGACTCTTTACTGTGAGAATAAGCCTAATCTGGCTATTGTCAGGCAAGCAGCCTGGGCCTGGGACAATGTTCAGACTAAAGGAATGACCATTCTGGGGAAGTGTAACAATGTGGCATCAGCACAGTACTATGAGTGGTCCCATGCCAGGGCTCATTTTTCTGGGATGCCCTTCACCATGGAGGATATACCTGGGCCATCCTCAGCACCACCTCCTGTCACTGTCAGTTTGGAGGAGTTTGAGAATTTGAAAGAGAGAAATGAGAAGTTGACTCAGGCTCTACAGAAGACCCTCTGGGAGAGGAGTGATGGTAGGTTGGATATTGAGAGGTTGGAGAAGCTGAAAGTGGAGCATTTAGCCAAAATTGAGAAGTCAGAGGATTATATCAAGAAGTCTAGGGCTGGGGAACAGATCTTGAAGAATGCCTGCAAGGAAGCTCAATTCCAGAAAGCCAGGACTGATTTGTATCTGAAGGAGAGTCAAGCTAGGTGGGTCAGGATCACCGAAGCTCGTACTCTGGAAGATAAGAGGACTCAGGACAAGATTGAGCAGCTGGAAGCTAGTGCAAAAGAGCAGCAGGAGGCCCTGGCAGCAGCCCAGAGGGAGATCTCAGAATTGAAGATTAGAGCTGGTGTAAAGAGGTCAAAAGGCCAGAGTCAACACAAGAAGCTAACTGCAGCTGTAACTACCAGGAATCTCCTTATCAGGAATCTCACAGAGCGTCCAGCTGATCCTGTGACTGAAGCACTTCTCAAGGAAGTTCAGGAGGATGAGTTTGGTCTTGGTGTCTGACTTTTGCTTGTTGTTGCTTTCATTTCATGTACTTTTGTTTTCCTATGATGTATTTTGACCCCTCAGAGGGCATGTTTTGTAAAAAACAAACTATGTATCATTTTCTTTTTTGTAATATATGTATCAATTTGTTCCATCTGAGTTTCCTTCAAAGCAACATCAACAGCATCTTCAAGGGTCTGGAAGGGTCAAAACCAAGTGCCAAGCCGGATACCTTGGAAACAAATAAGCATACTGCATTGCATGCTAACCTTTGTTTGTTTTGTAGGTTTGTTTTGTTTTTGTTACTAACTCTGTTGTGATCTCAGGAACTATTGATCGACGTCAGGTATTTCCACTCAACCGTCCACACAGATATCCCACCCGCAACAACCTTCCGGGAATACAGATGGACCAGGTACAACAGGACCTTACAGAGGTCAGGAACCAAATGGCCAATGAAAGATTGGAAATGAGGGCTCAGATGACACAATTTATGGAGGTAATGAACAATATGGCTCAGAGCCAAGAAAGATTAAGAGGAATGGTAGAGAGGCAGAATTAAGAAGACCCCCATCTAGGGACTGCTGGGACAAGCAACAACGAGAGGGTTCAGCCTCATGTCAACCCCCTTGTATTTGGACCCCACCTTCATCCAGAGATCAACATCCCTGCTAATGTTCAAGGGAATGCTACTACAGGTAGAGTGCTGCAAGAAGACCCCCAGGAAGATCAGTTCACAGTGATGGGAGCTGGGGAGGAGGCCTATGACAGAAGGCTGGATGAAATTGCTGAAAAATTAAGATCCTTGGAGTCTCAAAACCCTCTGGGTTTTGATGTTATGGACACGGGCTTAGTGGACGGGGCCAGGATTCCCCATAAGTTCAAGCCTCCTTGTTTTGAAAAATACAATGGGACCTCCTGCCCACGGACCCACTTGCAATCCTTTTTGGGGAGGCTGAAAGCATATACCATGGACGAAAAGCTATGGATGTTTTATTTTGAGGATAGCTTAACAGGAGCTTCGAGGGAATGGTATTCCCATCTGACTAGAGCCACCATCAGGTGTTGGAAGGACTTGGCAGAGGCCTTCATTAGACAATACCAGTATAATTTGGATATGGCACCCAACATGACCCTCCTGATGGGGATGTCACAGTCATCCAGAGAAAGCTTCCGCGAGTACGCCCAGAGATGGAGGCAGCTGGCTGCTGCTGTCCAGCCACCGATGTCAGAGAGGGAGATGGCTGATATGTTTATGAACACCCTCCAAGGGACATACATTGATAGGCTAGCTGCCTTTTCTTCTACCAGCTTTGCAGATGTTGTTATAGCTGGAGAAAGAATTGAGAGCCTGTTAAAGATGGGCAAAATTTCAGACAACGGTGCCAGCTCATCCAGCAACACAAGGAAGCCTTTTGTGGGCCCAAGAAGAACTGGTGAGACCAATGCTATCCATGCCAGCAGGGGCAGACCCCAATATGTTCACAGGTCTGTGGTAGCAGTCACCATTCCCGCTCCAATTCATCCACAACCAGTTTATCAACCACAGCAACAAAATTATCAGCAACAAACTCAGTATCCTCCTCAGAGAAACTACAACAACACCAACAACAACAATCAGCAAAGACCGTTCCAACAGAGACCTTCTCAGGCCAATAGGGTGATTGATCCGATCCCTATGCCCTATGCCACATTACTGCCACAACTCCTAAAGCTCAATTTGGTCGAGCTAAGGACGTTGGCACCTCCAGATCCTGCCAGTCTGCCCAGAAATTATGACGCCAGCGCCAGATGTGCTTTTCATTCAAATGCACCTGGCCATAGTACAGAGAAGTGCAGAGCTTTGCACATGAAGGTACAGGACTTGGTAGATTCTAAGGCTCTAAATTTTGCACCACCACCAAATGTTAACAAGAACCCTATGCCAAACCACGGAGGTCCCAGAATCAATGCTATTGAAGAAGACAAACCGTCTTACTTGATAACCAGTGTGGGTCAGATTCGGACACCGTTGGTAGAGATTAAAGCTCAACTCCTCGAATGTCAAATGTTCCCGGGATGTGAGCTAGGGTGTGCTTATTGCAACATTTCAGTGAATGGTTGTGATAACTTGAGAGATGGCATAGATGGTCTCATCCAGAGTGGCCTGCTTCAAATCACAACGTCAATTCCTACCAACCCAGCAATCTCCTTAACAACAATCCCTGAGTCTTCTACAAATACAACAACCATTGTTCCAAGCAACTCTTCAATCTCGTCAACAAATGCTTCATATATTATTTCAACGGACCAGATATCAGCAAACATCCCTTCTACAACTTCAGCACCTCTTCATTCAGAGTCTCCTACAACAACAACACCCATCCCTCCAACAATGTCTCCTACAACTTCAGCAGCAAATGTTTCAACGGTTACAATTTATTATGATCCTGAAAATAATTCTGCCTACAACTCACAAAATGCCACTCCCATCAGAGCACCAGTCACAATATACTATGATCCGCAAACTATCATGGTCCCTTCTGCAGCTGCCATCAGTCCAGTCACTATCACAGTGCCTGGGCCAGTACCTTATGAAAGCAATAATGCCATCCCCTGGCATTACGGCTCTGATCTATACTGCGAAGGACAGAAAATCACTCTTGAATCATTGACTTCTGCACCACAAATAGATAATATGGGAGGAGGCGGAGGCTTCACTCGAAGCGGACGTCTCTTTGCTCCGCAAATTCAAAGACCCACTGCTGAAGCAAAAGCTGTTGCCAAGGCAAAAGGGAAAAGCCTGGTGCAAGAAGAGAAAATTGTTAAAGAAGCTTTGAAAACACCCTTTGATCAAGAAGTTGATGAATTCATGAGAATCATCAAGAAAAGTGATTACAAAATAGTGGACCAGCTTCACCAGACGCCTTCTAAGATCTCGATTCTATCATTGCTTATGTGCTCCGAGGCTCATCGGAACGCGCTACTAAAAGTCTTGCACGCAGCTTATGTGCCAGAAGAGATCACTGTCAATCAGTTGGAAGCTGTGGTTGGAAATGTTAATGCTAGTCATGGACTAGGGTTCACCAACACTGATTTGACTACGGAAGGCCGCAATCATAACAAGGCTTTGCACATTACCATGGAGTGTAAGGGTGCAGTTCTTTCCCATGTACTGGTAGATACAGGATCATCCCTCAATGTCTTACCTAAAAAAGCCCTTGTGAAGCTAGAGTATGACGGATTGGCATTACGTCCCAGCAACTTGGTAGTAAGAGCCTTCGACGGTTCTAAGAGATCAGTTCTGGGGGAAATTGAGTTGCCCATAACGATTGGCCCACAAACTTTCAAAACGACCTTCTACGTGATGGATATACAGCCTGCCTACAACTGTCTATTGGGTAGGCCATGGATTCACGCCGCTGGCGCCGTGACCTCAACCCTTCACCAGAAGTTAAAATTCGAGTGGGAGGGTCAAGTCGTTACTATCTGTGGAGAGGAGGATATTTTTGTTAGCCATCTGGCTACCTACAAATACATTGAGATGGATGGGGAGATCCACGAAACAATGAGTCAAGGGTTTGAGGCCTTGAACATAAATGAAACTTCTGTTGTACCTGGAACCTCAATAACATCTTATCAACAAGCCCGAAAGGTTGTTGAAGAAGGAACTGCCCAAGGCTGGGGCAAACTGCTACCTGTGGAGAAGAAAGAGGATAGATTTGGGTTGGGTTACAAACCAACTCAACAAGATCAAGCAGAGGTTGCTAAGGAGCCCAACCTTGTTAGTGGGGGGATGCTCACCCCTGATGCTGTCAACAATTTGGAAGACGAGGATGAAGGCGACCGCAACCTGGAGAGTTGGATTCGTCCAAAGGTCCCGGGGAGCAGTATCTCAAACTGGTCTTCCCAGGAAATTATAAGAGTTACTCCTGCAGAGTAATTATTATTTCCTGTATATTTTTAGCATGCATCAAGTCTTGCATCTTGCCCAAGATGACAAGACTCATTTTGTAATCGGGCCATCTTGTGCAACAAGATTAATCAATGAAATATCAGACATCTTTTGCAAATGAGTCTTTTTCTTTTCCGCTCACTGTTTTTCCATTTTTCTTTTTGTACAAAAAAAATAAATGGCAATGTTTTCAAAATGACAACTTTATTTCACTTTTCTAAACAAGATTAAAATCAATCACTAAAATGAACAAACTGAACCCTTGCATAAAGTGCCTTCCAGACCGCACCGACAACAGCACGGCTATGACTTCGTATGACTTTGACAATCCAATCAATCAAGCTGATGAAGGGGTTGAAGAAGAGTATGAGCTTCCTGAAGAGCTAGCCAGATTGTTGAGACAGGAGGAGAAGGTTATCACTCCTCATCAGGAGGAAGTAGAGACAATTAATCTTGGTACAGATGAAGACGTGAAAGAAGTTAAAATCGGGGCCTGCTTACAAGACTCAGTGAAGAGACAACTGATTGACCTGCTTCAAGAATATGTGGACGTGTTTGCTTGGTCTTATCAAGATATGCCAGGGTTGGACACCGACATTGTTGTGCACAAGCTGCCTTTAAGAGAAGAATGCCCACCGGTTAAACAGAAACTGCGCCGTACTCGCCCAGACATGACAATGAAAATCAAAGAAGAGGTGCAAAAGCAATGGGACGCCGGGTTCCTTGCTGTAACTAGCTATCCACCGTGGGTTGCTAATATTGTACCTGTGCCTAAGAAAGACGGCAAAGTAAGAATGTGTGTTGACTACCGGGATCTGAATAGAGCTAGCCCGAAAGATGACTTCCCATTACCTCACATTGATGTATTGGTGGAAAATACGGCTCAGTTCTCGGTATTCTCCTTCATGGACGGATTTTCAGGATACAATCAGATTAAAATGTCACCTGAAGACATGGAGAAGACAACCTTCATCACACCCTGGGGCACGTTCTGTTACAAGGTGATGCCATTTGGATTGAAGAATGCTGGTGCAACATATCAACGGGCTATGGTGACATTATTCCACGATATGATCCATAAAGAAATAGAATGTTATGTGGATGACATGATTGCCAAGTCCCTTACTGAAGAAGACCACCTGGTAAATCTGCTAAAGCTATTCAAGCGTCTGAGGAAGTACCAACTGAAGTTGAACCCCAACAAGTGCACATTCGGGGTTCGATCGGGTAAGCTGCTAGGATTTATTGTAAGCGAGAAAGGGATTGAAGTTGACCCTGATAAAGTCAAAGACATTCAAGAAATGCCTGCACCAAAGTCAGAAAAAGAAGTTCGAGGGTTCTTAGGTCGATTGAACTACATCTCAAGGTTCATATCTCACCTTACGGCAACCTGCGAGCCCTTGTTCAAACTGTTGAGAAAAGAACAAACGGTCAGGTGGAACGAAGACTGCCAAAAAGCTTTTGACAAAATCAAGGAATACTTGCAAGAACCTCCAATCCTTATGCCTCCAGTTGAAGGAAGACCTCTAATCATGTACTTGACAGTATTAGAAGAGTCAATGGGGTGTGTGCTGGGCCAGCATGACGAGTCTGGTCTAAAAGAGTATGCAATATACTACCTAAGTAAAAAGTTTACCGACTGTGAACAACGTTATTCACTGCTCGAGAAAACTTGTTGTGCTTTAGCGTGGGCTGCTCGCCGACTGAGACAGTATATGTTGACCCACACCACTTTATTAATCTCAA
Source organism: Lathyrus aphaca (assembly GCA_963966055.1). Classification (NCBI taxonomy): domain Eukaryota; kingdom Viridiplantae; phylum Streptophyta; class Magnoliopsida; order Fabales; family Fabaceae; genus Lathyrus; species Lathyrus aphaca. The sequence continues at coordinate 260,599,060 of OZ014519.1, forward strand.
AGATGGATCCAGTCAAGTATATTTTTGAGAAGCCAGCACTTACCGGACGGGTTGCAAGATGGCAAATGATCCTTACAGAATATGACATCCAGTACACTTCTCAGAAAGCCATCAAGGGCAGTGTATTGTCTGAATATCTTGCTGAGCAACCCATTGATGATTACCAACCTATGAGATTTGACTTCCCTGATGAGGACATCATGTTCATAAAAGCAAAAGATCATGAAGAGCCTATTCACACTGAAGGGCCTGACCCGGAAGAAGAATGGACTATGATGTTTGATGGGGCTGTTAACATGAATGGTCGTGGTGTTGGTGCAGTACTCATTACACCCAAAGGAGTTCACATGCCTTTCTCGGCAAAACTCACTTTCAACTGCACTAACAACGAAGCTGAATACGAAGCTTGCATTATGGGTCTTGAGGAAGCCATTGACCTCAGGATCAAGACATTGACCGTATTCGGAGATTCAGCTCTGGTAATTAATCAAACCAACGGCAAATGGTACACCCACCAGGATCATCTGATACCTTACAGGGATTATACAAGGAGGTTGTTGACTTTCTTTACAACGGTCAAGCTTGAGTATATCCCTCGGGACGAGAATCAATTTGCAGATGCTCTGGCTACCATTTCATCAATGATCAAAGTTCAAGCTGCCAACTTTGTACCTCAGATTTCAGTGTCCAGACTTGACAGACCAGCATATGTGTTCGCGGCAGAGGTTGTCAAAGATGATAAGCCTTGGTTTCATGACATTAAGTGCTTCTTGGAGGATCAGACATACCCACCTGGGGCATCTTCCAATGATAAGAAGACTTTGAGAAGGTTTGCTGGTAGTTTCTTTCTGAACACTGATGGTTCCCTGTACAAGAGAAACTTTGACATGGTACTCCTCAGATGCGTTGATAGAACAGAAGCAGACCTGTTAATGCATGAAGTGCACGAAGGATCCTTTATTACCCATGCTGGAGGACATGCGATGGCTAAGAAATTGCTACGATCTGGTTATTATTGGATCACAATGGATGCCGATTGTTGTACCTATGCCAGAAAATGCCATAAATGCCAGATTTATGCGGATAAGGTGCATGTGCCTCCCAATCCTTTGAATGTGATGTCTTCACCCTGGCCTTTTGCTATGTGGGGCATTGACATGATTGGCAAGATTGAACCGACTGCTTCAAATGGCCACAGATTCATCCTGGTAGCCATTGACTATTTCACCAAATGGGTCGAAGCAGCTTCATATGCAAATGTTACAAGACAAGTGGTAGCCCGATTCCTGAAGAGAGATATCATCTGTCGGTATGGAGTGCCCGAGCGAATCATTACTGATAATGGTTCCAACTTGAACAACAAAATGATGGCAGAGCTGTGCCGCGACTTCAAGATTCAACATCACAATTCTTCTCCTTACAGGCCAAAGATGAATGGCGCTGTTGAGGCAGCAAATAAAAATATCAAGAAGATTGTGCAGAAGATGGTAGTCACCTATAAAGACTGGCATGAGATGCTACCATTTGCATTGCATGGGTACCGCACGTCAATCAGGACATCCACTGGGGCAACACCGTATCAACTTTTGTATGGTATGGAAGCAGTCCTACCGGTTGAAGTTGAATTACCCTCCCTACGGGTACTAATGGATGTTAAGTTGAACGAAGCAGAATGGGTCAGGTCCCGATATGAACAACTGAGTCTGATTGAAGAGAAAAGATTGGCTGCAATTTTTCATGGGCAGTCATATCAGAAGAGAATGAAGAAAGCCTTCGATCAGAAAGTCAGGCACCGAGAGTACCAAGTAGGGGATCTTGTGCTGAAAAGAATCCTCCCTCCTCATACAGACCACAGGGGCAAGTGGACTCCGAACTATGAAGGACCATTCGTAGTAAAGAAAGTTTTCTCTGGTGGAGCACTGATGCTCAGCACCATGGATGGTGAGGACTTCCCGTCCCCTGTGAATTCAGATGCAGTTAAAAAATGCTTCGCATAAAATGACCCGCTGGACACAAAAACAGAATGTAAGTCCTGGCAAAAATAGGGCATCCCGGAGAGTCAAAAACAGAATGAAATACTCGGGCAAAAATAAGGGAAAATAAACAAAAATGTGTACACCCGCTGAGTTGAAAAGCCGCATTGGACAACTCAGGCAAAAATGGGTATCCCGATGGATTGAAAACCCGAAAGGGCGATTCATGCAAAATAAGGGAATAAGCGAACAACTGCATTCTGAATTCGTTTGTATCATTTACAACTTAGTATGCTTCAAAAGGATCAAGCAACAATCAGAATCAGCCTTCTTCAGAAAGCAAGACGAGAAGAACGTCAAAAGTCATACGAGTCATAGCAAAAAGAGGAAGCTCCTTAAAGCGTCATCGACATTGCCAGCATTTTGTTTCTCAACTTGTAACAATCTCTTCATTTCAGGGGACTTGTTTTGACTGTATCTTGCCAATTCAGGGCACATGAATTAATAAAATCAGACTTCCGGTCATGTTTCGTCTTGTACATTTTTATTTGCAAAAATGTCTGATGTCTTAGGAAAAACTGATTGCATAAATACAGATGCTTATCTTCAAAAAATATATATAATAAAAGTCACATGCTTGCAGGAAATATACTTTCCGAAGTGTCCAAACTCCTATGACGGAATCCAGTAAAGGATACCTCGGGATTACTTGTACGTTTCCTTATCTTTGCAGGATTTCAGGTATCCAGAACGCAACTTGGGGCATGTAAGCTTCATCCCAGCAAGCTGGCAAATCAACACTCACTCAGTCCAAGCACCCAAAGTGTTTTCTCCCCAGCTGAGTTGCCACTTGTTACTTCTCCCCATCAGAGTTTCCAGGCATCACTTCTCCAACAGGGCAGTGCCAGAAGGCGCCCATATCCCCGGCTGAGTCAAGAACCCTCCTCAACAGAAGATCTTTCAGTGATCTCTCTTTCTCCCCAGCCGAGTTGCCATTTTCCTCCCCAGCCAAGCACAAAAGTCAAGGGACCATCTCCCCACAGAGTTTCAGCCTCTATCCAGAAGAGCACCGCGCGAAGGGATCACAACAGAGTAACGAAAGCTTCTACAAATCCCAGCTGGGTCCCCTCATTACCAAGGATGGGCCTATCAGTGGCCTGTATCCCCAAACAGATACATCTCATCAGATTTATCAATGATCTTACCCCCAGCTGGGATGTCCACTTCAAACAGATCGACCAAAGATCTTCACAGCAACGGGATCCGAATCCCGGATTGGTATCCTTGCATGATCATGGCATTCGCATCATATTCACCCCACAAAGCGTAGCATTCCGTCTAGTACGGAGCATTACGGCAAAAATCAAACATATAGCATAATCATAAGCCATGTTTTGAATCAAACACTTGTGAATATTAACAAACCGTCAACATACATAAAACTTCCCCCCCAAAATCCCCAGCGGAGATTCCCCAGCAAACACAGTTGTCTTACATACACAAACGCCAGTATATACTCTCTTTGGCACCCGTCCGTGTCAATACTCCCCAGTAAAGTCGCCTGAACACTCTGTGCAAACAGCACCATTTGTATTTACAGATACTTTTTGACACCCGTCTGTGTCATACCCCCAGCAGAAAGCCCAAAGACATCCTCTTTGCACTCACATATACTTATACAATTCCTTGACATCCGTCCGTGTCATTTTCCCCAGTACAGTAACATAAACACTTTGTACATCAGATACTTGTTTATACTATACCTTTCTCCTTTCGACACTCGTCCGTGTCACTCTCCCCAACGGTTAAATACTCATCTATACACTACTCACACTCATACAGATACTCGTCCGTATCTTGTATACACCACTTGAATCCCCACAGATTCGACACTAGTCCATGTTCTTTGTTAACTAGTTGGTACTCGTCCGTACCATCATCTCGAGAACATGCGTCAAGCATTTGTTTCTACCTGATACTCGTCCGTATCATAGTCTTAAGGATGCTCGTCCGCATCTTTAATCCATACACTGTGTCAAACACTCTTGTCTTCTTGAATATAGACACTCGTCCGTGTCTACTATTCCCCAGGAGAGTCTCTTCAGATTCAACGCTCGTCCGTGTTCTCTGTTAACCAGTTGATACTCGTCCGTATCATCATCTCTGAACACGTGTCAGTATTTGTTTCTACCCGATATTCGTCCGTATCATATTCTTAGGGATGCTCGTCCGCATCTTCAATCCATACACAAACATCTAAACACTTATACCTTTTGTTTCTGGGATGTAAACACTCGTCCGTGTTTACTATTCCCCAGTAGATCGCCAACAAAGCAAATTTTCTTTTTATCTGGCATTCGTCCTATGTCATGATAAGCCCTGAGAGCAGCCGTACCCTGTTAGGTGGTCGTCCTCCACCTTTTGATGGTCGTCCTCCATCATGCTCATCCGATGGCCGTCCCCATCGTTGATTTTCTATCCGACATTCGTCCTATGTCGTGATATTTAGCAGCCGTCCCCTGCTAGGTGGTCGTCCTCCACCTCTTGATGATCGTCCTTCATCATTTTATCCAATGGCCGTCCCCATTGTTGATCTTGGTTATCTGGCATTCGTCCTATGTCATGATAAACCTTGAGAGCAGTCGTCCCCTGCTAGGTGGTCGTCCTCCACCTCTTGATGATCGTCCTTCATCATGCTCGTCCGATGGCCGCCCCCATCGTTGACCTTTTTATCCGACATTCGTCCTATGTCGTGATATTTTCGGCAGCCGTACCCTGCCAGGTGGTCGTCCTCCACCTTAGATGACCATCCCTCATCTTAACCCAACAGAACAGCCGTCCCCTGCTAGGTGATCGTCCTTCACCTTTGATGACCGTACCTCATCATCTGTTTATTTCATTTATTCTTTAACCCGATGGCCGTCCCCGTCGTGGTCCCTTTTCCTTTCAGTTTAGCCCGATGGCCGTCCCCATCGTTGGTTACTTTACTTTATGAACTTGATGGCCGTCCCCGTCATGTTTCATTAATCCCCAGAGAATCTTGCAGCTTTACTTGATGGTCGTCCCCATCATAATTCTTTTATCCCCAGCATGTCGGCCGTCCCCGCCATTGCTTCACTTTCCGCACTTTTCCAGCATGTCGGCCGTCCCCGTCATTGCTCTTTACCCATCAGTCGTCCTCTGCTCGACGGTCGTCCTCCGTTGCCCACACTTTACAATATACTTTATTTTCTTTTACAATCTATATCCCTTTTCTTCTTCATTCTGTGAGTGCAAATTTTGGACTGTCTTTGGTATTCAACCACAAGTTATCTTGTTTGCCTGATAAGCCGTCGCTTACACCCTGCACAGCTAACTCATGTTTGAATAGGGGCAGCTGTAAACACCCCAAATTTTCCCTCACCCATTTCACCATGGCTTGTGGTCATTTCATATGCATAAACTCAATCATACCATCTCATATCACATTTTTGATTCACTGCATAGGTTCTAAGTCATCTGCATCTAGGGTTTGTGACCTGAGCAATCTAGGAGTTTCTTGAGCCACTCCAAAGGTCATCAATCACTTCAAAAAGGTCCATGTGTGTTCAAATATCATGTTATATCCTTCCAAAGTCAAGAATGGCAAAGAATCACAAGAACTGAAAATGGCATGGATGCAGGGCCAGGTTTGACTGCACAGATGACCTAAAATTAGGGTTTTGGTTTCAAAGGCCATAAATCCAAATTTTTTGGTCATTCTTGTTTCTATGGGTCTCTATATGGTATAGAGAGTATGCATATCAATTTTCATGAAGAAATTCCATGGGGAAGTCATCTGATCAAAGGTTGACTTTCTGAGCAAGTCAGTGTAAAATCAGGGCATCTGAGGCCCCCAATGACCCAACCAAAGGTTGTTCTTCATCATTTTGAGTGTATATGATCTTTATTTGATCATGGGAGAAGTTGGAAGTTCACAAAATTGAAGAATTCCAAGTCTTTTGCAAAGTTGACTTTTTGGGCAATGTTGACTTTTAATGAAAATGTCATTTTAGGCAACTTTTTCAATCCTTACTTTTTGATCCAAAAATGCTTCAAATGGAAAAACTTTGGTCATGAAAGTTGTAGAGTATATCTTTCCCTTTTCAAAAAGTACAAGAACATGACCTAATTCATTTTTGATCAAAAGTTATGGCTTGTCAAAGTTGGCAAAAATCACAAAATTTCAAAGTTTCTACCAAAGAGGTATTTTGCAAAATGACTTGATCAAGTGTTCTAGAGCTATCAAATGGACTTCTAATTCACATAACATGATCACACAACACCTAAAGTTCAGAATGGACCAAAGAATTACACATTTTTAGGGTTTATGGAACTAGATTTTTCATAAAGAACCAAAGGCAAACCAAGTTGCAAAAGTCATGATAACTTCCCATCCACTTGCTGGCTAGTTGGCTGATCAATCCTAGGCCCTTCCTCACATCATGCTGCGCAGCACACCCTTGTGGTACTAGGCTAGCAAGTTGCCCATTCCCTTCTTACACAAAAGTTGACATTTTGCAAAAGCACCCATACCTATCACAAAAGGACATGTCATGTCATCTGACCAATGGGAATTGTTTATGTGAATCAATTGCAAGCCAAACATAAGGAGAGGCAAGCCTGAAAGATACCACAACTCAGCATTCACAAAATCACCCCAAATTGCATTTTCTTTTGAAACACTCCCTACAAGCCTCAAACGTAAAAACAAACTTCACAAACAATCTCAACTCACTTCACTGATCATAAACCAACCATTGTTTTGGCCTGAAACCTCCCATATCACAAACACGATTTTCACACTCCCTTGGCCTGAGCTTCTGCCAACTTGCTCTAGAGGCTGCATAAACTCCAACTAAGTGTCAAAAGCTTCAAAGGAAGATCATTGGGACTTGTTTGAGCCAAAGAACAAGCCAGAAAGCTCCTGAATCGAAAGTTCAATCTCAGGTAGCTTCATGAACTTTTTTTACAGAACTTGCTTTTTAAGTTTCTAAATGATAAAGCATGCTTCCCTGAGTTCACTGAACTTGTTTTTTTTGAAAAAGATTGAGAAATGAGGTTGTATGATGTTTCTGAAATTTTGGCAGTTTTTGATGTTTGATTCGTATCTTGATTTTGTGTTGAAATAAATGATTTTTGTTGTTTGAATCTTGTTTAGAATGAGTTAAGGATTGATTCTGGAGAGTTTGACATGTTTTCATGGCGTATTGAGAGAGATTGAGAGATGACCTAGCCGGAGAAGACGACCGGAACAGTGTTCCGGTCGCCTGAAAGTAATTATGGCTAATTAATTAGGGTTTAGCCAAGTTTGAATGTGGGCCGTACAAACACGCGCGTAGTCAATTCCCGCCCCTGCCAGTTTGAACCTCAGCCCTTGGATGCACATACTTTCCAATTTTCAGTTTAAATTCACTTTATTTTTCATTTTAATTGATTTGTTTTCTCCAATTTATTAAAAATAGCAAAATCATTTTAAAAATTCTGAAATTTTTTATGCAAACTTTTATTTAATTTCAGAAACCAAAAACATTTTTATTTTTATTTTTTGCATTTTAAAAATATTTTTAAATATTTAAAAGTTTATTTTTAATTAATCAATGAGAATTAATTAATTAAAAATACTTTTAGGTATTTAAAAATCACAAAAAATTCATGAAACCTTTAAAAACATTTAGAAGCATTGTCCAACCCTCAAACCAAATTTCTTTTTTGATCTTGATGCATTTTGATAATTTTTCATGGAATAAAAATCATTTTTAGGCATTATTTTGATCCAAACTTCCAAAAATCATTTCTGCCTAACCATTGAGAGTTGGACCTTGATTCTTTTTGCATTGCATTGTGTTTAGCATGTAGTTTGTGAGATTAAATGGTCATGATTTGATTTCTCATTTTCCATTTGTTTGGCATTTTTCTTGTCAAGGAACCCTAAAACCCTAGAAATTTTAGGAAATTCATAACTTGAATTAGGTTAAGAGTTGGAACTTTTCCTTTGGGCAGTGAGTTAGTATAGGTTTAGGGATCCTTTGAGTGCATTTTCAATTTTTTGTATTGACGTTTGCTTCTGATTTTGGTTTGTGTTTGATGCTTTGATCATAAACCCTAATTTGGGCTTCCATATGCATCCATCTTGCATTTTCATTCATACCTTGACTTGCCATAGCATTTTATGCATTATTTTGATTCACTAGACATCATAAGACATATTGAAAGCATGTTTGATCATTGCATCATGTATATGCCATGTTGTATGCCATTTGCATCTCATAACTTTTCATGTTTGTTCATGGTTCTTAACTTGTCTCATTTGCATCCATTGGTTCATATGATCATCCTCATGTCTTGATTCAGGTTTGCAGCATCTCATAGCATCATTATCATCTCATGTATGCTTTTGGTTTTGGTTTGCACCATATCATTCCATCTCATTTTTGCATTGCATTGCATTCCCTTATTAACATTTCAGGTGGTAAGTAACTTTGGGAGGTGGATTTGCCTTCACTTCCCACATTTTCTTTTCATCCCTCTTGTGCATCCATGCTGAATTTTGTTATGTGTTTGAGTTTGAGCTTTCTCATTCTTCTTCTCCTCACTTTCTTTCTTCAAGTGATTTGTCTTCTTAAATGAAGCAAGTTTACTTTGCTTCTCCTGATCCTTTCATCTGCTTCCTGGTGGTTCCATTGAAGATTTCTCTTGTAAACCTCACAAACCTTAGGAACAACCAAGCATGACAATGATTAGGATTTTGATTAGTCCCCCCACTTAGTTTTACCTTTGTGTCTCTTTGAGTCTTCTCTTCTCACCTCATAATCAGGGACTAAACCCTAAAGGCTTTAAGGCTTTGTGATTAAGCTTATGCCTGCATCCTTCTATTAGGATGGAGTGTATAACTTTAATCCTAAGTGTTAAACCCTTAATGTGTTTAACTCCTTTTAATCAATTCACATAATAACCATCAAGACATCAAGCTTGTAACTTGGGCCTTGCATTAGGGTTCTAATTCTTCCTTAACTGGTTAAGAAGGACTAACCCTAGTGTTAATGGACAAGTCCCCCTCAAGTTGTCTTACCAATCATAAAATTCACTTCTTCATCATATTATTAATTAAAATCCACTTAACCAAAGACTTGTTTGGTCATGAGTTTAATCCCTGATCATGGATTAAGTTGAGGAGCTTTCCTCAGCTTAAACATTCTCATCTATTATCCTTCTATTAGGATGGTGTAATGAGCCTGTTTAATCCCTGATTATGGCTTAATCTCATTACTTAACACTAAACAAAAACCACAAAAACATCTAAATAATCACAAGTAGGTTAATGATCTTAATCCTACATCAAAAGGTGATTAAGTGTGAGACCCTGACTTCACACTTAAGGTATTCTCATTACCCCTAATCAGAGGGAAGATGTGGTGAGTTTACTAACCCATTGGTTTAGGCTTAAGCTCATTAACTCATGACAAACATCCAAAAGAAATAAAAGACTGAAAACTCAAAAAACAAACAATAATCGTCTCCTCCGGGATTCTTTTCTCATCTCATTCACTCATAAACGAGAACTTGCTTCTTCCGTCTAATGCAAGACAGTTTGCACCTGAGCCAGACAGGTCATACACTTGAGCATAGACTAGTAAGCAGTTCACAAGTCAATTTATCTTTCAGTCTCTTTGGGTCGAACTACGGTGTTCTGACTTCCTCATTGCACGAGAGGATACGTAGGCATAACTTAACAATTATCGAACAAAAGTCTCTGTATATTCCCCCTCCTTCCAACTTCATTATTTTAAGCCTCATAGTCATGAGCATTTCACTCTTATCCTGACACTGACACTGTATATATCACACTTCACACTTCTTTTACACTGACACCTGTACATTTTCTTCCAGCCTCCTTATACACAAAGTGCACTGACACTACCCCTTTAAAACACAAATTTTTTAAGCGTGGATCCCGTCGAGTACGGCGGACAATCTGGGTGCTAATACCTTCCTAGGTTGTAACCAACCCCCTTTCTCAGTCTCTCTGGTTCGCAACCGTCTTATCCACATCTTTCTAGGTCTATGCAGCATTGCCTTTCCTCCGGGATAAAAAATGCCTAGCTGGCGACTCTTTTCATTCCCTGTGAGTTCACTCCTGTGTGTTCTCGCACCCCCTTTCGCCGACCGTTCGCGTCTGTACCTTTATTTGGGCCATTTCCAATTTATCGGGAGCGACAAAGTCACCTCTTGATCAGATGCCTTCCCCATTGAATTTCTTCATGAAAATTGATATGCATGATCGTCATAACATATATAGACCAATAGAAACAAGAATGACCAAAATATTTGGAGTTATGGCCTCTGAAACCAAAACCCTAATTTTAGGTCATCTGTGCAGTTAAACCTGGCTCTGCTTCCATGCCTTCCTCAGTTCTTGTGATTCTTTGACTTTCTTGACCTTGTGAGGATATAATACGATGCTTGAACATACATGGACCCCTTTGAAGTGATTGATGACCTTTGGAGTGGCTCAAATGGCTCAGGGATGGCTCAGATCACAAACCCTAGATGCAGATGGCTTTGAATCAATGCAGTGAATCAAAAATGTGGTATGAGATGCTATGATTGAACTTATGCAAATGAAAAGATCACAAGCCATGGTGTGAATGGGTGAGGGCAAATTTTGGGTGTTTACAACTATAACCTTATGCCACCAGCCGTGCCTTGTTTCTGACAACTTCTCCTTGTTCATTTAACCTTTTTCTGAATACCCACTTGGTGCCAATAATGTTGAATCCTTTAGGTCTAGGAATTAAGTCCCACACGTCATTTCTGGGGAATTGATTGAGTTCATCTTTCATAGAAATATCCAATCATTTTCTGAGAGTGCTTCTTCTACAAAAGTTGGTTCAATCAGAGAGACTAGTCCCATTAGAGATTCTTCAAAATTTCTTAATGATGACCTTGTTTTGATTGGATCATCCTTCTTTACAAAAATCTTATCTTCTGGATGATTCAACCGGCTTCTGGATTGTTTCTTCTGAGTGGGTTCTTCAGAACTTGTTGAGGTGGTTGTCTTGTCTTGTTTTTTAGATGATTGATCTTCAGATGTTCTGTCTTTAGTGATTTCAACTTCTATATCTGCAAGAGATTCATTCTGCTTTGGTTTTTCAGAACCAGGCTTATCATCAAATCTGACATAGATAGATTCTATCACAATTCGTGTTTCTGTGTTGTATACTCTATATCATTTTGAACGTTCAGAGTATCCTAACATGTAATACTTTTGTGCTTTAGAATCAAACTTGTTCAGAGGATCATTAGTATTAAGAATAAAACAAGTACATCCAAATGGATGAAAATAAGAAATGTTGGGCTTTTTGTTCTTCCATAATTCATAAGGAGTCTTCTCAAGAATAAGTCTTATAGAGATTCTATTCTGAATATAGCATGCTGTATTTACTGTTTCTGCCTAAAAATGTTTAGCCATGTTAGTCTCATTGATCATGGTTTTGGCCATCTCTTGCAATGTTTTGTTCTTACGTTCTACAACCCTATTTTGTTGTGGAGTTCTAGGACAAGAGAAATTGTGAGAGATGCCATATTCAATAAAAAAATGATTCCAATTTTTTGTTTTCAAATTCCACACCATGATCACTTTTGACTTTAACAATTCTAAACTCTTTTTCATTTTGAACTTGTTTCCAGAAGTTAGAAAATACAGCAATTGACTCATCCTTGTGTCTAAGAAACTTTACCCATGTCCATCTGCTATAGTCATCTACGATCACTAATCCATACTTCTTTCCACTGACTGAAGCAGTTTTCACTGGTCCAAACAAGTCAATGTGCAGAAGTTCTAATGGTCTAGAGGAAGATACAATATTTTTAGATTTAAAAGCAGGTTTTGAAAATTTTCCTTTCTGATATGCTTCACACAGAGCTTCTGAGTTGAACTTCAGGTTAGGAAGTCCTGTGACCAGATTGAGTTTGTTAATTTGAGACTATCTTCTCATATTAAAATGTCACAATCTTCTCTGCCAGACCCATTGCTCAGTGTCCACAAACATTAGGCATTTTACGTTCTGACTTTTCAGTTCAGAGAATTTTATTTTATATATGTTGTTCTTTCTCTTTCCACTAAAATAGGATTGTTCCATCTTTCTGACTAACAACTTTACATAACTTTTGATTGAAGATTATTCCATAACCATTATCACTTAATTGACTTATGGATAACAGATTATGCATTAATCCTTCCACTAACAAAACATTAGAGATAGAGGAAAGTGTGCCATTACCAATAGTTCCAGAGCCAATAATCTTTCCTTTTTGATTGCCTCTGAAACCTACGTAGCCTCCAGCTTTCAGCTCAAGACTTTGGAACATATGCTTTCTTCCCATCATGTGTTGTGAGCATCCAGAGTCCAGGTACCAAGATTGGTGTTTCATTTTGGCTATTAAAGACATATGCAACATACACAATTTTATCTTTGGGTACCCATATCTTTATGGGTCCTTATTTGTTAGTTTTTACAAACTTCTGATTGATTTTGAGTTTCACATCAGAACTTGTAGAACAAGATGACTCACTAGTATATTTTAGATCATGATTATGACCATAGGTAAAATGAGAACTTAAAGGAGTATCAACTTTTATGACCATGTCATCAACCGTTTTAAACTTCAAAGTTTCCTCTCCTTTAGTTTTCACATAGCCTATACCTCTTCTACCATTTTTGCTAACTCCATAGATCATAGAGGCAATTTTGCTTCTGTCTATGTTTTTAGTTAGAAATTTTTGAAAACTGTAATCATATTTCTTTATGATACTATCAGAACTAGGTAGAACTTCTGATTCAGATTCCTTCTGAGCTTTAAGTTTTTCAAAAGAATTTTTGCATTCAAAAATATTTTCTTTTAGGTCAGATTTTTCTGACTTAAGTTTTCTAACTTCCTCCAATTCAGATACTAGACTTTGTTTTATGTCTTTGTATTTGAATTGAAGCTTCTAATATTTTTCAAGAATTTCTGAGAGTCTATCTTCTAATTGAGATCAAGAAAGTTTAGAGAATACCTCTTCTGTGTCAAAATCTGACTCTGATTCTGATGAGTGAACATCTTCTGGTATTTTTTCCATTAATGCAATGTTGGCATGTTCATCTTCTGAGTCTGAATCTGCTTCAGATGATTCTGAATTATCCCATGTTGCCATGAGACTCTTTTTATTTTCTCTGTTGAAATTCTTTATAGGTTTCTCTTTCTGGAGTTTTAGGCAGTCACTCTTGTAGTGTCCAGGTTCTTTGCATTCGTAGCACACTACTTCTTTGCTTCTGGTTTTCCTATGACCAGAGGATGCTTCAGAGTGATTTCTTGATCTTCTGGAATTTCTGAACTTCTTCTGACGATGCTTCCAAAGTTGTTGAAATCTTCTGGATAGAAGAGATAGTTCGTCTTCTTATGATGAGTCTCTAGAGCTTTCCTCTTCTTCCTACAAAGCTTCAAAATCAGATTTTTTAGATTTAAGAGCAACAAACTTACCTTTCTTATGGGGTTCATCTTCTTCTAGTTCTATCTCATGACTTCTCAGAGAGCTGATCAGTTCTTCCAGAGATATCTCGTTCATATTCTTTGATAGCTTCAAAGCAGTGACCATGGGTCTCCAAGCCTTTGGCAAGCTTCTGATGATCTTCTTCACATGATCTGCTGTTGAGTAGCCTTTGTCCAGAACTTTCAGTCCAACAACTAGAATTTGAAACCTTGAGAACATCTTCTCAATTGTTTAATCTTCTTCCATCTTGAACACTTCATACTTCTGGATAAGAGCTAGAGCTTTTGTCTCCTTGACTTGAGTGTTGTCTTCATGTGTCATTCTCAGGGATTCAAACATGTGTTTGGCTGATTCTCCGTTTGTGATCTTCTCATATTCTGTATAGGAAATATCACTCAGAAGTATGGTTCTGGCCTTGTGATGGTTTCTGAATTCCTTCTTCTGTTGAGTTGTCATTTTCTTTCTTTCAATCTCATGACCGTCTGCTCCAACAAGATGAGTGTATCCATTTGTCACAATATCCCAAAGATCTCCATCCATAGCCAGAAAGAAACTCTCCAAAACATCCTTCCAGTAGTCAAAGTTGTCACCATTGAACACTAGAGGTTTTCCATTAATCTTGTCATTTTGATAGTCATTGTTGTTGTTGACTGCATCTGCCATTGTTTTTCATCTTCTGGATCTTTTACTGACACAATTAATTGTATATCTTAGAACCTAGTGCTCTGATGCCAATTAAAGGAGCGTAAAAACACAAGGAAAGGGGGGTTTGGAATTGGGTTTTCAAAAATAAAATGACTGTAAAGGACACTTTAATTTATCCTGGTTCGTTTGAACTCAAACTACATCCAGTCCATCCGCCAAGGAGATTTTTCCTCTCTCAACGAGGTCTTAATCCACTATTTAAAATTGAATACAACCACAATGACCTACTGTCAAAGTCTTCTTGAGTCTATTGATTAAACTAGTCACTCAAGCAAAATCAATTATCTTTTACAAAGATTAAGAATATGTAACTTAATAATGCTTCTAAAAAGCAATATCACAAAGTGATATGTTACAATATTGAAAGCAAAATAATTTGAGCGTGTAAGAAGTGATAGAGCTTGAAAGCGAGAGCTTCAAATCTTTGAGTTGATTTCTTTAAATAATGATTTGAAGTGGATAGTCGTTGGGAACATCCAGAGCTTGATTTGGATAGTTGTTAATTGCCATTAAATCCTTCCAAATAAGGATATTCTTGTTCCCAGCTGTTATTCTAATTTTCTTTAAATGGTCCTTAATTGAAAGAATCAAAATATTCTAAATGCATATCAGAGTTTCATAAAGGAATACACAAAAATAAAAATGTATTCAATGAGAACTTCTCTTTGACAACAGATCTTCTATAAGTGAGCTCTAGGTTGTTCCTCTTAGAAGATGCTTGACTAGAGTCGGATTATCCTTCCTTCTGAGAACTTCTACAACTTCTATTTTACACATTAAACACAGGTTAGTGCAACATAAATTAGTACTTCTTTTCTCTTAGAAAAATATTGTTATCATCAAAACTTTAATGGAAGATTAGAATCAAAATTGTTCTAACAAGCATGTATCCGGTTTTAAGAGAAGAATGGAAATAACGACTATTAACATATCCCTCCTTCAACCATTTTGATCTTAACTTTTGAAAGATCATGCTCTCTTTGAGGCGAAGATTGCACTAGAAGTTCTCTTGAATCTCACTTATCTTTATAAGCAACTCATCTGATAGACCCTCTACATTCCCTTCCATAACCTCATCAAAATCATTAAGGTACCCAACATTAGAGTCTATCTTAACATCCAACCATCCAAAAACATGAGTGTTCCACCACTTGAGACGAGCTTTAAGGGAGAAAAGTGTCTCCTTGAATACAAAATTATGGGGTCCTTTAACCACCATAGAACTCCAGTTATCCTTAAGGAAGGTCATAAAGTCATTGTGATCTGGCCAACAGTTAAATAATTTGAAGGGTTTAGGTCCTAATTTGGTGCAGGAAGATTTAAACCAAATCGGATGGTGATTAGAAACGCCCCTCTTACCAACATATTGAACCTTAATATCCCAACAATCAATAAGGAAATCATCTATCAGAAATCTGTCTATCTTGATACAACTATAAACATTAGATTAAACCAAGTTTACCAATTTCCATCAAAGGGAAGGTCAACCAACTGCACATCTTTAATAAACGAATCAAATTTTATGCAATCCCGATTCGAAGAAATGCATCTACCCTTCCTTTCTTCACTGGACTTCACAGAATTGAAATCACCTCCTATTATCCATCTACCTCTAGAACAAATATTTTTGAAACCAATAATGTCTGACCAAAGTCTTATTTTGTCCCTTAAAGCACAAGGGGAGTACATATTTACTACAAATAGGTTAGTATATTTCCATAAAAAGTAGGAACAAAGAAAGCCCTTACCTCTGACTGTAGAAATAGGATGAAACACATCCTTTTTCCAAATCGTAAGAATAACTCCAGACACACCTTCTAAACCACACACTGACCAACCAAATCTCTCGTTACCCCACATACTTTTGAAGATCGACTATTTCATACACGATTCATTGTAGTTCCCCTAACTAGGGTTAAAAACTGGGTTTGTTTGTGTTTTTTATGGCTCGAACTGCTTATGTACATGATCAGGTGTTATAGGCTCGTCTGGCACGAGTGTGTTTACCGTCTTGCAAAGAGACAAGTCGAAGCGAGTCCTTTCGTTAAGAGTGAGTGAGGTGAGAAAAGAATTCCTGAAGGAAATACGTTTATTGTTTGCTCAGTGTTTTTAGAAGATTTTTCTATGAGGTTTTCACAGGAAAATGTATTCAAGTCATGATCCTCAGAGTTCCAAGTAAGGAGAAAATCCTCAAGACTTGGTTCCAAACATTAGGGCTCAATTACACTACCCCATTTGCACTTATTAAATGTTTTGCCTTTTGAAGTGAAGAAGTGTTTTTTAGGCTTTTCTTTGTGAAAATGACTTCATGATTAGACTTGTATTTCATGCTAGACAAGTTTGCATTACCCCAAGATGGGATAGATGAAAATTCCCCATGGAATAAGTTTATACACACAAAGTCACTTCAAACTTTATTAAGTGTTTTTTAGCTTTTTGTTTTGAGATGAGAGAGAGAGAGAGAGAGAGAGAGAGAGAGAGAGAGAGAAACACCAAAAGAGAACCAAAGGTAAAAGTCTAATGGGAGTTAAACAATCCTAACTAAGGCTTCCTGCTTAGATAATCTAGGTTAGTAAGGTTTGAAGAAATATATCCTAATGAAGAAGGGGAGAAGAGAAAGAAGAAGAAGAAAAGGAGAAGAAGAGAGGATTAGAAAGTAACTTACTTCTCAAAAGAAGTGAAGTTGTTTCTAAGAGAGAAGTGATGAAGTTATACAAACAAATAATATCAAATTCTAAGGCAAAAACACATATGAAAGCATGATAGATAAGAGGAGAATTTGGAATGTGGATGCTCATCCACATCCCTCTTACTTACCATTAGCCCCTACATGGTTAGCAAAAGCAACCATAAGCAAAAGTAAGGTCAATAAGACTTAAACAAAGTCACAACTCAAAAAGAAGGGATTACAAACCAAACAAAGTCAAATAAGTCAGAATATAAACTCTAGAAGTGACCTATAATGTCTACCAAGCAAACTCAAGCAAGAGGAATGAAAACAAGTGGCAAAACACCCAAGAAGACCATTAAATAAGGAATAGAATAAGAATGAGTGGATATGCAAGGTGATCATGCAAGAATGCTTCAAGTAATGTCAAAGTAAGAATGGGGATGACCTAAACATTTGCCTAAACATGAAGTTCAAATGTCATACAAAGCATATAATCAAACGTTCAAGCATTAAGGGTCAATATAAGAAGAAGTGAGAAGATGTGATCATGAATCATACATGGAAAGGAAGTTACTTATCATGCAAATCAAACATAAAAATAGTTCAAGATGAAGTTCAAGTACCAAAGTCAGAAGTAAGATGACATATTAAGATGAAGATATGATGCATAAGTTAATCACATTTGAGCAATTACAAATCATTTTGAAGTTGAGAGAAGAGGAACATGCATTTGGATGAAACTTGTTCAAGTATGCAAAGTAAGATATGAATGGAATTTGAAATGAATGATATGCTTAGAAGTCAGAAGCATACATCATATGAGATTCAAATGAATTATATGACATGGCATACACAAACCAATTACAAGTCAAGTAGAGACATATATGAGAAGAGATTAAGAATTAGGTCAAAATAAGACATGTGAGTCAAGCATTGAACATGTGCACAAAGAAAACATAAAAATCATGTGAATGACCTAAAATTGCATCAAGGCAGACCTATAATGATCTAAACATAACTCAAGAAATTAAATAAGTGATCTCATACAATGGCACAAGTGCCTTCTCAAACAAGTAATCAAACATGATCAAAGAAGTTCATAAAAGAAGCACTCAAAGTCCAAGCTGTGAGACATGAAGGATGTTTTGAATAATGTCAAAAACTCGGTGTATTTGAAATGGTGCTTGGTAATACAAGGAAGAAGGAATGATCTTATGAAGAAAAGTTTCCTTGAGCATTTTGACTGCATGAGTCGACTCAAGCTTCCAAACAGGTCGACTCATCCTGTTAATTAGATTTGAGTCGACTCATGGCTTGCAACAGGTCGACGCATTTGAAGTGAATTTTCCTCAAAACTCTCGGGTCCCAATAGGATGACAGAGGGAGGTTTTTTGGTCGACTCACAAACATGATACAGGTCGACTCAAAGTATTGCACAGGTCGACACATTCCTAGAATAAATACAAGTCGACTCATTTCATCAGGGAGGTTGACACATTACTGTTTTTGTGCGCCCTTTCGATTATTTCTCTCTCACTTTTACTTTATATTCTTATTTTTTCCTAACCCATATAAATAGCTGATAATTGTTTTGTGTGAAAAAATAAGAAAAAGTAAATAGATACACAAGTTCTCTCTTCATCTTCTCCTTATTTACATTCATCAACAATTACACACAACAATTTTTGCTGATCAAGGTGCAAATCAAGGTGATAACGTCCAATCGTGAGATAGAGATTTCAATTTGGGTAGAGACATTGTGGTTTTTTTTGGAAAAAACTAGAAGGTTTTCTCCTCCAAGATCTTAGAGATTTGGGGGTTTTGTACGCATCGTTTGTTCGAAGATTCAGCCGAGAGAGGAGGATTGAAGATCAAGGTGATCATTCATTCATATCACGGTAAACGAAGGATTGCGAAGATCCTTGTGGGTTCTCTAGCATCGAAGAAAATCAGCCGTGCTCAAAGTTTGGAGAATTGTATATTCTTCCAAGATGGGAGCAGTTAATCGAAGGTTTTCTCGATGCGCGTGAAGGACTTTGTTCTTCTCAAATCAAGGGGTAAGAAAATTAATTGCAACAATCGCAATTTGGATTGGTTTGTTGTTCCAATTTTCTTCTTGTATTAACAATTCCAATATTAATGAAATATCCCAATTCGGTTTGTGAATTGGGGGCAGAGTACTTCTAGTGAGGATGGTGAAGGAACTGCCTAAACAAATCTCGTGTGTTCTTTGTCTGTTTCATTCGTTATATTTTCTGCATTACTTGAAGTTGTGTTGTTTGAAAATTTTTGTTTTGGTTTAGTGTGTGCACACCAACTATTTGTTAAATTATTGTTATGAATTTTGGATAGCAACTTAGTAAAATTCCGCACTACACTAATATACAAATAACACTTTGTGTGGGTGCACACAAAGTGTTTGATAAAAATTTAAAACACACAACTTCATTTTTTTAGTGCTTATTTTTCTTCCATAATTCATTTTTGAGAGTGGGTAATCAAGTGTGTTGAATTTAAGAGATCAATTAAGCATTGTTTTATTTCTTCTCCATTTGGTTTCCAACGCATATCCGATCACCGGTGACTTAATTTTAATTTTAGACGTGTTTTTCGGGGAACTTCCACAAAATAGTTTTCAATTAAATTTTGAAACCCCCTTCTAGATCTGCGCCATCGTCTAACACAAGCACCAAACAAATGGAAAACATGATTAAAAAATTACCAAATTAGGTTAGAAGGTTCCTCAACCAGGGGCAAACAACATACTAAAATCTGAAGCAAAGATTCACAAGATAAGTCACTCAACTAAACAAAGCAACACAATTAGGGTTTCACATGATCATACACAGTGAAATGATTCAAAGAGGATATAAAAATGATTTAAAAAATATGAAAAAATGTTTTTAGATGCTTAAAAGTGTCCTCTGAAATATACAAAAAGAATGAAGTTTAAACTATGCACCCAAGTTAAGATATAAAATCAGCAAGCTCAAGTGTTCATGAAAAAGTTAATTCAAAAAGAAATTCAAAACAAAATTAATTCAGATGTCAAAATAAAATAAAATAAAGAAAAATAAAATTTGTAAACATTTTATAAAACCCTAAGGATTATTCATGAATTTTTTAGGAATTTTTGGATGCATCTAACTATTTAAAAAAAATTAAGAATGGCAATGATATGCAAAATAAAATAAAATGAGATAATAATGGGCCAGTGGTGCAATCAGCAAGGGAAACACATTTAAAATTGGATCAAGCCAAAAGAGAGGGGTGCAAGGAGAAAATAAGCCCAAGGTGCTTCTTATGAAAATCAGAAATCAACACAATTGACTCAATCTGGAACCATATGATTGATCTAAAGGACCACACGTAGTCAACGTTTACAAAGTAATCAACATCAACACACATCAATCAGTCAAGCACAAAAGTATTCAGATCCAACGCATCAAAGGAGGTCAAGAAAAAGTAAGAAGATCAACGCATATTAACAATTCAAGCATTCAATATGATGATCTAACAGTTGTGTTATAAAACAAAATAAGTGAGAGGCACATGAGATATGTGTGCGTTCATTAATATGTTGGCGAGACAATAACATTTGGATCAAAATAATCAAGGGTCGGAACTTCATCTTCCTCCTCCAACCTGCAAATCACATAGAGACATTCAAGTGGCCGGAGCTCTAGCTCCGGTCACCTTCTCTGGCCACCTACAACATGAAGATCATGCAAATTTTCAAGAATCCTATAAAACCTATACCAATCAACTCATAGCAACTTCAAGAACTCAAATGCAAAAACAAAATTCACATAACACTCATCAATCAAGAGAATTGAAAAAAATAAAGTAGATTTGGAAAACTTCAATCTTAAAATTCAAGTAATGCATATGTCCAAAATAAAAACAAACTAGATCAGAACCATCAGTGAACATAATAGATCATCATAAGCATAACAAATTCAAGTTACAAGATGTGATTTGAAGTTCACTTGAAAAGTGTTCTTGAGCTTAAAACATTTAGAAATCCAGAGTTCACGTGCATATCTCCTCCTTTTGAGTTCTATTTGCAAAATAAATGCAAATAGAAGCTTAAATATGCCTAGATCTCGAGACTCGATAAAGCTTCCTCCAAATTCGATTATGGCCAAAAACTCAGTATGAGCTTCAATAAATGGTTGCAATGGCTTCATTAGAGTTCAAGGATCTCAGAAATTCAAAGAAATGAGGTAAACTCTTGGTGAATTTAGAGAATCGAAGAGAAGTGTGTGAGAGTAAAAATTTGTAAATCTGGAAATAGAGAGTGCGTGAGTGTGGTTTGAACGTGTGAATAACTTTATATATCCTTGGTTATCACTCTGATCATGGTTAGGGTTTTGTTAAACCTTTGGTTAGATAGTTATGAGGTGTTTTGCAAATTGGCCAATTGTGGTGCACCCATCCCTTCTCACATTTACAAGACATGAAATAAGCATGATTCTTTCACAAAATGCTTCTTGAATGCGTGTGCAATGATAGCTTGGAGGGAAATTATCTGATTTTTGAGTTTCCAATGTTTTTACAATTTGGCATAATGGGAAATATGTAATGTACATGGCACAAATTTGTGTAATTTAAAGGAAAAAATATGGTACTCATGGTGTGTACTTTGATGTGGTAGCATGACCTGAATGAGTAGAGGTCATTTAAGGTCATATGGAACCAATTTGCAAAAGTGTAAGATTTGGTATGCATGAGAATACATAAACCAATCCCTAACTTCCATTGGCCATATCTTTTGATCCACAAAGGATATGAAAATGGTATTGTACTTTATCAAAAGGGAAAACCATGATCTACAACTTTCTAGTTCAATAAAAATTCATTTGAAGTTTCTTTGGTGATGAAAGGTTGAATCGAGGATGATGTGAAAATTGCCAAAAATAGTATGTTCCATATTATAGGTCTTTGCAATTTTTAGTAACTTTCCATAAACTTCTGATTCTTGATGAATGAGGTTAACCATGCCATTATCTTACCTAATTAGGGTCCATGGACTTAAGAAACATGATTTGAACCTTTGAAATCGAATGGTAGACTTTTATTTTGAACTGTTAACTTTTTCTTGTTGTACAAGTAACTTAGCATTTGAATGACTTCCGCAATGAATATTTGAAACAAAATTAAAACCTAGAACTTGTATGACATATAAAGACCCTTGAAAACAATTTTTGATCATTTCCTTGTAAATTTCTTGCTTTTGTACAAAACCCTAATTCGGGTGCCTTGTGTAGGAGAATGTACCCTGATGAAGTTCCTGATGAACTTTTCCTCATCTAGGGACTCAAGGCATCATGTGAACTTGTATGATATGTGAGGACCTCTTATGACTTGTTGGGAGGTTCTTGGGTCTTGTCTTTGGCTTTGAAGAATCACAACTAGGCAAACCAATGACCACATGCCCTACGCTTCAATTTATGAATGTTATGCTTCATCTTTCTATGCAAAGATGCAAGGATATGTATGCAATATGATATGTTAAATGCCATGAAAAAGGAGGGAAAATTTTGGGGTTTTATAGCTTCCCTTACTCAATCATCTGTTAATCTAAAAAAGATGAGAGCATCGGCTATCAGACGTTCGAGATAAACTGTGATTGAATACCAAAACAGACCAAAAAATTTGCACTTTGATGAAGAAGAAAAGGGATATAAATTCAACCAAAGAGAAATATGCTTGGAGATAACTCTAAGATTGAGAACAATAACCAATAATAGCAATGGTGAAATAGAGTCTATATTTTGTACGATGCCAAGTGACTATTGGCTTGCCAAAGCGACGGTGGATTTGAAACCTGTCTTTTGTACGACGCCAGACGACTACTGGCTTGCCCAAGCAATAGTGGAATTGGAACTTGTCTTTTGTACGATTCCAGACGAATACTGGCTTGCCATAAGGACATTGTACTTGGAACCTATCTTTTGTACTGATGCGTGTTTTTCGCAAGTGTACGAACACGTCAGAGTAATATAAAAGATTGTCGAATCCACAGAGACCAAGTGTCAATCTATCGTACTTGTTGTTATGGTATGTATCTAAGGCAACTGAATATAATGGTTTTAAAAAGTGCGCAATTGTAAATAAAATGGTAATTTTAAACAATTAATAAAGATAGGCTCGAATGTAGTTCACATAATCAATTGATAGTCCGGTACTTGTTAATAGAACTACTTATGGGAAATGTTTTCCACTTTGAAAAGAACCAATTTAACAGGAACTGTCGCTTTCGCGTATTCAAAACTGAGTTGTACTTTCTAATCAACCCCTCCTATTGTCACGGATAAAAAGGTGTGTACTGCGTTAGAGTAGTAAACCTATTTTTAAGAAATATAGTATCTTAACTAAGTTGAAAAGTACTTTAACCTGGATTTCTTAGCAAAAAGAGGTTCTCACGAACCAGACTCTAAACTTCTTAATGCGTCCGAAAATAGTTTTAAAATCCCTTTTCTTTTTAATCTAAAAACTCCTAATGAACAAGACAAAGCGCTTTTGGCTGTTTTTGAAATAGTTAAAAACAATTAAACTTAAATTAAAAGTTAAAATAGCCCTTAAGTGTTTCTACAAACAATTGTACGGATTGCTGGTTCAATTACGATCCTTACATTCTAACCTTTATGGATTTAGTTAGACATGGTAAAGTAAAAGTTCTTTTTATTATTTTTCATAAAAGTAAGTAGTGCGAGTGCGGATAAATAAATGAAAGTAGTGCGAGTGCGGAAAGTAAATAAAAGTAGTGCGAGTGCGGATAATAAAGAAAGTAAAGCGAGTGCGGAAAATAAACGAAAGTAAAGCGAGTGCGGGAAATAAAGAAAGTAAAGCGAGTGCGGAAAATAAATAAAATAAAGTGCGAGTGCGGATAATAAATAAAGTAAAGCAATGCGGAAAGATAAAATACGAACTGGAATTAAAATGGCAGCAGGATTAACTTCCTCCCAGAGTGCTCCAAAACTCGATCACACAGACGTATACAGACTTGATCACTCGATTGTAGTAACACCCCGATGTGAAGTGATTACTACTTTAAAACTGATATATGCCTTAGAGTTTCTAAGTTTGGATGATCAAAACGAAATTCTAAAGTCCTATTTATAGGCAAACGTTAAATGAGAAAAGACCAGGATGCCCCCCTCCACTAAAAAGTGGAGGGAAACATTTTTGCCTTGTGGCGCCCGCCACAAGGCCATGGCGCCCGCCATAGGTACAAAATGGTGGAGAAAGTGGGGATCATGGGCTTTGGCAGTTGTGGAGTGATCTTGAGACGTGGCCACGTCATGGCTGACCCCATGGCGCCAGCCATGGTGGATGCCGTAAGTGTAAAAAGCTGAATTTCTTGGTTTTCATCCGTTTCAACTCCTTTTTCGCTCCTTTTCTTGATTTAGGCCCCGATTACATAAAAAACCTGAAAATAAAGAAAAACAAAGTAATAACATAACAAAATAATAATAAAAACGAAGAATGCATGTGAAATCGGAGACAGAAATACGGTGAAATTTAGTGTTATCAAATCCTCCCACACTTAGACCTATGTTTGTCCTCAAGCAAACATTTAAAACTCAAAAATGAAGAAAACTGGTGTCAACACGTGATTTGGGCTAAGAGGGATTCTAAGTTCAAGTCAGGATGCAGTGACAGGTACTAACTAAGTGAACCAATGGTACCATAATAACACAGACACAGACTTCAATCCTATATTAACCACCCCATGTCATCCCACAATACCTAGGCCTATCTTCTCATCTCTTTTTGGGTCCTTTTCATTCAGGCGCAATCACATTAAGCCCGTTATCTGTACATGCTTCATAGTAGAGTGACCGGTTAGTGATTCTGATCCAAAACATAGGGTTTCTGGCATATAAGCATGTATAAAGCCGTTTTATTTGACCTAAATGTAGCTGCGGGGGATCGGATCGTAATCTGCCCTACCAAATTCAGTGCCAGATACCTCTGAACCAACTAACAATAAGTGACTGCAATTTTTTTTCTTTTTGTGGCCAAAAAAATTTTCTTCTCTTTTTTCGGTTTAAATGACTTTGTGAGGGTCACCTATCCCAGAGTTTGCCTTTTTCTTTTTTATTAGCACTGGATCATTCATTTATGTTCATCGCCCCCTATGTAGAGCATGCTTAGGCCGGAGCTGATTGCTAGAATAAACTACTTAGGACAATTTTTGAATGATAATAAAGGCCATGGTGTGCGGGGTTAGGAGTGATTCCTATATTCAAGGGGTCTATGGTGCTAAAATTGTACTGATGTTTCAAAAAGTTTACCCAAGTCACCACATCCTAATCCAAACCTGTCTCAAAGCCCAAAAAACATGTGAAACAACATTGTTTTCTTTTTAAAAAAATTTGTTAAGGCTAAGGAAATGGGAAAAATGAGGATGTACTAAAGATACACTATACTGGTAACTCGTCAGACTCATGCATTATCTAAGAAAACTTAAACTAAATAACTAACTGAAAAGGAAAATAACAGAAAGTAAATAAATAACTAAGAACGGAAATAAAAGAAAGTAATGAAATCCACTCCCACACTTAAATCGAACATTGTCCCCAATGTTTCGAAATAAGATAAGGAGGGTAACCTGGATAACTACTGCGGAGGAGCACTGATACCCTCGACGTCCTACTGTGATGGTCTGGAACGACGGGATCTACTACGCTGCTGGTCCCTCCGGTCAAGTCGTGCTAATAAGGCAGCTTGGGCACCCCGGACCTCTCGAAGGTTACCTAGGATAGAACCCTGAGTGGCCTCCATAAGCTGGTGGTGCCGGCGGTTGACTATCGCTGACGGGCCTACTCTGATGTGATGTCGGTCAAGGCGCAACAAACATTACTGTAGGCACGATCCAAAACCAATTGCAATTGTTGCATGAAGCTCATGTTGTCCGTCAGTTGTTGTGAAATAGTAGAGAGTAGGTTGTCTCGCCTTTCCTCTCTAGCCGTCATATCACGCCACATCTCCTAAGTGACATAGAATCCAGGAGTAGAACCTGCAACAGGTTTAGAGGAAGATGGTGCGGTGTGTGATTGTGAAGGATGATAGGGGGACATGTGAGGTACGGGAGAATGTTCTCTCCGATCATATTCTTCATCAGTGTCATGTGCCTCCCATCAGGAATATTAGGAGGAAGTGGACCCAAAACAAGTGGAGCATTCAGATCATAGGTCCAGTTCCTTTCATTACGTACATAGGTACGTCTACTGCAAGGTAAAGCAACAGATGGGATAGCTACCCCATGAACCATCAACTCATAACCACCTGCTCTCCTTGTTCGGCACAATTTTATGTCTTTTAGAAATTTTAAATTAATTGGGCGAGGAGGTAGTGGTTCAAGTGTAGCTATCTCATTGTTTAGGTCAAGAGCCCGAGCAATAGACGTAACAAGCCCTCCAATAACAATCGGTCCTGTTTTATTAATAGTTAATGCCATGTGTGCAAGCATAAACGGGACCGGATTGATATGAGTATTAGTGAGGCATCCTTGCAAAAATAGGAGCTCTTTAGCGTTTACCTTATTTGGACTCTCCCGGCCAAAAATAGTACATGCCAAAAGATATCTGAAAACTCTTATGGTCGGGTTATGGAGGGTCGACACAAGTATTCCTTCAAAAGAATTATTGAAGTACTTGACAGCCTCTTCCAGAAGGAAAATACTTCGGCTGACCATTCTCACATATAGCACCTTCCCTATGAGGGATTCCTAACAAGCCTGTTAGTTCGCTGGTATTGTATTCGTATTCAATTTCAAACAGTCAAAAATTAACAGTACCGATTGTACTAGCAGTGTTAGGACTAACAGTGTATATCAATGAACTTAAAAACTCAATTGTCAGCCTCTCATAGGTAGGTTCCTGATTAACAAAAATATTATGCAAGCCTAGAAAATCTAATAAATGAAAAACACTATGATACAGACCCAAAGAGTAAAGATAATTATCATCGATGTACCTAGTTGAGAAAATTTCTCGACTCTGAAGCCTTTGAATAATTTTCCTTTGCCTATCTCCCGGTCTTCCATCGCGAAGAAGATATCCGTTGAACTCCATTGTTGTTGCTCCTTGAGAAGTGAAAAATGGTGAAGATTGGTTTATGTGAGAAATGGTAAAGGTTGGATTTTTATGGTTTGTGGTGGATGAAAAAAAATGGATTTTGGATGGGTTTTATAGATGGTGAATGTTTTGGAAAGGTGGGAGCTTTAATGGGGTTCAATGGGGTTTTTGGAAGTTGGAAAAATGGGTTTTGGAAGTTTGAAGGTGTGAAAATGGTGGGGGAGATGAATCTGCCCCGAAATAGGGAAGGACGGTGTGGCGCCCGCCATGGCTCTATGGCGCCCGCCACAAGGCTATTTTGCCTTTGGGCCTAAAATCTTCAATTCCCCTTTTGGGCCTTGCGTACCTTTGGTCTTCGGGGGATCCGGATAGCGTTTTCTTCTTTCTTCTAAGGCATGAAGCTTGCATATTTTTTTATGAAGACAAAAATGAAAATATTTTTGTCCCCCCTTTTTTTTTCCATTATTCGACATAAAATAAAATAAAATGAAATGAAAGAAAAAAGAAAAAAGAGATTAGTGCATGAAATAATATATAAGATAAAAATCAAAGTACATGAAAAAATGTAATATATGCGATAATATAAAATATGTCTAGAGATGCGAGAAATAAAATAAAGCGTGAAAAAAATTAAATACTAGAGTAATAACGTCAGTGTAAAACGATCATGTGGTAGGCCTCTCTTCCTGGTTTGATCCACGAATCTCAGCTATCTCCCTCCGAAGCTCTCCAATCTCCTGATATAGAGCATCGGCCTCTGAGGCATGAGTGAGATCAGATATCTCGATCTGTAATGCCAAGTCCGCTACTTCCTGCTTGGGCAGGGCAGTCTCCTTGCGGAGCTCGTAAATATGGGTCTGTAGATCAGGCGGCTGCAAAGACATATTTTTAGACATAACAGTGATTCGGGGAGAAAGAGGTGTAGGAGTGTACTCAGCGGCGGGAGGTGATTTTGGCTCTTCGACAGTCTCTCCATAACCTTCTAAAGCATAACTCCAATTAGCAGGGTCGTGGACACTGGTCATCAGCGGGTCTGGTAATGTAAAGTAATGTATCACTTTGCCGTCAATCAGTAATCTAAACGTGTTGGGCTCAAAAGAGGCCCTCCTCATCAATCCTCTGTCAAGACAAAAGTCAACATCCATGGTGGTGTAGCAGCAGAAGGTCCTGAGATGCAATAATTTGCGATACAAACCCAATGCAGTAGCAATCTGTGTAACAATCCCACCGACGTGTATAATGCCTACAGATGACCTGGCGACACTGGCAAGGCCCTTCAACAGAAAGTTGCCACAAGCAACTGGGCGTGACTGAGTCGCACAAAACAGTAGGAAAATCTCCTCTTCACTCAGCAGAGTCTCTGTATCTGGCAAACTGAGGAAAGAGTGTGCTAGAATCATCTAGAAGTACCTTAACGCAGGATTGTGGATTACCTGAGAAAACTGAGTGGAAGGATCTTGGCTCTCTCCACCTGAGATGTTACTCCAAAACTTTTCCACTTCTCTGCTCATAAAATACCCCATCGGTGTCTCTGGAATAGCATCAAGAGTAGTCTGAAAACCTAGTAAATCACCAAACTCTTTGTGAGAGAAGGCGTAATCAGTCCCGAACAACCTGAAAACTACATTTCCATCGGGTCCAGCCCAAGGATCATAATTAAAAAAGCTGAGGAACTCTAGAGTCAAGTTCCTGTAAGTGTTGTTCATATCGTCGAACTGGTCCCAGTAGAGTTGGTGGCATAAGAATCTGACGCTTGGTTCTATCCCTAAGGCATCCATGCAATCTTGGTCTGGGTACCTGGTAGGTGCCATAGGGCGTCTCATGTGGACATAGTAACGCTCTCTCTGTGCGTCGTCTCTGAAGGCCACGTGCATGTCATCGGGGTTCTGCATTCTGTACAAGGTTAGCAAACAAAGGTCCTGAAATCACATAAAACATTCAATCGTTAGTCCTGAAAGAATAATAAAGTAAACAATTTAAAATAAAGTAAAAATAAATAAAAATTAAGTAAGATAATAAAACCATGGGTTGCCTCCCATGCAACGCTTGTTTAACGTCATTAGCTCGACGACCAGATTTTATACACCATTCGAAGGATTTGGTGGATCACTTAGAGTATGGCAGGAGTATGTTGTTGGGATGTCACCTCCTTCGTAGGGCTTTAACCTCTGTCCATTGACGATGAACGGTTTACATGTTTGGTTCTTGATCTCAATAGCACCAAATCTTAGAATCTTAGATACTTCGAAAGGGCCAGTCCATCTCGAACGAAGCTTCCTTGGGAAAAGTCGTAATCTAGAATCGAACAGAAGAACAAGATTGCCTATTTTGAAGTATTTTCATATGATTCTTTTGTCATGCCAAGCATTTTTTCTTTCTTTGTATATGATGGCATTTTCGTAGGCAGATTCTCTGAGCTCTTCTAATTTGTGGATATCAAGGATACGTTTTTCACCAGCAGTTAGGTAATCCAAATTCAAAGTTTTGATGGCCCAATAGGCCTTATGCTCCAACTCAAAAGGTAAGTGACATGATTTTCCATAGACCACTTGATAAGGGGTTGTTCCTGTAGGGGTTTTGAAGGCGGTTCTATAGGCCCATAACGCTTCTTGAAGTTTCTGCGACCAATCTTTTCTAGATATAGAGACAGTCTTCTCAAGAATTTTTTTGATCTCCCTATTAGATACTTCCACTTGTCCATTAGTCTGTGGGTGGTATGGTGTTGCTACTCTATCCTTAACTCCATACTTGCTTAAAATTTTATCAAATATTCTCGATATGAAGTGTGATCCTCCATCACTTATGACTAAACGGGGGGTTCCAAACCTGGGAAATATATAGTTTTTAAATAATTTGATGACTACTCTGGTGTCATTCGTGGGTGAGGCGATAGCTTCAATCCACTTAGACACGTAGTCAACAGCTACTAAGATATATTGATTTCCTAAAGATGGTGGAAACGGTCCCATAAAGTTTATACCCCATACGTCGAAGAGTTCTACTTCTTGGATATTTCTTAGAGGCATTTCATTACGTCTTGAAATATTTCCTGTACGTTGGCATTTGTCACATTTGACAATGAAAGCATGGACATCACGCCACATAGTAGGCCAGAATAGGCCAACTTGAAGAATCTTGGCGTAGGTCTTAGATGTGCTTGCATGTCCACCATAGGGTGCAGAGTAACAATGCTCAATTATATTATGTACCTCTTCTTCTGGAACACAACGGCGGAAAATACCATTTTTACCTCTCTTGAAAAGAAATCGTTCGTCCCAATAGAAGTTTCTCACATCACTGTAGAACTTCTTCTTCCGGTGGTAATTTAGATCGGGGGTATGATGTCAGCGGCTAGGTAATTAACAAAGTCTGCATACCAAGGTGCATTACTTATAGCTAAGGATTTATGAGAATGCTCATGTGGGTCTGGGTTATCATCTTCGATATTTTCTAGTTGGGCTATCAGTCTATCATAGGCAAAATCGTCATTTATAGGCACTGAGTCAGGTTTCAGGTATTCTAGCCTAGAAAGGTGATTAGATACTGTGAACACCCCAAATTTTCCCTCACCCATTCACACCATGGCTTGTGATCATCTCATATGCATAAACACAATCCTAACATCTCATATCCCATTTTTGATTCACTGCATAGATTCTAAGTCATCTGCACCTAGGGTTTGTGATCTGAGCAATCCAAGAGCCTCTTGAGCCACTCCAAAGGCTATTAATCACTTCAAAGGGATTCATGTGTGTTCTTATATCATATTACATCCTCTCAAAGTCAAAAATGCAAAAGAATCACAAGAACTGGGATTGGTGTGGATGCAGGGGCCAAGTTTGACTGCACAGTTGACCTAAAATTAGGGTTTTGGTTTCAGAGGCCATAACTCCAATTTTTTTGGTCAATCTTGTTTCCATTGGTCTCTATATGGTATAGGGAGTATACATATCAATTTTCATGAAGAAATTCCATGGGGAAGTCATCTGATCAAGAGTTGACTTTCTGGACAAGTCAATGCAAAATCAGGGCATCTGAGGCCCCCAATGACCCAACCAAGGGGTGATCTTCATCATTTTGAGTGTATATGATCTTTATTTGATCATGGAAGAAGATTGAAGTTCACAAAAATCAAGAATTTGAAGTTTTTGCAAAGTTGACTTTTTAGGGCATAGTTGACTTTTAAGGAATTTGTCAATTTATGCCATTTTTCAAGCCTTGCTTTTTGATCCAAAAATGCTTCAAATGGAAAAACTTTGGTCATGAAAGTTGTAGATCACATTTTTCCCTTTTCAAAAAGTACAAGAACATGACCTAATTCATTTTGGATCAAAAGTTATGGTGTGACAAAGTTGGCAAAAATCACTAATTTTCAAGTTGTGCACCAAATGGGAAACTTGCAAAAACTTTGTACCAAGGCATTTGCAACTTCTAGTTCACATCAAACCAATGCACAAACATTCTATGTGACCTAAAAATCAGATTTGGACCAAGATTTCACATGTTCATGGTTGGCAAAGTAAGAGATTTTTCATGAAGTTTCAAAAGGAACCAAGTTGCAAAACCACTCATCACACCTCACCAACTTGCTGCCTTGGCCCTTGAACCACCCTAGCTTCACTCACTCACCTTGCTGCGCAGCCCATGCCTTTTGTACCAAGCTAGAACTTAGCCCATGCCCTCCTTACAACAAAGTGGACATTTTGCAAAAGTAAACATCCCAATCACAGCAGGCCAAGTCACATCCTCTGACCATTTGGAATTGTTTATACTATCCATTTGCAAGCTAAACATATCATCAAGCCAGCCTGAAGCAAGCCCTAAGACAGCATACACAAACTCCCCCCAATCTGCATCTTCCTTCGAATTTGGTTCCACAAGCTACAAACATTCAAGCAAGTCTCACCAACATCCTCACCTTGTCTCACTGAACCTAAACCAACAAAGAAACAAGCCAGAATCACACTAGAACACAACATTCACAAAAACACTCCAATCTGCATTTTCATTCGAATCACCTTCCACAGCCACAGAACATCCAAACTCTTTTCACCAACAAATCAAACACATCAAAAGGAACCAAAACCACCCTTCACATTGATCTAAAACAGTCTATACACAAACTCCATTTTCTGATACACCAGAACTGGACTTCTCAAACCAACTTGTTTAAGCTTATTTCAAGCCTTCCATTAGCACCAGGGGAGTCAGTGGAGCAAGCTTGCACCAAAGAACAACTCTGAAAGTCCAGAAACAGGAGTCTCCATCTCAGGTATGGCCATGAACATTTTTTCTCAGAGCTTGTTTTTCTTATTATAGAGTGAAAGTGTGTGTTATGCTGATCATGGGGATGCCTTTAGATTTGAAAATAGTGAAGGGATGATCATTTTATGCTTCTCTGAAATTTTACCCGTGGATTTTGTTTCTTTCGATTTGCTTGATTCTGGTGGTTTAAATGATGTTTGAGCATGGATTCATGACCTAGGTTGTTAGAGGATCATTTGGCTGTGTTTAATTTGCTGTTTAGTTGCCTGAATCGTATTTTAGGGTTTTGGGGTCGCCGGGGAAGATGACCGGAGCTCCCCTCCGGTCACTTGAGTTTGATTAACCCTAATCCTGTAATTAATTTCCATTTGAATCTTGAGCGTAGGATTGCTTGACTTCATTGACCTCCCGCGCGCATGAACGACCCAAATCCACTTGTTTTTGCCCTAATCACTTTAGTTAACTTAATTAATCATAATTAACTAAATTTAATCAGATGCAATCCTGGCCACTAGATCTGGCGCGTGGTCAATATTTTTAAACCCAGAGCTCATCCCAGCCTTCCATTCGTTTGACTTTCTTTTATTTCAATTTATTTTCATTTCTTTTTTCATTTTATTTACACAATTTATTTAAAATAGTAAAAATTGTCTAAAAATTATGAAACTTTTTCTCAAGAATTTCATTAATTTTTATGACACAAAAATATTTTTATTTTCATTTTTAGCATTTAAAAAGTATTTTTAAATATTTAAAGGTTTATTTTTAATTGATTAATGGAAATTAATTTATTAAAAATACTTTTAGGTATTTAAAAATCACCAAAAAATTCATGAAATGTTCTAAGACATTTAGAAACATTGTTCAACCTTCAAACCAAATTTATTTTTTGATCTTGATGCATTTTAAGAATTTCTCATTGAATTAAAATCATTTTTGTGCATTATTTTGATCCAAAGTTCAAAAAAATCATTTCTGCCTATTCATGAGGAGTTGGACATTGATTCTTTTTGCATTGCATTGTGTTTAGCATGTAGTTTGTGAGATTAAATGGCCATCATTTGATCTTTCATTTTCAATTTGTTTGGCATTTCTTTTGTTTGGGAACCCTAAAACCCTAAAAAACTTGTAAAAATCATAACTTGAAATTGGTTAGGAGTTGAGATCTCTCCTTTGGGCATTGGGTTAGTATAGGATTAGGGGTCCTTTGAGTGGCATTTTCAATTTTTTATCTTAGGGTTTGCTTCTGATTTTGGTTTTTGTTTGATGTATTGTTCATAAACCCTAATTAGGGCTTCCATATGCATCCATCTTGCATTCTCTTGCATAACATGACTTGCCATGACATTCCAAGCATCCATTTGATTCATTTGACATCATAAGACATATTTAAAGCATGTTTGATCATTGCATCATGTATTTGCCATGTTGTATGCCATGTGCACTTCATAACTTTTCATGTATGTTCATGGTTCTTAACTTGCTTCATTTGCATTCATGAACTTGTATGATCATTTCCATGTGCTGCCTCATGTTTGTAGCATCTCATAGCATCATTAGCATCATGTATATGCTTCTGGTTTTGTTTCTCATCATGTCATCTCATCCCATTTTGCATTGCATTGCATTCCTTTTCTAACCTTTCAGGTGGTAAGTGACTTTGGGAAGTGAATTTGCCTTCACTTCTCATAAATTTTCTTTTCATCTCTCTTGCACCCATGCTGCATTTTTATTTGTGTTTGAGTTTGAGCTTGCTCATTCTTCTTCTTCCCACTTTCTTTCTTCAAGTGACTTGACTTCTTGAATGAAGCAAGTTGCTTTGCTTCTCTTTATCCTTTCATCTGCTTCCTGGTGGTTCCATTGAAGACTTCTCTTGAAAACCTCACAAACCTTAGGAACAACCAAGCATGACAATGATTAGGGTTTTGATTAGTCTCCCCTCTTAGTTTTACCTTTGTGTCTCTTTGTGTCTTCTCCTCTCATCTCATAATCAGGGACTAAACCCTAAAGGCTTTAAGGCTTTGTGATTAAGCTTATGCCTGCATCCTTCTATTAGGATGGAGTGTATAACTTTAATCCTAAGTGTTAAACCCTTAATGTGTTTAAATCTCTTAATCAATTCACTTAATAAGTATCAAGACATCACACTTGTAACTTGGGCCTTGCATTAGGGTTCTAATTCTTCCTTAACTGGTTAAGAAGGACTAACCCTAGTGTTAATGGACAAGTCCCCCTCAAGTTGTCTTACAAATCATAAAACTCACTTCATCATCATATCATTAAATAAATCCACTTAATCAAAGGCTTGTTTTGTCATGAGCTTAATCCCTAATCATGGATTAAGTTGAGGAGCTTTCCTCAGCTTAAACATTCTCATCTATCATCCTTCTCTTAGGATGGTGTAATGAGTCGGTTTAATCCTTGATTATGGCTTAACCTCATTACTCAACACTAAACAAAAACACCAAAAACATCTAATTAATCACAAATAGGTTAATGATCTTAATCCTATACCAAAGGTGATTGAGTGTGAGAATCTGACTTCACACTTAAGGTATTCTCATTACCCCTAATCAGAGGGAAGATGTGATGAGTTTACTAACCCATTGGTTTAGGCTTAAGCTCATTAACTTATGACAAACTTTCACAAGCAATAAAAGACTGAAAATACAAAAACAAACAACAATCGTCTCCTCCGGGATTCTTTTCTCATCTCATTCATTCACAAACGAGAACTTAGTTCTTCCGTCTAATGCAAGACAGTTAGCACCTGAGCCAGGCAGGTCATACACTTGAGCATAGACAAGCAAGCAGTTCATCAGTCAATTCATCTTTCAGTCTCTTTGGGTCGAACTACGGTGTTCTGACTTCCTCATTGCACGAGAGGATACGTAGGCATAACTTAACAGTTATCGAACAAAAGTCTCTGTATATTCCCCCTCTTTCAGCTTCATTCTCTTAGCCTCATATTCTTGAGCAATTCATTCTCATTCCTACACTGACACTATATATATTACACTTCACACTTCTTATACTGACACCTGTACATTCTTTTCCAGCTATTTTACACACAGATTGCACTGACACTACCCCTTTAAAACACAAATCTTTTAAGCGTGGATCCCGTCGAGTACGACGGACAATCTGGGTGCTAATACCTTCCCAGGTTGTAACCAACCCCCTTTCTCAGTCTCTCTGGTTCGCAACCGTCTTATCCATTCTTTTCTAGGTCTATGCAGCATTGCCTTTCCTCCGGGATAAAAATGCCTAGCTGGCGACTCTATTCATCTCCAGTGAGTTCACGGCTGTGTGTTCTCATTGTCCCTCTCGCCGACCGTTCGCGTCTGTACCTTTATCTGGGTTAGTCCCATTTATCGGGAGCGACAGCTTGGCGACTCTGCTGGGGACCCTTATACTGCAACCAGGGCTTCTGGTTTTGTTTGTGGGTTCCTCCTAGCGCTTGATTGATTTGTGTTTACTGGGGTGTTATGTGCTTATTTGTGTTTGTATATTTGTATTTGTTTTGCTTTATGTACAGTTTTGTTTACTGCTTCCTGTATAGCTTTGCATTATATCATATTGTCATACTGTACTGCTGGCTGGATCTGGTTTTGCTTTGGTGGGTGGGTGTTTCATTGAGAGTTAAGGTCCTATACCTGGGACCTGAGTGACACCTAGGCTAGAGTGAATCATATTCTTTCCCATTCCATCTCGGTCTGGTGCGGGAATATGAAACACGGTTCAGATATGGGTTTCTTCTTGAGAACTCTGTGTTGCAGATTTCCTGCAATACTAGGGCTATCTGGGAAGCCTGCTAAGTTTGGATGACCTTTTAGTATTGACCTTCAGAAACTGAGGTGAATCAGAGGAGGAACTTTTATGGTTATTGTAAACACTGTACCTCCGGGTTAGAAGTGTTTACACTTCTCATAACTGATCCAAGTCTGAGGATCCTTGTTTTAGAACACCACCTGTGAGGGGGTTGGGCTGTTTACAGGTTTGCAGGTACCTTGACCTCAGAATACCCTGTTGCTTTGACTTGATTAAGAATACTTCATGTTGGAACAGTTCTTGTGATTCTAAAACCCTGGACATGTGGATCTTTATTTGAGCCCCCCACCTTGGTTACTGGATTTATAGACCTCCATCTGGAATTCTTGAACATACTTGGATCTATATCAGGGCATTTTGATCAGATCCAGCTCAGTCACAAACCCTTGCATATCATTTGCATACATAAACATTGCATCATATTGACATTTGCTTATTTGTGTTTCAGGGTATCCATCTTCATTTGGTTCTGGTTTTGACCCCATCTTCAGTATTGACCTATCTTCATTTGCACCTGCTTCAGCTATCTACTTCAGCCAATCAGTGGCCCTTTCTTCAGTATCATCATCAGCACTTGTCTCAGTCTCAGCATCATGGCTCCTAAAAAGAGCAACATCACCTACCACTTCTTCCAGCCAGAGCTATCTGACATCAGGAGGATTCAGACCCTGATCACTCCAGATCACATACCATTGTTCAGGGAACACTTTGGAGATATACTTGATATGGTTATGGATCTGGACCCTTCACAGAGAAGCCTGATCCACACTTGCATTCAGTTTTATGATCCCCCATTGAGGTGTTTTACTTTCCAAGACTTTCAGTTGGGCCCTCTATTAGAAGAATACTCATCATTGGTTGGTATACCTATCAGAGGTGGAGTCCCTTTCAACCCTGAAATGGCCTTTCCTGGTAATGGAGAAGTAGCAAAGGCTTTGCATCTGGAACCTGTCCTGATTGAGCAGCATATGACTTCTAAAGCTGGAATCCCTGGCTTCCATTTGGATTTCTTGATCTCTCAAGCTACCCTGAAGGCTTCTGTGGGAGATTGGAAAGCTGTTTGTGCTTTGTTGGCCTTGAGTATATATGGAATTGTGTTGTTTGCAGATGAGCCTCGATTCATTAGCAAGAATGCAATCCATCTTTTCATCCTGAAGAACCCAGTGCCCACTTTATTGGGGGACCTCTACTACTCAGTGCATCAGAGGAATGAAAAACAGAGGGGAAGATTAGTGAGGTGTTGTGCTCCATTGTTCCATACTTGGCTTCTCAGGCATCTACCCAGGCCAGATGCATTTTTGAATCCTCATCAGCAGAAAAACTGGGCTAAGAGACTCACTGCTCTAACTTCAGCTGATATCAGGTGGTGCACCCAAAGCACCAAGGGCAGGGATATCATCACCAGCTGTGGGCATTTTCCCAATGTGCCCCTAATAGGAGTTAAGGGTAGTATTAATTACAACCCTCTGCTGTTCAAAAGACAACTGGGCTATGCACTGGTCCACTCTCCTAAGGCACAAGACTTGGTTGAAACACTTTATTGTGAGAACAAGCCTAATCTGGCTATTGTTAGGCAGGCAGCCTGGGCCTGGGATCATGTTCAAACCAAGGGAATAACCATTTTGGGGAAGTGCAGCAATGTGGCATCAGCACAATATTATGAGTGGTCTCGTGCCAGGGCTCAATTCTCTGGGATGCCCTTTACCATAGAAGATATGCCTGAATCATCTTCAGCACCACCCCCTGCCACTATCAGTTTGGAGGAGTTTGAGAGCTTGAAAGAAAGAAATGAGAAGTTAACTCAGGCTTTGCAGAAGACTCTCCGGGAGAGGAATGATGGCAGGATGGAGATTGAGAGGCTAGAGAAGCTGAGAGTGGAGCATCTGACTAAGATTGAGAAGTCTGGGGATTATATCAAGAAGTCTAAAGCTGGAGAACAAATTCTGAAGAATGCTTGCAAAGAAGCCCAGTTCCAGAGAGCAAGGACAGACTTGTATCTAAAGGAGAGTCAGGCTAGGTGGGTCAGGATCACCGAGGCTCGTACTCTGGAGGACAAGAGAGTCCAAGACAAGATGGAGCAACTGGAAACTAGTGCAAAAGAGCAGCAGGAAGCCCTGGCAGCAGCCCAGAGGGAAATATCAGAGCTAAAGATCAAAGCTGGAGTGAAGAGGTCAAAGGACCAAAGTCAGCACAAGAAGCTAACAGCAGCTGTTACGACCCGGAATCTCCTCATCAGGAATCTCACGGAGCGTCCGGCTGATCCTGTGACCGAAGCACTTCTCAAGGAAGTTCGTGAGGATGAGTTTGGTCTTGGTGTTTGACCATTTGTTTGTTGTTGCTTTCATTCCGTGTATTTTTCATTTTTCTTGTAATGTATTTTGATCCCTCCGAGGGCTTGTATTTGTAAACAAACTATGTACCATTTTGCTCTTGTAATATATGTATTAGTTTGTTCCATCCAAGTTTCACTTCAAAAGCAACATCAACAGCATCTTCGAGGGTCTGGAAGGGTCAAAACTGAATGCCAAGCCGGATACCTTGAGAACAAATAAGCATACTGCATTGCATGCTAACCCCTTTTGTTTGTTTTGTAGGTTTTTGTTTTATTGCTGCTAACTCTGTTGTGATGTTCAGGAACTATTGCTCGGCGCCGGGTATTTCCCCTCAACCGTTCGCACCGTTATCCGACCCGTAACAACCTTCCGGGCATTCAAATGGATCAGATGCAGCAGGACCTTACTGAGGTCAGAAATCAAATAGCCAATGAAAGGCTAGAAATGAGGAATCAAATGACGCAGTTTATGGAAGTAATGAACAACATGGCTCAGAGCCAAGAAAGATTGAGGGCCATGGTGGAAAGGCAAAATCAAGAAGATCCACATATAGGAACTGCTGGCACAAGCAATAACTAGAGGGTCCAACCTCATGTCAATCCCCCTGTATTTGGACCCCACCTCCATCCTGAGGTCAACATCCCTGCGAATGTTCAAGGGACTGCCACTGCAGCCAGGGTACTTCAAGAAGACCCCCAAGAGGATCAATTCACAGTAATGGGTGCTGGGGAGGAAGCCTATGATAGAAGGCTGGATGAGATAGCTGAGAAATTGAGGTCCTTAGAGTCTCAAAACTCTTTGGGTTTCGATGTCATGGACATGGGCTTGGTAGACGGGGTCAGGATTCCCCATAAGTTTAAGCCTCCTTGTTTTGAGAAATACAACGGGACTTCATGCCCCCGGACTCATTTACAATCATTTCTGGGAAGGCTGAAGGCCTATA
The DNA here is from genome assembly GCA_963966055.1 of Lathyrus aphaca. Lineage (NCBI taxonomy): Eukaryota > Viridiplantae > Streptophyta > Magnoliopsida > Fabales > Fabaceae > Lathyrus > Lathyrus aphaca. The sequence continues at coordinate 260,638,420 of OZ014519.1, forward strand.
CTATGGATGAGAAGCTCTGGATGTTCTATTTCGAGGATAGCTTAACTGGGGCGTCAAGAGAATGGTACTCTCACTTGACAAGGGCAACTATCAGATGCTGGAAGGACCTGGCAGAGGCCTTTATCAGACAGTATCAGTACAACTTAGATATGGCACCCAACAGGACCCTCCTAATGGGAATGTCACAGTCGTCAAGAGAAAGTTTCCGAGAATATGCCCAGAGATGGAGGCAATTGGCTGCTACTGTTCAGCCACCTATGTCTGAGAGGGAAATGGCAGATATGTTTATGAACACCCTTCAGGGGACATATATTGACAGGCTGGCTGCTTTCTCTTCCACTAGCTTTGCGGATGTTGTCATAGCTGGGGAAAGAATTGAGAGCCTGTTAAAGATGGGCAAGATCTCAGACAACGGTGCAAGCTCGTCCAGTAGTACAAGAAAGCCTTTTGCAGGCCCGAGAAGAACTGGCGAGACCAATGCCATCCACACCAGCAGGGGCAGGCCCCAATATGTTCACAGATCAGTGGCAGCAGTCACCATTCCCGCTCCAGCTCATCCTCAACCAGTTTATCAACCTCCGCAGTCCAACTATCAGCAACAACCTCAGTACCATCAACAGAATCAGTATCCTCCGAGAAATTACAACAACAGCAACACCAACAACAATAACCAGCAAAGGCCATTCCAGCAGAGGCCTTCTCAAGCCAACAGGGTAATCGATCTGATCCCTATGCCATATGCTACATTGCTGCCACAACTCCTGAAACTCAACCTGGTTGAGCTAAGGACGTTGGCACCTCCAGATCCCAACAGTCTACCCAGGAATTATGATTCCAACGCCATATGTGCCTTCCATTCAAATGCACCTGGCCACAGTACAGAAAAGTGCAGAGCTCTGCACATGAAGGTACAAGACCTGGTAGACTCAAAAGCTCTGAATTTCGCGCCATGACCTAATGTCAATAAGAACCCCATGCCAAACCACGGTGGTCCCAGAATTAATGCTATTGAAGAAGACAAGTCGTCTTATTTAATAACCAGTGTGGGTCAGATCCGGACACCGTTGGTAGAAATTAAGGCTCAGCTCCTCGAATGTCAAATGTTCCCGGGGTGCGAGTTGGGGTGTGCTTACTGCAATATTTCAGTCAATGGGTGCGATAACTTGAGGAATGGCATAGACGGTCTCATTCAGAGTGGCCAACTCCAGATCACCACATCATTTCCTACAAATCCAGCAATCTCATCAGCAACAACTCCAGAACCTCCTACAACTGCAACAACCATTGTTCCTGACAATTCTTCGGCTTCATCAACAAGTACTTCATCTATTATCTCAACTGATCAGTTATCAACAAATTTTTCTTCTACAACTTCAGCGTCACTCCATTTTGAAACTCCTACAACAACAACATCCATCCTTCCACCAATGTCTCCTACAACACCAGCAACAAATCATGAAGACGTCTCCACTGTCACAATATTCTATGATCCTGAGAACAACTCTGCCTACAACTCAGAAGGTGATGCTCCCATCAGAGCACCAGTCACAATTTATTACGATCCACAGACTATCACAATTCCTTCCGCAGCTGCAGTCAGTCCGGTCACTATCACGGTGCCTGGACCAGTACCTTATGAAAGCAGCAATGCCATCCCCTGGCATTACGGCTCTGACCTGTACTGTGAAGGACAAAGAATCACTTTTGAATCATCAACCCCTGCACCACAAATTGACAATGTGGGAGGAGGCGGAGGCTTCACTCGAAGCGGACGTCTTTTCGCTCCACAAATTCAGAGACCCACTGCCGAAGCAGAAGCTGCTGCTAAAGCAAAAGGAAAAAGCTTGGTGCAGGAAGAGCAGACTGTCAAAGAAGCTTTGAAAACACCCTTCGATCAAGAGGTTGATGAGTTCATGCGAATCATCAAGAAGAGTGATTATAAAATAGTGGATCAGCTTCATCAGACGCCTTCCAAGATCTCAATCCTATCATTGCTTATGTGCTCTGAAGCCCATCGGAATGCACTACTCAAAGTCTTGCACGCAGCTTACGTGCCTGAAGAGATCACTGTCAATCAGCTGGAAGCTGTAGTTGGAAATGTTAATGCTAGTCACGGACTAGGGTTCACCAATACTGATTTGACCACGGAAGGCCGCAACCATAACAAGGCCTTGCACATAACCATGGAATGTAAAGGTGCTGTCCTTTCCCATGTGCTGGTAGACACGGGGTCATCCCTCAATGTCTTACCTAAAAAGGCCCTGGTGAAGCTAGAATATGACGGATTAGCGTTAAGGCCCAGCAACCTGGTGGTGAGAGCCTTTGATGGTTCAAAGAGATCGGTTCTGGGAGAGATTGAGTTGCCCATAACGATTGGCCCGCAGACCTTCAAAACGACCTTCTACGTGATGGATATACAGCCTGCCTACAGCTGTCTATTGGGTAGGCCATGGATTCACGCCGCTGGCGCCGTGACCTCTACCCTTCACCAGAAGTTAAAATATGAGTGGGAGGGTCAAATCGTTACTATCTGTGGAGAGGAGGATATTTTTGTCAGCCACCTGGCTACCTATAAGTATATTGAGATGGATGGGGAGATCCATGAAACAATGAGCCAAGGTTTCGAGGCCTTGAATGTCAATGAAACATCTGCTGTGCCTGGTACTTCAATATCATCATACCAACAAGTCCGGAAGGTTGTTGAGGGAGGAAACGCCCAAGGCTGGGGCAAACTGCTATCGGTGGAGAAGAAAGAGGACAGATTTGGGTTGGGTTACAAACCAACTCAACAAGATCAAGCAGAGGCTGCAAAAAAGCCCAACTTTGTGAGTGGGGGGATGCTCACCCCTGATGCTGTCAACTGTTTGGAAGACGAGCTGGAAGAAGAACGCAACCTGGAAAGCTGGATTCGTCCAAAGATCCCGGGGAGCAGTATCTCAAACTGGTCTTCCCAGGAAATTATAAGAGTTACTCATGCAGAGTAATTATTATTTCCTGTATTTTTATAGCATGCATCAAAGTCTTGCATCTTGCCCAAGATGACAAGACTCATTTTGTAATCGGGCCATCTGTACTTTTTGTGCAAACAAGATTAATCAATGAAATATCAGACATCTTTTTGCAAATGAGTCTTTTTCTTTTCCGCTCACTGTTTTTCCATTTTTCTTTTTGTACAAAAAAATAAATGGCAGTGTTTTCAAAATGACAACTTTATTTCACTTTTCTAAACAAGATTAAAATCAAATCACTAAAATGAACAAACTGAACCCTTGCAGAGAGTGCCTTCCAGACAGCACTGACAACAGCACGGCTATGACTTCGTATGACTTTGACAATCCAATCAATCAAGCCGATGAAGGGGTTGAAGAAGAGTATGAGCTTCCTGAAGAGCTAGCCAGGTTGTTAAGACAAGAGGAAAAGGTTATTACTCCTCACCAGGAGGAGGTCGAAGTGATCAATCTTGGTACAAATGAAGACGTGAAAGAGGTTAAAATCGGGGCCTGCCTACAGGACTCAGTGAAGAGACAACTGATTGACCTGCTTCAAGAGTATGTGGACGTGTTTGCTTGGTCTTATCAAGATATGCCAGGGTTGGATACAGATATTGTTGTGCACAAGCTGCCTTTAAGAGAAGAATGCCCGCCGGTTAAACAGAAACTGCGCCGTACTCGTCCATACATGGCAATGAAAATCAAAGAAGAGGTACAAAAGCAATGGGACGCCGGGTTCCTTGCCGTGACTAGCTATCCACCGTGGGTTGCTAATATAGTACCTGTGCCTAAGAAAGACGGAAAAGTAAGGATGTGTGTTGACTACCGGGATCTGAACAGAGCCAGCCCAAAAGATGACTTCCCATTACCTCACATTGATGTATTGGTGGATAATACGGCTCAGTTCTCGATATTCTCCTTCATGGACGGATTTTCAGGATATAATCAGATCAAAATGTCACCTGAAGACATGGAGAAGACAACCTTCATCACACCCTGGGGCACGTTCTGTTACAAGGTGATGCCATTCGGACTCAAGAATGCCGGTGCGACATATCAACGGGCGATGGTGACATTATTCCACGATATGATTCATAAAGAAATAGAATGTTATGTGGATGACATGATTGCCAAGTCCCTTACTGAAGAAGACCACCTGGTGAATCTACTGAAGCTATTCAAGCGTCTGAGGAAGTACCAACTGAAGCTGAACCCCAACAAGTGCACATTCGGGGTGCGATCTGGTAAGTTGCTGGGTTTTATTGTAAGCGAGAAAGGGATTGAAGTTGACCCTGATAAAGTCAAAGCCATCCAAGAGATGCCTGCACCGAAGACAGAGAAAGAAGTTCGAGGGTTCTTAGGTCGATTGAACTACATCTCACGGTTCATATCTCACCTTACGGCTACCTGTGAACCATTGTTCAAGTTGTTAAGAAAAGAACAAACGGTCAGGTGGAATGAAGACTGCCAAAGGGCTTTTGACAAGATCAAAGAATACTTACAAGAACCTCCAATCCTTATGCCTACAGTTGAAGGAAGACCTCTGATAATGTACTTGACAGTATTAGAAGAGTCGATGGGGTGTGTGTTGGGCCAGCATGACGAGTCTGGTCGAAAAGAGTATGCAATATACTACCTAAGCAAAAAGTTTACCGACTGTGAACAACGTTATTCACTGCTCGAGAAAACTTGCTGTGCTTTAGCGTGGGCTGCTCGCCGACTGAGACAGTATATGTTGACCCACACTACTTTATTGATCTCAAAAATGGACCCAGTTAAGTACACATTTGAGAAGCCAGCTCTTACCGGACGGGTTGCAAGATGGCAAATGATCCTTACAGAATATGACATCCAATACACATCTCAGAAAGCCATCAAGGGCAGTGTATTGTCTGAATATCTTGCTGAGCAACCCATTGATGATTACCAGCCTATGAGGTTTGACTTCCCTGATGAAGACATCATGTTCATAAAAGCAAAAGATCATGAAGAGCCTGTTCACACTGAAGGGCCTGACCCAGAAGAAGAATGGACTATGATGTTTGATGGGGCTGTTAACATGAATGGTCGTGGTGTTGGTGCAGTACTCATTACACCCAAAGGAGTTCACATGCCTTTCTCGGCAAAACTCACTTTCAACTGCACTAACAACGAAGCTGAATACGAAGCTTGCATTATGGGTCTCGAGGAAGCCATTGACCTCAGGATCAAGACATTAACCGTGTTCGGAGATTCAGCTCTGGTAGTTAATCAAACCAACGGCAAATGGTACACCCACCAGGATCATCTGATACCTTACAGGGATTATACAAGGAGGTTATTGACTTTCTTCATAACAGTCAAACTTGAGTATATCCCTCGGGATGAGAATCAGTTTGCAGATGCTCTTGCTACCATTTCGTCCATGATCAAAGTTCAGACTGCCAACTTCGTACCTCAGATCTCAGTGTCCAGACTTGACAGACCAGCATATGTGTTCGCAGCAGATGTTGTTAAAGATGATAAGCCTTGGTTCCACGACATTAAATGCTTCTTGGAGGATCAAACATACCCACCTGGGGCATCTTCCAATGATAAGAAGACTTTGAGAAGGCTTGCTGGTAGTTTCTTCTTGAACACTGATGGTTCCCTATACAAAAGGAACTTTGATATGGTACTCCTCAGATGTGTTGATAAGACAGAAGCAGACTTGTTGATGCATGAAGTGCACGAAGGATCCTTTGGTACCCATGCAGGAGGGCATGCCATGGCTAAGAAATTGTTAAGATCAGGTTATTACTGGATCACAATGGATGCAGACTGTTGTGCCTACGCCAGAAAATGCCACAAATGCCAGATCTATGCAGATAAGGTGCATGTGCCTCCCAATCCTTTGAACATAATGTCTTCACCATGGCCCTTTGCTATGTGGGGCATTGATATGATCGGCAAGATTGAGCCAACTGCTTCAAATGGCCACAGATTCATCCTGGTCGCCATTGACTATTTCACCAAGTGGGTCGAAGCAGCTTCCTATGCCAACGTTACAAGGCAAGTGGTAGCCAGATTTCTGAAAAGAGATATCATCTGTCGGTATGGAGTGGCCGAGCGAATCATTACTGACAATGGTTCCAACTTGAATAACAAAATGATGGCAGAGCTGTGCCGGGACTTCAAGATCCAACACCACAATTCTTCACCTTACAGGCCAAAGATGAATGGCGCTGTTGAGGCGGCTAACAAGAATATCAAGAAGATTGTGCAGAAGATGGTAGTCACTTACAAAGACTGGCATGAAATGCTACCGTTTGCCTTGCATGGGTACCGCACGTCAATCAGAACATCCACTGGGGCAACACCGTATCAGCTTGTATATGGTATGGAAGCAGTCCTACCGGTTGAAGTTGAATTACCCTCCCTGCGAGTACTAATGGATGTTAAGCTGAACGAAGCAGAGTGGGTCCGATCCCGATTCGAACAACTGAGTCTGATTGAAGAGAAGAGATTGGCTGCAATCTGTCATGGGCAGTTATATCAGAAAAGAATGAAGAGAGCCTTCGATCAGAAAGTCAGGCACCGAGAGTACCAAGTGGGAGATCTTGTGCTGAAAAGAATCCTCCCTCCTCATACAGACCACAGGGGCAAATGGACTCCAAACTATGAAGGACCATTCGTGGTAAAGAAAGTTTTCTCTGGTGGAGCGCTGATGCTCAGCACCATGGATGGTGAAGACTTCCCGTCCCCTGTGAATTCAGATGCAGTTAAAAAATACTTCGCATGAAAAATGACCCGCTGGACATAAAAACAGAATGTAAGTCCAGGCAAAAATAGGGCATCCCGGCGAGTCAAAAACAGAATAAAAGACTCGGGCAAAAATAAGGGAAAATAAATAAAAAATGTACACCCGCTGAGTTGAAAAGCCGCATTGGACAGCTCAAGCAAAAATGGATATCCCGATGGATTGAAAACCCGAAAGGGCGATCCATGCAAAATAAGGGAATAAGCGAACAACTGCACTCTGAATTCGTCTGTATCACCTTCAAAAAGCAAGATGAGAAGAACGTCAAAAGTCATACGGGTCATAGTGAAGAGGGAGCTCCTCAAAGCGTCATCAACTCTGCCAACTTTTTGTTTCTCAATTTGTAACAATCTCCTCATTTCAGGGGATATGTTCCTTTGACTGTATCTCGCCAATTCAGGGCATATGAATTAATAAAATCAGATTTTCAGTCATGTCTCGTCTTGTACATTTTTATTTGCAAAAAATGTCTGATGTCTTAAAGAAAAACGATTGCATGAATACAGATGCTTATCTTCAAATAAAAAAACATGCTTGCAGGAAATATGCTTACTCTCAGAAGTATCTAAACTCCTATGACGGAATCCAGTAAGGGATACCTCGGGATTATCTTGTGCGTTTTTCTATCTTTTTCAGGATTGCAGGTATCCAGAACGCAACTTGGGGCATGAAAACTTTATCCCAGCAAGCTGACAAATCAACACTCAATTTTAGCACCCGAAGTGCTCTCTCCCCAGCTGAGTTGCCTTTCATGACTCCCCCCAGCTGAGTCGGCCACTTATTACTTATCCCCATCAGGATGGGCAGGTATCACAGAAGATGCCCATATCCTCGGCTGAGTCAAGAAGCTACCGTAACAGAATTTCTAGGGAGGTCTTTCAGTGATTCCTCTCTTCCTCCCCAGCCGAGTTGCCATCTCGCTCTCAGCCGAGCACAAAAGTCAGAGAGCTACCTCCCCACAGAGCTCCAGCCTCTATCCAGAAGAGCAACGCACGAGGGAATCACAACAGAGTGAAGAAAGCTTCTACAAACCCCAGCTGGGTCTCTCATTTATAAGGATAGGTCTATCAATGACCTATATCCCCAAGCAAATATCATATCATCAGATCTACCAATGATCTCATCCCCAGCTGGGATGTCTACTTCAAACGGATCGATCGAAGATCTTCGCGGCAACGGGATTTGAGTCCTGGTTTAGTAGCTTTGCACAATCATAGCATTCGCATCATATTTACCCACAAAGCGTAGCATTCCGTTTTAACACGGAGCATTACGGCAAAAATCAAACATATTGCATAATCATAAGCCATGTTATGAATCAGCACTTGTGAATAATGACAGTTCGTCAACGTCTAGAAGAATCCCCACCAGAGTCCCCAGCAAAAGCAGCTGCCTCGCAACCACAAACACCAGTATATGCTCATTTTGACACCCATCCGTGTCATACCCCAGCAGAAAGCCAAAGACATCCTCTTTGCACTCACATATACCTATATACACTTTCTTGGCACTCGTCCGTGTCATATCCCCAGCGCAGTCACCTGCACTTTGTATATCAGATATTTGTTCATATTATACTTTTCTCTCTTGACACTCGTCCGTGTCACTCTCCCAGCAGATAAACACTCATCTATACAATACTCATTACTCATGTTACACTCATACAGATACTCGTCCGTATCTTGTATATACCATTCATATCCCCACAGATTCGACTTTGGTCCTTGTTCTTTGTTAACCCGTTGGTACTCGTCCGTACCATCATCTCTGAACATGCGTCCAGCGTTTGTTTCTACATGATACTCGTCCGTATCATAGTCTTAAGGATGCTCGTCCGCATCTTTAATCCATACACCGTGTCAAAAACTTCTGTCTTCTTGGGTATAGATACTCGTCTGTGTCTACTTTTCCCCAGAAGAGTCCTCTCAGATTCAACACTCGTCCGTGTTCTCTGTTAACCAGTTGATACTCGTCCGTATCATCATATTTGAACACGCGTCAGTATTTGTTTCTATCCGATACTCGTCCGTATCGTAGTCTTAGGGATGCTCGTCCGCATCTTTAATCTATACACAATACCAAACACTTATACTTTTTGTTTCTTGAATGTAAGCACTCGTCCGTGTTTACCATTCCCCAGTAGATCGCCAACAAGGCAATTTTCCTTTTTTATCTGACACTCGTCCTGTGTCATGATAAACCCTGAGAGCAGCCGTACCCTGCTAGGTGGTCGTCCTCCACCTCTTGATGGTCGTCCTCCATCATGCTCATCCGATGGCCGTCCCCATCGTTGATATTTAGCAGCCGTCCCCTGCTAGGTGGTCGTCCTCCACCTCTTGATGATCGTCCTTCATCAATTTTATCCAATGGCCGTCCCCATTGTTGATTTTGGTTATCTAGGCATTCGTCCTATGTCATGATAAACCCCGAGAGCAGCCGTCCCCTGCTAGGTGGTCGTCCTCCACCTCTTGATGGTCGTCCTCCATCATGCTCATCCGATGGCCGTCCCCATCGTTGATATTTTCGGCAGCCGTACCCTGCCAGGTGGTCGTCCTCCACCTTTGATGGTCGTCCCCATCATAATTCCTTTATTCCCCAACAGAGCAGCCGTCCCCTGCTAGGTGATCGTCCTTCACCTTTGATGGCCGTACCCCATCATCTGTTTATTTCATTTATTCTATAACCCGATGGCCGTCCCCGTCGTGGTCCCTTTTCCTTTTCTTTTATCCCGATGGCCGTCCCCATCGTCGGTTACCTTGCTTTATGAACTTGATGGCCGTCCCCGTCATGTTTCATCAATCCCCATAAAATTTTACAGCTTTACCTTGATGGCCATCCCCATCATAATTTCTTACTTTTCCCAGCTAGTCGGCCGTCCCCGTCTTGGCTTTACCTTTTATCCCCAGCATGTCGGTCGTCCCCGTCATTGCTTTATTTTCAGCACTTTTCCCAGCATGTCGGCCGTCCCCGTCATTGCTCTTTACCCGGCAGTCGTCATCTGCTCGACGGTCGTCCTCCGTCGCCCACACTTTACAATATACTTTATTTTCCTTTTACAATCTATATCCCTTTTCTTCTTCATTCTGTGAGTGCAAATTTTGGACTGTCTTTGGTATTCAACCACAAGTTATCTTGTTTGCCTGCTAAGCCATTGCTTACAACCTGCACAACTAACTCATGTTTGAATAGGGGCAGCTGTGAACACCCCAAATTTTCCCTCACCCATTCACACCATGGCTTGTGATCATCTCATATGCATAAACACAATCATAACATCTCATATCCCATTTTTGATTCACTGCATAGATTCTAAGTCATCTGCACCTAGGGTTTGTGATCTGAGCAATCCAAGAGCCTCTTGAGCCACTCCAAAGGCTATAAATCACTTCAAAGGGATTCATGTGTGTTATTATATCATATTACATCCTCTCAAAGTCAAAAATGCAAAAGAATCACAAGAACTGGGATTGGTGTGGATGCAGGGGCCAAGTTTGACTGCACAGTTGACCTAAAATTAGGGTTTTGGTTTCAGAGGCCATAACTCCAATTTTTTTGGTCAATCTTGTTTCCATTGGTCTCTATATGGTATAGGGAGTATACATATCAATTTTCATGAAGAAATTCCATGGGGAAGTCATCTGATCAAGAGTTGACTTTCTGGACAAGTCAATGCAAAATCAGGGCATCTGAGGCCCCCAATGACCCAACCAAGGGGTGATCTTCATCATTTTGAGTGTATATGATCTTTATTTGATCATGGAAGAAGATTGAAGTTCACAAAAATCAAGAATTTGAAGTTTTTGCAAAGTTGACTTTTTAGGGCATAGTTGACTTTTAAGGAATTTGTCAATTTATGCCATTTTTCAAGCCTTGCTTTTTGATCCAAAAATGCTTCAAATGGAAAAACTTTGGTCATGAAAGTTGTAGATCACATTTTTCCCTTTTCAAAAAGTACAAGAACATGACCTAATTCATTTTGGATCAAAAGTTATGGTGTGACAAAGTTGGCAAAAATCACTAATTTTCAAGTTGTGCACCAAATGGGAAACTTGCAAAAACTTTGTACCAAGGCATTTGCAACTTCTAGTTCACATCAAACCAATGCACAAACATTCTATGTGACCTAAAAATCAGATTTGGACCAAGATTTCACATGTTCATGTTCAAAAGGAACCAAGTTGCAAAACCACTCATCACACCTCACCAACTTGCTGCCTTGGCCCTTGAACCACCCTAGCTTCACTCACTCACCTTGCTGCGCAGCCCATGCCTTTTGTACCAAGCTAGAACTTAGCCCATGCCTTCCTTACAACAAAGTGGACTTTTTGCAAAAGTAAACATCCCAATCACAGCAGGCCAAGTCACATCCTCTGACCATTTGGAATTGTTTATACTATCCATTTGCAAGCTAAACATATCATCAAGCCAGCCTGAAGCAAGCCCTAAGAAAGCATACACAAACTACCCCCAATCTGCATCTTCCTTCGAATTTGGTTCCACAAGCTACAAACATTCAAGCAAGTCTCACCAACATCCTCACCTTGTCTCACTGAACCTAAACCAACAAAGAAACAAGCCAGAATCACACTAGAACACAACATTCACAAAAACACTCCAATCTGCATTTTCATTCGAATCACCTTCCACAGCCACAGAACATCCAAACTCTTTTCACCAACAAATCAAACACATCAAAAGGAACCAAAACCACCCTTCACATTGATCTAAAACAGCCTATACACAAACTCCATTTTCTGATACACCAGAACTGGACTTCTCAAACCAGCTTATTTAAGCTCATTTCAAGCCTTCCATTAGCACCAGGGGAGTCAGTGGAGCAAGCTTGCACCAAAGAACAGCTCTGAAAGTCCAGAAACAGGAGTCTCCATCTCAGGTATGGCCATGAACATTTTTTCTCAGAGCTTGTTTTTCTTGTTATAGAGTGAAAGTGTGTGTTATGCTGATCATGGGGATGCCTTTAGATTTGAAAATAGTGAAGGGATGATCATTTTATGCTTCTCTGAAATTTTACCCGTGGATTTTGTTTCTTTCGATTTGCTTGATTCTGGTGGTTTAAATGATGTTTGAGCATGGATTCATGACCTAGGTTGTTAGAGGATCATTTGGATGTGTTTAATTTGCTGTTTAGTTGCCTGAATCGTATTTTAGGGTTTTGGGGTCGCCGGGGAAGATGACCGGAGCTCCCCTCCGGTCACCTGAGTTTGATTAACCCTAATCCTGTAATTAATTTCCATTTGAATCTTGAGCGTAGGATTGCTTGACTTCATTGACCTCCCGCGCGCATGAACGGCCCAGATCCACTTGTTTTTGCCCTAATCACTTTAGTTAACTGAATTAATCATAATTAACTAAATTTAATCAGATGCAATCCTGGCCACTAGATCTGGCGCGTGGTCAACATTTTTAAACCCAGAGCTCATCCCAACCTTCCATTCGTTTGACTTTCTTTTATTTCAATTTATTTTCATTTCTTTTTTCATTTTATTTACACAATTTATTTAAAATAGTAAAAATTGTCTAAAAATTATGAAACTTTTTCTCAAGAATTTCATTAATTTTTATGACACAAAAATATTTTTATTTTCATTTTTAGCATTTAAAAAGTATTTTTAAATATTTAATGGTTTATTTTTAATTGATTAATGGAAATTAATTTATTAAAAATAATTTTAGGTATTTAAAAATCACCAAAAAATTCATGAAATATTCTAAGACATTTAGAAACATTGTCCAACCTTCAAACCAAATTTATTTTTTGATCTTGATGCATTTTAAGAATTTCTCATTGAATTAAAATCATTTTTGTGCATTATTTTGATCCAAAGTTCAAAAAAATCATTTCTGCCTATTCATGAGGAGTTGGACATTGATTCTTTTTGCATTGCATTGTGTTTAGCATGTAGTTTGTGAGATTAAATGGCCATGATTTGATCTTTCATTTTCAATTTGTTTGGCATTTCTTTTGTTTGGGAACCCTAAAACCCTAAAAAACTTGTAAAAATCATAACTTGAAATTGGTTAGGAGTTGAGATCTCTCCTTTGGGCATTGGGTTAGTATAGGATTAGGGGTCCTTTGAGTGGCATTTTCAATTTTTTATCTTAGGGTTTGCTTCTGATTTTGGTTTTTGTTTGATGTATTGTTCATAAACCCTAATTAGGGCTTCCATATGCATCCATCTTGCATTCTCTTGCATAACATGACTTGCCATGACATTCCAAGCATCCATTTGATTCATTTGACATCATAAGACATATTGAAAGCATGTTTGATCATTGCATCATGTATTTGCCATGTTGTATGCCATGTGCACTTCATAACTTTTCATGTATGTTCATGGTTCTTAACTTGCTTCATTTGCATTCATGAACTTGTATGATCATTTCCATGTGCTGCCTCATGTTTGTAGCATCTCATAGCATCATTAGCATCATGTATATGCTTCTGGTTTTGTTTCTCATCATGTCATCTCATCCCATTTTGCATTGCATTGCATTCCTTTTCTAACCTTTCAGGTGGTAAGTGACTTTGGGAAGTGAATTTGCCTTCACTTCTCATAACTTTTCTTTTCATCTCTCTTGCACCCATGCTGCATTTTTATTTGTGTTTGAGTTTGAGCTTGCTCATTCTTCTTCTTCCCACTTTCTTTCTTCAAGTGACTTGACTTCTTGAATGAAGCAAGTTGCTTTGCTTCTCTTTATCCTTTCATCTGCTTCCTGGTGGTTCCATTGAAGACTTCTCTTGAAAACCTCACAAACCTTAGGAACAACCAAGCATGACAATGATTAGGGTTTTGATTAGTCTCCCCTCTTAGTTTTACCTTTGTGTCTCTTTGTGTCTTCTCCTCTCATCTCATAATCAGGGACTAAACCCTAAAGGCTTTAAGGCTTTGTGATTAAGCTTATGCCTGCATCCTTCTCTTAGGATGGAGTGTATAACTTTAATACTAAGTGTTAAACCCTTAATGTGTTTAAATCTCTTAATCAATTCACTTAATAAATATCAAGACATCACACTTGTAACTTGGGCCTTGCATTAGGGTTCTAATTCTTCCTTAACTGGTTAAGAAGGACTAACCCTAGTGTTAATGGACAAGTCCCCCTCAAGTTGTCTTACAAATCATAAAACTCACTTCATCATCATATCATTAAATAAATCCACTTAATCAAAGGCTTGTTTTGTCATGAGCTTAATCCCTAATCATGGATTAAGTTAAGGAGCTTTCCTCAGCTTAAACATTCTCATCTATCATCCTTCTCTTAGGATGGTGTAATGAGTCGGTTTAATCCTTGATTATGGCTTAACCTCATTACTCAACACTAAACAAAAACACCAAAAACATCTAATTAATCACAAATAGGTTAATGATCTTAATCCTATACCAAAGGTGATTGAGTGTGAGAATCTGACTTCACACTTAAGGTATTCTCATTACCCCTAATCAGAGGGAAGATGTGATGAGTTTACTAACCCATTGGTTTAGGCTTAAGCTCATTAACTTATGACAAACTTTCACAAGCAATAAAAGACTGAAAATACAAAAACAAACAACAATCGTCTCCTCCGGGATTCTTTTCTCATCTCATTCACTCACAAACGAGAACTTGCTTCTTCCGTCTAATGCAAGACAGTTAGCACCTGAGCCAGACAGGTCATACACTTGAGCATAGACAAGCAAGCAGTTCATCAGTCAATTCATCTTTCAGTCTCTTTGGGTCGAACTACGGTGTTCTGACTTCCTCATTGCACGAGAGGATACGTAGGCATAACTTAACAGTTATCGAACAAAAGTCTCTGTATATTCCCCCTCTTTCAGCTTCATTCTCTTAGCCTTATATTCTTGAGCAATTCATTCTCATTCCTACACTGACACTGTATATATTACACTTCACACTTCTTACACTGACACCTGTACATTCTTTTCCAGCTATTTTACACACAGATTGCACTGACATTACCCCTTTAAAACACAAATCTTTTAAGCGTGGATCCCGTCGAGTACGGCGAACAATCTGGGTGCTAATACCTTCCCAGGTTGTAACCAACCCCCTTTCTCAGTCTCTCTGGTTCGCAACCGTCTTATCCATTCTTTTCTAGGTCTATGCAGCATTGCCTTTCCTCCGGGATAAAAATGCCTAGCTGGCGACTCTATTCATCTCCAGTGAGTTCACGGCTGTGTGTTCTCATTGTCCCTCTCGCCGACCGTTCGCGTCTGTACCTTTATCTGGGTTAGTCCCATTTATCGGGAGCGACAGATACTACATTATATGTGCCTTTCTTATCATGGATATCTAAATCAAACTCTTGCAGTAGTAGAATCCATCAAAGTAACCTAGGTTTGGCATCCTTTTTACTTAGTAAGTAATAGATGGCAGCATGGTCGGTGTAAACTATAATTTTGGCTCCTACTAGATAAGATCTAAATTGTTCTATGGCGAAAACGACAGATAGAAGCTCTTTTTCGGTTGTTGCGTAGTTGAGTTGTGCAGCGTCTAGGGTTCTACTGGCATAATAAATTACGTGTAACTTTTTATCTTTTCTCTGACCTAGAACGGCTCCAGCAGCATAGTCACTAGCGTCACACATTATCTCAAACGGTTCTGACTAATCAGGGGGTTTCATTATAGGTGCTTAAATCAGAGCTTGCTTCAATAGATTAAATGCTTCAGTACATTTTTCATCGAAGATGAATTCAACATCTTTCATTAAAATACCAGTTAAGGGCTTTGTTATTTTGGAGAAGTCCTTGATAAAACGTCGGTAAAATCCGGCATGTCCAAGAAAACATCTTATCTCCCTGATAGTCTTTGGCGGTTTTATATTCTCTATGACTTTTATTTTAGCTTTGTCTACCTCTATACCTTTTTCGGAAACTATATGTCCTAAAACAATCCCTTAGGTGACCATGAAATGACACTTTTCCCAATTTAGCACAAGGTTTAACTCCACACATCTTTCCAGGATTTTTTCAAGGTTGATAAGACAATTTTTGAAATCAGATCCACAGAATGAGAAATCGTCCATAAATACTTCCATGATTCCATCTAAATAGTCTGCAAAGATAGACATCATGAAACGTTGGAAAGTGACAGGGGCATTACAGAGTCCAAAAGGCATTCTTCTGTAGGCAAAAGTCCCAACTGGGCATGTAAAGGTAGTTTTTTCTTAATCTTCGGGGTGAATAGGTATTTGGAAGAATCCTGAATATCCATCTAGGTAACAAAAGTAAGAGTGTCTGGCTAGGCGCTCCAACATTTGGTCTATGAATGGTAATGGGAAATGATCCTTCTTAGTTGCTTTATTTAATTTTCTATAGTCTATGCACATACGCCAACCTCCATTAGTTCTTTTTGCTACAAGTTCGCCCTTCTCGTTTTGCACGACTGTGATGCCTCCCTTTTTAGGTACTACATGCACAGGACTCACCTATTTACTGTCCGAGATCTGATATATTATACCTGCCTCTAATAACTTAAGAACTTCAGTCTTAACTACTTCATTAATCATAGGATTCATTCTTCGTTGGTGTTCTCTGGTGGGTTTTGAATCCTCTTCATGCAAAATCCGATGCATGCATACAAATGGGCTTATTCCTTTTAGATTTGAGATCTTATATCCTAAGGATGAGGTGTACCTTCGTAAAACATCTAACAATTGGTTTGTTTCCTCTTGGTCCAAGGTAGCACTGACTATAACTGGACGGTCCATTTCTTCATCAAGAAATTCATATCTCAGGTTCTTAGGCAGTTCCTTAAGTTTTACGGTTGGTTTCATAGGGCAAGGCATATGATATGGGGTAAGAGATAAACATTCATGAAGGTTATCATCAATGTAGGGTTTTTTATAACTGTCATCTTCCCAAATAAAGGTTGATGGAAATTTTATTGATTCAGTTTCTTCTTCTTGTTCTAATTCCCTAATGCATTCATCAATGATATCTAAGGCATAACAAGCATCTCCTATTACAGGTGCCATAAGGAATTTCGAAAGTACAAATTCTATCTTCTCGTCACCTACCTCAAAGGTTAGTTTTCCTTTTTTAACATCTATTATGGTTCCAGCGGTTGATAAGAACGGTCTACCTAGGAGGATTGGTATGTCGTCATCTTTAATGTCCATGACAACAAAATCAGTAGGTATAAACAGCTGACCTATCCTAACAGGGACGTCTTCAAGTATGCCTATAGGGTATTTAACGGATCTATCGGCTAATTGAAGTGACATCTTAGAAGGTTGTAATTCTCCTAAGTTTAACCTTTCACAAACTGCTAAAGGCATTAAGCTCACACTAGCTCATAAGTCTAGAAAAGCCCTTTCGATGACATGATTCCCCAAAATATAAGGAATGGAAAAATTTCCGGGATCTTTATCTTTCTTTGCTAACCTATTTTCAGAAATAGAATTACATTCCACGGGTTTTGGATCTTCAAGTCTACGTTTATTTGTAAGTATGTCTTTGAGAAACTTAGCGTAAGATGGTATTTGGGTGATGGCTTCTGTAAAGGGGATTTCTACGTGAAGTTTTTCTATAACCTTAACGAATTTTTGATACTGATTATCGATTTGGGTTTTATTTATTCTTTGAGGGTATGGTATTGGTGGTTTGTATGGCGGTGGTGGTACATAGGTTTTGTTTTTAGGTTCTTCTCTGTTTTCTTGACTTTCCGGGTTTTCAGATTCCTCTGGTTCCTTTTCTTCACTTAGGTAGTATATCGCATACTCTTTTTGACCAGACTCGTCATACTGGCCCAACACACACCCCATTGAGCCTTATAATACTATCAGGTACATTATTAGAGTTCTTCCTTCAATTGGAGGCTCTTGTAGGTACTCCTTGATTTTTTCAAAAGCCTTCTGACAATCTTCGTTCCACCTGACCGTTTGTTCCTTTCTTAATAATTTGAACAAGGGCTCATAGGTTGCAGTAAGGTTAGATATGAACCTTGATATGTAGTTCAATCTACCTAAGAACCCTCGAACTTCTTTTTCAGTCCTAGGTGCAGGCATCTCTTGAATGGCTTTGACCTTGTCGGGATCAACCTCAATTCCCTTTTCACTTACGATGAATCCCAGCAACTTACCAGAATGCACCCCGAATGTGCATTTGTTGCGGTTTAACTTCAACTGACATTTCCTCAGACGCTCGAACAACTTCAGCAGATTTACCAGGTGATCTTCTTCAGTAAGGGACTTGGAAATCATGTCATCCACGTAGTATTCAATTTATTTGTGGATCATATCATGGAATAAGGTTACCATATCCCGTTGATAAGTGGCGCCGGCATTATTCAGTCCAAAAGGCATTACCTTGTAGCAAAATATGCCCCAAGGTGTGATGAAGGTTGTTTTCTCCATGTCTTCGGGTGACATCTTGATCTGATTATACCCAGAAAATCCATCCATAAACGAAAATACCGAGAATTGAGCCGTGTTGTCGACCAATACATCAATGTGAGGTAATGGGAAATCATCCTTCGGGCTAGCTCTGTTCAGATCCCGGTAATCCACACACATCCGTACTTTGCCGTCTTTCTTAGGCATAGGTACAATGTTAGCAACCCACGGAGGGTAACTAGTCACAGCAAGGAAACCGGCGTCTCACTATTTTTGTACTTCTTCCTTAATCTTCATGGCCATATATGGGCGAGTAGGGCGTAGCTTTTGCTTCACTGGAGGGAAATCTTCTTTCACTGGTAGCTTGTGCATGACAATATACGTATCTAGACCTGGCATGACTTGATAGGACCAAGCAAAGACGTCGACGTATTCCCGAAGCATGTCAATAAGTTGTTCTTTTACTGAAGCTTGTAGAGAAGCCCCAATCTTCACTTCTTTCAAATCCTCTTCGGTACCAAGATTAACTGTTTTAACCTCCTCCTGATGAGAAGTAATCACTTTCTCTTCTTGCATCAACAACCTGGCTAACTCTTCAAGTAACTCATAGTCTTCTTCAACCCCTTCATCAGCTTGATTAATTGGATTGTCGAAGTCATACAAGGTCATAGCAGTGATGTTGTCAGTGCAATCTGGAGGATAATCTCTGCAAGGGTTGAGATTTGTTCGTTTTAGTGATCAATTTTAATCTTGTTTAGAAAAAGTGAAAATGAAATTATTATTTTGAAAACATTGCCATTTTATTGTTTTGTACAAAAATGAAAAATGAAAAGATAGTGAGCAAAAGAGAGAATTGTTTGCAAAATATGTCTGATATTCATTGATATTCCATTTGCACAAAATTACAAATATGGCCCTATTACAAAATGAGTCCTGACACCTTGGGCAAGATGCAGGACTTGATGCATGCTGAAAAAAAGCAGGAAATAATAATTACTCTGCAGGAGTAACCCTTATAATTTCCCGGGAAGACCAGTTAAGGACTTTGTGACCCGGGATCCTTGGACGTATCCAGCTCTCCAGGTTGAGGTCACTTTCCGCCTCATCTTCCATGTTGTTGACATCATCTGGGGTGAGCATCCCCCCACTGATGAACTTGGGCTCTTTAGCAGCCTCTACTTGAACTTGTCGGAATGATTTGTAACCCAAACCGAATTTGTCCTCCTTCTTCTCCACCGGTAGCAGCTTTCCCCGGCCTTAGGCGTTTCCATCTTCAACAACCTTCCGAACTTGTTGATAGGAGACAATTGAAGTACCTATCCTATCCTCCTGGGATGCAGCAAATACTTCAGTCGTCGCCTCATTGACGTTCAGAGCTTCGAACCCTTGGCTCGTAGTTTCATGGATTTCACCATCCATCTCAATGTATTTGTATGTAGCCAGATGGCTAACAAAGATGTCCTCTTCACCACAGATGGTGATAATCTGTCCTTCCCACTCATATTTCAATTTCTGGTGAAGGGTCGATGTAACTGCGCCAGCAGCGTTAATCCATGGTCGACCAAACAAACAGTTGTAGGCCGGATGAATGTCCATCACATAGAAAGTAGTTTGAAAGACATGCAGACCGATTATCACAGGAAGCTCCACCTCTCCAAGAACAGACCTCTTGGAGCCATCAAAAGCTCTAACCATCAAATTGCTTGGTCGGAGAGCTATTCCATCATATTCGAGCTTGACAAGAGCCTTCTTTGGCAAGACATTGAGTGATGACCCAGTGTCAACAAGAACATGCGAAAGTACAGCCCCTTTACACTCCAAAGTGATGTGTAAAGCTTTGTTGTAGTGACCTCCTTCCGTTGTCAAGTCGGAATTGGTGAAACCTAGCCCGTGGCTAGTATTAACATTAGACACCACTGTCTCAAGCTGATTCACTGTGATCTCCCCCGGCACGTAGGCAGCATGCAAAACTTTAAGTAGTGCATCCCGATGAGCTTCGGAACACAACAGCAGGGATAAGATGGAGATCTTGGATGGAGTCTGGTGGAGCTGGTCCACAACCTTGTAGTCACTTCGTTTGATTATCCTCATAAATTCATCTACATCTTAATCAAAGGTTGATTTATGAGTCTCTTTTGGTATAGGTTCTTCAGGTTCCACACTTTTCCCTTTGGCTTTGGCAACAGCCTCTGCCTCAGTACTAGTTCTTGTAGCTTGTGACGCGAAGAGGAGTCCGCTTCGGGTGAAGCCTCCGCCTCCCCCGACATTATCCACTTGGGGGTGTGAACTGAAGAATCAAGAAGGACTCTTTATCCGTTGCAGTAAAGGTCTGAACCATAGTGCCATGGTACAACGTTGTCTTTGTCATATGGAATAGGCCCCGACACCGTGATGGTGACTGGACTGACTGCAGCAGAGGTTGGAACCATTATTGTTTGTGGATCATAAAAGATGGTGACAGGACTTCTGGAGGATGTTGGTGGTGATGGATTGAAGCTTGGTTGTTGCTAAAACTGTTGCTGAGATTGTTGTTGATAATTGTTGGAAACCGGGACCGTTGCAGGGTCATAATAGATGGTAACAGTGGAGACGACGTTGTTGGTGGTCGCTGTAGTTGTAGAAGTGGATGCAATGGAACTATTGTTTGTTGAAGTGATTGAAGAGGTGGTTGCTGATTTTGTTGACGAGTCTGTGGGAACTGTCGCTCCCACCTGATGACACAGGGCCAAGAGGGGTACAGACGCGAACGGTCGGCGAAGGAGAGAACATGAAGATGAACTGAAAAGAGTCGCCAGCTAAGCATTTTTATCCCGAAGGAAAGGTAATGCTGCATAAACCTAGGAAAAGATGGATAAGACGGTCGCGAACCAGAGAAACTGAGAAAGGGGGTTGGTTACAACCTGGGAAGGTATTAGCACCCATATTGTCTGTCGTACTCGACGGGATCCACGCTTGAAAGATTTGTGTTTTAAAGGGGTAGTGTCAGTGCTATTCTGTGTGCAAAAACTGGAAAAGAATGCAAGTGTCAGTGCAAAAGAAGTGTGAAGTGAATAAAAGGAGTGCCAGTGCAAGAAAGGAGTGCAATGCTCAAGACAATGAGGCTTAAAAGAATAATGATGGAATGGGGGGAATATACAGAGACTTTTGTTCGATAACAGTTAAGTTATGCCTACGTATCCTCTCGTGCAATGAGGAAGTCAGAACACCATAGTTCGACTCAAAGAGACTGAAAGATAAATTGACTTGTGAACTGCTTACTTGTCTATGCTCAAGTATATGACCTGTCTGGCTCAGGTGCAAACTGTCTTGCATTAGACGGAAGAAGCAAGTTCTCGTTTGTGAGTGAAAAAGCTGAGAAAAGAATCCCGAAGGAGACGATTATTGTTTGTTTTTGTGTTTTCAGTCTTTTATTTCTTTTTGGAGTTTGTCATAAGAAAATGAGCTTAAGCCTAAACCAAGGGTTAGTAAACTCATCACATCCTCCCTCTGATTAGGGGTAATGAGAATACCTTAAGTGTGAAGTAAGCACCTCACTCTTAATCTCCATGATGTAGGATTAAGATCATTAACCTACTTACCATTATTTAGATGTTTTTGGTGTTTTTGTTTAGTGTTAAGTAATGAGTTTAAGCCATAATCAAGGATTTAATGGACCCATTACACTATCCTAATAGAAGGATAATAGATGAGAACATTTAAGCTGAGGAAGGCTCCTCAACTTAATCCATGATTATGGATTAGCCTCATGACAAAACAAACCTTTATTATAGTGGATTTTAGTTAATGGTAAGATTAAGATGTGGATTTTATGGTTTGTAAGACAACTTGAGGGGGACTTGTCCATTAACACTAGGGTTAGTCCTTCTTAACCAATTAAGAAAGAATTAGAACCCTAATACAAGGCCCAAGTTACAAGCTTGTTGTCTTAGTGATTATTAGATGAATTGATTAAGAGATATAAATACATTAAGGGTTTAACACTTAGGATTAAAGTTATACACTCCATCCTAAGAGAAGGATGCAGCCATAACCTTAATCACAAAGCCTTAAAACCTTTAAGGTTTAGTTCCTGATTAAGAGATGAGAAGAGAAGACACAAAAGATGACAAAAAGGTAAAACTAATGGAGGGATTTATCAAACCCTAATTATGATCATGCTTGGGTATTCCTAGGGTTTATGAGGCTTGCAAGAGATCTTCAAGAAAAAGCCACCAAGGAAGAAGAAAGATGGAAGGAGGAGAAGCAGAAGAAACAAGTCAACTTACTTCACTTAAGAAGATAAGTTGCTTGAAGAAAGAAGGTGAAGGAGGAACATGGATAAGTAAGCTTGAAGGTGCGCAAAACACAAGGAAGGGGGGTTGGAATTGGGTTTTCTTATGCAACTTAAATAAACAACTTCTAAAGACAAGATAATTTATCCTGGTTCGTTTGAACTCAAACTACGTCCAGTCCACCCGCCAAGGTGATTTTGCCTCTACTGAGGTCTTAATCCACTATTCAACTATTGAATACACACACTGACCTATAGTCAATGTCCTCTTGAGTCTTCTGACTAAACTTAGTCACTCAAGGAATAAATCAACTATTACAATGATAATAAAGAAGTAACTAAAAATGCTTCTTGTCAAGCAAGGATCACTAAGTGAAAGTTACAATATATTAGCACAAATTGATTTAGTCTTTTTGCGTGAGTGTATTGCGTTGCAATTCTTCAAATTGAATCCTTTATATATAGTTCTTGAATGAATGTAGCCGTTGGAGACATCTTGAGCTTAATTTAGGATATAAGTTAATACCATAACTTCCTTCCATAATCAGAGATACTTGTCTTGACCATTTATTAAAATATTCTTTAATTAATGTCTTCATTATGAATATCAACATCTTCTAAGCGGAAATCAGAGATAATAAATATTTGATGCGCAGCCAATAAACATGTCATTAAATGATGGATTCTTCATTAAGAGTATCTTCTATAAATGGATCAATAAATCTTCTTATAATGCACGTCTCCCTTAGTTGAATTGATCTTCTACACAAGAATAAAGGTATTCATTAGAACTTCTATTCTAGCATAATAATCTTTCTTATCATCAAAACACTTAGAGGTTCAGAACCATAATTGTTCTAACAATCTCCCCCTTTTTGATGATGACAAAACATTTAGATAATGAGAATAGAGTTTAATAAGATTAGAGGAACTCCCTTTGATTGAATAAAAATAAATATTTCTTATAAAGATTTCTTCAGATGTTCCATTAGCCTTAGCTCCCCCTGAGTTGATTACTAGACCTGTTTCTATTCTATGATCACAACTCAAATATTTTTATTAGAATATTATATGTAAGAGGCAAATCATGGTAAACTTCTATGGATCAGGATCTTCTACGTTTCTCCCCCTTTTGTCATAATCAAAAAGAGTTGATGCAGAAAAAAATGCAATTGTATAGAAGCAAAATACATTACCATTAATTATAAAAAACTTGTAAAGACAAATCCAGTAGAACTTTTAAAAAGTTATGAAGAAGCAGAAGATAAAACAGAAACAACTAAAGCAGAAGTTAAGCATAAAATCAGGAGTGCATCTTAGTAACTAAGGCCTCCATCAAAGATTTAATCTCAGATGATGATTCCACTTGCTTGCCAAGCATTGTCTTCAATTCAGCAGTGGTTTCATCTTGCTTATCTAGGCGTTGCTTCACCATCTCATTCTCCTTTTCAGCTCTTCCAATGTTTGCAGAACAAAATTTGTTGTCAGAGGTTCTTCAACTTCAGGGGCAGCTTGATTCTCAGGAACTTCTATATTTGCTGGAGAATTAGCAGGTTCATCATCATGATCTTCTTTAGAAGGTACCAGAACCATTTGAAGTTCAGAGTGTTCTTCCAGAGTTTCTGACTCTGTCCAAGGCTTATTGTCCAGCAGAAGGGGTTTATACTGTTCAATATTAGAAACAACTGCTTGAAGATACTCACAGAAATTCTGGTGAGCAATATCATAGCAGATGTCCTTGAGTCTCTTTGACTCAGTATTTAACCACTTTCTGAAGGTAGCCCACAGAAAGTCAGAAGCAGCTGGATCTGTAAGCTTTGAGCACGCAGACTTCAGATCCTCTAACTTCAATTTCAAGACTGTTTCAAAAGCAAGTAATAAAGCAGAAATGTTTGTTCTAGAGGGCTTTGGTTTAGGTACAGGTATAGCTGTTTTGTTAGAGACTGAGGACAATTTTTATAAAGCTTCAAAATTAACAGATGTTCTAAGTGGATTATCATGTTCAGTTTCTTCTGAAGGAGTGTCAGGGATGTTTATAAAGGCAGGTGAGTTTGGAGGTGTAGATTCATATGAGGACAGTGAACTTTCTCTTATGGGGGAGAGACTAGGAACATTTTCAGAGGATGGAATTTGGACAGATTCTGGGGGTTGAAAATTGTCAATATCAGAGAGGATATGTTGCAGGGCAGTTTGTGTTTCAGTTATAGGAGAGCGATCAATGTCAGACAGAGGAGTAGTATCTATTGGAATGACAAAATCAGAAATTGTTTGTGGTTGATTGTGTTCATCTTCTGGTGGATAAAGTGATGATAGGATGGATGAGACAACAGCAGATGCAGGTATTTCAGTTGGAATAGGATCAGAGGATTGAGGTGGTTCAGAAGAAGGGATAGGTGCAGAAGGAATATCAACAGAAGGTAATGGGTTAGAAGGTTTTTCAGACACTTCTACATTAACTTCTTTTACTACAGAAATGAATTCAGAGTTAGAGGCAGAAGTTTTACCTGATCTTCTGGTTGATTTTGGAATCTTCTGAGATGATCCTTCAACAGCCTTTCTCTTCTTGGGTCTTGCAGAGGCAGCATCTGGAGTTTTCTGAGTGAGTTCAGTTGGCTTGAACATAGGGTCCACACCATGTTGCTTGCAAATATCCAAGTAATTGAACACAACCTCTGGAGGTGTTTCAGAAGAGAAGAGAGGTAAGTTCTCCAAGGGAATCTTCCTGGTGGTGATCACTTCTCTAGAAGGAAGGACAGGTTCTTGCTGAATAGAAGTAATAAACTTCATCTTCTTCAAATTCTTCGCTTTCAAAGGTTTTCCAACATCTGTTTCAAGAAATTGAGTCTGCTTTAATTCTGCTAGAAAGTCTACCAGCTTGTTTTGACAGAGGATGTTAGAAATAACACGTCCTAGAGGAATCCAATCCCTCTTGGTTTTCTCCCCATCTCTAGTTTCCTTCACACTAGTTTTCAGATGTTGAAACAAGGTGTGTGCAAGGTTGATCTTCTTCTGTTTGGCAATGAAGTAAAGCAAAAACTGCTGATCCATTTGATATAGTCTGGAGAGTTTGTAGCCTTCCTATGACAGATTGTCCCAAGAATGATCTTGTCCCAAATTCAGAGAGGGGTCTTCAGATCCTTTATCTTATTTGAGGGTTGGCCAGAGGTGAATATCTCCTTGGCTATCACTTTTGTATCAGACATCCTATCCATGTCACTACACTTAATACCATTGCCATCAGCTTCTATGAGTTTGGCAATGTGCTCTTCAGAAATAATTATCCTTTTACCCAGCACGTACGACGTAACATGTGTGTTGGATGCTGTTGCGTAAGCCCAGAATTCCTTTACTAGTTTTGGGAAGACTGGTCCCATTAAACGATCAAAGTACATCTCCCAGCCCTGAGCTTGAACGTCCGGAAAGAGATCAAAACCATTATCCCTTAGACTGTTGAAATCCACAAATAGTTCACAAAGAACTTCCAGTTTTTCAGCAGGAGTAGTAAGAGTCTTCATAGGTTCAACGTAGAACACATCAGATAAGTCTTTTCTTTGTTGAGAAGAGGAAGCCATTTGTTACTAAGATGAGGTTTTGAAGATTTAGGGTTTTAGAAAGTTTCAGAGAGAGAACGCAAAAGTGAGGGTGAAAGGATTTTCAGTAAAAATGCAATTAGGGTAAAAAGTGAAAGTGAAAATGAAAAGTTACTTATATAGGAAAATAATGCATTTAATTAAACGAGAAATTAGTGGGAAAAAATTAAGTTTAAAAACATAATAATTATATGCAATAAATGCGGTTGACATAAGGTAAGGCGTAAAAGATTCTGGAACAGTTACCCAAGAGATTTTTGCCTTTTTGGTGTCAAGCTAGCCGTATCAGTTTCCCAGAAGATTAACAGATGTCATTCTGTAGAGGGCAGTTGTCCAATGCATGTTCTGTCACTCTTCAGAGTTTGGACACTTGTTTTGATTCTGATGGGATTCCTTATAGCCTTGTTGACACTTATTGATTTGAATATCTGCATGTTATTCCTTTGAACAGAAGTTCTCAGAATGAAACAGTTAGAACATAGTATCTTCTGAGGAAATAATATAGAGGATAAATTATAGAACTTCTAAGAGTTAAAGACATATAATTAAAGCATTTTCATTCTGAACATAACTTCATGCTAAGGTTAGTTAGTATGAAATTAAATCTATCTTCAGGACGGGGTTTTGTAAAAATATCAGCTCATTGGTGATTTGTATCTATGAATTTTAACATTAAAATTCCCTTCTGAGTATAGTCCTTAATGAAGTGATGTTTAACTTCTATGTGTTTAGCTCTAGAATGTAAAATTGGATTTTTAGATAAACGAATAGCAGAGGTATTATCACAGAGGATAGGTATGTTATTCTCATAAATATTGAAATCCTCAAGCTGATTTTTCATCCAGAGCATCTGAGTACTGCATCCAGCTGCTGCAATGTATTCAGCTTCTGCAGTTGATAATGCTATGGTTGACTGTCTTTTGCTAGACCAAGAAATTAGATTATCTCCCAAAAATTGACAACTTCCAGAAGTACTTTTTTTTCTGTTCTGTCTCCAGCAAAATCTGCATCACAATATCCTACAAGTTTATACTCTTCTGATCTTCTGTAATACAGACCAAGATTAGTAGTACCTTTCAGATATCTAAAGATTCTCTTAACTGCTGTTAAGTGAGTTTCTCTAGGATCTGATTGGAATCTAGCACATAAACATACAATGTATAAAATATCTGGTCTAGAAGCAGTTAGATAGAGGAGAGATCCAATCATACCTCTGTAGAGCTTCTGATCTACTTTCTTACTTACCTCTTCTTTCTCCAGAATACATGTAGGATGCATATGAGTTTTAGATATTATGCTTTCTGATAGATCAAATTTCTTCAGAAGTTCTTTTACATATTTGCTTTGATGGATATATGTTCCTTCTGATGTTTGATTTATCTGAATTCCCAGGAAGAACTTTAATTCTCCCATCATGCTCATTTCAAATTCTGCCTGCATAGATTTAGCAAATTCCTTTCCCAAGGCACTTTTAGTAGAACCAAAAATTATATCATCTACATAAATTTGGCATATCAGAAGATCATTTTTAATGTTTTTAATGAAAAGGGTTGTATCCACTTTCCCTCTGATGAAATTATTTTCCAGAAGAAAAGTACTTAGTCTTTCATACCAAGCTCTGGGAGCTTGTTTCAGACCATATAAAGATTTTTTCAGTTTGAAAACATGTTCTGGAAATTTTATATTTTCAAAGCCAGGGGGTTGGTGTACATACACTTCTTCATCAATATAACCATTTAAAAATGCACTCTTGACATCCATTTGATATAGAATGATATCATGGTTTACAGCAAATGAAATTAGAAGTCTAATTGATTCTAACCTGGAAACTGGTGCATAGGTTTCTATATAGTAAATTCCTTCTTGTTGACTATAACCTTGTGCAACCAGTCTTGCTTTGTTTCTGACAACTTCTCCTTGCTCATTTAGCTTGTTTCTGAATACCCACTTGGTGCCAATGATGTTGAATCCTCTGGGCCTAGGAACTAGATCCCAAACATCATTTCTGGTGAATTGATTAAGTTCTTCTTGCATAGCCAAAATCCAATCATTTTATGAGAGAGCTTCTTCTACAGAAGTTGGTTCAATCAGAGAAACAAGTCCCATTAGAGATTCTTCAGAGTTTCTGAATGATGATCTTGCTCTGATTGGTTCATCTTTCTTTCCTAAGATTTTATCTTCTGGATGATTCACATTGCTTCTGGATAGTTTCTTCTGAGTGGGTTCTTCAGAAGTTGTTAGAGAAATTGTATTGTTTTGATCTTTAGGTGATTGATCTTCAGAAGTTCTATTTGTAGAAATTTCTACTTCTATATCTGCAATTAATTCATTCTGCTTTGGTTTTTCAGAACCAAGCTTATCATCAAATCTGACATAAATAGATTCTATCACAATATGTGTTTTTGTATTGTATACTCTGTATCCCTTAGAACGTTCAGAGTATCCTAACATATAACACTTTTGTGCCTTAGAGTCAAATTTATTCAGAGTATCATTAGTATTTAAAATAAAACATATGCATCCAAAAGGATGAAAATATGAAATGTTGGGCTTTCTGTTCTTCCACAATTCATAAGGAGTCTTTTCAAGAATAGGTCTTATAGAGATTCTATTCTGAATATAGCATGTTGTATTTACTGCTTCTGCCCAAAAATGTTTAGCCATATTAGTCTCATTTATCATGGTTCTGGCCATCTCTTGCAATGTTCTATTCTTACGTTCTACAACCCCATTTTGTTGTGGAGTTCTAGGACAAGAAAAATCATGAGAGATGCCATTTTCATTAAAAAATGATTCTAATTGTTTATTTTCAAATTCTCCACCATGATCACTTCTGACTTTAATGATTTTAGATTCCTTTTCATTTTGAACTTGTTTGCAGAAGTTAGAAAATACAACAATTGACTCATCCTTGTGTCTAAGAAACTTTACCCATGTCTATCTGCTGAAGTCATCTACGATCACCAATCCATACTTCTTGCCACTGACAGAAGCAGTTTTCACTGGTCCAAACAAGTCAATGTGCAGAAGTTCTAATGGTCTAGAGGAAGATACAACATTTTTAGCTTTAAAACCAGGTTTTGAAAATTTGCCTTTCTGACATGCTTCACACAGAGCTTCTGAGTTGAACTTCAAATTTGGAAGTCCTCTGACTAGATTGAGTTTTTTAAGTTGAGATAATCTTCTCATATTAACATGTCCCAATCTTCTGTGCCAGACCCATTGCTCAGTTTCCATAGACATTAGACATTTTACATTCTGAATTTTTAATTCTGAAAGTTTTATTTTATAAATGTTGTTCTTTCTCTTTCCACTAAAGAGGATTGTTCCATCTTTCTGACTAACAGCTTTACAGAACTTTTGATTAAAGATTATGTCATAACCATTATCACTTAATTGACTTATGGATAATAGATTATGCATTAATCCTTCTACTAACAGAACATTAGAGATGGAGGGAAGATTTCCATTACCAATAGTTCCAGAGCCAATTATTTTTCCTTTTTGATTGCCTCCGAGACCTACGTGGCCTCCATCTTTTAATTCAAGACTTTGGAACATATGCTTTCTTCCCGTCATGTGTCGTGAGCATCCAAAGTCCAGGTACCATGATTGGTGTTTCAGTTTTGCTGTTAAAGACATCTGCAACATACATAATTTTATCTTTGGGTACCCATATTCTTCTGGGTCCATTTTTGTTAGTTTTTACAAACTTCTGATTCATTTTAGGTTTCAAATCAGAACTTGTGGAACAAGATGAATCACTAGTGTATATTAGATCATGATTATGACCATAGGTAAAATAAGAACTTAGAGGAGTATTAGTTTTTATGACAATGTCATCAATTTTTTTTATACTTCAGAGTTTCTTTAGTATTCACATAGCCTATGCCTCTTCTATCATTTCTGCTAACTCCATAGATCATAGATGCAATTTTGCTTCTATCTATGCTTTTAGCAAGGAATTTTTGAAAACCATAATCATATTGTTTTATGATATTATCAGAATTGATTAGATCTTCTAATTCAGATTCTTTCTGAGCTTTAAGTTTTTCAAAAGAGTTTTTACATTCAAAAATATTTTCTTTTAGCTCAGAGTTTTCTGTTTTTAGTTTTCTAACTTCTTCTAATTCAGATACCAGACTTTGTTTCATGTCTTTGTATTTGAATTGAAGCTTTTGATATTTTTCAAGAATTTCTGAGAGGCTAGCTTCTAATTGAGATCTGGAAAGTTTAGAATATACCTCTTCTGAATCTGATTCTGATTCTGATGAGTGATCATCTTCTGGTATGTTTGCCATTAATACAATATTAGCTTGTTCATCTTCAGAATCTGACTCTGCTTCAGATGATTCAGAATCATCCCATGTTGCCATGAGACTCTTTTTCTTTTCTCTGCTGAATTTGTTTCTGGGTTTCTCTTTCTGAAGTTTTGGACATTCACTTTTGTAGTGTCCTGGTTCTTTGCATTCATAGCACACAACTACTTTGCTTCTGGGTTTCTTGTGACCAGATGTTGATTCAGAATAATTGTTTGTTCTTCTGGTATTTCTGAACTTCTTCTAACGATGCTTCCAGAGTTGTTGAACTCTTCTGGATAGGAGAGATAATTCATCTTCTTCTGATGAGCATCCAGAACTTTCTTCTTCTTCTGCCTGTAAAGCTTTAGAAACAAATTTTTTAGATTTAAGAGCTACAGACTTACCTTTCTTCTGGGGTTCATCTTCTTCTAGTTCAATCTCATGACTTCTCAAGGAGCTGATCAGTTCTTCTAAGGAAATTTCATTCAGATTTTTTGATAGCTTTAGAGCAGTGACCATGGGCCTCCAAGCTTTTGGTAAACTTCTGATGATTTTCTTCACATGATCTGCTGTTGAGTAGCCTTTGTCCAGAACTTTTAGTCCAACTACCAGGATTTGGAACCTTGAGAACATTTTTTCAATTGTCTCATCTTCTTCCATCTTGAAAGCTTCATACTTCTGGATGAGGGCTAGAGCTTTAGTCTCCTTGACTTGAGTGTTGCCTTCATGTGTCATCCTCAGAGAATCAAACATGTGTTTAGCTGAGTCCCTGTTTGTGATCTTCTCATATTCTATATATGAGTTAGCACTTAGAAGTATGGTTCTAGCTTTGTGATGATTTCTGAATTCCTTCTTCTGCTGAGCTGTCATATTTTTTCTTTCAATCTTCTGACCACCTGCTCCAACAGGATGAATGTATCCATCTGTCACCATGTCCCAGAGATATCCATCTAGAGCTAGAAAGAAACTCTCCAGAACATCCTTCCAGTAGTCAAAATTGTCACCATTGAACACTGGAGGTTTAGCGTTGATCTTGTCATTCTGGTAGTCATTGTTGTTATTTCCAGCTTCTGCCATGTGTTTAACTTCTGGATCTTTTACTGACACGGTTAAGTGTTTTTCTCAGAACCTAGCGCTCTGATGCCAATTGAAGGTGCGCAAAACACAAGGAAGGGGGGTTGGAATTGGGTTTTCTTATGCAACTTAAATAAACAACTTCTAAAGACAAGATAATTTATCATGGTTCATTTGAACTCAAACTACGTCCAGTCCACCCGCCAAGGTGATTTTGCCTCTACTGAGGTCTTAATCCACTATTCAACTATTGAATACACACACTGACCTATAGTCAATGTCCTCTTGAGTCTTCTGACTAAACTTAGTCACTCAAGGAATAAATCAACTATTACAATGATAATAAAGAAGTAACTAAAAATGCTTCTTGTCAAGCAAGGATCACTAAGTGAAAGTTACAATATATTAGCACAAATTGATTCAGTCTTTTTGCGTGAGTGTATTGCGTTGCAATTCTTCAAATTGAATCCTTTATATATAGTTCTTGAATTAATGTAGCCGTTGGAGACATCTTGAGCTTAATTTAGGATATAAGTTCATACCATAACTTCCTTCCATAATCAGAGATACTTGTCTTGACCATTAATTAAAATATTCTTTAATTAATGTCTTCATTATGAATATCAACATCTTCTAAGCGGAAATCAGAGATAATAAATATTTGATGTGCAGCCAATAATCATGTCATTAAATGATGGATTCTTCATTAAGAGTATCTTCTATAAATGGCTCAATAAATCTTCTACTAATGCACGTCTCCCTTAATTGAATTGATCTTCTACACAAGAATAAAGGTATTCATTAGAACTTCTATTCTAGCATAATAATCTTTGTTATCATCAAAACACTTAGAGGTTCAGAACCATAATTGTTCTAATAAACTCACTCTAATACAAATACAAAATGCATAAATTAATGCATAAGAGAGATGAGAAGAGATTATGAGAAGTGAAGGCAAATTCACTTCTCAAAGTAACTTACCACCTGAAAAGTTAGTGAAAGGAAATGAAATGAAATGAAAATGAAATGAATGCAAGGATGCAAACCAAAACCAGAAGCACATTCATGATGCAAATGATGCTAAGAGATGGTATGAAGGCATGTCAAGAGATGAGAATGATCATACAAGCAATGGGGATGCATATGAACCATGAAAGGAGCATGAAAGTTCATGAATGCACATGTAATGAAATGAATGCAACATGGAAAATGGATGATGCAATGATCAAAAATGATTCTAATGTGTCCTAAGATGTCTTATATGTCATGTGAATGCATAAAATGTCATGGCAAGTTCATGAATGCAAGCATATGCAAGATGTATGCAAGAGAAGATGAGAAATTAGGGTTTTATGAAAGGATGAGATGCAAATGGCAAAGATAGAAGCAAAGGACATGATAAAAAATTGAA
Organism: Lathyrus aphaca; assembly: GCA_963966055.1. Taxonomy (NCBI): domain Eukaryota; kingdom Viridiplantae; phylum Streptophyta; class Magnoliopsida; order Fabales; family Fabaceae; genus Lathyrus; species Lathyrus aphaca. The sequence goes on from OZ014519.1 coordinate 260,671,187, forward strand.
AATGCAGTCAAAGGAACCCTAAACCTATACTAGGTTACCATCCAAAGGGGGAGGTCAGAAGCTAAACCTAGAAGGTGTTATGAATTTCCTAAGTTTCTAGGGTTTTTTGGGTGATCCTCAATGTAAAATGCCAAACAAATTGGAAATGAAAGATAAAAATGTAGCAAAATTTGTTTTAGAAACTAGAAGTTATGCATAGAACAATGCAAAAAGAATCATTCACAAACTCAACTTGGTTTAAAAGTTATGAATTTTTGAAATTAGGGTTAAAAATGGACAAATTTAAGAACCCTAATTCATTGAAAAAATGTCAAAGCATGATCAAAACCAAAAAGAAATTTGTATGGTGAGTTTGTAAATGTTTCTAAATGTCCAAGAATGCTCTCTGAATTTTTTTATGATTTTTAAATACTTAAATGTATTTTTAATTAATTAATTTCCATTAATTAATTAAATTAAAAATGATTTAAAAATATTTTTTAATTCAAAAAATAAAAAATAAAAATATTTTTGGTTTCTGAAAATTAATAAAAGGTTTGATAAAAATTTTCAGAATTTTTTAATGGTTTTTACTATTTTTAAAAACTCGTACAAAATAAATAAGAAAAATGTGAAATAAAATTAAATAAATGGAAAGTAAGCAGGATGGATGGCTGGGATTGAAACTGGGTTTGGATATGTTGACTGGCGCGTTATCCTACGGCCCAAATTCAAATTCTAATAATCCTATTTAATTATTTAATTAAACCCGATTAAACACTAATGACCTAATCCTAGCCCTACACTGCACGCGGGAAAGACTAATCTAACGACCCAGATTCAAAAATTGCCCTAACCCTAATTAAACAAAATTAATGACTCTCAGGTGGCCAGAGAAGACCTCCGGTCATCTTCTCCGGCCAACCCCACCCCTGAAAATTTCCAAATCACTCCCTAGGTCATTTAAGAGCTGTAAAGCTCCAGATCAAACCTCCCAACCTTCCTAAGCACGAATCCACTCCCAAAACAAATTTCTTTTCACTCAATCTCCAGATACGAATCAAAAATTAAAAATGACCAAACTTTCAGAGATACGGTACAGGCTCAATAATCAACCATTTTCAAAAATAAAAAGTGCAGAGTGATCAGGGGAGCATGTAGATCATTTCTATAACTTAAAAAAAGGTTTCTGGAAAAAACGTTCTTGATAGCTACCTGAGTTGAAGCTTTCAAAACTGAAGCTTTCTGGACACTCCCTTGGTGCTTTTCCACTCCAATGAACCCCTTGATGCTTCTGGTAAGCTTGAAACAAGTTTGTATGGAGTGTTTTGAGAGTTTCAGTTCAGAGGTGATGAAAATTGTGTTTTTGTTTGAAGTGGTTTCAGGCTGTTTTGGTGGGTGGGAAATGATCCTGGGATGATGCTGAGTTGTTTTATGAAAGAAGTTTGAAGTTTTGTTAAGTGTGCTAAGAGTTTCAAAGAAAAATGCAAAGGAGGTGATTTTTGTGAACTAGGGCAATGCTGAGGATTCAGGCTTGGTTCTTGTTATGTTTGGCTTGCTTTAGGTTAGTATAAACAAATGCAATTGGTTCAGAGAGTGGTTGTGGCATAGTGTGACTGGTATGGGTGAAAATGCAAAAAGTCAAGGTTGGTTGTACTTTGAGGTATGGGCTGGTTCAGGCTTAGTACAAGGGGGTGTCTGGTGCAGCAAGGATCAAGGATGGCCATGGAAATCACTTAGAGGCAATTCAGCATGTGGGGAATAAGTTATGGGAGGTTTTGCAATTTGAAGAAAGTTTGGCCCCTTTTGGATTTCTTGATGTGCAAGTCATGAAAATGTGAGATTCTTGGGCCAATTCTGAGTTTTAAGCAATGCACTATGAGGTTATGATGTATTGAAGTGTGTTTGAAGTCACAAAAGATCTTGGCAAGAGGTTTTGCAAAAATCCCTCTTTGGTGGATTCTTGAAAATTATGTGATTTTTGCTAACTTTGACAAGCCATAAATTGAGTTCCAAAATGAATTAGATCTTGTTCTTGTACTTTTTGAAAATGGAATGATCCAATCTACAACTTTCATGACCAACAATTTTTCATTTGAAGCTTTTTTGGTTGAGAAAGAGGAGGTTGAAAAACTTTCCCAAAATGGAAAGTTTACATTACAAGTCATTTCCACTTTTGGCAACTTTTGGTTTTGCTCACTTTTCTTCAAATTTGTGAACTTCTAAGCACTTAAATGATCAAATAAAGACCATATAACTTCAATTTGATGAAAAATCCACTTTGGGTCCATTGATGGGGGCCTCAGATGCCCTGATTTGGCTCTGACTTGCTCAAGAAGTTACCCAGTGATCAGATGACTTCCACAATGAATTTCTTCATAAAACTTGGTATGTATGATCCTTATATCATATTGAGACCAATAGAAACAAGAATGACCAAAAACTTTGGAGTTATGGCCTCTGAAACCAAAACCCTAATTTCAGGTCATCTGTGCAGTTAAACCCTGGCTCTGCTTCCATGCCTTGCCAGTTCCAGTGATTCTTTGGCTTCCTTGATCTTTGGAGGATAAAATATGATGATTGAAGATACATGGACCCTATTGAGATGATTGAAGACCTTTGGAGTGGCTCAGATGAATCCTGGATTGCTCAGATCACAAACCCTAGATGCAAATGAACTTGAACTAATGCAGTGAAGCAAAAATGCAATATGATATGATATGATTAAACTAATGCAAACATGAAAAGATCACAAGCCATGGTGTGAACTTAGTGAGGGAAAATTTGGGGTGTTTACAGCTGCCCCTATTCAAACATGAGTTAGTTGTGCAGGATGTAAGCGACGGGCTTAACATACAAACAAGATAACTTGTGGTTGAATACCTAAAGACAGTCTGAAATTTTCACTCACTGAGGAGAAGAAGAAAAGGGATATAGATTGTAAAAGGTAGGTATAATATGATTATAAAGTGTGGGCGATGGAGGACGACCATCGAGCAGAGGAAGATTGCTGGGGGTAAAGCAATGACGGGGACGACCGACATGCTGGGGAAATAAAGAGATCATGATGGGGACAACCATCAAACAATGATTCTCTTGGGATCAAAGGTAAAGGTAATGATGGGGACGGCCATTGGTTTAAGGAAATAAATGAAGTAATGATGAGGGACGGTCATCAAAGGTGAAGGACGATCACCTAGCAGGGGACGGCTGCTCTGTTGGGGATAAGGATGAGGAACGGTCATCCAAGGTGAAGGACGATCACCTGGAAGGGTACGGCTGCCAAAAATATCACGACATAGGACGAATGCCGGATAGAAAAGGTCGACAATGGGGACGGCCATCGGATAAGCATGATGAAGGACGATCATCAAGAGGTGAAGGACGATCACCTAGCAGGGTACGGCTGCTCTCGGGGTTTATCATGACATAGAACGAATGTCAGATAACAATATCAACGATGGGGACGACCATCGGATAAAATGATGAAGGACAATCATCAAGACGGTGAAGGACGATCACCTATGTAAACACCCCAAATTTGCCCTCACCCATTCACACCATGGCTTGTGATCTCTTCATATGCATAAGTTCAATCATAGCATCTCATATTGCATTTTTGATTCACTGCATTGTTCCCAAGTCATCTGCATCTAGGGTTTGTGATCTGAGCTATCCAAGAGCTATTTGAGCCACTCCAAAGGTCATCAATCACTTCAAAGGGGTCCATGTATGTTCAAGCATCATATTGTATCCCCATAAAGTCAAGAGAGTCAAAGAATCACAAGAACCGAGAATGGCATGGAAGCAGAGCCAGGTTTAACTGCACAGATGACCTAGAATTAGGGTTTTGGTTTCAAAGGCCATAACTCCAAATTTTTTGGTCATTCTTGTTTCTATTTGTCTCTATATGTCATAAGGATACTGCATATCAATTTTCATGAAGAAATTCCATGGGGAAGGCATCTGATCAAGAGTTGACTTCTTGAGCAAGTCAGTGTAAAATCAGGGCATCTGAGGCCCCCAATGACCCAACCAAAGGGTGTTATTCATCATTTTGAATGTGTATGATCTTTATTTGATCATAGAAGATGTTGGAAGTTCACAAAATTGAAGCATTTCAAGCCATTTGCAAAGTTTCCTTTTTGGGAAAATGACTTGTAATGGAAACTTGCCATTTTGGGAAACTTTTTCAAACCTTTCTTTTTGATTCAAAAATGCTTCAAATGGGAAAACTTTGGTCATGAAAGTTGTAGAATGGATCATTCCCTTTTCAAAAAGTACAAGAACTCATTCTAATTCATTTTGGATCAAAAGTTATGGCTTGTCAAAGTTGGGAAAAATCACATAATTTCAAGTTATGTACCAAAGAAGCAAAGTTGCAAAACCACTGGCCAAGACAAATTGTGTTTTCAAATGAACTTCTAATCTTTGCACAAACATAAACCAAGGCCTAAAATTCAGAATGCACCAAAGGTTTGCCCATTTTCATGACTTATGGATCAAGAAACTTCAAAAGGGCCAAAATTGAACAAGGTTGCAAAACATCATACAAACCCTAATCCACTTGTTAATTGGTTTCAAGACTGATCCCATGGTTCTCCTCATTATTTGCTGCACAGGACACCCCTTTGTCCTTGGCCTACCATTGACCCATACCTCTCTTACACCTAGACTTGACTTTTTTGCAAAAACCCCATACCAATCAGCCTGTGCCACACCAACTTCTCTGACCTCTCTAGTTGTGATAAGTGGACCAAATGAGATTAAACACACCACACACACAAGCCTGAAACAGTCTCCAAGCCATAGCTCCAAGCTTTCACCTCTTATGCATTTTCATTCGAAACACATCACACAAGCATCAAACATAAAAACAAACTTCATAGGATCACTCGGCATGCTCCCCTGATCATTTCCCTACCCTCATTCATCCCTGAAACCTCCTCAAACTGAAACACGATTCCTTCCCCTCTCTGAACAGAACTTCTTCAAACTCACAAACCAGCCATTTTAAACTCCAACCAAGCTTCATAACTTCATCAAGAGGATCATTGGGACCATTTTGAGGCAAAGAGGCAAGCAGAAAGCTCCTGGACTGAAAGCTCAATCTCAGGTAACATGATGAACAAATTTTCCAGAACTTTGATTTCTTGTTAGAATGTTGTTCTATATGTTGCCCTGATCATGGGGATCTATTTATTTTTGAAACTGAGCCAGAAACAAGCATGTATTGACTGTCTGAAAGTTTGCCCATGAAATTGTTTTTGTTTGTTTCCTTTGATTCACGAAAAATAAATGTTGTTTGTGGTAGGGTTTATGTTTAGTGATGTTCATAGTTTAATTCTGGAGAGTTTTGTGAGGTTTTGATGCGTTTTGAGAGAGATTGAGATTTTGATTGGCTGGAGAAGATGACCGGAACACTGTTCCGGTCATCTGAAAGTGTTTAGGGTTCAGATTAGGGCTTAATGACGTAATTAGTGACGTTTGAATCTCAGCCATCCCTCCCTTTTTATTTGAATCTCAGCCACTGGATTGGATTACTTTCATAAATTCGTATTTTTAATTCATTTAAATTGTATTTATTTCCACATTTTATTTAAAATAGCAAAACACCTTTAAAAATTATGAAATTTTTTGTCAAGGGTTTCATTAATTTCTAAAGCAAAAAAATATTTTTATTTTTATTTTTTGCATTGAAAATTATTTTTAAATTATTTAAATGTTTATTTTTAATTAATTAATGGAAATTAATTAATTAAAAATACATTTAGGTATTTAAAAATCACAAAAAAAATCATATTACATTTAGAAACATTTAGAAACATTGTCCAACTTTCAAACCAAATTTCTTTTTTGTTCTTGATCCCTTTTGATCATTTTCATTGGATTTAATTTCATTTTTAGGCAATATTTTGCTTCAAACTTCAAAAATTCCTTTATGCCTAACCATTGAGAGTTGGATGATGATTCTTCTTGCATTCCACTCTTCATGGCATGTAGTTCATAGGATAAATTTGACTTGAATTGATCTTGCATTTTCAATTTGTTTAGCATTTTTCTTGATAAGGTGTCCCAAAACCCTAGAAATCTTAGGAAATTCATAACTTTCACTAGGTTAAGAGTTGGATCCCCTCCTTTGGGCAGTGAGCTTGTATAGGTTTAGGGTATCTTTGATTGCATTTTAAAATTTTTATCATGTCATTTTCTTCTGGTTTTAGATTTTTGTTTTGCATAATGCATGTAACCCTAATTTGTGCTTTCCTTTGCATCCATTTCTCATTTGCTTGCATCCAATGACTTGCCATGATATTTTGTGCATTCACTTGATTCATAATACATCTTAGGGCATATTAGAATCATGTTTGATCATTGCATCTTTCATTTTCCATGTTATATGTCCTTTGCATTCCATAACTTTTCATGTGCATCCATGGTTCAATGCATGCTTCATTTGCATCCTTATGCTTACTTGATCATTCTCATGCCTTGCCTCATGTTTGCATCATCCCTTAGCATCATTCACTTCATGTTCTTGCTCCTGGTTTTGGCTTGCATCATCACATTTCATCTCATTTGCATTGCATTTCATTTTCTCATGCTAACATTTCAGGTGGTAAGTTGTTTGAGAAGTGAATTTGCCTTCACTTCTCATAATCTCTTTTCATATCTTTCATACTTCCCTTGCTGCATTTTGTATGTGTATTAGAGTGATCTTGATCATTCATGTTCATCTCTTACCTTCTTTCTTCAAGCAACTTGTCTTCTTAAGTGAAGCAAGTTGTTTTGTTTCTCTCTGCTCCTTGCTCCTTTCATCTGCTTCTTTCCTTGGTGGCTCTTTGAAGATTCTTTCTCTTTTAAGCCTCACAAACCCTAGGATCTCTAAGTATGATAACAATTAGGGTTTTGATTAGTCCCCTATTTAGCTTTTACCTTTGTGTCATCTTTGAGTCTTCTCCTCTCATCTCATAATCAGGGACTAAACCCTAAAGGTTTTAAGGCTTTGTGATTAAGCTTATGCCTGCATCCTTCTATTAGGATGGAGTGTATAACTTTAATCCTAAGTGTTAAACCCTTAATGTGTTTAAATCCTTTAATTAATCCATCTAATAATCATCAAGACATCAAGCTTGTAACTTGGGCCTTGCATTAGGGTTCTAATTCTTCCTTAATTGGTTAAGAAGGACTAACCCTAGTGTTAATGGACAAGACCCCCTCAAGTTGTCTTACAAACATAAAACTCATTTCTTCATCTTATCATTAACTAAAATACATTTAATAAAGGCTTTGTTTTGTCATGAGGTTAATCCCTAATCATGGATTAAGTTGAGGAGCTTTCCTCAGCTTAAATGTTCTCATCTATTATCCTTCTATTAGGATGGTGTAACGAGTCCATTAAATCCTTGATTATGGCTTAAACTCATTACTTAACACTAAACAAAAACAACAATAACATCTAAATAATCACAAGTAGGTTAATGATCTTAATCCTACATCAGGGTGATTAAGTGTGAAATGCTGACTTCACACTTAAGGTATTCTCATTACCCCTAATCAGAGGGAAGATGTGATGAGTTTATTAACCCATTGGTTTAGGCTTAAGCTCATTAACTTATGACAAATTCAAAAAAGCAATAAAGATTGAAAACTCAAAAAACAAACAATAATCGTCTCCTCCGGGATTCTTTTCTCATCACACTCACTCACAAACGAGAACTTGTTTCTTCCGTCTAATGCAAGACAGTTTGCACCTGAGCCAGACAGGTCATACACTTGAGCATAGACAAGTAAGCAGTTCACAAGTCAATTCATCTTTCAGTCTCTTTGAGTCGAACTACGGTGTTCTGACTTCCTCATTGCATGAGAGGATACGTAGGCATAACTTAACAGTTATCGAACAAAAGTCTCTGTATATTCCCCCTCCTTCCAGCAACTATACTTTAAGCCTCATAATCATGAGCATACTCTTTCCTTGCACTGACACTTCTTTTACTCACTTCACTTTTCTTTGACACTGACACTTGCATTCTTTCCAGCTTTGATACACAGATTGCACTGGCACTACCCCTTTAAAACACAAATCTCTTAAGCGTGGATCCCGTCGAGTACGACGGACAATCTGGGTGCTAATACCTTCCCAGGTTGTAACCAACCCCCTTTCTCAGTCTCTCTGGTTCGCGACCGTCTTATCCATATCTTTTCTTAGGTTTATGCAGCATTACCTTTCCTCTGGGATAAAAATGCCTAGCTGGCGACTCTTGTCTTTCTGAGTTCACCCCTGTGTGTTCTCTCATCCTTTTCGCCGACCGTTCGCGTCTGTACCCGTTCTGACCCGGCCTCATTTGGTGGGAGCGACAACCTAGCAGGGGCCGGCTGCTAAAATACCACGACATAGGACGAATGTCGGACAAAAAAGGGTTCCAATAATGGAGACTCCGCTGGGGGAATGATAAGGGACGATCATCAAAAGGTGAAGGACGATCACCTGGCAGGGTACGGCTGCCAAAAGTATCATGACATAGGACGAATGTCAGATAGAAAATAAATTTGCTTTTTAATGGGGATTTGCTGGGGAATAGTAAACACGAACGAGCGTTTACATCCAAGAAGTGAAAGGTACAAGTGTTTGACACTGTGTATAGATTAAAGATGCGGACGAGCATCCTTAAGACTATGATACGGACGAGTATCGGTAGAAACAAACGCTGACGCATGTTCAGAGATGATGATACGGACGAGTACCAATTGGTTAACAAAGAACACGGACGAGTGTTGAATCTGAGGGGAGATAAGTGGTGTATACAAGATACGGACGAGTATTTGTATGAGTAAAAATAAACCCGAGTGAGACACGTATGAGTGTTCAAGTTGCTGGGGAGAGTGACACGGACGAGTGTCAAAAGAGAAAGTGCATAAGTTATGAACTTATAGGTGTAAAAGATATTCTGGCGATCTGTGGGGATAAGATGACACGGACGGGTGTCAATGAAGTGTATTATAAACAAGTGTTTGGTTTACAATAAGTATTTAGGCAACCATGTTCGGGATTGGTGACACGGACGGGTGTCAAAAAGAGTATGGAAGTTTCTGTATGTAGAAAGAAGGATACTTGTGGCGTATATATGCGGGGGTGGGGGGTGTAACACGGTGGGAGAACTGACTTTAGTTAAATGTTGCGGATAGCAAGAGTCGCCACCGACTTTTATTTTATCCAAAGGAAAGGGCATAAAAGAACAGGAAAGACCTTAAAAGATTTTTGGGTTCGGGGGGTAGGTTATGTAAAGGGAAGGTGTTAGCACCCTTTACATCCATGGTTATCCATGAGCTCTTAGTTACTTAGCTCACTTTAAATTGTTTTAAGAAGTGTAGTGTGTGATTAAAAAATTTTCTTAAGTACTTTATAATGATCCTTGTATGGATATATATAAAGACTTTGTTTTGAAAATTGTTTGAAAATGTGAAGTGTTTATGAAATGTTTTTGAAGGAGTGAGCAAGTACTTAAGAGGAACCTACCCTATGATTAAATCTTTATTGTTCTTGAATGTTCTTTCAATGGTAAGACTATCCCTATTATTAAGGAATAGGTAGTCATTACCTTGGATGTTGTAATGGACATGTAAAGGGACATCTGTGTTTAGGCAACTGTAAGGTGTACTTAGCAATTCGAAGGGACTTATCATCTTTTATTCGAAAGGGACAAGATCATTTACGAAGGCAACCATGAAGGGACTTGATCTTATAATCTTTAAAGGGACAAGATGATATTAATAAAAGAAGGGACTTTGCTTTATACACCTTACTTGACCTTTTGTTTAGGCAACATGAGAGGTAAACCTTAAGAAGTGAGATGGAGATCAAAGATCGACTTACGTGTGTGCGTGTACAAGTTCAAATATTTATCTTATAATGATTGATCTAAATTCAATTTTTAAACACAAACATGGTTTCACTCCCTAATTTACTAACCATATCAATTTAAATAAACAATAAAAATTCTACCAATATTACATAGCTTGTACAGTTACATTATAATAAGAACAATTTAAATAATAAGCATATAATAAATAAATAAAAGGTTAGTGTCGCTCCCGATAAGTGGGGAATTGGCCCAAATAACGGTACAGACGCGAACGGTCGGCAAGAGGGACAATGAGAACACACAGCCGTGAACTCACTGGAGATGAATAGAGTCGCCAGCTAGGCATTTTTATCCCGGAGGAAAGGCAATGCTGCATAGGCCTAGAAAGATGGATAAGACGGTTGCGAACCAGAGAGACTGAGAAAGGGGGTTGGTTACAACCTGGGAAGGTATTAGCACCCAGATTGTCCGCCGTACTCGACGGGATCCACGCTTAAAAGATTTGTGTTTTAAAGGGGTAGCGTCAGTGCAATTTGTGTAAAAAGAGCTGGAAAAGGATGTACAGGTGTCAGTGTAAAAGAAGTGAAGTGTATAATGATGTGTCAGTGTAAGAATGAGAATGAATTGCTCGAGATCATGAGGCTTAAAGAATAAAGCTGGAAAGGGGGAATATTCAGAGACTTTTGTTCGATAACTGTTAAGTTATGCCTACGTATCCTCTCGTGCAATGAGGAAGTCAGAACACCGTAGTTCGACCCAAAGAGACTGAAAGATAAATTGACTTGTGAACTGCTTACTTGTCTATGATCAAGTGTATGACTCGTCTGGCTCGAGTGCTAACTGTCTTGCATTAGACGGAAGAAGCAAGTTCTCGTTTATGAGTGGAGGTGATGAGAAAAGAATCCCGAAGGAGACGATTATTGTTTGTTTTTGAGTTTTCAGTCTTTTATTGCTTTTGAAAGTTTGTCATAAGTTAATGAGCTTAAGCCTAAACCAATGGATTTAGTAAACTCATCACATCTTCCCTCTGATTAGGGGTAATGAGAATACCTTAAGTGTGAAGTCAGATTCTCACACTTAACCACCTTTGATGTAGGATTGAGATCATTAACCTACTTGTGATTATTTAGATGTTTTTGGTGTTTTTGTTTAGTGTTGAGTAATGAGATCAAGCCATAATCAGGGATTAAACAGACCCATTACACCATCCTAATAGAAGGATAATAGATGAGAATGTTTAAGCTGAGGAAAGCTCCTCAACTTAATCCATGATTAGGGATTAAACTCATGACAAAACAAGCCTTTATTAAGTGGATTTTAGTTAATGATATGATGAATAAGTGAGTTTTATGATTTGTAAGACAACTTGAGGGGGACTTGTCCATTAACACTAGGGTTAGTCCTTCTTAACCAATTAAGGAAGAAATAGAACCCTAATGCAAGGCCCAAGTTACAAGTGTGATGTCTTGATGATTATTAAGTGAATTGATTAAGGGATTTAAACACATTAAGGGTTTAACACTTAGGATTAAAGTTATACACTCCATCCTAAGAGAAGGATGCAGGCATAAGCTTAATCACAAAGCCTTAAAGCCTTTAGGGTTTAGCCCCTGATTATGAGATGAGAAGAGAAGACTCAAAAGAGACACAAAGGTAAAACTAAGAGGGGAGACTAAACAAAATCCTAATTATTGTCATGCTTGGTTGTTCCTAAGGTTTGTGAGGTTTACAAGAGAAGTCTTCAATGGAACCACCAGGAAGCAGATGAAAGGATCAAGAGAAGCAAAGCAACTTGCTTCATTCAAGAAGTCAAGTTACTTGAAGAAAGAAAGTAAGGAGAAAAAGAATGAGCAAGCTCAAACTCAAACACATACAAAATGCAGCATGGATGCAAGAGAGAGATGAGAAGAAATTATGAGAAGTGAAGGCAAATTCACTTCTCAAAATCACTTACCACCTGAAAGGTTAGAAAAGAAATGCAATGCAATGCAAAATGGGATGGAATGACATGATGCAAACCAAAACCAGAAGCATACATGAGGTGATAATGATGCTATGAGATGCTACAAACATGAGACAACAAATGGAGATTATCATACAAGCTCATGGATGCAAATGGAGCAAGTTAAGACACATGAACATACATGAAAAGTTATGAGATGCACATGGCATACAACATGGAAAATGAAAGATGCAATGATCAAACATGCTTTCAATATGTCTTATGATGTTATATGAATCACATGGATGCATAAAATGCCATGGCAAGTCAAGGTATGAATGCAAATGCAAGATGGATGCATATGGAAGCCCAAATTAGGGTTTATCAACAATACATCAAACAAAAACCAAAATCAGAAGCAAACAACATTGTAAAAAATTGAAAATGCAATCAAAGGATCCCTAATCCTATACTAACTCACTGCCCAAAGGAGAGGTCTCAACTCTTAACCAAATTCAAGTTATGATTTTCCTAAGTTTTCTAGGGTTTTAGGGTTCCTTAACAAGAAAAATGTCAAACAAATGGAAAATGAAAGATCAAATCATGGCCATTTAATCTCACAAACTACATGCTAAACACAATGCAATGCAAAAAGAATCAAGGTTCAACTCTTCATGGTTAGGCAGAAATGATTTTTGGAAGTTTGGATCAAAATAATGCATCAAAATGATTTTAATTCAATGAAAAATTCTCAAAATGCATCAAGATCAAAAAATAAATTTGGTTTGAAGGTTGGACAATGTTTCTAAATGTTTTTAAAGGTTTAATGAATTTTTTGGTGATTTTTAAATGCCTAAAAGTATTTTTAATTAATTAATTCTTATTAATTAATTAAAAAGGAACTTTTAAATATTTAAAAATACTTTTTTAATGCTAAAAATGAAAATAAAAATATTTTTGGGTTTTAAAAATTAATGAAACTCTTGACAAAAAATTTCATAATTTTTAAATGGTTTTTACTATTTTAAATAAATTGTGCAAATTAAATGAGAAAAATTGAAATAAAAATTAAAATAAATGGAAGTATGCTAAATGAGAGGCTGAGATTGAATCTGGAAATGAGGCCATTGACTGCGCGCCAGATCTAATGGATCACATTCAAACTGAGTTAAACATAATTATGAATTAATTAATTGAGGTTAGGGTTTAATGAACGCATCTGAGCCACACACACGCGCTCCAAGTCAACCAGGTCAACTGATCCAACGCACGAAATTCAAACTTCCTTAATTACAGGATTAAAACCCTAATTATTTTCAGGTGGGCGGAGAAGACCTCCGGTCGTCTTCTCCGGTGGAACCCCACCTGAAAATTCCTAGAATCCTCAAAACGTAACTAAAATGAAATCTAAAAACACAGAAATGATTCCCACAACCCACTGAATCAAAACCCTAACACAAACATCATTTATATTTCATCAATCTCATGAATCGAAACAAAACAAAATTTAGGGCAAGACTTTTAGAACACGATTAAATCCTCATTCTTCCACCATTTTCAAAACTAATGACATCAGAATGATCAGGAGAACATATAGAATCTATTTAGAACTTAAAAAAGGATTTCTGGAAAAAATGTTCTTGAGCTACCTGAGTTTTGAAGCTTTCAGTTCACAGCTTTCTGGGTGCTTTCCTTTGTGCTATCCACTCCTCTTGTGCTCCTGATGAACCCTTGATGCTTAGAAAAGATTTATGTTGGCTGGTTTGAGAGTTTGAACAGGTTCTGTTCAACCTCAGGTGAGAATCGTGTTTGGCTTATGTGGTGTTTCAAGGGTGAATGAAGGCAGGGAAATGATCAGGAGGATGTGGTGATGAGTTCTATGAAGTGTGTTTGTGAGTTGGTGGCTTTTTTTCTGAGTTTCGAAGGTTTTTGCTCCAAGGGTGGAAAATGGGAAAGTGATGCTCTTGCTGGTTTCAGGCTTGTGTGTTATGTTGCTTGGCTTGCCATTTGTTTGTATAAACAAATGCAATTGGTCAGAGGATGTGACCTGTGCTTTTGTGATAGGTGTGCTAGCTTTTATCAAAATGTCAACTTCTTGTAAGAGAGGGCATGGGCAACTTCTAGCCAAGTACAAAGGGATTGTCTGGCGCAGCATGGTGTGAGGGAAAGGCTAGTGTGATTCAGCAGGCTAGGCAGCAAGTGGATGAAGTGTGATCATTGGTTTTGCAACTTGCTTGCTTTTGCTTTTCATGAAAATATCTTGCCTCACAAGCCATGAAACATAAGAAACTCTTGGTCCATTATGACTTTTAGGTCACATGTGATGTTTGTGTAATGGCTTGACATGAATTAGAAGTCACAAATGCCTTTGGTACAAGATTTTGCAAAGTTCTCATTTGGTGCATATTTTGAAATTTAGTGATTTTTGCCAATTTTGATAAACCATAACTTTTGATCCAAAATGAATTAGGTCATGTTCTTGTACTTTTTGAAAAGGGAAAGATCTAATCTACAACTTTCATGACCAAAGTTTTTCCATTTGAAGCATTTTTGGATCAAAAAGTAAGGGTTGAAAAAGTTGCATAAAATGACATTTCATTAAAAGTCAACCTTGCCCTAAAAAGTCAACTTTGCAAAAACTTGTAATTCTTGAATTTTGTGAACTTCAAACCTCTTCCATGATCAAATAAAGATCAAATACACTCAAAATGATGAAGATCACCCCTTGGTTGGGTCATTGGGGGCCTCAGATGCCCTGATTTTGCACTGACTTGTCCAGAAAGTCAACCCTTGATCAGATGACTTCCCCATGGAATTTCTTCATGAAAATTGATATGCATACTCCTTATACCATATAGAGACCAATAGAAACAAGAATGACCAAAAAATTTGGAGTTATGGCCTTTGAAACCAAAACCCTATTTCTAGGTCATCTGTGCAGTCAAGCCTGGCTCTGCCTTCACACCAATCCCAGTTCTTGTGATTTTTGGCATTCTTGACTTTGAGGGGATGTAATATGATGCTTGGACACATATGGATCCCTTTGAAGTGATTGATGACCTATGGAGTGGCTCAAAAAGCTCTTGGATTGCTCAGATCACAAACCCTAGATGCAGATGACTTAGAACCAATGCAAAGACTCAAAATTGTGGTGTGAGATGTTATGATTGTGTTTATGCATATGATATGATCACAAGCCATGGTGTGAATGGGTGAGGGAAAATTTGGGGTGTTTACAGCTGCCCCTATTCAAACATGAGTTAGCTGTGCAGGTTGTAAGCAACGGCTTATCAGGCAAACAAGGTAACTTGTGGTTGAATACCAAAGACAGTCCAAAATTTGCACTCACAGAATGAAGAAGAAAAGGGATATAGATTTTAAAAGAAAATAAAGTATATTGTAAAGTGTGGGCGACGGAGGAAGACCGCCGAGCAGAGGACGACTGCTGGGTAAAGAGCAATGACGGGGACGGCCGGCATGCTGGGAAAAGTGCGGAAAATAAAGCGATGACGGGGACGGCCGACATGCTGGGGATAAAAGAATTACGATGGGGACGGCCATCAAGGTAAAGCTGTAAAATTCTCTGGGGGTTAATGAAACATGACGGGGACGGCCATCAAGTTCATAAAGTAAAGTAACCAACGATGGGGACGGCCATCGGGCTAAACTGATGAAGGACGATCATCAGGAAAAAAGAAAAAAGGGACCACGACGGGGACGGCCATCGGGTTAAAGAATAAATGAAATAAACAGATGATGAGGTACGGTCATCAAAGGTGAAGGACGATCACCTAGCAGGGGACGGCTGCTCTGTTGGGTTAAGATGAGGGACGGTCATCTAAGGTGGAGGACGACCACCTGGCAGGGTACGGCTGCCGAAAATATCGCGACATAGGACGAATGCGGGATAAAAGGTCAACGATGGGGACGGCCATCGGACGAGCATGATGGAGGACGACCATCAAGAGGTGGAGGACGACCACCCAGCAGGGGACGGCTGCTCTCGAGGTTTACCATGACATAGGACGAATGTCAGATAACCAAAATCAACAATGGGGACGGCCATTGGATAAAACTGATGAAGTACGATCATCAAAAGGTGGAGGACGACCACCTAGCAGGGGACGGCTTCTAAAATATCAACGATGGGGACGGCCATCGGACGAGCATGATGGAGGACGACCATCAAGAGGTGGAGGACGACCACCCAGCAGGGGACGGCTGCTCTCGGGGTTTATCATGACACAGGACGAGTGTCAGATAAAAGAGAAAAATGCTTTGTTGGCAATCTACTGGGGAATAGTAAACACGGACGAGTGTTTACATCCAAGAAGCAAAAGGTATAAGTGTTTAGATGTTTGTGTATAGAGTAAAGATGCGGACGAGCATCCCTAAGACTACGATACGGACGAGTATCGGACAGAAACAAATACTGACGCGTGTTCAAAGATGATGATACGGACGAGTATCAACTGGTTAACAGAGAACACGGACGAGTGTTGAATCTGAAGGGACTCTTCTGGGGAATAGTAGACACAGGCGAGTATCTATATTCAAGAAGACAAAAGTGTTTGACACATTGTATGGATTAAAGATGCGGACGAGCATCCTTAAGACTATGATACGGACGAGTGTCATGTAGAAACAAACTCTTGACGCATGCTCTGAGATGATGGTACGGACGAGTACCAACGGGTTAACAAAGAACAAGGACTAGTGTTGAATCTGTGGGGATATGCAAGTGGTATATACAAGATACGGACGAGTATCTGTATAAGAGTGATTGGTATATAGATGAGTATTTAACTGCTGGGGAGAGCGACACGGACGAGTGTCGAAAGGAGAAGAGTGTGATATAAACAAGTATCTGATATACAAAGTGTAGGCGACTACGCTGGGGATATGACACGGACGGGTGTCAAAGGATTGTTATATGTAAGTATATGTGAGTGCAAAGAGGACGTCTTTGGCTTTCTGCTGGGTTATGACACAGACAGTTGTCAAAAGGTATCTGTAGTACGAGTGCTATTGTTTGCACAGAGTGTCCAGGCGACTTCACTGGGGAGTATTGACACGGACAGGTGCCAAAGAGAGTATATATACTGGTGTTTGTGAATGTGAAGCAACGGATTTTGCTGGGGAATCTCCGCTGGGGATTTTGGGGTTAGTATTCTGTATATTGATGGATTGTCAATATTCACAAGTGTTGATTCAAAACATGGCTTATGATTATGCTATATGTTTGATTTTTGCTGTAATGCTCCGTGTTAGACAGAATGCTACGCTTTGTGGGTGAATATGATGCACATGCCATGATTATGCAAAGATACCAAACCGGGACTCGGCTCCCGTCGCTACGAAGATCTTCGGCCGACCAGCTTGAAATGGACATCCCAGCTGGGGATAAGGTCATTTGTAGATCTGATGAGATGATATCTGCTTGGGGAAATGGGTCAATGATAGACCTATTCCAGTAAATGAGGGACCCAGCTGGGGTTTGAAGAAGCTTTCTTCACTCTGTTGTGATTCCTTTATGCGCTGCTCTTCTGGATAGAGGCTGGAGCTCTATGGGGAGATGGTTCCCTGACTTTCGTATTCGGCTGAGGATGAAATGGTAACTCGGCTGGGGAGAAAAGAGAGATCACTGAAGGACCTTCCTAGAGATTCTGTTGAGGAGGATCTTTGACCCATCCGGGGACATGGGAGCCTTCTGTGATGCCTGGCAACTCTGACGGGGATAAGTAATAAGTGGCAACTCAGCTGGGGAGAAGGCACTTTGGGCGCTGAGTGTCGATTTGTCAACTTGCTGGGATGAAGTTTGCATGCCCCAAGTTGCATTCTGGATACCTGCAATCCTGCAAAGATATAGAAACACACAAAATAATCCTGAGGTATCCCTTGCTGGATTCCGTCATAGGAGTTTAGACACTTCTGAGAGTAAGCATATTTCCTGCAAGCACGTTTTTATTTGAAGATAAACATCTGTATTCTATGCAATCAGTTTTTCTTTAAGACATCAGACACTTTTTGCGAATAAAAATGTACAAGACGAGACATGACTGAAAATCTGATTTTATTAATTCATATGCCCTGAATTGGCGAGATACAGTCAAAGAAACAAATCCCCTGGAATGAGGAGATTGTTACAAATTGAGAAACAAAATGCTGGCAATGTTGACGACGCTTTAAGGAGCTTCCTCTTTTGCTACGACTCGTATGACTTTTGACGTTCTTCTCATCTTGCTTTCTGAAGAATGTTGATTCTGATTGAAGCCTGATCCTTTCGAAGCTTGCCAAGTTGTAAACGATACAGACGAATTCAGAATGCAGTTGTTCGCTTATTCCCTTATTTTGCATGGATCGCCCTTTCGGGTTTTCAATCCATCGGGATACCCATTTTTGCCTGAGTTGTCCAATACGGCTTTTCAACTCAGCGGATGTACATTTTTGTTTATTTTCCCTTATTTTTGCCCGAGTCTTTTATTCTGTTTTTGACTCGCCGGGATGCCCTATTTTTGCCTGGACTTACATTCTATTTTTGTGTCCAGCGGGTCATTTTCACGCGAAGTATTTTTTAACTGCATCTGAATTCACAGGGGACGGGAAGTCTTCACCATCCATGGTGCTGAGCATCAGTGCTCCACCAGAAAAAACTTTCTTTACTACGAATGGTCCTTCATAATTTGGAGTCCATTTGCCCCTGTGGTCTGTATGAGGAGAGAGGATTCTTTTCAGCACAAGATCTCCTACTTGGTACCCTCGGTGCCTGACTTTCTGATCGAAGGCTTTCTTCATTCTTTTCTGATACAACTGCCCATGACAGATTGCGGCCAATCTTTTCTCTTCAATCAGACTCAGTTGCTCGTATCGGGACCTGACCCATTCTGCTTCGTTCAGCTTAACATCCATCAGTACCCGTAGAGAGGGTAATTCAACTTCAACCGGTAGGACTGCTTCCATACCATATACAAGCTGATACGGTGTTGCCCCAGTGGATATCCTGATTGACGTGCGGTACCCATGCAAGGCAAATGGTAGCATTTCATGCCAGTCCTTGTAGGTGACTACCATCTTCTGCACAATCTTCTTGATATTTTTATTCGTTGCCTCAACAGCGCCATTCATCTTTGGCCTGTACGGAGAAGAATTGTGATGTTGACTTTTGAAGTCCCGGCACAGCTCTGCCATCATTTTGTTGTTCAAGTTGGAACCATTATCAGTAATGATTCGCTCGGGCACTCCATACCGACAGATGATATCTCTTTTCATAAATCTGGCTACCACTTGTCTTGTAACGTTCGCATAGGAAGCTGCTTCGACCCACTTGGTGAAATAATCAATGGCGACCAGGATGAATCTGTGGCCATTTGAAGCAGTTGGCTCAATCTTGCCAATCATGTCAATGCCCCACATAGCAAAGGGCCAGGGTGAAGACATCACATTCAAAGGATTGGGAGGCACATGCACCTTATCTGCATAAATCTGGCATTTATGGCATTTTCTGGCATAGGCACAACAGTCTGCATCCATTGTGATCCAGTAATAGCCAGATCGTAGAAACTTTTTAGCCATGGCATGCCCTCCAGCATGGGTTCCAAAGGATCCTTCGTGCACTTCATGCATTAACAAGTCTGCCTCTGTCTTGTCGACGCATCTGAGGAGTACCATATCAAAGTTCCTTTTGTACAGGGAACCATCAGTGTTCAAGAAGAAACTACCAGCAAGCCTTCTCAAAGTCTTCTTATCATTGGAAGATGCCCCAGGTGGGTATGTTTGATCCTCCAAGAAGCACTTAATGTCGTGGAACCAAGGCTTATCATCTTTAACAACATCTGCTGCAAACACATATGCTGGTCTGTCAAGTCTGGATACTGAAATCTGAGGTACAAAATTAGCAGCTTGAACTTTGATCATGGACGAAATGGTAGCCAGAGCATCCGCAAACTGATTCTCGTCCCGAGGGATATACTCAAGCTTGACTGTTGTAAAGAAAGTCAATAACCTCCTTGTATAATCCCTGTAAGGTATCAGGTGATCTTGGTGGGTGTACCATTTGCCGTTGGTTTGATTGATTACTAGAGCTGAATCTCCGAATACAGTCAAAGTCTTGATCCTGAGGTCAATGGCTTCCTCAAGACCCATAATACAAGCTTCGTATTCAGCTTCGTTGTTAGTGCAGTTGAAAGTGAGTTTTGCCGAGAAAGGCATGTGAACTCCCTTAGGTGTAATGAGTATTGCACCAACACCACGACCATTCATATTAACAGCCCCATCAAACATCATAGTCCATTCTTCTTCCGGGTTGGGCCCTTCGGTGTGAACAGGCTCTTCATGATCTTTTGCTTTTATGAACATGATGTCTTCATCAGGGAAGTCAAATCTCATAGGCTGGTAATCGTCAATAGGTTGCTCAGCAAGATATTCAGACAATACACTGCCCTTGATGGCTTTCTGAGAAGTGTACTGGATGTCATATTCTGTGAGGATCATTTGCCATCTTGCAACCCGTCCGGTAAGTGCTGGCTTTTCAAATATGTACTTAACCGGGTCCATCTTTGAGATCAACAAAGTAGTGTGGGTCAACATATACTGTCTCAGTCGGCGAGCAGCCCACGCTAAAGCACAACAAGTTTTCTCGAGCAGTGAATAACGTTGTTCACAGTCGGTAAACTTTTTGCTTAGGTAGTATATTGCATACTCTTTTCGACCAGACTCGTCATGCTGGCCCAACACACACCCCATTGACTCTTCTAATACTGTCAAGTACATTATCAGAGGTCTTCCTTAAACTGGAGGCATGAGAATTGGAGGTTCTTGTAAGTATTCCTTGATCTTGTCAAAAGCCTTCTGGCAGTCTTCGTTCCAACTGACCGTTTGTTCTTTTCTCAACAATTTGAACAAGGGCTCACAGGTTGCTGTAAGGTGAGATATGAACCTCGAAATGTAGTTCAATCGACCTAAGAACCCTCGAACTTCCTTCTCTGTCTTTGGTGCAGGCATCTCTTGAATAGCTTTGACTTTATCAGGGTCAACTTCAATCCCTTTTTCGCTTACAATAAAACCCAGCAGCTTACCAGATCGTACCCCGAACGTGCACTTGTTGGGGTTCAACTTCAGTTGGTACTTCCTCAGACGCTTGAACAACTTCAGCAGATTTACCAGGTGATCTTCTTCGGTAAGGGACTTGGCAATCATGTCATCCACGTAACATTCTATTTCCTTATGGATCATATCGTGGAATAATGTTACCATAGCCCGTTGATATGTCGCACCGGCATTCTTGAGCCCAAATGGCATTACCTTGTAGCAGAACGTGCCCCAGGGTGTGATGAAGGTTGTCTTCTCCATGTCTTCAGGTGACATTTTAATCTGATTGTATCCTGAAAACCCGTCCATGAAGGAGAATACCGAGAACTGAGCCGTATTATCCACCAATACATCAATGTGAGGTAATGGGAAGTCATCTTTCGGGCTGGCTCTATTCAGATCCCGGTAGTCAACACACATTCTTACTTTGCCGTCCTTTTTAGGCACAGGTACTATATTAGAAACCCACGGTGGATAGCTAGTTACGGCAAGGAACCCGGCGTCCCATTGCTTTTGTACCTCTTCCTTGATTTTCATTGCCATGTCCGGGCGAGTTCGGCGTAGTTTCTGTTTAACCGGCGGGCATTCTTCTCTCAAAGGCAGCTTGTGAACAACAATGTCGGTATCCAACCCTGGCATATCTTGATAAGACCAAGCAAACACATCCACATACTCTTGAAGCAGGTCAATCAGTTGTCTCTTCACTGAGTCTTGCAAGCAGGCCCCGATTTTAACTTCTTTCACGTCTTCATCTGTACCAAGATTGATCGTTTCAACCTCCTCCTGGTGAGGAGTAATAACCTTTTCCTCTTGTCTTAACAACCTGGCTAGCTCTTCAGGAAGCTCATATTCTTCTTCAACCCCTTCATCAGCTTGATTGATCGGATTGTCAAAGTCATACGAAGTCATGGCCGTGCCGTTGTCGGTGCTGTCTGGAAGGCACACTCTGCAAGGGTTCAGTTTGTTCATTTTAGTGATTTGATTTTAATCTTGTTTAGAAAAGTGAAATAAAGTTGTCATTTTGAAAACACTGCCATTTATTTTTTGTACAAAAAGAAAAATGGAAAAACAGTGAACGGAAAAGAGAAAAGACTCATTTGCAAAAAGATGTCTGATATTTCATTGATTAATCTTGTTGCACAAAAAGTACAGATGGCCCGGTTACAAAATGAGTCTTGTCATCTTGGGCAAGATGCAAGACTTTGATACATGCTCATAAAAATACAGGAAATAATAATTACTCTGCATGAGTAACTCTTATAATTTCCTGGGAAGACCAGTTTGAGATACTGCTTCCCGGGATCTTTGGACGGATCCAACTCTCCAGGTTGCGGTCGCCTTCATCCTCGTCTTCCAAATTGTTAACAGCATCAGGGGTGAGCATCCCCCCACTAACAAAGTTGGGCTCTTTTGCAGCCTCTGCTTGATCTTGTTGAGTTGGTTTGTAACCCAACCCAAATCTATCCTCTTTCTTCTCCACCGGTAGTAGTTTGCCCCAGCCTTGGGCATTTCCTTCTTCAACAACCTTCCGGGCTTGTTGATATGATGCTATTGAAGTTCCAGGTACAGCAGATGTTTCATTTATGTTCAAGGCTTTGAAACCTTGGCTCATTGTTTCATGGATCTCCCCATCCATCTCAATGTATTTGTAGGTAGCCAGGTGGCTAACAAAAATATCCTCCTCTCCACAGATAGTAACGACTTGACCCTCCCACTCGAATTTTAACTTCTGGTGAAGGGTTGAGGTCACGGCGCCAGCGGCGTGAATCCATGGCCTACCCAATAGACAGCTGTAGGCAGGCTGTATATCCATCACGTAGAAGGTCGTTTTGAAAGTTTGTGGGCCAATCGTTATAGGCAACTCAATCTCACCCAGAACCGATCTCTTAGAACCATCAAAGGCTCTCACCACCAGGTTGCTGGGTCGTAATGCCAGTCCATCATACTCTAGCTTCACAAGAGCTTTTTTAGGTAAGACATTGAGGGATGACCCTGTGTCTACCAGCACATGGGAAAGGACTGCACCTTTACATTCCATGGTGATGTACAAAGCCTTGTTATGGTTGCGGCCTTCCGTAGTCAAATCAGTGTTGGTGAACCCTAGTCCATGACTAGCATTAACATTTCCAACTATAGCTTCCAACTGATTGACGGTGATCTCTTCTGGCACATAAGCTGCGTGCAAGACTTTTAGTAGTGCGTTCCGATGAGCTTCGGAGCACATAAGCAATGATAGGATTGAGATCTTGGAAGGCGTCTGGTGAAGCTGATCCACTATTTTGTAATCACTTTTCTTGATGATTCTCATGAACTCATCAACTTCTTGATCAAAGGGTGTTTTCAAAGCTTCTTTAACAATCTACTCTTCCTGCACCAAGCCTTTCCCTTTTGCCTTGGCAGCAGCTTCTGCTTCGGCAGTGGGTCTTTGAATTTGTGGAGCAAAGAGACGTCCGCTTCGAGTGAAGCCTCCGCCTCCTCCCACATTGTCTACTTGTGGTGCAGGGGTTGATGATTCAAAAGTGATTTTTTGTCCTTCGCAGTATAAATCAGAGCCGTAATGCCAGGGGATGGCATTACTGCTTTCATAAGGTACTGGCCCAGGCACTGTGATAGTGATTGGACTGATTGCAGCTGCGGAAGGAACTATGATAGTCTGTGGATCGTAGTATATCGTGACTGGTGCTCTGATGGGAGTAGCACTTTGTGAGTTGTAGGCAGAATTATTTTCGGGATCATAATAAATCGTAACTGTTGAGACATCTTCATTGTTTGTTGCTGATGTTGTAGGAGACATTGTTGGAAGGATGGGTGTTGTTGTTGTAGGAGATTCAAAGTGAAGTGGTGCCGAAGTTGTAGAAGGAATGTTCATTGATATCTGGTCAGTTGAGATGACAGATGAAGCATTTGTTGATGAAGCCGAAGAGTTGTCGGGAACAATGGTTGTTGCAGTTGTAGGAGATACTGGAATTGTTGCTGATGAGGTTGCTGGATTTGTTGGAATTGATGTTGTTATTTGAAGCAGGCCACTCTGGATGAGACCATCTATGCCATCCCTCAAGTTATCACACCCATTTATTGAAATGTTACAGTAAGCACACCCTAACTCACACCCCGGGAATATTTGACATTCGAGGAGCTGAGCCTTAATCTCTACCAACGGTGTCCGAATCTGACCCACACTGGTTATTAAATAAGACGGCTTGTCTTCTTCAATAGCGTTGATTCTGGGGCCTCCGTGGTGTGGCATAGGGTTTTTGTTAACATTTGGTGGTGGTGCGAAGTTCAGAGCTTTAGAGTCTACCAAGTCTTGTACCTTCATGTGCAAAGCTCTGCACTTTTCTGTACTGTGGTCAGGCGCATTTGAATGAAAAGCACATCTGGCGTTGGAGTCATAATTCCTGGGTAGACTATTAGGATCTGGAGGTGCCAACGTCCTTAGCTCAACTAGGTTGAGTTTCAGGAGTTGTGGCAGTAATGTAGCATATGGCATAGGGATCGGATCGATCACCCTATTGGCCTGAGAAGGTCTCTGCTGATATGGTCTTTGTTGATTGTTGTTGTTGGTGTTGTTGTAGTTTCTCGGAGGATACTGAGTTTGTTACTGGTACTGAGGTTGTTACTGATAGTTTTGTTGCGGAGGTTGATAAGCTGATTGTGGATGAGCTGGAGCGGGAATGGTGACTGCTGCCACAGACCTATGAACATACTGGGGTCTGCCCCTGTTGGCATGGATAGCATTGGTCTCACCAGTTCTTCTTGGGCCTGCAAAAGGCTTCCTTGTATTGTTGGACGAGCTGGCACCGTTGTCAGAAATCTTGCCCATCTTTAACAGGCTCTCAATTCTTTCACCAGCTATGACAACATCTGCAAAGCTGGTTGAAGAGAAGGCAGCTAGCCTGTCAATGTATGTTCCTTGGAGGGTGTTCATAAACATATCTGCCATCTCCCTCTCTGACATAGGTGGCTGAACAGCAGCAGCCAATTGCCTCCATCTCTGGGCATACTCTCGGAAACTTTCTCTTGATGACTGTGACATTCCCATTAGGAGGGTCCTGTTGGGTGCCATATCTAAGTTGTACTGATACTGTCTGATAAAGGCCTCTGCCAAGTCCTTCCAACACCTGATAGTTGCTCTTGTCAGATGAGAGTACCATTCTCTTGACGCTCCAGTTAAGCTATCCTCAAAATAAAATATCCAGAGCTTCTCGTCCATGGTATAGGCCTTCAGCCTCCCCAGAAATGATTGTAAATGGGTCCGGGGGCATGAAGTCCCGTTGTATTTTTCAAAACAAGGAGGCTTAAACTTATGGGGAATCCTGACCCCGTCTACCAAGCCCATGTCCATAACATCAAAACCCAAAGAGTTTTGAGACTCCAAGGATCTTAATTTCTCAGCTATCTCATCCAGCCTTCTGTCATAAGCTTCCTCCCCAGCACCCATTACTGTGAACTGATCCTCCTAGGGGTCCTCTTGCAGTACCCTGCCTGCAGTGGCAGTCCCTTGAACATTTGCAGGAATGTTGATCTCCGGATGAAGATGGGGTCCAAATACCGGGGGATTGACATGAGGTTGGACCCTCTCATTGTTGCTTGTGCCAGCAGTCCCTATATGGGGATCTTCTTGATTTTGCCTTTCCACCATTGCTCTCAATCTTTCTTGGCTCTGAGCCATGTTGTTCATCACTTCCATAAACTGCGTCATCTGGGTTCTCATTTCCAATCTCTCGTTTGCCATTTGGTTTCTAACCTCTGCAAGGTCCTGTTGTACCTGATCCATTTGTATGCCCGGAAGGTTGTTACGGGTTGGATATCGGTGTGGACGGTTGAGGGGAAATACCCGGCGTCGAGCAATAGTTCCTGAACATCACAACAGAGTTAGCAACAACAAAAACCTACAAAACAAACAAAGGGTTAGCATGCAATGCAGTATGCTTATTTGTTTTCAAGGTATCCGGCTTGGCATTCAGTTTTGACCCTTCCAGACCCTTGAAGATGCTGTTGATGTTGCTTTTGGAGTGAATTTGGATGGAACAAACTGATACATATATTACAAAAGGCAGATGGTACACAGTTTGTTTACAAATATAAGCCCTCTGAGGGGTCAAAATACATCACAAGAAAATAAAAGTACATGGAATGAAAGCAACAACAAGCAAATGGTCAAACACCAAGACCAAACTCATCCTCCCGAACTTCCTTGAGAAGTGCTTCGGTCACAGGATCAGCTGGACGCTCCGTGAGATTCCTGATAAGGAGATTCCGGGTGGTAACAGCTGCAGTTAGCTTCCTGTGCTGACTTTGGTCCTTTGACCTCTTCACTCCAGCTTTGATCTTCAGCTCTGATATCTCCCTCTGGGCTGCTGCCAGGGCTTCCTGCTGCTCTTTTGCACTAGCTTCCAGCTGCTCTATCTTGTCTTGGACCCTCTTATCTTCCAGAGTACGGGCCTCGGTGATCCGGACCCACCTAGCTTGACTCTCCTTCAGATACAAGTCAGTCCTGGCTTTCTGGAACTGGGCTTCCTTGCAAGCATTCTTCAGAATTTGTTCTCCATCCCTAGACTTCTTGATATAATCCTCAGACTTCTCAATTTTAGCCAGATGCTCTATTCTCAGCTTCTCTAGCCTCTCAATGTCCATCCTACCATCACTCCTCTCCCGGAGGGTCTTCTGCAAAGCCTGAGTCAACTTCTCATTTCTCTCCTTCAAACCCTCGAACTCCTCCAAACTTACAGTGGCAGGGGGTGGTGCTGAAGATGATCCAGGCATATCCTCCATAGTGAAGGGCATTCCAGAAAATTGAGCCCTGGCATAGGACCACTCCTGGTACTGTGCTGATGCTACATTGTTGCACTTCCCCAGAATGGTTACTCCCTTGGTTTGAACATTGTCCCAGGCCCAGGCTGCCTGCCTAACAATAACCAGATTAGGCTTGTTCTCACAATAAAGAGTCTCAGCCAAGTCTTGTGCCTTAGGAGTGTGGACCAGTGCATAGCCCAGTTGTCTCTTGAACAGCAGAGGGTTGTAATTAATGCTACCCTTAACTCCTATCAGGGGCACATTGGGAAAATGCCCACAACTGGTGATGATATCCCTGCCCTTTGTGCTTTGAGTGCACCACCTGATATCAGCTGAAGTCAGAGCAGTGAGTCTTCTAGCCCAGTTTCTCTGCTGATGAGGATTCAAAAATGCATCCGTTTTGGGCAAATGCTTGAGAAGCCAAGTATGGAACAGAGGAGCACAACACCTCACTAATCTTCCCCTCTGCTTTTCATTCCTCTGGTGCACTGAGTAGTAGAGATCCCCCAATAAAGTGGGCACTGGGTTCCTCAGGATGAAAAGATGGATTGCATTCTTGCTAATGAATCTAGGCTCATCTGCAAATAATATGATCCCATATATGCTCAGGGCCAATAAAGCACAGACTGCTTTCCACTCTCCTAAAGAAGCTTTCAGGGTAGCTTGAGAGATCAAGAAATCCAGATGCAGGCCAGGGATTCCAGCCTTAGTAGTCATATGCTGCCCAATTAGAACTGATTCCAGATGCAACGCCTTTGCTACTTCTTCATTACCAGGAAAGACCATCTCAGGGTTGAAAGGGACTCCACCCCTGATAGGTATACCAACCAATGATGAGTATTCTTCCAATAGAGGGCCCAACTGAAAGTCCTGAAAAGTGAAACACCTCAGTGGGGGATCATAAAATTGAAGGCAAGTATGAATCAGGCTCCTCTGTGAAGGGTCCAAATCCATAACCACATCAAGTATATCTCCATAGTGTTCCCTGAACAGTGGTATATGGTCTGGAGTGATCAGGGTCTGAATCCTCCTGATGTCAGCTAGCTCAGGCTGGAAGAAATGGTAGGTGATGTTACCTTTTTTAGGTGCCATGTTGTTGAAGATGAGTTGAGACAGGTGCTGATGATAAGACTGAAAAGGGCCACTAATTGGATGATGCAGGTGACTGAAGCAGATAGCTGATAGCTGAAGCAGATGCTGATGAAGATAGGTCTATACTGATGATGGGGTCAAAACCAAGCCAAAAATGAAGATGGATACCCTGAAAAACAAATAAACAAATGTCAAAATGATGCAATGAGGATGTATGCAAGTGATATGCAAGGGTTTGTGACTGAGCTGGATCTGATCAAATGCTCTGATATAAGTCCAGGTATATCCAAGAAATCCAGATGGAGGTCTATAAATCCAGTAACCAAGGTGGGGGACTCAAATAAAGAGCCACATGTCCAGGGTTTAGAATCACAAGAACTGTTCCAACATGGAGTATTCTTAATCACATCAAAGTAACAGGGTATGCTGAGGTCAAGGGTGCCTGCAAACATGTAAACAGCCCAACCCCCTCACAGGTGGTGTTCTAAAACAAGGATCCTCAGACTTGGATCAGTTATGAGAAGTGTAAACACTTCTAACCCGGAGGTACAGTGTTTACAATAACCATAAAAGTTCCTCCTCTAATTCACCTCAGTTTCTGAAGGTCAAAACTAAAGGTCATCCAGACTTAGCAGGCTTCCCAAATAGCCCTAGTACTGCAGGAAATCTGCAACACAGAGTTCTCAAGAAGAAACCCATGTCTGAACCGTGTTTCATATTCCCGCACCAGACCGAGATGGAATGGGAAAGAATATGAACCACTCTAGCCTAGGTGTCACTCAGGTCCCAGGTATAGGACCTTAACTCTCAATAAAACACTCACCCACCAAAACAAACAAACAGATCCAGCCAGCAGCACAGTATGACAATATGATATAATGCAAAGCAATAAAGAAAGCAGTAAAGCAACTGTACATAAAGCAGTAAATAAACAAATATACAAGCTCAGATAGCACATAACCACCCCAGTAAACACAAATCAATCAAGCGCTAGGAGGAACCCACAAAAAGAACCAGAAGCCCTGGTTGTAGTATAAGGGTCCCCAACAGAGTCGCCAAGCTGTCGCTCCCGATAAGTGGGGAATTGTCCCAAATAAAGGTACAGACGCGAACGGTCGGCGAGAGGGACAATGAGAACACACAGCCGTGAACTCACTGGAGATGAATAGAGTCGCCAGCTAGGCATTTTTATCCCGGAGGAAAGGCAATGTTGCATAGGCCTAGAAAGATGGATAAGACGGTTGCGAACCAGAGAGACTGAGAAAGGGGGTTGGTTACAACCTGGGAAGGTATTAGCACCCAGATTGTCCGCCGTACTCGACGGGATCCACGCTTAAAAGATTTGTGTTTTAAAGGGGTAGTGTCAGTGCAATTTGTGTAAAAAGAGCTGGAAAAGGATGTACAGGTGTCAGTGTAAAAGAAGTGAAGTGTATAATGATGTGTCAGTGTAAGAATGAGAATGAATTGCTCGAGATCATGAGGCTTAAAGAATAAAGCTGGAAAGGGGGAATATTCAGAGACTTTTGTTCGATAACTGTTAAGTTATGCCTACGTATCCTCTCGTGCAATGAGGAAGTCAGAACACCGTAGTTCGACCCAAAGAGACTGAAAGATAAATTGACTTGTGAACTGCTTACTTGTCTATGCTCAAGTGTATGACTCGTCTGGCTCGAGTGCTAACTGTCTTGCATTAGACGGAAGAAGCAAGTTCTCGTTTATGAGTGGAGGTGATGAGAAAAGAATCCCGAAGGAGACGATTATTGTTTGTTTTTGAGTTTTCAGTCTTTTATTGCTTTTGAAAGTTTGTCATAAGTTAATGAGCTTAAGCCTAAACCAATGGATTTAGTAAACTCATCACATCTTCCCTCTGATTAGGGGTAATGAGAATACCTTAAGTGTGAAGTCAGATTCTCACACTTAACCACCTTTGATGTAGGATTGAGATCATTAACCTACTTGTGATTATTTAGATGTTTTTGGTGTTTTTGTTTAGTGTTGAGTAATGAGATCAAGCCATAATCAGGGATTAAACAGACCCATTACACCATCCTAATAGAAGGATAATAGATGAGAATGTTTAAGCTGAGGAAAGCTCCTCAACTTAATCCATGATTAGGGATTAAACTCATGACAAAATAAGCCTTTATTAAGTGGATTTTAGTTAATGATATGATGAAGAAGTGAGTTTTATGATTTGTAAGACAACTTGAGGGGGACTTGTCCATTAACACTAGGGTTAGTCCTTCTTAACCAATTAAGGAAGAAATAGAACCCTAATGCAAGGCCCAAGTTACAAGTGTGATGTCTTGATGATTATTAAGTGAATTGATTAAGGGATTTAAACACATTAAGGGTTTAACACTTAGGATTAAAGTTATACACTCCATCCTAAGAGAAGGATGCAGGCATAAGCTTAATCATAAAGCCTTAAAGCCTTTAAGGTTTAGCCCCTGATTATGAGATGAGAAGAGAAGACTCAAAAGAGACACAAAGGTAAAACTAAGAGGGGATACTAAACAAAATCCTAATTATTGTCATGCTTGGTTGTTCCTAAGGTTTGTGAGGTTTACAAGAGAAGTCTTCAATGGAACCACCAGGAAGCAGATGAAAGGATCAAGAGAAGCAAAGCAACTTGCTTCATTCAAGAAGTCAAGTTACTTGAAGAAAGAAAGTAAGGAGAAAAAGAATGAGCAAGCTCAAACTCAAACACATACAAAATGCAGCATGGATGCAAGAGAGAGATGAGAAGAAAGTATGAGAAGTGAAGGCAAATTCACTTCTCAAAATCACTTACCACCTGAAAGGTTAGAAAAGAAATGCAATGCAATGCAAAATGGGATGGAATGACATGATGCAAACCAAAACCAGAAGCATACATGAGGTGATAATGATGCTATGAGATGCTACAAACATGAGACAACAAATGGAGATGATCATACAAGCTCATGGATGCAAATGGAGCAAGTTAAGACACATGAACATACATGAAAAGTTATGAGATGCACATGGCATACAACATGGAAAATGAAAGATGCAATGATCAAACATGCTTTCAATATGTCTTATGATGTTATATGAATCACATGGATGCATAAAATGCCATGGCAAGTCAAGGTATGAATGCAAATGCAAGATGGATGCATATGGAAGCCCAAATTAGGGTTTATGAACAATACATCAAACAAAAACCAAAATCAGAAGCAAACAACATTGTAAAAAATTGAAAATGCAATCAAAGGATCCCTAATCCTATACTAACTCACTGCCCAAAGGAGAGGTCTCAACTCTTAACCAAATTCAAGTTATGATTTTCCTAAGTTTTCTAGGGTTTTAGGGTTCCTTAACAAGAAAAATGTCAAACAAATGGAAAATGAAAGATCAAATCATGGCCATTTAATCTCACAAACTACATGCTAAACACAATGCAATGCAAAAAGAATCAAGGTTCAACTCTTCATGGTTAGGCAGAAATGATTTTTGGAAGTTTGGATCAAAATAATGCATCAAAATGATTTTAATTCAATGAAAAATTCTCAAAATGCATCAAGATCAAAAAATAAATTTGGTTTGAAGGTTGGACAATGTTTCTAAATGTTTTTAAAGGTTTAATGAATTTTTTGGTGATTTTTAAATGCCTAAAAGTATTTTTAATTAATTAATTCTTATTAATTAATTAAAAAGGAACTTTTAAATATTTAAAAATACTTTTTTAATGCTAAAAATGAAAATAAAAATATTTTTGGGTTTTAAAAATTAATGAAACTCTTGACAAAAAATTTCATAATTTTTAAATGGTTTTTACTATTTTAAATAAATTGTGCAAATTAAATGAGAAAAATTGAAATAAAAATTAAAATAAATGGAAGTATGCTAAATGAGAGGCTGAGATTGAATCTGGAAATGAGGCCATTGACTGCGCGCCAGATCTAATGGATCACATTCAAACTGAGTTAAACATAATTATGAATTAATTAATTGAGGTTAGGGTTTAATGAACGCATCTGAGCCACACACACGCGCTCCAAGTCAACCAGGTCAACTGATCCAACGCACGAAATTCAAACTTCCTTAATTACAGGATTAAAACCCTAATTATTTTCAGGTGGGCGGAGAAGACCTCCGGTCGTCTTCTCCGGTGGAACCCCACCTGAAAATTCCTAGAATCCTCAAAACGTAACTAAAATGAAATCTAAAAACACAGAAATGATTCCCACAACCCACTGAATCAAAACCTTAACACAAACATCATTTATATTTCATCAATCTCATGAATCGAAACAAAACAAAATTTAGGGCAAGACTTTCAGAACACGATTAAATCCTCATTCTTCCACCATTTTCAAAACTAATGACATCAGAATGATTAGGAGAACATATAGAATCTATTTAGAACTTAAAAAAGGATTTCTGGAAAAAATGTTCTTGAGCTACCTGAGTTTTGAAGCTTTCAGTTCACAGCTTTCTGGGTGCTTTCCTTTGTGCTATCCACTCCTCTTGTGCTCCTGATGAACCCTTGATGCTTAGAAAAGATTTATGTTGGCTGGTTTGAGAGTTTGAACAGGTTCTGTTCAACCTCAGGTGAGAATCGTGTTTGGCTTATGTGGTGTTTCAAGGGTGAATGAAGGCAGGGAAATGATCAGGAGGATGTGGTGATGAGTTCTATGAAGTGTGTTTGTGAGTTGGTGGCTTGTTTTCTGAGTTTCGAAGGTTTTTGCTCCAAGGGTGGAAAATGGGAAAGTGATGCTCTTGCTGGTTTCAGGCTTGTGTGTTATGTTGCTTGGCTTGCCATTTGTTTGTATAAACAAATGCAATTGGTCAGAGGATGTGACCTGTGCTTTTGTGATAGGTGTGCTAGCTTTTGCCAAAATGTCAAATTCTTGTAAGAGAGGGCATGGGCAACTTCTAGCCAAGTACAAAGGGCTTGTCTGGCGCATCATGGTGTGAGGGAAAGGCTAGTGTGATTCAGCAGGCTAGGCAGCAAGTGGATGAAGTGTGATCATTGGTTTTGCAACTTGCTTGCTTTTGCTTTTCATGAAAATATCTTGCCTCACAAGCCATGAAACATAAGAAACTCTTGGTCCATTCTGACTTTTAGGTCACATGTGATGTTTGTGTAATGGCTTGACATGAATTAGAAGTCACAAATGCCTTTGGTACAAGATTTTGCAAAGTTCTCATTTGGTGCATATTTTGAAATTTAGTGATTTTTGCCAATTTTGATAAACCATAACTTTTGATCCAAAATGAATTAGGTCATGTTCTTGTACTTTTTGAAAAGGGAAAGATCTAATCTACAACTTTCATGACCAAAGTTTTTCCATTTGAAGCATTTTTGGATCAAAAAGTAAGGGTTGAAAAAGTTGCATAAAATGACATTTCATTAAAAGTCAACCTTGCCCTAAAAAGTCAACTTTGCAAAAACTTGTAATTCTTGAATTTTGTGAACTTAAAACCTCTTCCATGATCAAATAAAGATCAAATACACTCAAAATGATGAAGATCACCCCTTGGTTGGGTCATTGGGGGCCTCAGATGCCCTGATTTTGCACTGACTTGTCCAGAAAGTCAACCCTTGATCAGATGACTTCCCCATGGAATTTCTTCATGAAAATTGATATGCATACTGCTTATACCATATAGAGACCAATTGAAACAAGAATGACCAAAAAATTTGGAGTTATGGCCTTTGAAACCAAAACCCTAATTCTAGGTCATCTGTGCAGTCAAGCCTGGCTCTGCCTTCACACCAATCCCAGTTCTTGTGATTTTTGGCATTCTTGACTTTGAGGGGATGTAATATGATGCTTGGACACATATGGATCCCTTTTAAGTGATTGATGACCTTTGGAGTGGCTCAAAAAGCTCTTGGATTGCTCAGATCACAAACCCTAGATGCAGATGACTTAGAACTAATGCAAAGACTCAAAATTGTGGTGTGAGATGTTATGATTGTGTTTATGCATATGATATGATCACAAGCCATGGTGTGAATGGGTGAGGGCAAATTTGGGGTGTTTACAGTTAGTAATAATAAAAATAAACATAAGACAAAAAGAGGTTAGCACAATAATATACAAATCAATTAAAAAAAAATTTAGATTTTTTTAGATAAGCAATTTTTAAATAATCTTAAAATGATAATAAAATAATAATAATTATTATATACTAATTTATCTACAAAAATAAACATGATTAATTGTTTAATATTTTAATTATATATGTATTAGAAATATTTATTAAGTATAATTAAACAATCATAATGAAAATAAGAAATTAAAATTATAAAAGTAAATTAGGGTTTTGAATTGTTAGAGAAAAAAATTAGGGTTTAAATATAATTAGGATTTTAGATGCAAAAATATTAGGATTTTAATTTGATACATAATATTAATTTAATTATTAAACAAATATACACATATTTTAATTCAAATAAATAAGAAATTAGTTTTAGAAAATATTTTTTTAGAATTTTTTAGAACATATAAATATTTACATAATAATTTAGAATTATTTACATATTAAACATAATTATATTTCCTTAATAATAAAATAGTTAAATAATAAAACAAATAAAAAAAAACAAAAGAAAAACTGAAACTTACCTGGGGCAGGGATCGAACCCACGCCCTAGGCCTCATTCTCCTTGGACCAACAAGCCAACCACTGGACTAACTGCGCGCTGGTGATAGCAACATAGGTTGTGTTCTTTTTATTTTTAAACTGCAAAAATCAATGAAAATAACAAAAAACAAATGGCCTAGGGAAGGTTTGAACCCAGGACCCTTCCTTTCTCACACACGCGCGCGCTAACCAACTGAGCCAGCTTGTTCTTCTGAAATAAATATAACAATAATAACATAAAATATAATATTAAATTTTGAAATACAAATTTGGCGCGCTGGACTTCATCTTCTTCCTCCTGACTTGCGAATTTTGCTACGAATTTTCCCACAAGTTTTCCTGCGAATTTCAAATTGCAGCAAACCCTACGAAACTCAATCATCAACAAAACAACAAAATTTCATCAAATTAAGTACACCAACACATTCCAGAGGTCAATTACAGTTGATCCATGGCCTTAGAATTCATTTATGTTCCTTGAATCATGAAACCCTAATTTGGCCGAAAAACCCTAGTAATGGTGAAATCCATATTAGGTGATGAAGCTTCATAAAACCTGTCCAGAATCAATCTACAACTCATGATAAACAAGAAAACTCAATCAAAATTCATTGAAAACCAGTAAATATCCAGAATCGAAAATCAAAAACAACATGAACATAATGAATCGGTTTATGCATATGGGCTTGTTTACGATGCTTTTGAAGGCTGGGATTAGTTTAGTGATGTCCAAGGAACCCTTCCATGTCTTTAAAATACCTTAAAACCTCTTGTAATGAAGAAACCGAAAATTGAATTTGGATGAAATTTGTGAAGTTTGAAAGTGACTTGGGAGGCTGTGAAATCGTGTCCTTTTGATTGCTAAAGGTTGTATATATATGATACACTTGAATTAGGTCAGAAAATTGCATCACTCTTTGGATATTTTGATAATTTGAGATTGAAAAAGATTAGCTTTTAAAATTTGAATATTCTTGATATGAACTTGCTATTTTAAGATAATCTTCATAATTTTTGTATCAATTAGATCCAAATAACCTTTATGACATTCTAGAAGACAAATCATTTTAAATCTTCACCATTTTATATTTTATTTGAATTTAAAATGATTTTTAATATAAAAAATCATAATAAATAAAAATAAAATGATGAAAATGATGAAAATATTAAATTAATTTCGTGCATGATGTCATGGAACATATTGGATCACAAAAAAGTCAGCCCATTTGAAGAATTATGGTTTTAAGACCCCATTTACTTCATAAACCACTCCAAAATTTCCCAACTTTGCAAGGGCACAAATCCTTCAATTTTAATGCTATGAGGGTGTTCTTGGACATTTTGGAAATCTTAAATAGTCCTCTAACCAACCTCCTTGGTCTCATGTACATATCTTTTACCATTCTCAAGTTATGCTCTTTGGAAGTTGTTGACTTTTTGTTGACTTTTAAAAGGACCTATAATGTCTTAGCTCATACCTTCCAAATGAAGCATTTTTGGGCTTGGCTTGTGAGACACAAAGTTGTAGAGAATTCAATTTCCTTCAAAATGAGCTTTGGATGGAAAATTCTTGATGAAGCAGGTGAAAGTTATGGCTGGTCAAAGTTCAGTTGACTTTTCCTGTGAAAACCCTAATTTAGAAACTCCTGATTCTTGATGATCTGAAATCTCCTTGATGAATCATGAACAACCCTTGATCAAATGATGAATTTTACTTCATATACTTGATGTTGGCAAAAAATCATGAAGTTTGACTTTGGCCTTACCACAGTTGACCTCAGTTTGACTTTTTAACTACTTTGACTGATTTTAACCTATCTGATCATCTGACTGAGCAAATCTTTTGGGAAAGTCTTGAAAATTTACATGGGGATTCTTGAACACATATAAGATGATATGAAGCTCACTTAAAGTCTTGGAAGTCCATTAAGCCTGATAAAAGTCAAAACCCTAGTTTAAGATGCAGTGCTTAGGAGGATGCATTGTCTGAGGGAATTGTCAAACTTTCTGACCAATTGTGAACTTTGTGAACCTTGTGAACCTCATGAGATGTCTTGTGAACCTTGTGAACCTTGTGAGCCTCTTAGTACACAATGAATTGTCTTGTGGAGGGCAAATTTTGGGGTGCAACAGGGGGGTGATATGACATGGACGAGTGTCGAATGAGTATATATGAACATGTATTCGTACTGGAGAGTGCAAAGGGGACGCTTTGGCTTTCTGTGGGGATATGTGAGATGACACGGACGAGTGTCAGGAAAAACAAGTTATTGTATAAGTATCTGTTTGTAGAGAGTATTCTGGCGGCTCTACTGGGGAAAGATGACACGGACAAGTGCCAAAAGGAGCATGTATCTGTATTTTAGGAGTGCAAATGGACGCTTTGGCTCTCCGCAGGGACTGTGAGTCTTTATATACATTGCTGATGGAATGTTGGTATTTACAGGTTACTGATTCAAAACCTGACTTGTGATTATGCAATATGTTTGACTTTTTGCCGTAATGCTCCGTATTAGACGGAATGCTACGCTCTGAGGGGAAATATGATGTAAATGCTATGATTATGCAAAAGACACCGATCCGGGATTCGGATCCCGTTGCCTGTGGAGATCTCCGATTGATCTGCTCGAAAGAATAATGTCCCAATTGGGGATTAGATCATTGGTAGATCTGATATATGGCTCTGCTTGGGGAAATGAGTCACTGATAGACCTGTCTTAATAATGAGGAGCCCAGCAGGGGATGTGGAAGCTTTCGTCACTTTGTTGTGTGAATTTCAGACATTGCTCATCTGGGAGAGGCTGGAGCTCTGTGGGGAGATGATTCCCTGTCTAGCACTCTGTTTGGGGAAGAAAAGATCACTGAACGATCTTCCTGGAGATTTATGTGGGGATCCTGCTGAGGATGAGGATATCTGATAACTCAGCTGGGGAAATGAGCACCTTCTGGTACTGCTCTAGAAAGATGTGCTGGAGAAGTGATGCCCGACAATTTTGATGGGGAGAAAACACTTCCTGTGCTGTCTGGAAGACGCGCTGAGGAAATAATGATTTAGCAACTTTGCTAGGGAAAACCTTTCATGCCCCATGTTGCGCTCTGAATACCTGCAATCCTGTTATGACAAAGAAACGCACAAGTTCCCCGAGGCATCCCTTACCAGATTCCATCATAGGAATTTAGACGCTCCTGGGGGTAAGTAAAATATTTCCTGTAAGCATGTGATTAGAAAGGCACATCTGTTTTTATGCAAATATTATATCAAGGATATCAGACATTTTTGCAAGTGAAATAAAATGTACAAGACGAGATGTGATTGAAAATTTTGGTTTTATTAATTTGTATGCCCTGAACTAGAAAGTACAGTCAAAGAAAGAAATCCCCTGAAATGAGGAGATTGTTACAAATTGAGAAAAAATGAAGGTGCCGGCAATGTTGACGACGCTTTAGTGAGCTTCCCTTTTGCTATGACGCGTATGACCTTAACGTTTTTCTCATCCTGCTTTCTGAAGAAGGCTGATTCTGACCGATGCTTTAACCTTTCGAAGCTTGCCATGTTGTAAGTGATACATACGAATTTAGAATGCAGTTGTTCGCTTATCCCTTATTTTGCGTGGATCGCCCTTTCGGGTTTTCAATCCACCGAGATACCCATTTTTGCCTGAGCTGTCCAATGCGGATTTTCAACTCAGCGGGTGTACATTTTTCTTTATTTTCCCTTATTTTTGCCCGAGTCTTTTATTCTTTTTTTAACTCGCCGGGATGCCCTATTTTTTCCTAGACTTACATTTTGTTTTTATGTCCAGCAGGTCATTTTATGCGAAGTATTTTTTAACTGCATCTGAATTCACAGGAGACAGGAAATTTTCGCCATCCATAGTAGTGAGCATCAGTGCTCCACTAGAGAAAACTTTCTTTACTATGAATGGACCATTATAATTCGGAGTCCATTTGCCCCTGTGGTCTGTATGAGGAGGGAGGAGTCTTTTCAGCACAAGATCTCCTACTTGGTATTCCCGAAGCCTGACTTTCTGATTGAAGGCTTTCTTCATTCTCTTCTGATATAACTGCCCATGACAGATTGCAGCTAATCTTTTTTCTTCGATCAGATTCAGTTGATCGTACCGAGAACGGACCCATTCTGCTTCATTCAACTTGACATCCATCAGTACCCACAACGAGGGTAATTCAACTTCAATAGGTAAGACTGCTTCCATACCATACATAAGCTGATATGATGTTTCCCCAGTAGACGTTCTGATTGGTGTACGTTACCCATGCAAGGCAAATGGTAGCATTTCATGCCAGTCTTTGTAGGTGACCACCATCTTCTGCACAATCTTCTTAATATTCTTGTTAGCTGCCTCAACAACGCTATTCATCTTTGGCCTGTAAGGAGAAGAGTTGTGGTGTTGGATTTTGAAGTCCCGACACAGTTCTGCCATCATTTTGTTATTCAAATTGGAACCATTATCAGTAATGATTCGCTCGAGCACTCCATACCGACAGATGATGTCTCTCTTTAGGAATCGGGCTACCACCTACCTGGTGACATTTGCATATGAAGCTGCTTCAACCCATTTAGTGAAGTAATCAATGGCTATCATGATGAATCTGTGGCCATTGGAAGCAGTCGGTTCGATATTTCCAATCATGTCAATGCCCCACATGGCGAAGGGCCAAGGTGAAGACATCACATTCAAAGGATTCGGAGGTACATTCACCTTGTCTGCATAAATCTGGCATTTATGGCACTTTCTGGCATAAGCACTACAGTCTGCATCCATTGTGATCCATTAGTAGCCTGATCGTAACAATTTCTTGCCATTGCGTGTCCTCCAACATGGGTACCGAAAGGTCCTTCATGCAGCTCGTGCATCAACAAGTATGCCTCTGTCTTATCAACACATCTGAGAAGTACCATGTCAAAGTTTCTCTTGTACAATGAACCATCAGCATTCAGGAAGAAACTACCAGCTAGCCTTCTTAATGTCTTCTTATCATTGGACGATACCCCAAGTAGGTATGTTTGATCCTCTAAGAAGCATTTGATGTCATAGAACCAAGGCTTATCATCTTTAGCAATGTCTACTAAGAATACCTATGCTGGTCTGTCAAGTCTGGACACTGAAATTCGAGGCACAAAGTTGGCTGCTTGAACTTTGATCATGGAGGAAATGGTAGCCAGAGCATCTGCAAACTGATTTTCATCTCGAGGGATATACTCAAGTTTGACAGTTGTGAAGATAGTCAGTAATCTCCTCGTATAATCCCAGTATGGAATCAGATGCTCCTGGTGAGTGTACCATTTACCGTTGGTCTGATTGATTACCAGAGCTGAATCTCCGAATACAATTAAAGTCTTGATCCTGAGGTCAATGGCTTCCTCAAGACCCATGATACAAGCTTCGTATTCAGCTTCGTTGTTAGTGCAGTTAAAGGTGAGTTTTGCCTAGAAAGGCATGTGAACTCCCTTAGGTGTAATGAGCACTACACCAACTTGTAACACCCTAATTTTTGCCCTAAGATTTCTTCGCATTTCATCTGCATTTTGCATACAAACAAGATCGCACTGGTTGCACGGTTCTTCTTGGGTTAGGATTTTGCCTCGCAGGGGATCACCGTTGTTTTTAATTTTTCTATTTGATTGTGTTTACTAACCATTAATCAAAATCCAAAAATATTTTGTCTCCTTTTGCTAACTTTTTTTTTCAGGAAGAGGAACCATATAAAAATCCCAAAAAATAGCAGTCCTGCAGCTCGAGTAAATTTCAGAAAAAAGTCGAAGTGAATCCGCAAATAATTCAAATTTTTATCTGATCAAGGATTTCCCGAGTTAATTGATTCATTTAAAGAATTTCCAAGGATCATGTGTTCATTTCTTCGACAAACTACAAGATTCGGGTCGAAACAACCAAGCAGCTACATTTGAACATAATATTCAAATTTTAGCTTGGTTAACCGGTTAACCAAATACATTAACCGGTTAACCAGTGCGAAATTTGAATATTTTATTCAAATTCATCACCATTTGATCATTGATTTAATTGGAATATTCTAGATCCATTGTGTCGCTCCCACCAAATGACACCTGGTCAAGAGGGGTACAGACGCGAACGGTCGACGAAAGGAGAAGGAATGAATAGAGTCGCCAGCTAGGCATTTTTATCCCGGAGGAAAGGTAATGCTGCATAGACCTAGAAAAGATATGGATAAGACGGTTGCGAACCAGAGAGACTGAGAAAGGGGGTTGGTTACAACCTAGGAAGGTATTAGCACCCAGATTGTCCGTCGTATTCGACGGGATCCACGCTTAAAAGATTTGTGTTTTAAAGGGGTAGTGTCAGTGCAATCTGTGTATCAAAGCTGGAAAGAATACAAGTGTCAGTGTCAAAGAAGAGTGAAGTGGATAAAAGAAGTGTCAGTGCAAGGAAAGAATGAAGCTCAAGACTATGAGACTTAAAGAATAATACTAAAGAGGGGGGAATATACAGAGACTTTTGTTCGATAACTGTTAAGTTATGCCTACATATCCTCTCGTGCAATGAGGAAGTCAGAACACCGTAGTTCGACTCAAAAAGACTGAAAGATAAATTGACTTGATGAACTGCTTGCTTGTCTATGCTCAAGTGTATGACCTGTCTGGCTCAAGTGCAAACTGTCTTGCATTAGACGGAAGAAGCAAGTTCTCGTTTATGAGTGAATGAGATGAGAAAAGAATCCCGGAGGAGACGATTATTGTTTGTTTTTGTGTTTTCAGTCTTTTATTGCTTTTGGATTTGTCATAAGTTAATGAGCTTAAGCCTAAACCAATGGATTAGTAAACTCATCACATCCTCCCTCTGATTAGGGGTAATGAGAATACCTTAAGTATGAAGTAAGCACCTCAAACTTAATTACCATGATGTAGGATTAAGATCATTAACCTACTTGTGATTATTTAGATGTTTTTGTTGTTTTTGTTTAGTGTTGAGTAATGAGTTTAAGCCATAATCAGGGATTTAATGGACTCATTACACCATCCTAATAGAAGGATAATAGATGAGAACATTTAAGCTGAGGAATGCTCCTCAACTTAATTCATGATTAGGGATTAACCTCATGACAAAACAAAGCCTTTATTAAAGCGGATTTTAGTTAATGATAAGATTAAGAAGTGGATTTTATGATTTGTAAGACAACTTGAGGGGGGACTTGTCCATTAACACTAGGGTTAGTCCTTCTTAACCAGTTAAGGAAGAATTAGAACCCTAATGCAAGGCCCAAGTTACAAGCTTGATGTCTTAGTGTTTATTAGGTGAATTGATTAAAGGAATTAAACACATTAAGGTTTTAACACTTAGGATTAAAGTTATACACTCCATCCTAATAGAAGGATGCAGGCATAAGCTTAATCACAAAGCCTTAAAACCTTTATGGTTTAGTCCTTGATTGTGAGGTGGGAGGAGAAGACTCAAAGATGACACACAGGTAAAACTAATGGGGGACTAATCAAACCCTAGTTGTTATCATGCTTGGTTATTCCTAGGGTTAATGAGGTTTGCAAGAAGATCTTCATAGAAACCACCAGGAAGGAAGCAGATGAAAGGAGCAAGAAGCAAAGAGAAGCAAAACAACTTGCTTCACTTAAGAAGACAAGTTGCTTGAAGAAAGAAAGTAAGGAGAGAACATGAATGAGCAAGCTCACTCTAAGACAAATACAAAATACAGAAATGATGCAAGAGAGATGAGAAGAGATTATGAGAAGTGAAGGCAAATCCACTTCTCAAAACAACTTACCACCTGAAAAGTTAGCAAAAGAAATGAAATGCAATGCAAATGAGATGAAATGTCATGATACAAACCAAAGTCAGAAGCATTTACATGATGTTAGTGATGCTAAGAGATGATACAAACATGAGGCAAGACATGAGAATGATCATACAAGGATATGGATGCAGATGAAGCATGCTTTGAACCATGAATGTACATGAAAAGTTATGGAATGCAATGGACATATAACATGGAAAATGAAAGATGCAATGATCAAACATGATTCTAATATGTCCTAAGATGTATTATGAATCATGTGGATACACAAAATGTCATGGCAAGTCATTGGATGCAAGCAAATGAGAAATGGATGCAAAGGAAGGCAAAAATTAGGGTTACATGCATCATGCAATGCAAAAATCCAAAACCAGAAGCAAATGGCATGATAAAAATTTGAAAATGCAATCAAAGATACCCTAAACCTATACAAGCTCACTGCCCAAAGGAGGGGATCCAACTCTTAACCTAGTGCAAGTTATGAATTTCCTAAGATTACTAGGGTTTTAAGGTACCTTATCAAGAAAAATGCAAAACAAATTGAAAATGGAAGATCAATTCAAAACAAATTTATCCTATAAACTACATGCCATGAAGGATGCAATGCAAGAAGAATCAACATCAAACTCTCAAGGGTTAGGCAGAATGAATGTTTCAAAGTTTGCACAAAAATATTGCCCTAAAATGAATTTAATTCCAAAGAAAATGATCAAAATGCATCAAGTTCAAAAAAGAAATTTGGTTTGAGGGTTTGATAATGTTTCTAAATGTTTCTAAATGAAATATGAATTTTTTGGTGATTTTTAAATACTTAAATGCATTTTTAATTAATTAATTTTCATTAATTAATTAAAAATAAACATTTAACTAATTTAAAAATAATTATTAATGCAAA
Source organism: Lathyrus aphaca (assembly GCA_963966055.1). Lineage (NCBI taxonomy): Eukaryota > Viridiplantae > Streptophyta > Magnoliopsida > Fabales > Fabaceae > Lathyrus > Lathyrus aphaca. The sequence goes on from OZ014519.1 coordinate 260,714,265, forward strand.
AAATAAAAATATTTTTGGGTTCTAAGAATTAATGAAATCCTTGACAAAAATTTTCATAATTTTTAAATGATTTTTGCTATTTTAAATAATTCGTACAAATTAAATGAAAAGAAAATGAAATAAAAAAAATGAGAAGTATGCACAATGGAGAGCCAGGATGCAATCTGGGCTGGGAGAGGTTGACTTGGCGCCACATCCAATGGCCCAAGTTCAAACCTGGCTAATTTTTGTTTTATAATTAATTAAACTGGATTTAATTAATTAATTAAGGATTAGGGCATAATGACAAGATCCTGTCCACTCATTCACGCGCGGGATGGCAAATCCAAGGGTCAATATTCAAAGTTCCTTAATTACACAATTAGGGCTAATGATTTTCAGGTGACCGGAACAGTGGTTCCGGTCATCTTCTCCGGCGAGCATAAACCCTAGATTCTGCTATAGGTTACCAATCATGAAATTTCTTCCACCAAAATGATCCTCTCATCAATCTAAACCTAACCCCTCACCCAAAATTCATTTATTTTCACTCACAAGCCTGAATCGAAGCAAAGTATGAAACACGGGCAAATATTCAGAGATGTCATACATACTGGTTTCTTCACCATTTCAAAAACTAAACACATATTCATGATCAGGGGAAGACATAGCATCATAAAAGAACTTAAAAATCAATTTCTGGGAAAAATGTTCTTCATGTTACCTGAGATGAAGCTTTCCTGATTTTGAGCTTTCTGGCCTCAAGCTTTGTGCAATCTTTCTTCCTTGACCCTCCTGATGATGGAATGAAGCTTAGAAAGCTTTGAGAGTGGCTGGTTGTGACTGTTTGGTTCTGGTATAGCAGAAATGAAGGTCTTTATGTGTGGTGATTCATGCTGTTTCAGGGGGTGCTTCTTGTTCTATGAGTGATTTGTGGTTTGTGGGTGAAGAAATTTCTGGATTTTGTTAAGTTTTGAGGGAGTTTCGAAGAGAACAAGTTTGTGCACCAATTTGTGAATCTGAGGTTGTGTGTGTTTTCAGGCCCCAATGCTTGCACTTATCTCTCCCATATTGTTTGAATATAATATGTGGTAGGTTCTGAATGGCTGCAAAAGAATATTCCAAGAGTATGGGAGTTTTGGCCAAAAAGTCAAATATGTGTCCTTGAGAGTATGGGCCATGGCAGAGGAAATCTTAAGGCTTGTCCTGCCTCAGCTTGAGTCAAGGAATACCCTAGGATCAAGAGGAGACAGCTGGGTGCATTGGATCACAAGTTTGAAGTGTTTTTGCAATATGGCAACTTGTTACATTTCATGATTTTTGGGCATGAACATGTGATAAGTCTTGCTGAATTTTTGGTGTGAGATGCTTCATGAGGTTATGGTAATGTCTTGAGAGCAGCTAGAGATCATACAATCCCTTTGAGAATGATTTTGCAAGAAATCCCTCTCTGCACTTTCATGAAGAATGGCTTATGGTTACTTGAAACTCAAGGCATAGAAATGGGGAATCCCTTAGGCCAAACTGATTTTCAGGTTATGCATTGTATGTGTATGATGATTAGAGGGTACATTAAAATCACATAAAGGCTTGTCATGAGAATTTGCAAGTTTTCCATTTTGTGCAAAAGTGAAATTCCAATGATTTTATCCAACTTTGTAAGGCCATAACTTTTGATCCAAAATGAATTAGAATGAGTTCTTGTACTTTTTGAAAATGGGAGGATCCATTCTACAACTTTCATGACCAAAGTTTTATCATTTGAAGCATTTTTGAATAAAAAAGAAAGGGTTGAAAAACTTTCCCAAAATGGCAAGTTTCCATTACAAGTCATTTTCCCAAAAAGGCAACTTTGCAAATGGCTTGAAATTCTTCAATTTTGTGAACTTCTAACATCTTCTATGATCAAATAAAGATCATACACATTCAAAATGATGGAGAACACCCTTTGGTTGGATCATTGGGGGCCTCAGATGCCCTGATTTTGCACTGCCTTGCCCAAGAAGTCAACTCTTGATCAGATGCCTTCCCCATTGAATTTCTTCATGAAAATTGATATGCATGATCCTTATATCATATAGAGACCAATGGAAACAAGAATGACCAAAAAAATTGGAGTTATGGCCTTTGAAACCAAAACCCTAATTCTAGGTTATCTGTGCAGTTAAACTTGGCTCTGCTTCCATGCCTTTCTCAGTTCTTGTGATTCCTTGGTTTCCTTGACCTTGTGAGGATATAGTATGATGTTTGAACATACATGGACCCCTTTGAAGTGATTTAAAAACCTTTGGAGTGGCTCAAGTGGCTCTTGGATTGCTCAGATCACAAACCCTAGATGCAGATGACTTTGAATCAATGCAGTGAAGCAAAAATGCAATATGAGATGTCATGATTGACTTTATGCACATGAAAAGATCACAAGCCATGGTGTGAATGGGTGAGGGCAAATTTGGGGTGTTTACAGCTGCCCCTATTCAAACATGAGTTAGCTGTGCAGGATGTAAGCGACGGCTTAACAGGCAAACAAGATAACTTGTGGTTGAATACCAAAGACAGTCCAAAATTTGCACTCACAGATTGAAGAAGAAAAGGGATATAGATTGTAAAAGAAAATAAAGTATGTTTATAAAGTGCGGGCGACGGAGGACGACCGCCGAGCAGAGGACGATTGTTGGGGATGAAGCAATGACGGGGACGACCGACATGCTGGGGATATAAGAGATTTTGATGGGGACGGCCATCAAGCGAGGAAACGAGACTCTCTGGGAATTTAAAGGTAACTGATGGGGACGACCATCGGGCTGAAGAGGTAAATGATGAGGTACGGTCATCAAAGGTGAAGGACGATCACCTGGCAGGGCACGGCTGCTCTGTTGGGGATAAGATGGGGGACGGTCATCTAAGGTGAAGGACGATCATCAAGCAAGGTACGGTTGTCAAAAGTATCGCGACATAGGTCGAATGCCGGATAAAAGGGTCGACGATGGGGACGGCCATCGGATAAGCATGATGAAGGACGATCATCAAGAGGTGAAGGACGATCACCTAGCAGGGTACGGCTGCTCTGAGGGTATCATGACATAGGACGAATGTCAGATAACAAGACCAACGATGGGGACGGCCATCGGATAAAATGATAAAGGACGATCGTCAAGAGGTGAAGGACGATCACCTAGCAGGGGACGGTTGCTAAAAAAGGTCATGACATAGGACGAATGTCGGATAGAAAGGGATTCTAATGAACAGAGACTCCACTGGGGGGTGATGAAGGACGATCATCGTAAAGGTGAAGGACGATCACCTGGCAGGGTACGGCTGCCGAAAAGGCATCATGACATAGGACGAATGTCAGATAGAAGGGAAATAATTCACTGGGATTTGTTGGGACTCTTCTAGGGAACAGTAGACACAGACGGGTGTCTAATATTCAAGAAGACATAAGTGTTTGACACGGTGTATAGATTAAAGATGCGGACGAGCATCCTTATGATACGGACGAGTATCAGTAGAAACAAACGCTTGACGCATGTTCAGAGATGTTGATACGGACGAGTATCAACTGGTTAACAAAGAACACAGACTAGTGTCGGATCTGAGGGGATTTAAGTGGTATATACAAGATACGGACGAGTATCTGTATGAGTAAAGAGATGATGAGTAACAAGTATGAGTGAAACACGGACGAGTGTTTAACTTGCTAGGGAAAGCATGACACGGACGGGTGTCAGAAAAAGTGTATTATAGACAAGTATTTTGATTTCCAAAGTGTTTGGATAACTATGCTGGGGGAGGTGACACGGACGGGCGTCAGAGATGTGTATGTGTAAACATGTGTTGTGAGTGCAAAGGGGACGCTTTGGCTTTATGCTGGGGATATGACACGGAAGAGTGTAAAAAAAAGAGTATCTGTAATATATAAGTGTCTGTTTGTAAGGAATGCTCGGGCGACTTTACTGGGGAATGATGACACAGACGGGTGCCAAAAGGAGTGTGCATTTGTATTTGAAATGTTTTGGCTCTCTGCCGGGGAATTTTGGGAAGTTTCTTGTATATCGTTGATGGATTGCCAGTATTTGCAAGTGTTTGATTCAGAACATGGCTTATGATTATGCAACATGTTTGATTTTTGCCGTAATGCTCCGTATTAGACGGAATGCTATCAGAGATGTGTATGTGTAAACATGTGTTGTGAGTGCAAAGGGGACGCTTTGGCTTTATGCTGGGGATATGACACGGAAGAGTGTAAAAAAAAGAGTATCTGTAATATATAAGTGTCTGTTTGTAAGGAATGCTCGGGCGACTTTACTGGGGAATGATGACACAGACGGGTGCCAAAAGGAGTGTGCATTTGTATTTGAAATGTTTTGGCTCTCTGCCGGGGAATTTTGGGAAGTTTCTTGTATATCGTTGATGGATTGCCAGTATTTGCAAGTGTTTGATTCAGAACATGGCTTATGATTATGCAACATGTTTGATTTTTGCCGTAATGCTCCGTATTAGACGGAATGCTACGCTCTCTGGGGAAAATATGATGCGAATGCTATAATTATGCAAAGATAACGATCCAGGATTCGGATCCCGATGCTGTGGAGATCTCTGGCTAATCTTCTTGAAGTGGGTATCCCAGCTGGGGATAAGATCATTGGTAGATCTATCATATATGACTCTTCGTGGGAAAATAGGTCACTGATAGACCTATCACGGTAACGAGGGACCCAGCTGGGGTTTGTAGAAGTTTTCATCACTCTGTTGTGAGATCTTCAGGTATTGCTTTTCTGGATAGAGGTCGAAACTCTGTGGGGAGATGGTTCCATGCCTAGCACTCGGCTGGGGAAGAAGAGAGATCACCGGAAGACCCTCTTGGAGATTTCTGCGGGGATCTTGCTGAGGATGATACTTGACAACTCATCTGGGGATATGAACACCTTCTGGTGCTGCCCTTTGAAGGAACTGTTGGAGAAGTGATGCCTGGCAACTCTGATAGGGAGAAAGCATCTTTGGTGCTGTTTGGAAGGTGTGCTGAGGAAACAAAGATTTGGCAGCCCACGGGGAGAAGCCTTCATTCCCCATGTTGTGCTTCGAATTACCTGCAATCCTGTAAAGACAAAGAAACGTACAAGTTTCCCGAGGTATCCCTTACTGGATTCCATCATAGGAGTTTAGACACTCCCGGGAGTAAGTATATTTCCTGCAAGCACGTATTTTTTTAGAAGGGAAACGTCTGTATTTATGCAAACAAATATCTCAAGGACAACGGATATTTTGCAAATGAAAATAAAATGTACGAGACGAAACATGACTGAAAATCTGGTTTTATTAATTCGTGTGCCCTGAATTGGCAAGATACAGCCAAAGAAACAGATATCCTGAAATGAGGAAACCGTTACAAATTGAGAAACAAAAAGTTGCTGGCAATGTTGATGACGCTTCAGGGAGCTTCCGTTTTGCTATGACTCGTATGACATTTGACGCTATTCTCGCCTTGCTTTCTGAAGAAGGCTGATTCTGACCGATGCTCGATCCTTTCGAAGCTTACCGTGTTGCAAGTGATACAGACGGATTCAGAATGCAGTTGTTCGCTTATTCCCTCTTTTGCGTGGATCGCCCTTTCGGGTTTTCAATCCACCGGGATACCCATTTTTTCCTGAGTTGTCCAATGCGGCTTTTCAACTCAGCGGGTGTACATTTTTTATTATTTATTTTCCCTTATTTTTGCCCGAGTCTTTTATTCTGTTTTTGACTCGCCGGGATGCCCTATTTTTGCCTGGACTTACATTCTGTTTTTGTGTCCAGCAGGTCATTTTCATGCGAAGTATTTTTTTACTGCATCTGAATTCACAGGGGACAGGAAGTCTTCACCATCCATAGCACTGAGCATCAGTGCTCCACCGGAGAAAACTTTCTTTACTACGAATGGCCCTTCATAGTTCGGAGTCCACTTGCCCCTGTGATCTGTATGAGGAGGGAGGAGTCTTTTCAGCACAAGATCTCCTACTTGGTATTCTTGGAGCCTGACTTTCTGATCGAAGGCTTTCTTCATTCTCTTCTGATATAACTGCCCATGATAGATTGCAGCAACCTCTTTTCTTCGATCAGACTCAGTTGCTCGTATCGGGATCGGACCCATTCTGCCTCATTTAACTTGACATCCATCAATACCCGTAAAGATGGTAACTCAACTTCGACCGGTAGGACTGCTTCCATACCATACACAAGCTGATACAGTGTTGCCCCACTGGATGTCCTGATTGACGTTCGGTACCCATGTAAAGCAAACGGTAGCATTTCATGCCAGTCTTTGTATGTAACTACCATCTTTTGCACAATCTTCTTGATATTCTTATTAGCTGCCTCGACAGCGCCATTCATCTTTGGCCTGTAAGGAGAAGAATTGTGGTGTTGGATCTTGAAGTCCCGGCACCGTTCTGCCATCATTTTGTTATTCAAGTTGGAACCATTATCAGTAATGATTTGTTCAGGCACTTCATACCGACAAATGATATCTCTCTTCAGAAATCGGGCTACCACTTGTCTTGTAACATTTGCATAGGAAGCTACTTCAACCCACTTGGTAAAATAGTCAATAGCAGCCAGGATGAATCTGTGGCCGTTTGAAGCAGTCGGTTCAATCTTGCCAATCATATCATTGCCCCACATGGAAAAGGGCCAAGGTGAAGACATCACATTCAGAGGATTTGGAGGCACATGCACTTTATCCGCATAAATCTGGCATTTATGACATTTTCTGGCGTAAGCACAACAGTCTGCATCCATTGTGATCCAGTAATAGCCTGATCTTAGCAACTTTTTAGCCATTGCATGTCCTCCTGCATGGGTACCAAAGGATCCTTCATGCACCTCGTGCATCAACAAGTCTGCCTTTGTCCTATCAACGCATCTGAGGAGTACCATATCAAAGTTTCTCTTGTACAGGGAACCATCAGTATTCAGGAAGAAACTACCAGCTAGCCTCCTTAACGTCTTCTTATCATTGGAAGATGCCCCAGGTGGGTATGTTTGATCCTCCGAGAAGCACTTAATGTCGTGGAACCAAGGCTTATCATCTTTAACAACATCTGCTGCAAATACATATGCTGGTCTGTCAAGTCTGGATACTGCAATTTGAGGTACAAAGTTGGCAGCTTGAACTTTGATCATGGATGAAATGGTAGCTAGAGCATCTGCAAACTGATTTTCGTCTCGTGGGATATACTCAAGCTTGACCGTTGTGAAGAAAGTCAACAACCTCCTTGTATAGTCCCTGTAAGGTATCATATGATCTTGGTGGGTGTACCATTTGCCGTTGGTTTGATTAATTACCAGAGCTGAATCTCCGAACACTGTCAAAGTCTTGATCCTGAGGTCAATGGCTTCCTCAAGACCCATAATACAAGCTTCGTATTCAGCTTCGTTGTTAGTGCAGTTAAAGGTGAGCTTTGCCGAGAAAGGCATATGAACTCCTTTAGGTGTAATGAGTACTGCACCTACACCCCGACCATTCATATTAACAGCCCCATCAAACATCATAGTAAACTCTTCTTCTGGGTCAGGCCCTTCAGTGTGAACAGGCTCTTCACGATTTTTTGCTTTTATGAACATGATGTCTTCATCAGGGAAGTCAAATCTCATAGGCTGGTAATCATCAATGGGTTGCTCAGCAAGATAATCAGACAATACACTGCCCTTGATGGCTTTCTGAGATGTGTACTGAATGTTATACTCTGTGAGAATCATTTTCCATCTCGCAACCCGTCCGGTAAGTGCTGGCTTCTCAAAAATGTACTTAACTGGATCCATCTTTGAAATCAACAAGGTAGTGTGGGTCAACATATACTGCCTTAGTCGGCGAGCAGCCCACGCTAAAGCACAGCAAGTTTTCTCGAGCAGTGAATAACGTTGTTCACAGTCGGTAATCTTTTTGCTTAGGTAGTATATTGCATACTCTTTTCGACCAGACTCGTCATGCTGGCCCAGCACACACCCCATTGACTCTTCTAATACTGTCAAGTACATGATTTGAGGTTTTCCTTCAACTGGAGGCATAAGGATTGGAGGCTCTTACAAGTACTCCTTGATTTTTACAAAAGCCCTCTGGCATTCTTCATTCCACCTGACCGTTTGTTCTTTTCTTAACAGCTTGAACAAAGGCTCACAAGTTGCTGTAAGGTGAGATATGAACCTTGAAATGTAGTTCAATCTACCTAGAAACCCCCGAACTTCTTTTTCTGATTTTGGTGCAGGCATTTCTTGAATGGCTTTGACTTTATCAGGGTCAACTTCAATCCCTTTCTCACTCACAATAAATCCCAGCAGCTTACCAGATCTCACCCCGAATGTGCACTTGTTGGGGTTTAACTTCAGTTGGTACTTCCTCAGACGCTTGAATAACTTCAGCAGATTTACCAAATGGTCTTCTTCAGTGAGGGACTTGGCAATCATGTCATCCACATAACATTCAATTTCTTTATGGATCATGTCATGGAATAATGTTACCATAGCCCGTTGATAGGTTGCACCAGCATTCTTCAGTCCAAATGGCATCACCTTATAACAGAATGTGCCCCAAGGTGTGATGAAAGTGGTCTTCTCCGTGTCTTCAGGTGACATTTTGATCTGATTGTATCCTGAAAATCCGTCCATGAAGGAGAATACCGAGAACTGAGTCGTATTATCCATCAATACATCAATGTGAGGTAAAGGGAAGTCATCTTTCGGGCTGGCTCTGTTCAAGTCCCGGTAGTCCACACACATCCTCACCTTGCCGTCTTTCTTAGGCACAGGTACAATATTAGCAACCCACGGCGGGTAGCTGGTCACAGCAAGGAATCCGGCGTCTCACTATTTTTGTACTTCTTCTTTTATCTTCATTGCCATATCTGAGCGAGTACGGCCCAGCTTCTGTTTTACCGGTGGGCAATCTTCTTTCAGTGGCAGCTTGTGCATGACAATATCGGTATCCAACCCTGGCATATCCTGATAGGACCAAGCCAATACATCCACATACTCCCGAAGCATATCAATCAGCTGTTCTTTCACTGAGTCTCGTAAGCAGGCCCCGATCTTAACTTCTTTTACATCTTCTTCCGTACCAAGATTAACTGTTTCAATTTCCTCCTGATGAGGAGTGATAACCTTCTCCTCTTGCCTTAACAACCTGGCTAGCTCTTCAGGCAGCTCATAGTCTTCTTCAACCCCTTCATCGGCTTGATTGATTGGATTGTCAAAGTCATACGAAGTCATAGCTATGTTGTTGTCGGTGCAGTCTGAAAGGCACTCTCTGCAAGGGTTTAGATTGTTTATTTTAGTGATCAATTTTAATCTTGTTTAGAAATAAGTGAAACGAAATTATCATTTTGGAAAACATTGCCATTTTATTTTTGTACAAAAAGAAAAATGGAAAACAGTGAGCGGAAAAGAAAAAGACTCATTTGCAAAAGATGTCCGATATTCATTGATTGATCTGTTTGCACAAAATTACAAGATGGCCCGATTACAAAATGAGTCTTGACATCTTGGGCAAGATGCAAGACTTGATGCATGCTTAAAAATACAGGAAATAATAATTACTCTGCAGGAGTAAGCCTTATAATTCCCTGGGAAGACCAGTTAAGGACTTGGCTCCCCGGGGTCCTTGGACGTATCCAGCTCTCCAGGTTGCGGTCGCTTTCCTCCTCGTCTTCCAAGTTGTTTACTGCATCCGGGGTGAGCATTCCCCCGCTGACAAAATTGGGCTCCTTTGCAGCCTCTGATTGATCTTGTTGAGTTGGTTTGTAACCCAACCCAAATCTGTCTTCTTTCTTTTCCATGGGCAGCAGCTTGCCCCAGCCTTGGGCAGTACCCTCTTTAACAACCTTCCTGGCTTGCTGATAAGACGTCATGGAGGTTCCCAGTACAGCAGATGCTTCATTTATGTTCAGTGCCTCAAACCCTTGGCTCATAGTTTCATGGATTTCTCCATCCATCTCTATGTACTTATACGTAGCCAGATGGCTAACAAAGATGTCCTCTTCCCCACAGATGGTGATGATCTGGCCTTCCCACTCGAATTTCAGCTTCTGGTGAAGGGTAGACGTAACAGCGCCAGCGGCATGGATCCAGGGTCTACCCAACAAACAGTTGTAGGCCGGCTGAATGTCCATCACATAGAAGGTAATTTTGAAGGTTTGTGGGCCAATCATCACAGGAAAATCAATTTCTCCGAGCACTGATCTTTTAGAGCCATCAAATGCTCTCACCACCAAATTACTCGGACGTAGTGCCAAGCCATCATACTCCAGCTTCACTAAGGCTTTCTTTGGTAGGACATTGAGCGATGACCCAGTGTCCACCAGTACATGAGACAGAACAACACCCTTGCACTCTAGAGTGGTGTGTAAAGCCTTGTTGTGGTTACGTCCCTCAGTTGTTAAGTCAGCATTGGTAAAGCCCAGTCCATGACTGGTATTGACATTTGCTACCACGGTTTCTAGCTGATTAACGGTGATCTCCTCTGGCACGTATGCTGCGTGCAGGACTTTCAGTAATGCATTCCTGTGAGCTTCAGAACACATCAACAGGGATAATATGGAGATCTTTGAGGGAGTTTGGTGAAGCTGATCCACCACCTTGTAATCACTTCTCTTTATGATTCTCATAAACTCGTCTACATCTTGTTCAAAAGATGTCTTCTGAGTTTCTTTGGCAGCCGGCTCTTCAAATACCACACTCTTTCCCTTTGCTTTGACAGCAGCTTCTGCTTCGGCATTAGGTCTTTGCACTTGTGAGGTAAAAAGGCGTCCGCTTCTGGTGAAGCCTCCGCCTCCCCCAACATTATCAATTTGTGGAGAAGAGGTTGAAGAATCCAAAGTGATTTTCTTCCCGTTGCAGTAGAGGTCAGAGCCATAATGCCAAGGTATGGCATTACTGCTTTCATATGGAACCGGTCCAGGCACCGTAATGGTAACTGGACTGACTGCAGCAGAGGAGGGTACTGAAATGGTGTGCGGATCGTAGTAAATGGTGACTGGTGACCTGGCAGGAGGTGCCACTGTTTGTTGTTGAAAGTTGTTGTTTGGAGGAACATTTGATGTATCATAGTAGATGGTGACTGCTGAGATATCTTCATTAATTTCTGCTGGTGTTGTAGAAGATTCTGCTGAATAAATGGATGTTGATGTTGTAGAAGAAAGGGTTGTTGACATTTGATTTGTTGAAGTGATGGACGGAGCCATTGTTGATGATATTGATGAATCGGTCGGAATGATTGTTGCTGCAGTTGTAGGAGAATCAGGAATTGTTGTCAAAGGAATTGCTGGATTTGTAGGCGCCGTTGTTGAGATTTGAAGGATACCATCTTTGATAAGACCATTTATGCCGCTTCTCAAATTATCACACCTGTTGGCTGCAATGTTGCAATACCCACAACCGAGCTCACACCCGGGGAACATCTGGCATTCTAGAAGCTGAGCTTTAATTTCAACTAGAGGTGTTCGGATCTGTGCAACACTGGTGATCAAAGTAGAGTGCTTGCCCTCCTCAATGGCATTAATCCTTGGCCCACCATGGTTAGGCATAGGGTTCTTGTTGACATTTGGAGGGGGTGCGAAGTTGAGGGCTTTAGAATCCACCAGATCTTGTACTTTCATTTGTAAAGCCCTGCATTTCTTAGTATTGTGGCCAGGTGCATTGGAGTGGAAAGCACATCTGGCGTTGACATCATAATTCCTTGGGAGATTGGTGGGATCTGGTGGTGCCAATGTCCTTAATTCAACCAAGTTGAGTTTCAGGAGTTGTGGCAATAAGGCAGCATAAGGCATAGGGATAGGGTCAATCACCCTATTTGCCTGTGACGGTCTTTGCTGAAAAGGTCTTTGTTGATTGTTGTTGTTGTTGTTGTAGGCTCTTTGTGGCGGATACTGAACTTGCTGTTGATAATGTGGTTGCTGTTGTGGTTGATATGCTGGTTGTTGAGGAATCGGAGCTGGAATAGTGAATGCTGCCATTGATCTGTGAACATACTAAGGTCTGCCCCTGTTGGCATGAATGGCATTTGTCTCACCGGCTCTTCTAGGTCCCACAAAAGGCTTCCTGGGATTACTGGACGAACTTGCACCGCTATCAGAAATCTTACCCATCTTCAAAAGGCTTTCAATCTTTTCCCCAGTTATAAATACGTCAGCGAAACTGGTGGAAGAAAAGGCAGCTAGCCTATCAATATATGTTCCTTGCAGAGTATTCATGAACATGTCAGCCATTTCTCTTTCCGACATGGGTGGTTGGACAGCAGCAGCAAGCTGTCTCCACCTTTGGGCATATTCCCTGAAGCTTTCCCTGGAGGATTGAGACATTCCCATTAGAAGGGTTCTGTTAGGAGCCATGTCCAGAATTTATTGGTACTGCCTGATGAAAGCTTCAGCTAGGTCCTTCCAGCATCTGATAGTAGCTATGGTCAAGTGTGAATACCACTCTCTTGAAGCCCCAGTCAAGCTATCTTCAAAGTAAAACATCCACATTTTTTCATCCATGGTATATGCTTTAAGTCTCCCCAGGAAGGATTGTAAGTGAGTTCGTGGACAGGAAGTTTCATTGTACTTCTCGAAGCACGGGGGTTTAAACTTATGGGGAATCCTTACCCCATCCACTAACCCCATATCCATTACATCGAAGCCTAAGGAATTTTGAGACTCCGGAGATCTCAACTTCTCAGCAATTTCATCAAACCTTCTATCATAAACTTCATCCCCAGCTCCCATTACAATAAACTGCTCCTCTTGTGGATCTTCTTGCAAGATTCTGCCTGCAGCAGTGATGCCTGGTACATTCCTTGGGATGTTGACTTCCGGATCTAGATGAGGTCCAAATACTGGTGGGTTAACATGAGGCTGACCATCCTCATTATTACTAGTCCCTCCAGTCCCGGGATGAGGTTCCTCGGGGTTTTGTCTTTCTACCAATGCCCTTAACCTCTCTTGACTTTGGGCCAAGTTAGTCATTACAGTCATGAATTGAGCCATTTGGTTTCTCATCTCCACTCTTTCGTTAGCCATTTGAGTTCTGACCTCTGTCAGGTCCTGCTGTACTTGGTCCATTTGGATACTAGGAAGGTTGTTGCGAGTAGGATACCGATGCGGACGGTTGAGAGGGAACACCCGGCGGCGAGCAATAATTCCTGAACCACAACAGAGTTAGTAACAAATAAACCAAAAACAAAAACCTACAAAACAAAACAAAAGTTAGTATGCAATGCAGTATGCTTATTTGTTTTCCAAGGTATCCGGCTTGGTTCTTGGTTTTGACCTTTCCAAACCCTGAGGAAGATGCTTTGATGTTGTTGGAAAGAAAAAGGAAACCCCACAATGGAAACAAACTAAAATATATTACAAATACTGAACAATACATAGTTTTTTTTTACAACATATGCCCCTGAAGGGTCAAAATACAACACAAAAGAAAAGTACATCAAATGAAAACAACAACAATCAAAAAGTCAGACATCTAGTCCAAACTCATCTTCCTTAACTTCCTTCAGAAGTGCCTCCGTCAATGGACCAGCTGGATGCTCCGTGATGTTCCTGGTGAGGAGGTTTCTGGTGGCAATACCAGTGGTCAGCTTCTTGTGCCTGTCCTAGTCCTTTGACCTTTTCAAACCAGCCCTGAGCTTCAAATCTGAAATCTCCTTCTGGGCTGCCAGCAAAGCTTCTTGTTGCTTCTTTTCATTGGCCTCTAACTACTCAATCCTGGCTTGAGTTTTCTGATCTTCTCGTGTCCGGGCTTCAGTGATCCTGACCCACCTAGCCTGACTTTCTTGCAGATAGAGATCAGTCCTAGCCTTCTGAAACTTGGCCTCTTTGCAGGCATTCTTCAATATTTGCTCCCCAGCTCTTGCTTTCTTGATGTAGTCCTCTGTTTTCTCAATCTTGGCCATATGCTCCACCTTAAGCTTCTCCAACCTCTCAATGTCCAGACGACCATCACTCCTTTCCCAAAGGGTCTTCTTCAGAGCTTGAGACAGATTCTCATTTCTTTCCTTCAGCTTCTCAAATTCTTCCAGGCTGACAGTGGTTGTTGGCTGTGATGTGGATGGTCCAAGTATATCTTCAATGGTAAAGGGCATTCCAGTAATCTGAGCTCTAGCATGAGACCAATCATAGTACTGAGTTGAAGCAACATTATTGCACCTTCCAAGAATAGCCATCCCTTTTGTCTGGATGTTCTCCCAAGCCCAGGAGGCCTGTCTGACAGCAGCTAGATTAGGCTTTATCTCACAATACAGGGTCTTTGCTAAATCTTGCATTCTAGGAGGATGAATCAAAGCATAGCCCAGTTTCCTTTTAAACAGCAAAGGATTGTAGTTGATGCAACCCTTTACTCCTATCAGAGGTACATTTGGGTATTACCCACAGCTAGTGATGATGTCTTTGCCTTTGGTGCTCTGGGTACACCATCTGATATCATCTGAAGACAAAGCAATAAGTATCTTAGCCCAATTCTTCTGTTGGTGGGGATTCAGGAAGGCATCTGTCTTAGGTAGGTGTCTGAGCAGCCAGGTATGAAACAAAGGAGCACAACATCTCACCAACTTCCCCCTTTGCTTCTCATTCCTCTGATGAATGGAGTAATAGAAATCTCCCAGCAATGTGGGTACTGGGTTCCTCATAAGGAAAAGATGAATGGCATTCTTGCTGATAAATTTGGGCTCATCTGCAAATAGTACAACCCCATATATGCTGAGAGCTAGCAATGCACAAACTGCCCTCCATTCTCCCAAAGAGGCCTTCAGGATGGCCTGAGAAATCAAGAAATCCAAGTGCAAACTAGGGATCCCAGCCTTTGTTGTCATGTTCTGCTCAATCAAAGTAGGCTCCAGGTACAGTGCTTTTTCCACTTCTCCATTGCTGGGAGAAGTCATCTCTTGGTTGAAGGGGACTCCACCCCTGACAGGTACCCCAATCAATGATGAAAACTCCAAAAGAGGTCCTAGCTGAAAGTCTGGGAAAGTGAAGCATCTCAAAGGAGGGTCATAAAACTGTAGGCAAGTGTGGATCATGCTCCTCTGAGAAGGATCCAGGTCCATAAACATATCCAGGATACCTCCATAATGCTCTCTGAATAATGGGATGTGGTCTGGAGTGATAAGTGACTAGACCTGTCTGATGCCATTCAGCACAGGCTCAAAGAAATGGTATGAAATGTTGCTCTTCCTGGGTGCCATGATTGCTGATGAAGAGTTGAAGACAAGTGTTGATGAATATCAAGACTGGTACTGGAGATGGACCACTGATAGGCTGATGCTGGTGATGATGAAGATGACTGAAGCAGACAACTGATGAAGATAGCTGAAGCAGATAGCTGATGAAACAGAGGTCTATGCAGATGAAGGGGTCAAAACCAAGCCAGAATATAGTGTGGATACCCTGAAAAACAAATAAAACAAATGTCAAATGATGCAATGATGATGTATGCAAATGATATGCAAGGGTTTGTGATCAAGCTGGATCTGATTTATCTGTCTTGATATAGGCTCATGTATGTCCAAGAAGTCCAGATGGAGGTTCAGAAATCCATAAACCAAGGTGGGGGACTCAAATAAAGAGTCACATGTCCAGGGTTAAATCACAAGAACTGTCCAAAATGAGGTACTCTTAATCAAAACAAGTATCAGGGTATGATGTGGACAATGGTACCTACAAACCTGTAAACAGCCCAACCCCCTCACAGGTAGTGTTCTAAAACAAAGATCCTCAGACTTGGATCAGTTATGAGAAGTGTAAACACTTCTAACCTGGAGGTACAATGTTTACAATAACCATAAAAGATCCTCCTCTAATTCACCTCAGCTTCTGAAGGTCATAATAAAGGTCATCCAGACTTAGCAGGCTTCCCAGATGGCCCTAGCACTACAGGAAATCTGTAGCACAGAGTTCTCAAGAAGAAACCCACATCTGAACCGTGTTTCATATTCCCGCACCAGAACGAAATGGAATGGGAAAGAACATGAACCACTCTAGCCTAGGTGTCACTCAGGTCCCAGGTATAGGACCTTATACTCTCAATGAAACCCCACCCACCAAGACAGAAGAACAGATCCAGCAATGATAATGACAGTATGAAATATGAAAAACTGTAAAGAAAGCCATAAATAAAGTTGTACATAAAGCAATAAATAAAGCAACTATATAACACAATTAGCACATAACACCCCAGTAAACACAAATCAAACAAGCACTAGGAGGAACCCACAAAAAGAACTAGAAGCCCTGGTTATAGTATAAGGATTCCCCAGCAGAGTCGCCAAGCTGTCGCTCCCACCAAATGACACCTGGTCAAGAGGGGTACAGACGCGAACGGTCGGCGAAAGGAGAAGGAATGAATAGAGTCGCCAGCTAGGCTTTTTTATCCCGGAGGAAAGGTAATGCTGCATAGACCTAGAAAAGATATGGATAAGACGGTTGCGAACCAGAGAGACTGAGAAAGGGGGTTGGTTACAACCTGGGAAGGTATTAGCACCCAGATTGTACGTCGTAATCGACGGGATCCACGCTTAAAAGATTTGTGTTTTAAAGGGGTAGTGTCAGTGCAATCTGTGTATCAAAGCTGGAAAGAATACAAGTGTCAGTGTCAAAGAAGAGTGAAGTGGATAAAAGAAGTGTCAGTGCAAGGAAAGAATGAAGCTCAAGACTATGAGACTTAAAGAATAATACTGAAGAAGGGGGAATATACAGAGACTTTTGTTCGATAACTGTTAAGTTATGCCTACGTATCCTCTCGTGCAATGAGGAAGTCAGAACACCGTAGTTCGACTCAAAAAGACTGAAAGATAAATTGACTTGATGAACTGCTTGCTTGTCTATGCTCAAGTGTATGACCTGTCTGGCTCAGGTGCAAACTGTCTTGCATTAGACGGAAGAAGCAAGTTCTCGTTTATGAGTGAATGAGATGAGAAAAGAATCCCGGAGGAGACGATTATTGTTTGTTTTTGTGTTTTCAGTCTTTTATTGCTTTTGGATTTGTCATAAGTTAATGAGCTTAAGCCTAAACCAATGGGTTAGTAAACTCATCACATCCTCCCTCTGATTAGGGGTAATGAGAATACCTTAAGTATGAAGTAAGCACCTCAAACTTAATTACCATGATGTAGGATTAAGATCATTAACCTACTTGTGATTATTTAGATGTTTTTGTTGTTTTTGTTTAGTGTTGAGTAATGAGTTTAAGCCATAATCAGGGATTTAATGGACTCATTACACCATCCTAATAGAAGGATAATAGATGAGAACATTTAAGCTGAGGAATGCTCCTCAACTTAATTCATGATTAGGGATTAACCTCATGATAAAACAAAGCCTTTATTAAAGTGGATTTTAGTTAATGTTAAGATTAAGAAGTGGATTTTATGATTTGTAAGACAACTTGAGGGGGGACTTGTCCATTAACACTAGGGTTAGTCCTTCTTAACCAGTTAAGGAAGAATTAGAACCCTAATGCAAGGCCCAAGTTACAAGCTTGATGTCTTAGTGTTTATTAGGTGAATTGATTAAAGGAATTAAACACATTAAGGGTTTAACACTTAGGATTAAAGTTATACACTCCATCCTAATAGAAGGATGCAGGCATAAGCTTAATCACAAAGCCTTAAAACCTTTATGGTTTAGTCCTTGATTGTGAGGTGAGAGGAGAAGACTCAAAGATGACACAAAGGTAAAATTAATGGGGGACTAATCAAACCCTAGTTGTTATCATGCTTGGTTATTCCTAGGGTTAATAAGGTTTGCAAGAAGATCTTCAGAGAAACCACCAAGAAGGAAGCAGATGAAAGGAGCAAGAAGCAAAGAGAAGCAAAACAACTTGCTTCACTTAAGAAGACAAGTTGCTTGAAGAAAGAAAGTAAGGAGAGAGCATGAATGAGAAAGCTCACTCTAAGACAAATACAAAATGCAGAAATGATGCAAGAGAGATGAGAAGAGATTATGAGAAGTGAAGGCAAATCCACTTCTCAAAACAACTTACCACCTGAAAAGTTAGCAAAAGAAATGAAATGCAATGCAAATGAGATGAAATGTCATGATACAAACCAAAGTCAGAAGCATTTACATGATTTTAGTGATGCTAATAGATGATACAAACATGAGGCAAGACATGAGAATGATCATACAAGGATATGGATGCAGATGAAGCATGCTTTGAACCATGAATGTACATGAAAAGTTATGGAATGCAATGGACATATAACATGGCAAATGAAAGATGAAATGATCAAACATGATTCTAATATGTCCTAAGATGTATTATGAATCATGTGGATACACAAAATGTCATGGAAAGTCATTGGATGCAAGCAAATGAGAAATGGATGCAAAGGAAGGCAAAAATTAGGGTTACATGCATCATGCAATGCAAAAATCCAAAACCAGAAGCAAATGGCAAGATAAAAAATTTAAAATGCAATCAAAGATACCCTAAACCTATACAAGCTCACTGCCCAAAGGAGGGGATCCAACTCTTAACCTAGTGCAAGTTATGAATTTCCTAAGATTACTAGGGTTTTAAGGTACCTTATCAAGAAAAATGCAAAACAAATTGAAAATAGAAGATCAATTCAAAACAAATTTATCCTATAAACTACATGCCATGAAGGATGCAATGCAAGAAGAATCATCATCAAACTCTCAAGGGTTAGGCAGAATGAATTTTTCAAAGTTTGCACAAAAATATTGCCCTAAAATGAATTTAATTCCAAAGAAAATGATCAAAATGCATCAAGATCAAAAAATAAATTTGGTTTGAGGGTTTGATAATGTTTCTAAATGTTTCTAAATGCAATATGAATTTTTTGGTGATTTTTAAATACTTAAATGCATTTTTAATTAATTAATTTTCATTAATTAATTAAAAATAAACATTTAACTAATTTAAAAATAATTATTAATGCAAAAAATAAAACTAAAACTATTTTTGGGTTCTAAAAATTAATGAAATCTTTGACAAAAATTTTCATAATTTTTAAATGATTTTTTCTATTTTTAAATAATTCGTACAAATTAAATGAAAAGAAAATGAAATAAAAAAAAATGAGAAGTATGCACAATGGAGAGCCATGATGCAATCTGGGCTGGGAGAGGTTGACTTGGCGCCACATCCAATGGCCCAAGTTCAAACCTGGCTAATTTCTGTTTTATAATTAATTAAACTGGATTTAATTAATTAATTAAGGATTAGGGCATAATGACAAGATCCTGTCCACTCATTCACGCGCGGGATGGCAAATCCAAGGGTCAATATTCAAAGTTCCTTAATTACACAATTAGGGCTAATGATTTTCAGGTGACCGGAACAGTGGTTCCGGTCATCTTCTCCGGCGAGCATAAACCCTAGATTCTGCTACAGGTTACCAATCATGAAATTTCTTCCACCAAAATGATCCTCTTATCAATCTAAACCTAACCCCTCACCCAAAATTCATTTATTTTCACTCACAAGCCTGAATCGAAGCAAAGTATGAAACACGGGCAAATATTCAGAGATGTCATACATACTGGTTTCTTCACCATTTCAAAAACTAAACACATATTCATGATCAGGGGAAGACATAGCATCATAAAAGAACTTAAAAATCAATTTCTGGGAAAAATGTTCTTCATGTTACCTGAGATGAAGCTTTCCTGATTTTGAGCTTTCTGGCCTCAAGCTTTGTGCAATCTTTCTTCCTTGACCCTCCTGATGATGGAATGAAGCTTAGAAAGCTTTGAGAGTGGCTGGTTGTGACTGTTTGGTTCTGGTATAGCAGAAATGAAGGTCTCTATGTGTGGTGATTCATGTTGTTTCAGGGGGTGCTTCTTGTTCTATGAGTGATTTGTGGTTTGTGGGTGAAGAAATTTCTGGATTTTGTTAAGTTTTGAGGGAGTTTCGAAGAGAACAAGTTTGTGCACCAATTTGTGAATCTGAGGTTGTGTGTGTTTTCAGGCCCCAATGCTTGCACTTATCTCTCCCATATTGTTTGAATATAATATGTGGTAGGTTCTGAATGGCTGCAAAACACTATTCCAAGAGTATGGGAGTTTTGGCCAAAAAGTCAAATATGTGTCCTTGAGAGTATGGGCCATGGCAGAGGAAATCTTAAGGCTTGTCCTGCCTCAGCTTGAGTCAAGGAAGACCCTAGGATCAAGAGAAGACAGCTGGGTGCATTGGATCACAAGTTTGAAGTGTTTTTGCAATATGGCAACTTGTTACATTTCATGATTTTTGGGCATGAACATGTGATAAGTCTTGCTGAATTTTTGGTGTGAGATGCTTCATGAGGTTATGGTAATGTCTTGAGACCAGCTAGAGATCATACAATCCCTTTGAGAATGATTTTGCAAGAAATCCCTCTTTGCACTTTCATGAAGAATGGCTTATGGTTACTTGAAACTCAAGGCATAGAAATGGGAAATCCCTTGGGCCAAACTGATTTTCAGGTCATGCATTGTATTTGTATGATGATTAGAGGTTACATTAAAATCACATAAAGGCTTGTCATGAGAATTTGCAAGTTTTCCATTTTGTGCAAAAGTGAAATTCCAATGATTTTATCCAAATTTGTAAGGCCATAACTTTTGATCCAAAATGAATTAGAATGAGTTCTTGTACTTTTTGAAAATGGGAGGATCCATTCTACAACTTTAAGGACCAAAGTTTTCTCATTTGAAGCATTTTTGAATCAAAAAGAAAGGGTTGAAAAACTTTCCCAAAATGGCAAGTTTCCATTACAAGTCATTTTCCCAAAAAGGCAACTTTGCAAATGGCTTGAAATTCTTCAATTTTGTGAACTTCTAACATCTTCTATGATCAAATAAAGATCATACACATTCAAAATGATGGAGAACACCCTTTGGTTGGGTCATTGGGGGCCTTAGATGCCCTAATTTTGCACTGCCTTGCCCAAGAAGTCAACTCTTGATCAGATGCCTTCTCCATTGAATTTCTTCATGAAAATTGATATGCATGATCCTTATATCATATAGAGACCAATGGAAACAAGAATGACCAAAAAAATTGGAGTTATGGCCTTTGAAACCAAAACCCTAATTCTAGGTTATCTGTGTAGTTAAACCTGGCTCTACTTCCATGCCTTTCTCAGTTCTTGTGATTCCTTGGTTTCCTTGACCTTGTGAGGATATAGTATGATGTTTGAACATACACAGACCCCTTTGAAGTGATTGAAAAACCTTTGGAGTGGCTCAAGTGGCTCTTGGATTGCTCAGATCACAAACCCTAGATGCAGATGACTTTGAATCAATGCAGTGAAGCAAAAATGCAATATGAGATGTCATGATTGACTTTATGCACATGAAAAGATCACAAGCCATGGTGTGAATGGGTGAGGGCAAATTTGGGGTGTTTACACATTGGTTTCTAATTTCTCTACATTATTTTGATCATTTCCTACCATAAACCCTCACTAATTACCATTCTTTTCAATTTCCCACCAAATTTTCATTTACCAAGCCTAAATTCAAATTACCAAAGCAATCTCCATTCCACCAAATTTCCATACCTAAGGCCTTTAAATAGGACCTCAATTTAATTCATTCCACAAGCTTTTGAGAGCCAAATCCACCTTGCAAAAATTCCTTGAAACTCTTGCAAAATTTCCCCCAAAAAACCAAATTCACCAAAAGCTCACTTTCTTTCTCTTGAAGTTATCAAGAATTCACATTGAATTCTGGATCAACTTGAGCTAAACCTTCATCCTTTCATTCTTTTGGTCATCAATTTCAGTAGATCTAAGCTTGTGTTGGTTCAATTTGAAGAAAAGCTCTTGGTAATTCATCTTCCTCCATGTCGCTCCCAAAGATTTTATATCCTGGTACAAGCGCGAACGGTCGGCGAAAGGAGAAAAGAAATGAAAAGAAAAGAGTCGCCAGCTAGGCAATTTTATCCCGAAGGAAAGGTAATGCTGCATAAACCTAAGAAAAGATGGATAAGACGGTTGAGAACCAGAGAAACTGAGAAAGGGGGTTGGTTACAACCTGGGAAGGTATTAGCACCCAGATTGTCTGTCGTACTCGACGGGATCCACGCTTAAAAGATTTGTGTTTAAAGGGGTAGTGTCAGTGCAATTTGTGTTATCAAAGCTGGAAAGAATGCAAGTGTCAGTGTTAAAAGAAAGTGAAGTGAAATATGTGAAGTGTCAGTGTAAGAACAGGAGTGCAAAGCCCAAGATAATGAGGCTAAAAGAATAATGCTGGAAGAGGGAGAATATACAGAGACTTTTGTTAGATAACTGTTAAGTTATGCCTACGTATCCTCTCGTGCAATGAGGAAGTCAGAACACCGTAGTTCGACTCAAAGAGACTGAAAGATGAATTGACTTGTGAATTGCTTACTTATCTATGCTCAAGTGTATGACCTGTCTGGCTCAGGTGCAAACTGTCTTGCATTAGACGGGAGAAGCAAGTTCTCGTTTGTGAGTGAATGAGATGAGAAAAGAATCCCGGAGGAGACGATTATTGTTTTTTTTTGTGTTTTCAACCTTTTATTTCTTTTGAGGTTTGTCATAAGAAAATGAGCTTAAGCCTAAACCAATGGGTTAGTAAACTCATCACATCCTCCCTCTGATTAGGGGTAATGAGAATACCTTAAGTATAAAGTAAGCACCCCATACTTAATCACCATTGGTGTAGGGTTAAGATCATTAACCTACTTGTATTTATTTAGATGTTTTTGTTGTTTTTTTTAGTGTTAAGTAATGAGTTTAAGCCATAATCAGGGATTTAATGGACCCATTACACCATCCTAATAGAAGGATAATAGATGAGAACATTTAAGCTGAGGAAGGCTCCTCAACTTAATCCATGATTAGGGATTAACCTCATGACAAAACAAAGCCTTTATTAAAGTGAATTTTAATTAATGGTAAGGTTAAGAAATGGATTTTAGGGTTTGTAAAACAACTTGAGGGGGACTTGTCCATTAACACTAGGGTTAGTCCTTCTTGACCATTTAAGGAAGAATTAGAACCCTAATGCAAGGACCAAGTTACAATCTTGATGTCTTAGTGATTATTAGGTGGATTGATTAAAGGGTTTAAACACATTAAGGGTTTAACACTTAGGATTAAAGTTATACACTCCATCCTAATAGAAGGATACAGGCATAACCTTAATCACATAGCCTTAAAACCTTTAAGGATTAGTCCTTGATTATGAGGTGAGAAGAGAAGACTCAAAGATGACACAAAGGTAAAACTAATGGGGGAGTAATCAAACCCTAATTGTTATCATGCTTGGGTATTCCTAGGGTTTATGAGGTTTGCAAAAGATCTTCAAGAGAAAAGCCACCAGGAGAGAAACAGATGAAAGGAGGAGAAGTAGAAAGAATGAGACAACTTGCTTCACCAAAGAAGACAAATTGCCTGAAGAAAGAAAGTAAGAGATGAAAATGAATGAGAAAGAAAGCTCACTCTAATACACAAGTAAAAATGCAGCAATGATGCATAAAAGGGATGAGAAAAGGTTATGAGAAGTGAAGGAAAATTCACTTCTCAAAGCACTTACCATCTGAAAAGTTAACAAAAGGAAATGAAATGAAATGAAAATGTGAAAGATGCAATGATGCAAACCAAAACTAGAAGCATGATCAAGATGTAAATGATGCTAAGAGGTGATGTAAATGTATGCCATGAAGTGTGGATGATCATACAAGCAATGAAGATGCAAATGAAGCATGCTTTGAACCATAAAGATTCATGAAAGTTTATGAAATGGAATGAACATATAACATGGCAAATGAATGATGCAATGATCAAACATGATTCTAACATGTCCTAAGATGTCTTATATGTCATATGGATTCACAAAATGTCATGGCAAGTTCTTGTATGCAAGCAAATGAAAGATGGATGCAAATGAAGGCAAGAATTAGGGTTTACATACAATATGCAATGCAAAATTCAAAATCAGAAGCACATGACATGATAAAAAATTGAAAATGGGATTAAAGGAACCCTAACCCTACACAATTTCACTTCCCAAAGGAGGGGACCTAACTCTTAACCTAATGGGAATTATGATTTTCTCAAGTCAACTAGGGTTTCAAGGTACCTCATAAGGAAAAATGCACATCAAATTGAAAATGAAAGATAAATTCCAACCAATTTTACCCTAGAAACTACATGCTATGAAGAATGCAATGCAAGAAGAACCATCATCAAACTCTTCATGGTTAGGCAGAATGAATTTTTCTAAGTTAGGACAAAAATATTGCCTTTAAATGACTTTTATTCCAATAAAAATTATCAAAGTAGGTCAAGA
Source organism: Lathyrus aphaca (assembly GCA_963966055.1). Lineage (NCBI taxonomy): Eukaryota > Viridiplantae > Streptophyta > Magnoliopsida > Fabales > Fabaceae > Lathyrus > Lathyrus aphaca. The sequence goes on from OZ014519.1 coordinate 260,738,513, forward strand.
ACCAAAAATAAATTTGTTTGAAGAGTTGGACAATGTTTCTAAATGTATCAAAATGCAATGTGAATTTTTTGGTGATTTTTAAATACCTAAATGCATTTTTAATTAATTAATTTCCATTAACTAATTAAAAATAAACATTTAAATGATTTAAAAATAAATTTTTATGCAAAAAATAAAAATAAAAATATTTTTGGGTTTTGAAAATTAATAAAAGGTTTGACAAAAAATTTCAGAATTTTTTAATTTGATTTACTATTTTTAAAAATTCGTGGAAATAAATACAATAAAAATGAAAATTAAATTAAATAAATGGAAAGGTACGAGGATCCTGAGGCTGAGATTCAAATAGAATTGGAGGGAGTTGACTCGCGCGAATCTGGACGGTCTGTATTTAAACTGGCTTATTTAACCTAACCCTAATTAATTAATCTAATTAATCAGAATTAAAAATTAATTGGGAGATCCTGGCCCTAGGTTCACGCGCGTTAAGCTTCATCCAACGCTCCAAGTTCAAACTAACTTAATTACGTGGCTAAACCCTAATTAGGGCTAAACAAGTTCAGACGATCGGAACAGTGGTTCCGGTCGTCTTCTCCGGCGACCTCTCAAGAACAAAAACCTCCCTAGACCATTTTAAGAGCTGTAAAGCTCCAGATCAAACCTCTCAACCTTCCTAAACACGAATTCACTCTCAAAATCAATTTCTTTTCACTCAAACTCCAGATACGAATCAAAACCTAAAAACGACCAAACTTTCAGAGGTACAGTACATGCTCAATAGTCAATCATTTTCAAAAATAAAAAGTGCAGAGCAATCAGGGGAGCATGTAGATCATTTTAATAACTTAAAAAAGGGTTTCTGGAAAAAATAAATTTGCGAGGCTACCTGAGGTGAAGCTTTGAACTTGGAGCTTTCATACTGCTTCCCTGCTTCAAAACCCCTCCAATGGTCTCCCTGAAGAAGCGTTGATGTTTGATTGAAGTTTTTTGTGGCTAGTTTGTGAGATTGGTTCAGTTCAGTCCAAAAGGGAGAAAAATCGTATTTGGTGTGTGATGGCTTTTAAAGCAAAGTAAAGGGTGGTTTGTGATTAGTGATGCATTCTAAGATGAATGGTGGAAGAAGTTTTAGGTTTGAGTTGCTGAGTTGAGAGATTCGATAGAAAATGCAAAGGGAGGAATTTTTGTGTATGCTGACTTGTGGGAGAGCTCAGGCTTGCCTCTTGTGTGTTTTGAGTCTCATTTTGTCCACTTATCAAGCTGTGATAGGGCAGAGAGTTGGTGGTGGCACAGTGTGATTGGCATGGCCCCTTTTGCAAAAAGTCAAGTCTATGTGTCCTTTGAGGTATGGGCTGTTTCAGGGCTAGAACCAAGGCATGTCTGCTGCAGCTTGATTCAAGGATGACCATAGAAATGATATTGAGGCAAATCAGCAAGTGGATTAAAGCTTGTGGGTGGTTTTGCAAATTTGTGAACCTTTGGCCCTTTTGAGATTTCTTAATGATCAAGGCATGAAAATGGGTGATTCTTTGGTGCATTCTGAATTTTAGGTCATGTGTTATGCTTATGTGATGCTTAGAAGTCCATTTGAGGTCATAAAAATGCTTGGCATGTGAAATTGCAAGTTTCCCTCTTTGGTGCCAAAGTGAAAAATAAGTGATTTTTCCCAACTTTGAAAAGCCATAAATTTTGATCTAAAATGAATTAGAATGAGTTCTTGTACTTTTTGAAAATGGGAGGATCCAATCTACAACTTTCATGACCAAAGCTTTTTCATTTGAAGCATTTTTGAATCAAAAAGAGGAGGTTGAAAAACTTTCCCAAAATGGCAAGTTTTCATTATAAGCCACTTTCCCAAAAAGGCAACTTTTCAAATGGCTTGAAATTCTTCAATTTTGTGAACTTCTAAAATCTTCCAGGATCAAATAAAGATCATACACATTCAAAATGATGGAGAAACTCCTTTGGTTGGGTCACTGGGGGCCTCAGATGCCCTGATTTTGCACTGACTTGCTCAAGAAGTCATCTTGTGATCAGATGCCTTCCCCATTGAATTTCTTCATGAAAATTGATATGCAAGATCCTCATAACATATAGAGACCAATAGAAACAAGAATGACCAAAAGATTTGGAGTTATGGCCTCTGAAACCAAAACCCTAATTCTAGGTCATCTGTGCAGTTAAGCTTGGCTCTGCTTCTATGCCTTTCTCAGTTCTTGTGATTCTTTGACTTTCTTGACCTTGTGAGGATATAATGTGATGCTTGAACATACATGGACCCCTTTGAAGTGATTGATGACCTTTGGAGTAGCTCAGATAGCCCTTGGATTGCTCAGATCACAAACCCTAGGTGCAGATGGCTTTGAATCAATGTAGTGAAGCAAAAATGTAGTATGAGATGCTATGATTGAATTTATGCAATATGAAAAGAATCACAAGCCATGGTGAAATGAGTGAGGGAAAATTTGGGGTGTTTACAGCTGCCCCTATTCAAGCATGAGTTAGCTGTGCAGGATGTAAGCAACGGCTTAACAGGCAAACAAGATAACTTGTTGTTGAATACCAAAGACAGTCCGAAATTTGCACCTACTGAATGAAAAAGAAAAGGGATATAGATTGTAAAAGAGAATAAAGTATGATTTATAAAGTGCGGGCGACGGAGGACGACCGTCAAGCAGGGGACGACTGCTGGGGATAAAGCGATGACGGGGACGACCGGCATGCTGGGGAAGGTTATAAGACTCTCTGGGGATTAAAGGTAAATGATGGGGACGACCATCTGGTTGAAGAAAATAAATGATGAGGAACGGTCATCAAAGGTGAAGGACGATCACCTAGCAGGGGACGGCTGCTCTGTTGGGGATAAGGATAAGGGACGGTCATCTAACGGTGAGGGACGATCACCTGGCAGGGTACGGCTGCCGAAAGTATCACGACATAGGACGAATTCCGGATAAAAAGGTCGACGATGGGGACGGACATCGGATAAAATGATGAAGGACGATCATCAAGAGGTGAAGGACGATCACCTAGCAGGGGACGGCTGCTGGAAGGTATCAGGACATAGGACGAATGTCAGATAACAAGATCAATGATGGGGACGGCCATCGGATAAAAATGATGAAGGACGATCATCAAAAGGTGAAGGACGATCACCTGGCAGGGGACGGCTGCTAGAAGGTATCAGGACATAGGACGAATGTCAGATAACAAGATCAACGATGGGGACGGCCATCGGATAAAAATGATGAAGGACGATCATCAAAAGGTGAAGGACGATCACCTGGCAGGGGACGGCTGCTCTAAAATATCACGACATAGGACGAATGTCGGATAGGAAGGGGTTCTAATGAATAGAGACTCCGTTGGGGACGATGAAGGACGATCATCAAAGAGGTGAAGGACGATCACCTGGCAGGGTACGGCTGCCGGAAATATCATAACATAGGACGAATGTCAGATAAAAAAGGAGATAGTTTGTTAGAGAGTCTTCTGAGGAATGGTAGACACGGACGAGTGTCTAATTTCAAGAAAGCAAAGGCACAAGTGTCTAACACGGTGTGTAGATTAAAGATGCGGACGAGTATCCTTAAGACTATGATACAGATGAGTATTAGTAGAAACAAACGCTTGACGTAAGTTCAGAGATGATGATACGGACGAGTACCAACTAGTTAACAAAGAACACTGATGAGTGTTGGCTCTGAGGGGATTTAAGTGGTGTATACAAGATACAGACGAGTATCTGTATGAGAAAAAAGTGATGAATGAGACACGAACGAGTGTCCAACCTTCTGGGGAGAGCACGAAACGGATGGGTGTCGGAAGAAGCGTATTATAAACAAGTATTTGGTTTACAAAGTGTTTAGGTAATTATGTTAGGAGAGGTGACACGGACGGGTGTCAGAAAAGTGTATAGATATATGTAAGCATGTGTTTGTGAGTGCAAAGGGGACGCTTTGGCTTTCCGCTGGGGATATGACACAGACGAGTGTCAAGAAGCATCTGTAATGTATAAGTATCTGTTTGTAGAGAACGCTCGGGCGACTTTACTGGGGAATAATTACACGGACGAGTGCCAAAAGGAGCATGTATCTGTATTTGTGAGTGTAAAGGAAAATGCCTTAATATTCTGTCGGGGAGCTTGAGAAGTATTTTTGTATATTGTTGATGGAAGGTCAGTATTTACAAGTGTTTTATTCAGAACATGGCTTATGATTATGCAATATGTTTGATTTTTTCCGCAATGCTCCGTATTAGACGGAATGCTACGCTCTTGGGGAAAATATGATGTGAATGCTATGATTATGCAAAGATACCGATCCGGGATTCGGATCCCGTTATGGTGACGATCTCCGGCTGATTTGCTTGAAGTGATATCCCAGCTGGGGATGAGATCATTGGTAGATCTAACATATATGACTCTGCTTGAGGAAATAGATCACTGATAGACCTATCTTGGTAATGAGGGACCTAGCTGGGGTCTGCGGGAGCTTTCATCACTCTTGTTGTGAGATCTTCAGGCATTGCTCTTCTGGATAGAGGCTGAAACCCTGTGGGGAGATAGTTTCCTATCTTTGTACTTGGCTGAGGAAGAATGATGACTGGCAACTCAGCTGGGGATAAAGCATCTCTGGTTTTGTTTGGAAGATGTGTTATGGAAATGGTGTTTTGACAGCTTGCTGGGGAGGAACTTTCATGCCCCATGTCACACATTGAATACCTGCAACCATGTAAAGACAAAGAAACGTACAAGTACCCCGAGGTATCCCTCACTGGATTCCATCATAGGAGTTTAGACACTCCCGGGAGAAAATATATTTCCTGTAATCATATGATAAGAAACGGCGCATTTGTATTTATGCAACCATTATATTAAGGACATCGAACATTTTTTTGCAAATGAAAATGAAATGTACGAGACAAAGTGACTGAAACTCTGATTTTATTAATTTGTGTGCTCTGAATTGGCAAGATACAGTCAAAGAAACAGATCCCCTGAAATGAGAATATTGTTACAAATTGAGAAGCAAAAAGACGTTGGCAATGTTGATGACGCTTCAATGAGCTTCCCTTTGCTATGACCCGTATGACATTGACGTTCTTCTCATCTCGCTTTCTGAAGAAGGCCAATTCTAACTGAAGCTTGAACCTTTCGGAGCTTGCCATGTTATAGGTGATACAGACGAATTCAGAATGCAGTTGTTTGCTTATTCCCTTATTTTGCGTGGATCGCCCGTTCAGGTTTTCAATCCACCGGGATACCCATTTTTGCCTGAGTCGTCCAATGCGGCTTTTCAACTCAGCGGGTATACATTTTTTATTTATTTTCCCTTATTTTTGCCTGAGTCTCTTATTCTGTTTTTGACTCGCCGGGATGCCCTATTTTTTCCTGGACTTACATTCTATTTTTATGTCCAGCGGGTCATTTTTATGCGAAGTATTTTTTAACTGCATCTGAATTCACAGGGGACAGGAAGTCTTCACCATCCATAGTACTGAGCATCAGTGCTCCACCAGAGAAAACTTTCTTTACTACGAATGGACCATCATAATTCGGAGTCCACTTGCCCCTGTGGTCTGTATGAGGAGGGAGGAGTCTTTTCAGCACAAGATCTCTTACTTGGTATTCTCGGAGCCTGACTTTCTGATTGAAGGCTTTCTTCATTCTTTTCTGATATAATTTCCCATGATAGATCACAACTAATCTCTTCTCTTCAATCAGACTCAGTTGTTCGTATCGGGATCGGACCCATTCTGCTTCGTTCAATTTGACATCCATCAATACCCGCAGGGAGAGTAATTCAACTTCAACAGGTAGGACTGCCTCCATACCATAAACAAGCTGATACGGTGTTGCCCCAGTGGATGTTCTGATTGATGTTCGGTACCCATGTAAAGCAAATGGTAGCATTTCATGCCAGTCTTTGTAGGTAACCACCATCTTTTGTACAATCTTCTTGATATTCTTGTTAGCTGCCTCAACAGCGCCATTCATCTTTGGCCTGTAAGGAGAAGAATTATGGTGTTGGATCTTGAAGTCCCGGCATAGTTCTGCCATCATTTTGTTGTTCAAATTGGAACCATTATCAGTAATGATTCGCTCGGGCACTCCATACTGACAGATGATGTCTTTCTTCAGAAATCGGGCTACCACTTGCCTGGTGACATTTGCATAAGAAGTTGCTTCGACCCACTTGGTAAAATAGTCAATGGCTACCAGGATGAATATGTGGCCATTTGAAGCAGTTGGTTCAATCTTGTCAATCATATCAATGCCCCACATGGCAAAGGGCCAGGGTGAAGACATCACATTCAGGGGATTGGGAGGCACATGCACTTTATCTGCATAAATCTGGAATTTATGGCATTTTCTGGCATAGGCACAACAGTCTGCATCCATTGTGATCCAATAATAGCCTGATCTCAACAACTTTTTGGCCATTGCATGCCCTCCTGCATGGGTACCAAAAGATCCTTCGTGCACCTCGTGCATCAACAAGTCTGCTTCTGCCTTATCGACACATATGAGAAGTACCATATCAAAGTTTCTCTTATACAAGGAACCATCAGTATTCAGAAAGAAACTACCAGCTAGCCTTCTTAATGTCTTCTTGTCATTGGATGATGCCCCAGGTGGGTATGTCTGATCCTCCAAGAAGCATTTGATGTCGTGGAACCAAGGCTTATCATGTTTAATAACATCTGCTGAGAACATGTATGCTGGTCTATCGAGTCTGGATACTGAAATCCGAGGCACAAAGTTGGCAGCTTGAACTCTGATCATGGATGAAATGGTAGCCAGAGCATCTGCAAACTGATTTTCATCTCGAGGGATATACTCAAGCTTGACTGTTGTGAAGAAAGTCAATAACCTCCTTGTATAATCCCGATAAGGTATCAGATGATCTTGGTGGGTGTACCATTTTCCGTTGGTTTGATTAATTACTAGAGCTAATTCTCCGAACACAATCAAAGTCTTGATCCTGAGGTCAATGGCTTCCTCAAGACCCATAATACAAGCTTCGTATTCAGCTTTGTTGTTAGTGCAGTTAAAAGTGAGTTTTTCCGAGAAAGGCATGTGGACTCCTTTATGTGTAATGAGTACTACACCAACAGCACGACCATTCATATTAACAGCCCCATCAAACATCATAGTCCACTCTTTTTCTGGGTCAGGCCCTTCAGTGTGAATAGGCTCTTCATGATCTCTTGCTTTTATGAACATGATGTCTTCATCAGGGAAGTCAAATCTCATAGGCTGGTAATCATCATTGGGCTGCTCAGCAAGATAATCAGACAGTACACTGCCTTTGATGGCTTTCTGAGAGGTGTACTGAATATCATACTCTGTGAGGATCATTTGCCATCTTGCAACCCGTCCGGTAAGTGTTGGTTTCTCAAAAATGTACTTAACTGGGTCCATCTTGGAGATCAACAAAGTGGTGTGGGTCAACATATACTGTCTCAGTCGGAGAGCAGCCCACGCTAAAGCACAACAAGTTTTCTCGAGCAATGAATAACGTTGTTCACAGTCGGTAAACTTTTTGCTTAGGTAGTATATTGCATACTCTTTTCGACCAGACTCGTCATGCTGGCCCAACACACACCCCATTGACTCTTCTAATAATGTCAAGTACATGATTAGAGGTCTTCCTTCAACTGGAGGCATAAGGATCGGAGGCTCCTCTAAGTATTCCTTGATTTTGTCAAAAGCCCTCTGGCAGTCTTCATTCCACCTGACCGTTTGTTCTTTTCTTAACAACTTGAACAAAGGCTCACAGGTTGCTGTAAGGTGAGATATGAACCGTGAAATGTAATTCAATCTTCCTAAGAACCCCCGAACTTCTTTTTCAGTCTTAGGTGCAGGCATTTCTTGAATGGCTTTGACTTTGTCAGGGTCAACTTCAATCCCTTTTTCACTTACAATAAATCCCAGCAGCTTACCGGATCGCACCCTGAATGTGCATTTGTTGGGGTTTAACTTCAACTGGTACTTCCTCAGACGTTTGAATAACTTCAACAGATTCACCAGGTGGTCTTCTTCTGTGAGGGACTTGGCAATCATGTCATCCACATAACATTCAATTTCTTTAGGGATCATGTCATGGAATAATGTTACCATAGCCCGTTGATAAGTGGCACCAGCATTCTTCAGTCCGAACGACATTACCTTATAACAGAATGTGCCCCAAGGTGTGATGAAAGTTGTCTTCTCCATGTCTTCAGGTGACATCTTGATCTGATTATACCCTGAAAATCCGTCCATGAAGGAAAACACTGAGAACTGAGTCGTATTGTCGACCAATACATCAATGTGAGGTAAAGGGAAGTCATCTTTCGGGCTGGCTCTGTTTAGATCCCGGTAATCCACACACATTCTCACCTTGCCATCTTTTTTAGGTACAGGTACAATATTAGCAACCCACGGCGGATAGCTAGTCACAGCAAGGAAACCGACGTCCCACTGCTTTTGTACCTCTTCTTTTATCTTCATTGCCATATCCGGGCGAGTACGACGCAACTTCTGTTTTACTGGCGGACAGTCTTCTTTCAGAGGCAGCTTGTGCATGACAATGTCGGTGTCCAACCCTGGAATATCTTGATAAGACCAAGCAAAAACATCCACATATTCTCGAAGCATATCAATCAGTTGCTCTTTCACTGAATCTTGTAAGCAGGCCCCGATCTTGACTTCTTTCACTTCTTCTTCTGTACCAAGATTAACCGTCTCGACTTCCTCCTGATGAGGAGTGATAACCTTCTCCTCTTGTCTCAACAACCTAGCTAGCTCTTCAGGTAGCTCATAATCTTCTTCAACCCCTTCATCAGCTTGATTGATTGGATTGTCAAAGTCATACAAAGTCATACAAAGTCATACAAAGTCATAGTAGTGTTGTTGTCGGTGCAGTCTGGAGGGCACTTTCTGCAAGGGTTTAGATTTGTTCATTTTTAGTGATCAGTTTTATCTTGCTTAGAAAAAGTGAAAATGAAGTTATTATTTTGAAAAACATTGCCATTTTATTTTTGTACAAAAGCGAAAAATGAAAAACAGTGAGCGAAAAAGAAAAGACTCATTTGCAAAAGATGTCCTGATATTCATTAATTGATCTTTGCACAAAATACAAGATGGCCCGATTACAAAATGAGTCTTGACATCTTGGGCAAGATGCAAGATTTGATGCATGCTTTAAAATACAGGAAATAATAATTACTCTGCAGGAGTAACCCTTATAATTTCCTGGGAAGACCAGTTTGAGACATGGCTCCCCGGGGTCCTTGGACGTATCCAGCTTTCCAGGTTGCGCTCATCTTCCGACTCATCTTCCAAATTGTTCACAGCATCTGGGGTGAGCATTCCCCCGCTGACAAACTTGGGCTCTTTAGCAGCCTCTGATTGATCTTGTTGAGTTGGTCTGTAACCCAACCCAAATCGGTCTTCTTTCTTCTCCACGGGCAACAGCTTGCCCCAGCCTTGGGCGGTACCTTCCTCAACAACCTTTCGGGATTGCTGGTACGATGTTATGGAAGTTCCCAATACAGCAGATGCTTCATTAATGTTCAAGGCCTCAAACCCTTGGCTCATGGTTTCATGGATCTCCCCATCCATCTCAATGTACTTATACGTAGCCAGCTGGCTAACAAAGATGTTCTCCTCCCCACAGATGGTGATGATTTGGCCTTCCCACTCGAATTTCAACTTCTGGTGAAGGGTAGACGTAATAGCGCCAGCGGCGTGGATCCAGGGTCTACCCAACAGACAGCTGTAGGCTGGCTGTATGTCCATCACAAAGAAGGTAGTTTTGAAGGTCTGCGGGCCAATCAATACAGGCAGATCAATCTCTCCAAGCACTGATCTTTTAGAGCCATCGAATGCTCTCACCACCAAATTACTTGCACGCAATGCCAAGCCATCATATTCCAGCTTCACTAAGGCTTTCTTTGGCAGAACATTGAGTGATGACCCAGTGTCCACCAGTACATGAGATAGAACAGCACCCTTGCATTCCAAGGTGATATGCAAAGCCTTATTATGGTTGCGTCCCTCTGTTGTTAAGTCAGCATTGGTAAAGCCCAGTCCATGACTGGTGTTGAAATTTGCAACCACAGTTTCTAGCTGATTAACAGTAATCTCCTCCGGCACGTATGTTGCGTGCAGGACTTTCAATAGTGTGTTCCTGTGAGCTTCAGAACACATCAACAGTGATAATATGGAGATTTTAGAGGGGGTTCGGTGAAGCTGATCCACCACCTTGTAATCACTTCTTTTTATGATTCTCATGAACTCGTCTACATCATGTTCAAAAGATGTCTTCTGAGTTTCCTTGGCAGTTGGCTCTTCAGATACCACACTCTTTCCTTTTGCTTTGGCAGCAACTTCTGCTTCAACATTAGGTCTTTGCGTTTGTGAGGAAAAAAGGCGTCCGCTTCTGGTGAAGCCTCCGCCTCCCCTAACATTATCAATTTGTGGAGAAGAGGTTGATGAATCCAGAGTGATTCTCTCCCCGTTGCAGTATAGATCAGAGCCATAATGCCAAGGAATTGCATTACTGCTTTCATAAGGAACGGGTCCAGGCACCGTAATAGTAATTGGACTGACTGCCGCAGAGGAGGGTACTGTAATGGTGTGCAGATCATAGTAAATTGTGACTGGTGATCTGGTAGGAGGTGCCATGATTTGTTGTTGGAAATTGCTGCTGGGAGGAACATCTGATGGGTCATAATAGATTGTAACTGTTGAAACATCTTCGTTAATTTTTGCTGGAGTTATAGAAGATTCTACTAATAATATGGATGTTGATGTTGTAGAAGAAAGGGTTGTTGACATTTGATTTGTTGAAGTGATGGACGGAGCCATTGCTGATGATATTGATGAATCGGTAGGAATGATTGTTGCTGCTGTTGTAGAAGAATCGAGAATTGTTGTTAAAGGAATTGTTGGATTTGTAGGCGCCGTTGTTGAAATCTGAAGGATACCATCCTTGATAAGACCGTCTATGCCGCTTCTCAGCCCTTCACACCCGTTGACTGCAATGTTGCAATACCCACAACCGAGCTCACACCCGGGGAACACTTGGCACTCTAGAAGCTGAGCTTTAATTTCGACCAAAGGTGTTCGAATTTGTGCAACACTGGTGATCAAGGTAGATGGTTTGTCTTCCTCAATGGCATTAATCCTCGGCCCGCCATGATTAGGCATAATATTTTTGTTGACATTCGGAGGCGGTGCAAAGTTGAGGGCTTTTGAATCCATCAGATCTTGGACTTTCATTTACAAGGCCCTGCATTTTTCAGTATTGTGACCAGGTGAATTGGAGTGGAAAGCACACCTGGCGTTGACATCATAATTCTTTGGGAGATTGAGGGGATCTGGTGGTGCCAACGTCCTTAACTCAACCAAGTTAAGCTTCAGGAGTTGTGGCAATAAGGCAGCATAAGGCATAGGGATGGGATCAATCACCCTGTTTGCCTGTGATGGTCTTTGTTGGAATGGACGCTATTGTTGGTTGCTATTGTTGTTGTTGTAGGTTCTCTGTTGCGGATACTGAACTTGCTGTTGATAATGTGGTTGTTGCTAAGGATATGCTGATTGCTGAGGAATCGGAGCTGGAATGGTAACTGCTGCTACTGACCTGTGAACATACTGAGGTCTGCCCCTGCTCGCATGAATGGAATTGGTCTTACCGGCTCTTCGGGGTCCCACAAAAGGCTTCCTGGGATTACTGGATGAACTTGCACCACTATCAGAAATTTTGCCCATTTTTAAAAGGCTTTCAATCCTTTCACCAGCTATGACGACATCAGCAAAGCTGGTAGAGGAAAAGGCAGCCAGTCTATCAATATATGTTCCTTGTAGAGTATTCATGAACATGTCGGCCATTTCTCTTTCCGACATGGGTGGTTGGACAGCAACAGCAAGCTGTCTCCACCTTTGGGCATATTCCCTGAAGCTTTCTCTGAAAGACTGAGACATTCCCATTAGAAGGGTCCTGTTAGGAGCCATGTCCAGATTGTATTGATATTGCCTGATGAAGGTTTCAGCTAAGTCCTTCCAGCATCTAATGGTAGCCCTGGTCAAGTGTGAATACCACTCTCTTGAAGCCCCAGTTAGACTGTCTTCAAAGTAGAACATCCACAGTTTCTCATCCATAGTATAAGCTTTAAGTCTTCCCAGGAAATACTGCAGGTGAGTTCGTGGACAAGAGGTTCCATTGTATTTCTCAAAGCACGGGGGTTTGAATTTGTGGGGAATTCTCACCCCATCCACTAGCCCCATGTCCATTACATCAAAGCCCAAGGAATTCTGAGACTCCAAAGATCTCAACTTCTCAGCAATTTCATCTAACCTGCTGTCATAGACTTCATCTCCTGCTCCCATAACAGTAAACTGCTCTTCTTGAGGATCTTCTTGCAAGATCCTGCCTGCAGCAGTGTTACCCTGTACATTTCTCGGGATGTTGACTTCCGGATCCAGATGAGGTCCAAATACTGGTGGATCAATACGAGGCTGACCCCTTTCATTGTTGCTAGTTCCTCCTGTCCCAAGAGGAGGCTCTTCGGGAGTTTGCCTTTCTACCAGTTCCCTTAATCTTTCTTGACTTTGGGCCAAGCCCGTCATCACAGCCATGAATTGAGACATCTGGTTCCTCATTTCCACTCTCTCATTAGCCATCTGATTTCTGACCTCAGTCAGATATTGTTGTACTTGATCCATTTGAATACCAGGAAGGTTGTTGCGAGTAGGGTATTGGTGCGTGCGGTTGACAGGGAACACTCGGCGACGAGCAATGTTTCCTAAGGTCACAACAAAGTTAGAAACAATAATAACAAAACCTACAAAACAAAACAAAGTTAGTATGCAATGCAGTATGCTTATTTGTTTTCCAAGGTATCCGGCTTGGTTCTTGGTTTTGACCTTTCCAGACCCCGAGGAAGATGCTTGATGTTGTTGAGAAAAGAAACCCAATGAAAGCAAACTAATATATTACAAATGATGAACAAATACATATTTTGTTTTACAACACATGCCCATGGAGGGTCAAAATACATCAAAAAAGAAAAAGTACATCAAATGGAAACAACAACAAGCAAAGAGTCAGACATTCAGTCCAAACTCATCCTCTTTGACCTCCTTCAGGAGTGCCTTAGTCACTAGACCAGCTGGGTGCTCTGTAATGGTCCTAATGAGGAGGTTCTTGGTGGCAATGGCAGTGGTCAGCTTCTTGTGCCTGTCCTGGTCTTTTGACCTCTTCAATCCTGCCCTAAGCTTCAACTCTGAAATCTCCTTCTGGGCTGCCAACAAAGCTTCCTGCTGCTTCTTCTCATTGGCCTCTAACTGTTCAATCTTGGCTTGGGTTTTCTAGTCTTCCTGTATCCGGGCTTCAGTGATCCTGACCCACCTAGCCTGACTCTCTTGCAGATAAAGCTCAGTCCTAGCCTTCTGAAGCTTGGATTCTTTACAGGCATTCTTCAATATTTGTTCCCTAACCCTTGCTTTCCTGATATAGTCCTCTGTCTTCTTAATTTTGGCAAGATGCTCCACCCTAAGCTTTTCCAACCTCTCAATGTCCAGACGACCATCACTCCTTTCCCAAAGGGTCTTCTTCAAAGCTTGAGACAGATTCTCATTCCTTTCCTTCAGTTTCTCAAATTCTTCCAGGCTGACAGTTGCTGCAGGCTGTGCTGTAGATGGTCCAGGTATGTCCTCAATGGTGAAAGGCATTCCAGTAATTTGAGCTCTAGTACGGGACCAATCATAGTACTGAGCTGAAGCAACATTATTACACCTCCCTAGAATGGCCATCCCTTTTGTTTGGATGTTGTCCCAAGCCCAAGATGCTTGTCTGACAGCAGCTGAATTAGGCTTCACTTCACAATACAGGGTCTCAGCTAAATCTTGCACTCTGGGAGGGTGAACCAAAGCATAGCCCAGTTGTCTCTTAAACAGCAAAGGGTTGTAGTTGCTGCAACCCTTTACTCCTATCAGAGGCACATTTGGGTATTGCCCACAGCTGGTGATAATGTCTTTGCCTTTGGTACTATGGGTGCACCATCTAATGTCATCTGAAGTCAAAGCAATGAGCCTCTTAGCCCAATTCTTCTGCTGGTGAGGATTCAAGAAGGCATCTATTTTAGGTAAATGTCTGAGCAGCCAGGTGTGAAACAAAGGAGCACAACATCTCACCAACTTCCCCCTTTGTTTCTCATTCCTCTTATGAATGGAGTAATAGAAATCTCCCAGCAATGTGGGTACTGGGTTCTTCAGAAGAAACAAATGAATGGCATTCTTGCTGAAAAATTTGGGCTCATCTGCAAATAGTATAACCCCATATATGCTGAGGGCTAACAGTGCACAAACTGCCCTCCACTCTCCCAATGAAGCCTTCAGAATGGCCTGAGAAATCAAGAAGTCCAAGTGAAGACCAGGGATTCCAGCTTTTGTTGTCATGCTTTGTTCAATCAAGGCAGGCTCCAGGTACAGTGCTTTTGCTACTTCTCCATTGCTGGGAAAAGTCATTTCTGGGTTGAAAGGGAGTCCTCTCCTGATAGGTACTCCAATTAATGAGGAAAACTCTTCCAATAGAGGCCCTAACTGGAAGTCTGGGAAGGTGAAACATCTCAAGAGAGGATCATAAAACTGCAAGCATGTGTGGATCATGCTCCTCTGAGAAGGGTCCAGGTCCATAACCATATCCAGGATACCTCCATAGTGTTCCCTGAACAATGGGATGTGGTCAGGAGTGATAAGTGATTGGACCTGCCTGATGCCAGTCAGCACAGGCTCAAAGAAATGGTAGGATATGTTGCTTTTCCTGGGAGTAGTCATAAATGCTGAAGAGGAGGAAGATAGGTGCTGATGAAGATCAAGACTGATACTGGAGATGAGCCACTGACAGGCTGATGCTGGTGATGATGAGAATGGCTGAAGCAGATAACTGATGAAGCAGAGGTCTATGCAGAAGAAGGGGTCAAAACCAAACCAAATATAAGGTGGATACCCTGAAAAACAAATAAACAAATGTTAAATGATGCAAATGATGATTTATGCAAATGATATGCAAGGGTTTGTGACCAAGAGATGGGTCTGATTATCTGTCTTGATATAAGCCCTTGTATGTTCAAAGAAGGTCCAGATGGAGGCTTAGAAATCCAGTAACCAAGGTGGGGGACTCAAATAAAGAGTCACATGTCCAGGGTTAATCACAAGAACTGTCCAAAATGAGGTACTCTTAAACCAAATAGTAACAGGGTATGATGTGGCCAATGGTACCTGCAAACCTGTAAACAACCCAACCCCCTCACAGGTAGTGTTCTAGAACAAGGATCCTCAGACATGGATCAATTATGAGAAGTGTAAACACTTCTAACCCGGAGGTACAATGTTTACAATAATCATAAGATATCCTCCTCTAATTCTCCTTAGATTCAGAAGGTCATAATAAAGGTCATCCAGACTTAGCAGGCTTCCCAGATAGCCCTAGCACTACAGGTAATCTGTAGCACAGAGTTCTCAAGAAGAAACCCACATCTGAACCGTGTTTCATATTCCCGCACCAGACCGAAATGGAATGGGAAAGAACATGAACCACTCTAGCCTAGGTGTCACTCAGGTCCCAGGTATAGGACCTTAAACTCTCAATGAAACCCCCACCCACCAAAACAGCAAACCAGTTCCAGTAATGATAGTATGACAGTATGATGTATAAAACTGTAAAGAAAGCAATAAATAAAGCTGTACACAAAGTAGTAAATAAAGAAAATAAATAAACACAATTAGCACATAACACCCCAGTAAACACAAATCAAACAAGCGCTAGGAGGAACCCACAAAATGAACCAGAAGCCCTGGTTACAGTAAAGGTTCCCCAGCAGAGTCGCCAAGCTGTCGCTCCCAAAGATTTTGTATCCTGGTACAAGCGCGAACGGTCGGCGAAAGGAGAAAAGAAATGAAAAGAAAAGAGTCACCAGCTAGGCATTTTTATCCTGAAGGAAAGGTAATGCTGCATAAACCTAAGAAAATATGGATAAGACGGTTGCGAATCAGAGAAACTGAGAAAGGGGGTTGGTTACAACCTGGGAAGGTATTAGCACCCAGATTGTCCGTCGTACTCGACGGGATCCACGCTTAAAAGATTTGTGTTTAAAGGGGTAGTGTCAGTGCAATTTGTGATATCAAAGCTGGAAAGAATGCAAGTGTCAGTGTTAAAAGAAAGTGAAGTGAAATATGTGAAGTGTCAGTGTAAGAACAGGAGTGCAAAGCCCAAGATAATGAGGCTAAAAGAATAATGCTGGAAGAGGGAGAATATACAGAGACTTTTGTTCGATAATTGTTAAGTTATGCCTACGTATCCTCTCGTGCAATAAGGAAGTCAGAACACCGTAGTTCGACTCAAAGAGACTGAAAGATGAATTGACTTGTGAATTGCTTACTTGTCTATGCTCAAGTGTATGACCTGTCTGGCTCAGGTGCAAACTGCCTTGCATTAGACGGGAGAAGCAAGTTCTCGTTTGTGAGTGAATGAGATGAGAAAAGAATCCCGGAGGAGACGATTATTGTTTGTTTTTGTGTTTTCAACCTTTTATTGCTTTTGAGGTTTGTCATAAGAAAATGAGCTTAAGCCTAAACCAATGGGTTAGTAAACTCATCACATCCTCCCTCTGATTAGGGGTAATGAGAATACCTTAAGTATGAAGTAAGCACCTCATACTTAATCACCATTGGTGTAGGGTTAAGATCATTAACCTACTTGTATTTATTTAGATGTTTTTGTTGTTTTTGTTTAGTGTTAAGTAATGAGTTTAAGCCATAATCAGGGATTTAATGGACCCATTACACCATCCTAATAGAAGGATAATAGATGAGAACATTTAAGCTGAGGAAGGCTCCTCAACTTAATCCATGATTAGGGATTAACCTCATGACAAAACAAAGCCTTTATTAAAGTGGAGTTTAATTAATGGTAAGGTTAAGAAATGGATTTCAGGGTTTGTAAAACAACTTGAGGGGGACTTGTCCATTAACAATAGGGTTAGTCCTTCTTGACCATTTAAGGAAGAATTAGAACCCTAATGCAAGGCCCAAGTTACAAGCTTGATGTCTTAGTGATTATTAGGTGGATTGATTAAAGGGTTTAAACAAATTAAGGGTTTAACACTTAGGATTAAAGTTATACACTCCATCCTAATAGAAGGATACAGGCATAACCTTAATCACATAGCCTTAAAACCTTTAAGGTTTAGTCCTTGATTATGAGGTGAGAAGAGAAGACTCAAAGATGACACAAAGGTAAAACTAATGGGGGACTAATCAAACCCTAATTGTTATCATGCTTGGGTATTCCTAGGGTTTATGAGGCTTGCAAAATATCTTCAAGAGAAAAGCCACTAGGAGAGAAACAGATGAAAGGAGGAGAAGCAGAAAGAATGAGACAACTTGCTTCACCAAAGAAGACAAGTTGCCTGAAGAAAGAAAGTAAGAGATGAACATGAATGAGAAAGCAAGCTCACTCTAATACATAAGTAAAAATGCAGCAATGATGCATAAAAGGGATGAGAAAAGGTTATGAGAAGTGAAGGCAAATTCACTTCTCAAAGCACTTACCACCTGAAAAGTTAACAAAAGGAAATGAAATGAAATGAAAATGTGAAAGATGCAATGATGCAAACCAACTCGCTAAGTTGAAATGAAATGAAAAGAACAGCTCGCTAAGTTGAAAACCCGAAAGGGCGGCTTAGGCAAAAATGAGCGTCTCGGTGGATTGAAAACCCGAAAGGGCGGTCCAGGCAAACATTAGAGACATAAACAGAAATAATTATCCCGGTAGATTGAAAACCCGAAAGGGTAATCTAGGAAAAAGTTAGGGATCATGGCAAGTAACTGCGTCGACAGACTGGATCACTTGTAACAACCGAGGATTTCAGATTCTATCCCTCAGAAGAATTTCCCATCAAAGATTCTTATTCACTCATCCTTGACTGAAGTTTCGGACACAGTGGGATTCAAAGTTGATAAGGAGAATAGTGATCATTGTATTCCAATGTAGCCCTTTTCCATATATTTACCATTTTTCAAACTTGTAATGATCCATGGAGTCATGCCATTTGCTTACTACCATTCTATCAATGAATTTGAGCTTTTATCCAATTGTTTGCAATTCTTTATATTGTTTCTGTTTACAAAATTTCAATTTATTGTTGATGATGATTTTTGAAACAAATTTAATAAATTTAATATTTGAAGATTTTAAAAATATTTTTCTTTTATGTGAGCAAAGAAAAGGATATCAATAGTGATTCCAAGAATGGTAAAGTCTGGAGGTGTGTAACTCGTCTCTCCCAAAGCAGGGTTTGATTCGTTTGTGTCCATGCGAAGTTCCTGGATAGTCTTGACAGGTTGATGTTAATGATGTTTTGTTCCCCAACAATAAGCAGGAACGGAGATTGTATGTATTCCCCAGAAGAGTTGTTGGAAGAGATGTTTTTAAGAATCCTTAGCTGAGTTGTGATCTCTTCCTCAGCAAGTCATCTTTAACTCGAGAAGCATTGGGAATCCCCAGCTGAGCTCTTGTTCCTCAGCTTGATTGTTTGCATCCTTGAATAAAGAAGTATTGATATAGCAGTCAGTTTAGAGGTTTTCGTGTACCCTATGGTGGGTATAGATTTAAAATCCCTCATAACTATGTTTTGGCTATGATTTTAACTTCTGATATCCCCATATGGATCCCCAGTAGGTCTGCATGTGTTGGTTTCCAACAGGTTCCTATGTGATTTTTAACAGGTCTTGCACTCTATCCCCAGGTGGAGCAGGAGTGGTATGACAGTTATTCCTCGTGAAGTTTGATTTTTATCAAGAATACTTCCATCCTCAACAGATTATTACTTTCCCTCAGCAGGATGATATCCTTAGCAGACGCTGTCCCATCATGATTTAAGCCTTGTAGTAGGATTTTATTCCTTTGATGGCTTATGATTTTCCCCTGTAGGATTTCAAGTTGAATCTCCAGCATGTTTCCCTGCATTGTTGCCTTGGGATTAGCAGAGTATCTGGTTGTTGTGGTGTTCATGTCACCCGTTTCTTATCTTTATGTCTGTTTTGTCAGCATATTCATAAGCATATTCATACGCATAAGCATAGCATCGTTTTCTTTCATTCTTGTGTTTATCATTGTTCTCTGCTCTTTGGTGTGGATTTTCCCCACAGAGTGTGTGTGTCGTATTCCTCTCAAGTTTAGAGTGTCGACCATTAAGCAGAAAGTGTTAATCCTTTCTAATTCCCCATTGAGTTTGTTTCTCGTGGATGATGTTGATTCAGTTTCCTCCCCAGTTTATTATCTGGATGGAATTTTCCCCAGTTGAGATATTTCCTCCTCGGGATGAGTTTTGTTTGACCGTTTCTTTCCAATTTGTTCTTGGATTGAACTTTGGTCCCCTGTTGTGAGTAATATTGCTTTGGAATTAAGCTATCATTGTTTGATAGTGGGAAACATTCTCTCCAGCTTGAGTATATTACTTTGGCATTAAGCTATCAGTAATCGATAGTGGGTAATATTACCAAATTGATCAAGTTCTTTTACTTGTACTCCTACCCAGTAAATCAGGTAGTCGAGAATTGTTCTACCCAGTAAATCCGGTAGTCGAGATTTTTTTCTTCTTACCCAGTAAAAAGGTAATAGAAGTTGTTTCCCTTTGATTGAGTTCCTACCCAGTAAATCAGGTAGTTGATCATACTCCTATCCAGTAAATCGATAGTCGAGTCCTTTGTATTTTCTACCCAGTAAATCAGGTAGTTGAGAATTTGTTCTACCCAGTAAAAAGGTAATTGAGTTTATCCCTCTGTATTTTGCTCCTATCCAGTAAATTGATAGTCGAGTTCCTTGTTTTCCTACCCAGTAAATAGGTAGTTGATGATTCTTATCCAACTCAGTATTCCTCCTTTATTTGGATTCGAATATTTTGTTTGGTTGATATTTCCTGGCAGGGTGTTTATTTCCCTGGTTGAATCTTGTACTCTGATCTTATCATATCTTTTCCCAAGTGGAGTCAGCTATCCAGTGATTTATTTTCCTGGTAGAATCTCTTTGTTGTCTGTTGTTGTTCCCCAGCGGGATTTTCTTCTGTGTCCCCAAGTTTTGTTTTCCTCTGGTGGTCATATTTTCCCCACGGAGATCTTGGGCTTGCATATCATATTCATATCATATCATGTTCTCTTAGGACAAAAATTGGGTATTTTGTATTTAAGTCTCTCCCATCTTGTAGAGACGAAGATGTCAATCTTCATATCTCCGGATTGAAGAAACTTAAATAGGGGCAGCTGTAACACCCTAATTTTTGCCCTAAGATTTCTTCGCATTTCATCTGCATTTTGCATACAAACAAGATCGCACTGGTTGCACGGTTCTTCTCGGGTTAGGATTTTTCCTCGCAGGGGATCACCGTTGTTTTTAATTGTTCTATTTGATTGTGTTTACTAACCATTAATCAAAATCCAAAAATATTTTGTCTCCTTTTGCTAACTTTTTTTTTCAGGAAGAGGAACCATATAAAAATGCCAAAAAATAGCAGTCCTGCAGCTCGAGTAAATTTCAGAAAAAAGTCGAAGTGAATCCGCAAATAATTCAAATTTTTATCTAATCAAGGATTTCCCGAGTTAATTGATTCATTTAAAGAATTTCCAAGGATCATGTGTTCATTTCTTCGACAAACTACAAGATTCGGGTCGAAACAACCAAGCAGCTACATTTGAACAAAATATTCAAATTTTAGCTTGGTTAACCGGTTAACCAGTGCGAAATTTGAATATTTTATTCAAATTCAGCACCATTTGATCATTGATTTAATTAAAATATTCTAGATCCATTGGTTTCTGATTTCTCTACATTATTTTGATCATTTCCTACCATAAACCCTCACTAATTACCATTCTTTTCAATTTCCCACCAAATTTTCAATTACCAAGCCTAAATTCAAATTACCAAAGCAAGCTCCATTCCACCAAATTTCCATACCTAAGGCCTTTAAATAGGACCTCAATTTCATTCATTCCACAAGCTTTTGAGAGCCAAATCCACCTTGCAAAAATTCCTTGAAACTCTTGCAAAATTTTCCCCCAAAAAACCAAATTCACCAAAAGCTCACTTTCTTTCTCTTGAAGTTATCAAGAATTCACATTGAATTCTTGATCAACTTGAGCTAAACCTTCATCCTTTCATTCTTTTGGTCATCAATTTCAGTAGATCTAAGCTTGTGTTGGTTCAATTTGAAGAAAAGCTCTTGGTAATTCATCTTCCTCCATAAACCCCTTTTCACCATCAACATTCAAGATGTAGATCTTTGGTGCTTTTGTTTCTAGATCCATTGGATCTTTATTTTTTGTTTGATTGCAGGGATTTCACTGTATTTTGGTTCTAAAATTCGTGCAAATTCAGATCATGATCACCAAATGTTTGTAAGAGGGTTTTGAAAATGGATCATACTGAATTTTAGCATTTTTTCTGCTGCTGGTTCAGCGTTAACCGGTTAACCATTTACAGTGTAAATTGGTTAACGGGTTAACGGCGTTAACGGGTTAACCAGTTTCAGTGTAATCTGGTTAACCGGTTAACGCAAGTCAGAATTTACTTTTTGGCTTGTTTTAAGCCTCTTTTTGTTTCCTCTTTCTTCTTCTTCTTCCTCCCTTTTATTTTACCTTGGGAAGTATTTTTGGGAATAATTCCTCCTTAATTTCAATAGACTTTGGGTGTAGATTAGAGTAGTTAATGTTCATTAATTCAAAACTACCTTTAAGTGGATTATTCAATTCATTTAAGGTACTTTGCATTAGTGATACATTTTCATGCTTGAATCCACCAAGATGAGTGATTGAACTTAAAGATGGAAGAATACCATAAGTATGACTCAATTTGGTATTCATCTTTAGTTTTGTGCGGTATCGCGTTCGGATAACGATTTATATATCGTTTATCTCGCATGCATTAGCACTAACATTATGCACCTTAATTGGTGGTGGTCGGCCTCATTTGTAGGGTAATTACTTCATAAATTACTCGGTGATTGCTTAACATAGACCTAAATGTGTCCCGACTTCGGAATAAAAATCTAATTGGGTACTTGCACTTTCGTGGACCGGATCTCTTGTTGATCGCGTAATCCCAAAGTGGTTAATCATATTGCATCAAGAATCGAGACTTGTGAATTTTTGATGCGTAGGTGCTTTGGGTTTCCCAATCGCCTTTCAAATTTCATTGAATTCGATTCGGTTTGCCTTGATTAATCGCTATAGTGTAAGATGCTAAGCGGATCCGGTTGCCTTCGATTTTGGTCACTTTTCCTTATTGGTTGTGGTTGATTAAGTTCACCATACCATTATTATGTAAATATTATTATAATATTACTACTATTAATATTTTAGATTCTTGCATTTTTATTTCTTTTGTTACTAACATTTAACTTCTTGCACTATTATTACCTTTATTTTATTTTTGCTTTATTCATCCATATCATGTTTATTATTTGTTGATTGATTTTCTATTTGTCCATTTGGACACAAAAAATTAATAAAGGATTAAACATTAAAGAGATTGGTGACTTTAAGTTCGGACTATGGTTACTATCCTTAGCATTGGAATATGGACTTAGATTTTAGGATCTCTCCCTTTGCTCAAGTTGTGATGGATTGGAAACTTTGGCCTCAAGTTATTTCATTTGTCTTTGAAGAGAGAATTCCGGTTACTTTGAAAGAATTGTTCATAATATGGTTTGATCGCTCTTCTCTTAACTTTTAATTCAAGTATTAGGATAGTCCTTTCATCTCCTCCCCATTCTTAAATTTTCAAAACTTCTCCCTATTTCAAAAATCTTCTTTGTTTTCAAACTTCAAATGTTTTCATAAACAAACCTTGACTTCGGTCAAGTGATTTTTACCTTTTCATTTTGTTTTCTTAATAAAATTTAATCCATGTAAATATATCGAAATCATTTTCTTACATAGTTTAAAAAAATCCAAAACTCACTCAATTGTTTTTGTGCCTTTGTGCACCTTTTCTTTTCATATGTTTAGATATGATTCATTCTTTCTAGCGGAATTATTCGCTAAAGAATGACGACTTATCTCTACATTTTAAAATTAATGCAACTCATTGTTTCTTTTCAAATTTTGTACCACGAACTACGAGGTTTTGATCTCGCATTGCACTTTGTGGGTACGTAGGCATGAGGCGTTAAAACCTCATCAAACACAAAATCATTAAAAAACATTCTTTTCCTCATCTCTTCAATCATTTTCAAGAAAACCAATTTCAAACCAAAAAAGCATAAATATTTCAAAGGGCTCCCGTGGAGTACCACGGACGAGTCGGGTGCCTAAAACCTTCCCGGTTCGTAACCAATCCCCTTACCCGTTCTCTGTTTGTTTCTTTTAGCTTTTGCTTTTAGACTCCTTAGGTTTTTGTTCATTCTTTTACCTTTTTCCTTTTGGAAATAAATAAAAGCGCGGTGGCGACTCTGTGTACCTTGAGTGAAGTTAATCAATAGCTCACACTCACGATTTTAGCGCTACACAACTCCACGACCATTCATATTAACAGCCCCATCAAACATCATTGTCCATTCTTCTTCCGGGTCAGGCCCTTCAGTGTGAACAGGCTCTTCATGATCTTTTGCTTTTATGAACATGATGTCTTCATCAGGGAAGTCAAATCTCATGGGCTGATAATCATCAATGGGTTGCCCAGCTAGATAGTCAGACAGTACACTGCCCTTGATGGCCTTTTGAGATGTGTACTGAATGTCATATTCTGTGAGAATCATTTGCCATCTTGCAACCCTTCCGGTAAGTGCTGGCTTCTCAAATATGTACTTGACTGGATCCATCTTTGAGATCAATAAGGTAGTGTGGTTCAACATATATTGCCTTAGTCGGCGAGCAGCCCACGCTAAAGCACAACAAGTTTTCTCGAGCAGTGAATAACGTTGTTCACAGTCGGTAAACATTTTGCTTAGGTAGTATATTGCATACTCTTTTCGACCAGACTCGTCATGTTGGCCCAGCACACACCCCATTGACTCTTCTAATACTGTCAAGTACATTATTAAAGATCTTCCTTCAACTGGAGGCATAAGGATTGGAGGCTCTTGTAAGTACTCCTTGATTTTGTCAAAAGCCCTTTGGCAGTCTTCATTCCACCTGACCGTTTGTTCTTTTCTTAACAACTTAAACAAAGGTTCACAGGTTGCAGTAAGATGAGATATGAACCTTGAAATGTAGTTCAATTTACCTAAGAACCCCCAAACTTCTTTCTCAGTCTTCGGTGCAAGCATTTCTTGAATGGATTTGACTTTGTCAGGGTCAACTTCAATCCCCTTTTCACTTACAATAAATCCCAGCAGTTTACCGAACCGTACCCCGAATGTGCATTTGTTGGGGTTTAGCTTCAGCTGATACTTCCTCAGACGCTTGAACAACTTCAACAGATTTACCAGGTGGTCTTCTTTTGTGAGGGACTTGGCAATCATGTCATCCACATAACATTCAATTTCTTTGTGGATCATGTCGTGGAATAATGTCACCATAGCCCGTTGATAAGTGGCACCAGCATTCTTCAGTCCAAATGGCATTACCTTATAACAGAATGTGCCCCAGGGTGTGATGAAAGTTGTCTTCTCCATGTCTTCAGGTGACATCTTGATCTGATTATATCCTGAAAATCCATCCATGAAGGAGAATACCGATAACTGAGCTGTGTTGTCGACCAATACATCAATGTGAGGTAATGGGAAATCATCCTTTGGGCTAGCTCTATTCAGGTCCCGGTAATCCACACACATCCGTACTTTTCCATCCTTCTGAGGCACAAGTACAATGTTAACAACCCATGGCGGGTAACTAGTTACAGCAAGGAAACCGGCGTCCCACTGTTTTTGTACCTCTTCTTTTATCTTCATAGCAATATCCGGGCGAGTACGGTGCAACTTCTGTTTTACTGGAGGACATTCTTCTTTTAGAGGCAGCTTGTGCATGGCAATGTCGGTATCCAGACCTGGCATATCTTGATAAGACCAAGCAAAAACATCCACATACTCCCGAAGCATGTCAATAAGTTGTTCCTTCACTGAATCTTGTAGACGGACCCCGATCTTTACTTCTTCCAAGTCTTCTTCGGTACCAAGATTAACCGTCTCAACTTCCTCCTGATGAGGAGTGATAACCTTCTCCTCTTGCCTTAACAACCTGGCTAGTTCTTCAGATAGCTCATAATCTTCTTCAATCCCTTCATCGGCTTGATTAATCGGATTGTCGAAATCATACAAAGTCATAGCAGTGTCGTTGTCGGTGAAGTCTGGAGGGCACTCTCTGTAAGGGTTTAGATTTGTTCATTTTAGTGGTCAATTTTATCTTGCTTAGAAAAAGTGAAAATGAAGTTATTAATTTGAAAAACATTGCCATTTTATTTTTGTACAAAAAATGAAAAATGAAAAACAGTGCGGGAAAAAGAGACTCATTTGCAAAAGATGTCCTGATATTCATTAATTGATCGTTTGCACAAAATACAAGATGGCCCAATTACAAAATGAGCCCTGACATCTTGGGCAAGATGCAGGACTTGATGCATGCGTAAAGACAGGAAATAATAATTACTCTGCATGAGTAACTCTTATAATTTCCTGGAAAGACCAGTTTGAGACTTGGTTCCCCGGGATCCTTGGACGTATCCAGTTTTCCAGGTTGCGTTCGTCTTCTTCCTCGTCTTCCAGACTGTTCACAGCATCCGGGGTCAGCATTCACCCGCTGACAAATTTGGGCTTTGTTGAAGCCTCTGATTGATCTTGTCGGGTTGGTCTATAACCCAACCCGAATTTGTCTTCTTTCTTTTCTAGTGGCAGCAGCTTGCCCCAGCCTTGAGCGGTACCCTCCTCAACAACCTTTCGGGCCTGTTGATATGAAGTGATGGAAGTCCCAGATATAGTAGTTGCTTCATTGATGTTACGGGCTTCAAACCCCTGACTCATAGTCGCATGGATCTCCCCATCCATCTCTATGTACTTGTAAGTAGCCAGCTGGCTAACAAAGATATCTTCCTCCCCGCAGATTGTGATGATCTGGCCTTCCCACTCAAATTTTAACTTCTGGTGAAGGGTAGATGTAACAGCGCCAGCGGCGTGAATCCAGGGTCTACCCAACAAACAGCTATAGGCCGGCTGTATGTCCATCACAAAGAAGGTAAATTTAAAGGTCTGTGGGCCAATCAACACAGGTAAATCAATCTCTCCAAGCACTGATCTTTTAGAGCCATCAAATGCTCTCACCACCAAGTTACTTGGACGTAATGCCAGACCAGCATACTCTAGCTTCACCAAGGCTTTCTTTGGGAGGACATTGAGCGAAGACCCAGTGTCCACCAGCACATGAGAAAGAACAGCACCTTTGCACTCTAAGGTGATGTGTAAAGCCTTATTATGGTTGCGTCCCTCCATCGTTAAATCAGCATTTGTGAAGCCCAGTTCGTGACTGGTGTTAACATTTGCAACCACTGTTTCCAGCTGATTAACCGTAATCTCTTCCGGCACATATGATGCGTGCAGGACCTTTAACAATGCATTTTTATGGGCTTCGGAACACATTAACAGTGATAATATAGAGATTTTGGAGGGTGTCTGATGAAGCTGGTCCACCACTTTTTAATCACTCCTTTTGATTATTCTCATGAACTCGTCCACCTCTTGTTCAAAAGACGTCTTCGGAGTTTCTTTAACAGTTGGCTCTTCAAGTACCACATTCTTCCCTTTTGCCTTAGCAGCAGCTTCTGCTTCAGCATTGGGTCTTGGTGTTTGTGAGGCAAAAAGGCGTTTGCTTCTGGTGAAGCCTCCGCCTCCCCCAACATTGTCAACTTGTGGTGGAGAGGTTGCTGAATCTAGAGTGATCTTCCTTCCATCACAGTAGAGATTGGAACCATAGTGCCAAGGTATGGCATTACTGCTTTCATAAGGAACAGGTCCAGGTACCGTAATGGTGACCGGACCGATTGCTACAGCGGAAGGAACTGTGATGGTATGCGGATCATAGTAGATTGTGACTGGAGATCTGATAGGAGGTGTTGCAGTTTGTTGTTGGAAATTGTTGTTGGGATGAACATTTGCCGGGTCATAATAGATCGTGACCGTTGAGACATCTTCGTTAGTGTTTGCTGGTGTTGTAGGCGTTTCCGTTGATAAAATGGGTGTTGATGTTGTAGAAGTAAATGTTGCTGAACTCTGATCTGTTGAAACAATGGATGGAGTGATTGCTCATGTTGTGGATGAATCAGTGGGAATGATAGTTGTTGCTGTTGTAGAAGGATCTATTGTTGCTGAAGGAAGGACTGTTGATGTTGTAGGAGAATCCATTGTTGTTGAAACAAGAGTTATTGAAGGAGCTGTTGTAGTAATTTGAAGGATTCCATCTCTGATGAGGCCATCTATGCCAAACCTTAGCTTCTCACAACCATTAATAGCATCCTTGCACAATTCACAGCAGGCCTCACAGCCTGGGAACACTCGGCATCTTAAGAGTTGAGTCTTGACTTCTGCCAACGGTGTTTGAATTTGTGCAACATTATCAATTAGTGCAGATGGTTGGTCCTCTTCTATGGCATTAATCCTAGGCCCACCATGATTAGGCATAGGATTTCTGTTAACATTCGGAGGAGGTGCGAAATTGAGAGCTTTGGAATCGACCAGATCTTTAACCTTTATTTGCAAGGCTCTACACTTCTCAGTATTATGACCAGGTGTGTTGGAGTGAAAGGCACACCTGGCATTGGCATCATAATTCTTCGGGAGGTTGAGAGGATCTGGTAGAGCCAACGTCCTTAACTCAACCAGGTTAAGCTTCAGGAGTTATGGCAGTAAAGCGGCATAAGCCATAGGGATGGGATTAATCACCCTATTTGCTTGAGATGGCCTCTATTGAAAGGGGCGCTGTTGTTGGTTGTTGTTGTTATTGTTGTATGTTCTTTGTTGCGGAAAATGAGACTGTTGCTGATAATGATGTTGTTGTTGTTGTTGGGGATATAATGGTTGTTGTGGAACTGGAGTCGGGATAGTAACAGCTGCCACTGATCTGTGAGAATACTGGGGTGTGCCCCTGCTTGCATGGATGACATTTGTTTCACCCGCCCTCCGGGGGCCTGCAAAAGGTTTTCTGGGGTTGTTGGAGGAACTTGCACCGTTGTCAGAAATTTTTCCCATCTTCAAAAGACTTTCAATTCTCTCACCAGCTATAAATACATCGGCAAATCTGGTGGAAGAGAAAGCAGCAAGTCTATCAATATAAGTTCCCTGCAAGGTGTTCATAAACATGTCATCCATCTCTCTTTCTGGCATGGGTGGCTGGACAGCAGCAGCAAGCTGTCTTCACCTCTGAGCATAATCCTGAAAGCTCTCCCTTGAAGACTGAGACATGCCCATTAGAAGAGTTCTATTGGGAGCCATGTCTAGGTTGTACTGGTACTTCCAGATGAAGGCCTCGGCCAAGTATTTCCAACATCTTATAGTGGCCTTTGTCAGATACGAATACCATTCTCTTGAAGCTCTAGTCAGGCTGTCCTCAAAATAGAACATCCATAACTTCTCATCCATGGTATAGGCCTTGAGTCTCCCTAAGAAGGATTGCAGATGAGTACGCAGGCATGAGGTACCATTATATTTCTCAAAGCATGGGGGTTTGAATTTGTGGGGAATCCTCACCCCATCTACCAGCCCCATATCCATTACGTCAAAGCCTAAAGAATTCTGGGATTCCAAGGATCTCAGCTTTTCAGCAATCTCATCCAACCTTCTGTCATACACCTCATCTCCAGCCCCAATAACAGTGAATTGTTCTTCTTGGGGATCCTCTTGCAGGATTCTGCCCCCAGCAGCATTACCTTGCACATTCCTTGTGCCATTAGCATCTGGATTCAAATGGGGCCCGTACTCTGGTGGGTCAATACGGGGCTGCCCTCATTCTTTATTGCTGGTTCCCCCTGTTCCAAGGTGGGGCTCTTCGGGTGTCTGCCTTTCTACCAGCTCTCTCAGCCTCTCTTGGATCTGGGCTAAGCCAGTCATCACAGCCATAAACTGAGACATTTGGTTTCTCATTTCGACCCTCTCGTTTGCCATTTGATTTCTTACTTCATTCAGGTCCTGCTGTACCTGATCCATCTGAATGCCTGGAAGGTTGTTTCGCGTTGGGTACCGGTGTGTTCGGTTGACAGGGAACACTCTGCGACGAGCAATGTTTCCTGAAAGCACAACAAAGTGAGAAACAAAATAATAACAAAAACCTACAAAACAAAGAAAGAGTTAGTATACAATGCAGTATGCTTATTTGTTTTCCAAGGTATCCGGTTTGGTTCTTGGTTTTGACCTTTCCAGACCTCGAGGAGATGCTTGATGATGTTGAGAAAAGAAGCCCAATGAAACAAACTAAATATATTACAAATGTGAAAAATACATAGTCTGTTTACAGTACATGCCCATGGTGGGTCAAAAATACGACAAAAAGGAAAAGTACATCAAAAGAAAGGAAATACAAGCAAAAGGAATCAGACATCTAGTCCATAGTCATCTTCCCTGACTTCCTTCAGGAGTGCCTCAGTCACCGGACCAGCTGGGTGCTCTGTAATGGTCCTAATGAGGAGGCTCTTGGTAGCAATGGCATTGGTCAGCTTCTTATGCTTGTCCTGATCCTTTGATCTCTTTAACCCTACTCGAAGCTTCAATTATGAAATCTCCTTCTGAGCTGCCAACAAAGCTTCCTGCTGCTTCTTCTCATTGGCCTCTAGCTGCTCAATCTTGGCCTGAGTCCTCTGGTCTTCTTGTGCACGGGCTTCGGTGATCCTGATCCACCTAGCCTGGCTCTCTTCCAGGTAATGCTCAACCCTAGCTTTCTGAATCTTGGCCTCCTTGTAGGCATTCTTCAATATCTGTTCCCCGGCTCTTGCTTTCCTTATGTAGTCATTTGTCCTCTCAATCTTGGTAAGATGCTCAGTCTTGAGTCTTTCCAATCTTTTAATGTCCAGACGACCGTCATTTCTTTCCCAAAGAGTCTTCTTCAGGGCTTCAGATAGATGATTATTCCTCTCTTTCAGCTTTTCAAATTCCTCCAGGATAACAATTGCTGTAGGCTGTACTGTAGATGGTCCAGGTGTGTCTTCCAAGGTGAAAGGCATCCTGGTGATCTGAGCTCTAGTATGGGACCAGTCTAAGTACTGAGCTGAAGTAACATTGTTACATCTTCCAAGAATGGTTGTCCCCTTTGTCTAAATGTTCTCCCAAGCCCAGGCTGCTTGTCTGACAATAGCTGAATTAGGTTGCACTTCACAGTATAGGGTCTCAGCTAAATCCTGTCCTCTGGGAGGGTGAACTAAGGCATATCCCAATTGTCTCTTAAAGAGTAAAGGGTTGTAGTTGATGCAACCTTTTACTCCTATTAGAGGCACATTAGGGTGTTAGAACAATTATGGTTCTAAATCTCTAAGAGTTTTGATGATAACAAATATTATTATGCAAGAATAGAAGTTCTAATGACTCTCTTTATTATATGTGTAGAAAAGGAAGTTATTTAAAGGAGACGTGCATTATTAGAAGATACATTGAGCCGTATATAGAAGATACACTTATTGAAGAATACATCATTTAATGACATGGTTTAATAGCTGCGCATCAAGACTTTATTATCTCTGATTTACGTCTAGAAGATGATGATCTTCATAATGAAGGCATTAATTAAATAATATATTAATTAATGATGAAGACAAGTATCTCTTGTTATGGAAGGAATTTATGATATTAACTAATATCCTAAATTAGCTCAAGATGTCTCCAACGGCTACAATATTCAAGAACTATATAAAGGAATCAAATTGAAGATTCAAGCAATCACACTCACGAGAAAAAGACTGATTCTTTTGTGCTAAACTATTGTAACATTCACTTAGTGATCATAGCTTTATTAGAAGCAAAATAGTTACTTTATTATTATTATTGTAAAAGTTAAGTAATATCCCTTGAGTGACTAGTTTCAGTCAGAAGACTCAAGAGGACATTGATTGTAGGTCAGTGTGTGTATTCATTTATTGAATAGTGGATTAAGACCTCAGTGATAGAGGCAAAATCACCTTGGCGGGTGGACTGGATGTAGTTTGAGTTTAAACGAACCAGGATAAATCAACTTGTCATTAGAAGTTAATTTTTAGTTGTTAAAGAAAACCCAATTCCAACCCCCCCTTCCTTGTGTTTTACGTACCTTCAATTGGCATCAGAGCGCTAGGTTCTGAGAAATACACTTAACCGTGTCAGTAAAAGATCCAGAAGTTAAAACACATGGCAGACGCTGGCAATAACAACAATGACTTCCAAAATGACAAGATCAACGCAAAACCTCCAGTGTTCAATGGTGACAACTTTGACTACTGGAAGGATGTTCTGAAAAGTTTCTTTCTAGCTCTGGATGGAGATCTTTGGGACATGGTGACAGATGGATACATTCATCCTGTTGGAGCAGATGGTCAGAAGATTGAAAGAAAAAATATGACAGCTCAACAGAAGAAGGAATTCAGAAATCATCACAAAGCTAGAACCATACTTCTAAGTGCTATCTCATATACAGAATATGAGAAAATCACAAACAAAGACTCAGCTAAACACATGTTTGATTCTCTGAGGATGACACATGAAGGCAACACTCAAGTCAAGGAGACTAAAGCTCTGGCCCTCATCCAGAAGTATGAAGCTTTCAAAATGGAAGAAGATGAGACAATTGAAAAAATGTTCTCAAGGTTCCAAATTCTGGTAGCTGGACTGAAAGTTCTGGACAAAGGCTACTCAACAGCAGATCATATAAAGAAAATCATCAGAAGCTTGCCAAAGGCTTGGAGGCCCATGGTCACTGCTCTAAAGCTATCTAAAAATCTGAATGAAACATCTTTAGAAGAACTGATCAGCTCTTTGAGAAGTCATGAGATAGAACTAGAAGAAGATGAACCCTAGAAGAAAGGTAAGTCTGTAGCTCTTAAATCTAACAAATCTGTTTCTAAAGCTTTACAGGCAGAAGAAGAAGAAAGTTCTGGATGCTCATCAGAAGAAGATGAATTATCTCTTCTATCCAGAAGAGTCCAACAACTATGGAAGCATCGTCAGAAGAAGTTCAGAAATACCAGAAGAACAAGTAATCACTCTGAAGCAACATCTGGTCACAAGAAACCCAGAAGCAAAGAAGTTGTGTGCTATGAATGCAAAGAACCAGGACACTACAAAAGTGAATGTCCAAAACTCCAGAAAGAGAAACCCAGAAACAAATTCAACAGAGAAAAGAAAAAGAGCCTCATGGCAACATGGGATGATTCTGAATCATCTGAGGCAGAGTCAGATTCAGAAGATGAACATGCTAACATTGCATTAATGGCAAAAATACCAGAAGATGATCACTCATCAGAATCAGAATCAGACTCAGGTACAGAAGAGGTATTCTCTAAACTTTCTAGATCTCAATTAGAAGCTAGTCTCTCAGAAATTCTTGAAAAATATCAGAAGCTTCAATTCAAATACAAAGACATGAAACAAAGTCTGGTATCTGAATTAGAAGAAGTTAGAAAACTAAAAACAGAAAACTCTGAGCTGAAGAAAATATTTTTGAATGCAAAAACTCTTTTGAAAAACTTAAAGCTCAGAAGGAATCTGAATTAGAAGATCTAATCAACTCTGATAATATCATAAAACAATATGACTATGGTTTTCAAAAATTCCTAGCTAAAAGCATAGATAGAAGCAAAATTGCATCTATGATCTATGGAGTTAGCAGAAATGATAGAAGAGGCATAGGCTATGTGAAAACTAAAGAAACTCTGAAGTTTAAAAAGATTGATGACATTGTCATAAAAACTAATACTCCTCTAAGTTCTCATTTTACCTATGGTCATAACCATGACTTAATATATACTAGTGAGTCATCTTGTTCCACAAGTTCTGATTTGAAACCTAAAATAAATCAGAAGTTTGTGAAAACTAACAAACATGGACCCAGAAAAATATGGGTACCCAAAGATAAAATTGTGTATGTTGCAGATGTCTTTAACAGCAAAAATGAAACACCAGTCATGGTACCTAGACTCTGGATGCTCATGACACATGACGGGAAGAAAGCATATGTTCCAAAGTCTTGAATTAAAAGATGGAGGCCACGTAGGTTTTGGAGGCAACCAAAAAGGAAAAATAATTGGCTCTGGAACTATTGGTAATGGAAACCTTCCTTTTATCTCTAATGTTCTATTAGTAGAAGGATTAATGCATAATCTATTATCCATAAGTCAATTAAGTGATAATGGCTATGACATAATCTTTAATCAAAAGTTCTGTAAAGCTGTTAGTCAGAAAGATGGAACAATCCTCTTCAGTGGAAAGAGAAAGAACAACATATATAAAATAAAACTTTCAGAATTAAAAAATCAGAATGTAAAATGTCTAATGTCTGTGGAAACTGAGCAATGGGTCTGGCACAGAAGATTGGGACATGTTAATATGAGAAGATTATCTCAACTTAACAAACTCAATCTGGTCAGAGGACTTCCAAACTTGAAGTTCAACTCAGAAGCTCTGTGTGAAGCATGTCAGAAAGGAAAATTTTCAAAACCTGCCTTTAAAGCTAAAAATGTTGTATCTTCCTCTAGACCACTAGAACTTCTGCACATTTACCTGTTTGGACCAGTGAAAACTGCTTCTGTCAGTGGCAAGAAGTATGGATTGGTGATCGTAGATGACTTCAGCAGATGGACATGGGTAAAGTTTCTTAGACACAAGGATGAGTCAATTACTGTATTTTCTAACTTCTGCAAACAAGTTCAAAATGAAAAAGAATTTAAAACTATTAAAGTCAGAAGTGATCATGGTGGAGAATTTGAAAACAAAAAAGTAGAATCATTTTTTAATGAAAATGGCATCTCTCGTGATTTTTCTTGTCCTAGAACTCCACAACAAAATGGGGTTGTAGAACGTAAGAATAGAACATTGCAAGAGATGGCCAGAACCATGATCAATGAGACTAACATGGCTAAACATTTTTGGGCAGAAGCAGTAAATACAGCATGCTATATTCAGAATAGAATCTCTATAAGACCTATTCTTGAAAAGACTCCTTATGAATTGTGGAAGAACAGAAATCCCAACATTTCATATTTTCATCCTTTTGGGTGCAAATGTTTTATTCTGAATACTAATGATCCTCTGAATAAATTTGACTCTAAGGCACAAAAGTGTTATATGTTAGGATACTCTGAACGTTCAAAGGGATATAGAGTATACAACACAGAAACACGTATTGTCATAGAATCTATTTATGTCAGATTTGATGATAAGCTTGGTTCTGAAAAACCAAAGCAGAATGAATCTCTTGTAGATATAGAAGTTGAAATTTCTACAAACAGAACATCTGAAGAACAATCTCCTACAGAACAAAACAAGACAATCACTCCAACAAGCTCTGAAGAACCCACTCAGAAGAAACTATCCAGAAGCAATTTGAATCATCCAGAAGATAAAATCTTGGGAAAGAAGGATGAACCAATCAGAACAAGATCATCATTCAGAAACTCTGAAGAATCTCTAATGGGACTAGTCTCCCTGATTGAACCAACTTCTGTAGGAGAAGCTCTCTCAGAAAATGATTGGATTCTGGCTATGCAAGAAGAACTTAACCAATTCACCAGAAATGATGTATGGGATCTAGTTCCTAGGCCCAGAGGATTCAAAATCATTGGCACCAAGTGGGTATTCAAAAACAAGCTAAATGAGCAAGGAGAAGTTGTCATAAACAAAGCAAGACTGGTTGTACAAGGTTATAGTCAACAGGAAGGAATTGACTACACAGAAACCCATGCCCCAGTTGCCAGTTTAGAATCAATTAGACTTCTAATTTCATTTGTCGTAAACCATGATATCATTCTATATCAAATGGATGTCAAGAGTGCATTTTTAAATGGTTATATTGATGAAGAAGTGTATGTACACCAACCCCCTGGCTTTGAAAATATAAAATTTCCAGAACATGTTTTCAAACTCAAAAAATCTTTATATGGTCTGAAGCAAGCTCCCAGAGCTTGGTATGAAAGACTAAGCACTTTTCTTCTGGAAAATGATTTCATCAGAGGGAAAGTGGATACAACACTTTTCAGTAAAAACATTAAAAATGATCTTCTGATATGCCAAATTTATGTAGATGATATAATATTTGGTTCTACTAAAAGTGCCTTGGGAAAGGAGTTTGCTAAGTCTATACAGGCAGAATTTGAAATGAGCATGATGGGAGAATTAAAGTTCTTTATGGGAATCCAAATAAATCAAACATCAGAAGGAACATATATCCATCAAAGCAAATATGTCAAAGAACTTCTGAAGAAATTTGATTTATCAGAAAGTATCATCTCTAAAACTCATATGCATCCTACATGTATTCTAGAGAAAGAAGAGGTAAGTAAGAAAGTAGATCAGAAACTCTACAGAGGTATGATTGGCTCTCTCCTCTATCTAACTGCTTCTAGACCAGATATTCTA
The DNA here is from genome assembly GCA_963966055.1 of Lathyrus aphaca. Classification (NCBI taxonomy): domain Eukaryota; kingdom Viridiplantae; phylum Streptophyta; class Magnoliopsida; order Fabales; family Fabaceae; genus Lathyrus; species Lathyrus aphaca. The sequence continues at coordinate 260,774,069 of OZ014519.1, forward strand.
TACAGTGTATGTTTATGTGCTAGATTCCAATCAGATCCTAGAGAAACTCACTTAACAGCAGTTAAGAGAATTTTTAGGTATCTGAAAGGTACTACTAATCTTTGTTTATACTACAGAAGATCCAAAGATTACAAACTTGTAGGATACTGTGATGCTGATTTTGCTGGAGACGGAACAGAAAGAAAAAGTACTTTTGGAAGTTGTCAATTTCTGGAAGATAATCTAATTTCTTGGTCTAGCAAAAGGCAGTCAACCATAGCATTATCAACTGCAGAAGCTGAATACATTGCAGCAGCTGGATGCAGTACTCAGATGATCTGGATGAAAAATTAGCTTGAGGATTTCAACATTTATGAGAGTAACATTCCCATCCTCTGTGATAATACTTCTGCTATATGTCTCTCTAAAAATCCAATTTTACATTCTAGAGCTAAACACATAGAAGTTAAACATCATTTCATTAGGGACTATACTCATAAGGGAATTTTAATGTTAAAATTCATAGATACAAATCATCAATGGGCTGATATTTTTACAAAACCCCTTCCTGAAGATAGATTTAATTTCATTCTAACCAACCTTAGCATGAAATTATGTCCAGAATGAAAATGCTTTAATTATATGTCTTTAACTCTTAGAAGTTTTGAATTTAATCCTCTATTTTATTCTTTCAGAAGATATCATTTTCTAACTGTTTCATTCTGAGAACTTCTGTTCAAAGGAATAACATGCAGATCTTTACATCAACAAGTGTCAACAAGGCTCTAATGAATCCTATCAGAATTAGAACAAGTGTCCAAATTCTGAAGAGTGACAGAACATGCATTGGACAACTGTCCTCTACAGAAGGACATCTGTTAAACTTCTGGGAAACTGAAACGACTGACTTGACACCATAAAGGCAAATATCTTTTTGGTAACTGTTCCAGAATCTTTTACGCCTTCCCCTATGTCTGCTGCATTAATTACATTCCATCATTATGTTTTTAAATTAAATTTTTCCCACAAATTTCTCATATTATTAAATGAAATTTTTTCTATATAAACAACTTTTTACTTTCACTTTTCTCTTTTACCTTCATTGTCTTTTTACTGCAAAAAATTTTCACTCTCACTTTTCGTTCTCTCTGAATTTTCTTAAAACCCTAAACCCTAAAAACTCATCTTAGTAACAATGGCTTCCTCCTCTCAAAAACAACAAGACTCAACAGATGTGCTCTATGTTGAACCTGTGAAGACCCTTCTTACTCCAACTGACAAACTTGAAGTTCTGTGTGAGCTTTTTGTGGATTTTAACAGCTTGAAAGATAATGGTTTTGACCTACTTCCTGCCGTCGAAACTCAAGGTTGGGAGAAGTACTTTGATCGTCTCATGGGACCAGTTTTCCCAAAATTGGTTAAGGAGTTCTGGGTGTATGCAAGTGCTTCTAACACTCATGTTACTTCATATGTGCTGGGAAAAAGAATCATAATCTCTGAAGACCACATTGCTAGGCTCATTGAATCTGATGGCAATGGAATCAAGTGTAATGAAATGCACAAACTGTCAGATACCAAACAGATAGCTAAAGAAATCTTCACTTCTGGCCAACCTTCTAACAAGATAAAAGATCTGAAGATGCATCTTAGAATTTGGGCCAAGATCATTCTTGGAAGCATCTGCCACAGGAAAGCAACCAACTCTCCAGATTATATCAACATGGATCAGCAGTTCCTGCTGTACTTTATTGCTAAGTAGAAGAAGGTTAACCTTGCACACTCCTTATTTATTCATCTGAAAAACAGTGTGAAGGAAACAAGGGAATGAGAGAAAACTAAGAGGGATTGGATTCCTCTAGGGTGTTTAATCTCTAACATCCTCCATGAGAATAAATTGGTGGACTATCTGGCTGAAGTCAAGCAGATAGAGCTTCTAGAAACAGATGTTGGTAAGCCTCTAAATGCTAAGAATCTGAAGAAGATGAAGTTCATAACTTCTATCAAGAAAGATCCTGTCCTCTACTCCAGAGAGGTCATAACCACTAGGAAGATTCCTCTGCAGAACTTCCCACTATTTTCTTTTGACACACCTCCAGAGGTTGTGGTCAGATACTTGGATTCCTGCAAGCAACATGGTGTGGATCCAATGTTCAAGGCAACAGAACTTACTCAACAAACTCCAGATGTTGCATCAGCAAGGAGCAAGAAAAGAAAGGCTGGAGAAGGAACGTCTCAGAAGGCTCCTAAAACTACCAGAAGAACAGGTAATACTTCTGCCTCTAACTCTGAATTCATTTCTGTAGTAGAAGCAGTTACAGTAGAAATGTATGAAGCACCCTCTGACCCAACACCTTCTGATCAAATTCCTTCTGCACCAACTCCTTCTGAACCAACCCCATCATCTGAATCAACCCCATCCTCTGAACCTATTCCACCTTCTAACCCTATTCCCTCTGTCATACCTGCAACTGCTACTGTCTCATCCATCTTATCTTCACTTTATCCACCAGAAAATGAACCCCATCAACCACAAACCCTATCATACTTTGATATCCCTATTGACACAACCCCTCTATCTGATATAGACCATTCACCATCAGCTAAAACACACACCGCCCTTCAACATGTTCTTTCTGACATTGATGATTTACAACCCCCTGAATCTAAATAAATCCCATCTTCTCAAACTTTTGAAACACACCACCATAGCAGTTTCCAACCACTAAATTCTGATGGCCTTGTTTTTAATCTTTCACCAATAAGAGAAAGCTCCCTGTCTTCCTATGAGTCTACCCCTCCTAATTCACAAACTTTCATCACCATCCCTGACACACCACCAGAAGACACTGAACCTGAAAATCCCCTTAGAACTTCTGTTAATATTGAAGCTCTACAAAAATTATCGTCTGTCTCAAATAAAACTGCCATACCAGCACCAAAACCAAAACCCACAAAAACAGACATTTCTGCACTGCTGATTGCTTTTGAAATAGAAATGAAATTCAGGATAGAGGATCTGAAGGCTACTTGCTCAGAACTTCCTGATCCAGCTTCTTCTGACTTTCTGTGGGCTAAGTTCAGAAAATGGTTCAATTCTGAAACCAAAAAGCTAAAGGACATCTGCTATGACCTTGCTCATCAGAACTTCTATGAGTATCTCAAAGCAGTTGTTTCAAACATTGAAAAGAATAAACCATTTCTGCTGGACAACAAACCATGGACAGAGTCAGAACCTCTGGATTCAAACTCTGGACTTCAAATGGTTTTGGTACCTTCTGATGAAGGTCAGGATGTTGAATCTGCTCAATCACCAGCAATTGAAGAATTTTCTGAGAATCAAGCTGCTCCAGAAGCTGAAGAACCTCTGCCAACCAATCTTGTTATGAAGACCTTAGAAGAATTGAAGAAGGAAAATGAGATGGTTAAGCAAAGGCTGGATAAGCAAGATGAAACCAATGCTGAGTTGAAGACAGTGATTGGAAAGAAAGTGGAATCATCCTCTGAGATCAAGTCTCTGCTGGAGGCTTTAGTTACTAAGATGCATCCCTGATTTTCTGTTTATCTTCTGCTTATCTTTTTCTGCTTTATCTTCTGTTTATCATGACTTTTTAAGTTCTACTGGTTATCTTCTTGTTGGCTTTTGATTCTGTTTAATGAAAACTTATTTTGCTTCTACACTCTTGCATTCTTTATGTATTTATACTTTTTGATTATGACAAAAAGGGGGAGAAACGTAGAAGATCTTGATCTATAGCAGTTATTAAGATTTGCCTCTAACATATATATTCTAATAAAACTATTTGAGTTGTGATTCTAAAATAGAAACAGGTCAAGTAATCAACTTAGGGGGAGCTAAGGCTAATGAAACTTCTGAAGGATAAAACTTCTGAAGAAACCTCTAATAGAAATATCTGATTTTATTTAATCAAAGGGAGTTCTTCTAATCCTACTAAACTCTATTCTTAATATATAAATAAATGTTTTGTCATCATCAAAAAAGGGGAGATTGTTGGAACAATTATGGTTCTAAACCTCTAAGAGTTTTGATGATAACAAATATTATTATGCAAGAATAGAAGTTCTAATGACTCTCTTTATTATATGTGTAGAAAAGGAAGTAATTTAAAGGAGACGTGCATTATTAGAAGATACATTGAGCCGTATATAGAAGATACACTTATTGAAGAATCCATCATTTAATGACATGGTTTAATAGTTGCGCATCAAGACTTTATTATCTCTGATTTACGTCTAGAAGATGATGATCTTCATAATGAATGCATTAATTAAAGAATATATTAATTAATGATGAAGACAAGTATCTCTTGTTATGGAAGGAATTTATGATATTAACTAATATCCTAAATTAGCTCAAGATGTCTCCAACGGCTACAATATTCAAGAACTATATAAAGGAATCAAATTGAAGATTTGAGCAATCACACTCACGAGAAAAAGACTGATTCTTTTGTGCTAAAATATTGTAACATTCACTTAGTGATCATAGCTTTATTAGAAGCAAAATAGTTACTTTATTATTATTATTATTGTAAAAGTTAAGTAATATCCCTTGAGTGACTAGTTTCAGTCAGAAGACTCAAGAGGACATTGACTGTAGGTCAATGTGTGTATTCATTTATTGAATAGTGGATTAAGACCTCAGTGATAGAGGCAAAATCACCTTGGCGGGTGGACTGGATGTAGTTTGAGTTCAAACGAACCAGGATAAATCAACTTATCATTAGAAGTTAATTTTTAGTTGTTAAAGAAAACCCAATTCCAACCCCCTTCCTTGTGTTTTACGCACCTTCATAGGGTACTGCCCGCAGCTGGTGATAATGTCCTTGCCTTTGGTGCTCTGGGTGCACCATCTGATATCATCTGATGTTAAGGAAATGAACCTCTTGGCCCAATTCTTCTGCTGGTGTGGGTTCAAGAAAGCATCTGACTTAGGCAGGTGTCTGAGTAGCCAAAAGTAGAACAAGGGAGCACAACATCTGACCAACTTCCCCCTTTGCTTTTTCATTTCTTTGATGGATGGAGTAGTAAAAATCCCCTAGCAATGTAGGCACTGGGTTCCTCAGTAGAAACAAGTGGATGGCATTCTTACTCACAAATTTAGGCTCATCTACAAACAATATAGCCCCATATATGTTGAGGGCTAAAAGTGCACAGACTGCCCTCCATTCTTCCACTGCAGCCTTCAGGACGGCTTGAGAAATCAAGAAGTCTAGATGCAAACCAAGAATCCCAGCTTTTGTTGTCATGTTTTGCTCAATAAGGGCAGGCTCCAAGTGCAATGCCCTTGCTATCTCTTCACTCCTAGGAGTAGTCATCTCTGGGTTGAAGGGGATCCCTCCTCTGATAGGTACTCCAATCAACAAAGAAAACTCTTCCAACAGGGGCCCCATTTGAAAGTCAGGAAAGGTGAAGAACCTGAGTGGAGGGTCATAGAACTGCAAGCATGTGAGGATCATGCTCCTATGAGAAGAATCAAGGTTCATAACCATATCAATAATACCCCCATAGTGCTCTCTAAACAGTGGGATGTGGTCAGGTGTGATGAGTGACTGGACATGCCTGATACCAGTCAATATGGGCTCAAAAAAGTGGTAAGATATGTTACTTTTCCTTGGAACATCCATGAGTGTTGATGAAGAAGATGAAGACAAATGCTGGTGAAGATCACAGATTGGAATGCTGGAGGTAAGTCTCTGACAGACTGATGCAGGTGAGTTTCTGACAGAGTGAAGAAGATAGCTGAAGAAAATGCTGGAGAAGATAACTGAAGCAGAGGTCTAAGCAGTAGAAGGGGTCAAAACCAAACCAAATATGATGAGGTGGATACCCTGAAAAACAAATAAACAAATGTTAAATAATGCAATGATGATGTATGCAAATGATATGCAAGGGTTTGTGATCGAGAGCTGAATCTGATTATTTGTCTTGATATAAGGTCCATGTATGTTCAAAGGTCTGGATGGAGGCTCAGAAATCCAGTAACCAGGGTGGGGGACTAAAATAAAGAGTCACATATCCAGGGTTAATCACAAGAACTGTCCAAAGTGAAGTATTCTTAAACAAAACAGTAACAGGGTATGATGTGGCCAAGGGTTCCTGCAAACCTGTAAATAACCCAACCCTCTCACATGTAATGTTCTAGAACAAGGATCCTCAGACTTGGATCAGTTATGAGAAGTGTAAACACTTCTAACCCGAAGGTACAATGTTTACAATAACCATAAAGGATCCTCCTCTAATTCACCCCAGATTCTGAAGGTCAAAATAAAGGTCATCCAGACTTAGCAGGCTTCCCAGATAGCCCTAGCACTACAGGAAATCTGTAGCACAGAGTTCTCAAGAAGAAACCCACATCTGAACCGTGTTTCATATTCCCGCACCAGACCGAAATGGAATGGGAAAGAACATGAACCAATCTAGCCTAGGTGTGTCTCAAGTCCCAGGTATAGGACCTTAATCACTACATGGCCAAGAGGGGTACAGACGCGAACGGTCGGCGAAGGAGAGAACATGAAAATGAACTGAAAAGAGTCGCCAGCTAGGCATTTTTATCCCGAAGGAAAGGTGATGCTGCATAAACCTAGGAAAAGATGGATAAGACGGTCGCGAACCAGAGAAATTGAGAAAGGGGGTTGGTTACAACCTGGGAAGGTATTAGCACCCAGATTATCCGTCGTACTCGACGGGATCCACGCTTGAAAGATTTGTGTTTTAAAGGGGTAGTGTCAGTGCTATTCTGTGTGCAAAAACTGGAAACGAATGCAAGTGTCAGTGCAAAATAAGTGTGAAGTGAATAAAAGGAGTGTTAGTGCAAGAAAGGAGTGCAATGCCTAAGACAATGAGGCTTAAAAGAATAATGATGGAAGGGGGGAATATACAGAGACTTTTGTTCGATAACAGTTAAGTTATGCCTACGTATCCTCTCGTGCAATGAGGAAGTCAGAACACCGTAGTTCGACTCAAAGAGACTGAAAGATAAATTGACTTGTGAACTGCTTACTTGTCTATGCTCAAGTGTATGACCTGTCTGGCTCAGGTGCAGACTGTCTTGCATTAGACGGAAGAAGCGAGTTCTCGTTTGTGAGTGAAAAAGTTGAGAAAAGAATCCCGGAGGAGACGATTATTGTTTGTTTTTGTGTTTTCAGTCTTTTATTGTTTTTTGGAGTTTGTCATAAGAAAATGAGCTTAAGCCTAAACCAAGGGTTAGTAAACTCATCACATCCTCCCTCTGATTAGGGGTAATGAGAATACCTTAAGTGTGATGTAAGCACCTCACTCTTAATCTCCATGATGTAGGATTAAGATCATTAACCTACTTACCATTATTTAGATGTTTTTGGTGTTATTGTTTAGTGTTAAGTAATGAGTTTAAGCCATAATCAGGGATTTAATGGACCCATTACACTATCCTAATAGAAGGATAATAGATGAGAACATTTAAGTTGAAGAAGGCTCCTCAAATTAATCCATGATTAGGGATTAACCTCATGACAAAACAAACCTTTATTAGAGTGGATTTTAGTTAATGGTAAGATTAAGAAGTGGATTTTATGGTTTGTAAGACAACTTGAGGGGGACTTGTCCATTAACACTAGGGTTAGTCCTTCTTAACCAATTAAGGAAGAATTAGAACCCTAATGCAAGGCCCAAGTTACAAGCTTGATGTCTTAGTGATTATTAGATGAATTGATTAAGAGATATAAACACATTAAGGGTTTAACACTTAGGATTAAAGTTATACACTCCATCCTAAGAGAAGGATGCAGGCATAACCTTAATCACAAAGCCTTAAAACCTTTAAGGTTTAGTCCCTGATTAAGAGATGAGAAGGGAAGACACAAAAGATGACACAAAGGTAAAACTAATGGGGGGACTAATCAAACCCTAATTATGACCATGCTTGGGTATTCCTAGGGTTTATGAGGCTTGCAAGAGATCTTCAAGAAAAAGCCACCAAGGAAGAAGAAAGATGGAAGGAGGAGAAGCAGAAGAAACAAGTCAACTTACTTCACTTAAAAAGATAAGTTGCTTGAATAAAGAAGGTGAAGGAGGAACATGAATGAGTAAGCTCACTCTAATATAAATACAAAATGCAGCAATGAATGCATCAGAGATATGAGAAGAGATTATGAGAAGTGAAGGCAAATTCACTTCTCATAGTAACTTACCACATGAAAAGTTAGTGAAAGGAAATGAAATGAAATGAAAATGAAATGAATGCAAGGATGCAAACCAAAACCAGAAGCACATTCATGATGCAAATGATGCTAAGAGATGGTATAAAGGCATGTCAAGAGATGAGAATGATCATACAAGCAATGGGGATGCATATGAACCATGAAAGGAGCATGAAAGTTCATGAATGCACATGTAATGAAATGAATGAAATATGGCAAATGGATGATGCAATGATCAAACATGATTCTAATGTGTCCTAAGATGTCTTATATGTCATGTGAATGCATAAAATGTCATGGCAAGTTCATGAATGCAAGCATATGCAAGATGTATGCAAGAGAAGATGAGAAATTAGGGTTTTATGAAAGGATGAGATGCAAATGGAAAAGACAGAAGCAATGGACATGATAAAAAATTGAAAATGCACTCAAAGGAACCCTAAACCTATACTAAGTTACCATCCAAAGGGGGAGGTCAGAAGCTAAACCTAGAAGGTGTTATGAATTTCCTAAGTTTCTAGGGTTTTTTAGGTGATCCTCAATGTAAAATGCCAAACAAATTGGAAATGAAAGATAAAAATGTAGCAAAAATGTTTTTATAAACTAGAAGCTATGCATAGAGCAATGCAAAAAGAATCATTCATAAACTCAACTTGGTTTAAAAGTTATGAATTTTTGAAGTTAGGGTTAAAAATGGACAAATTTAAGAACCATAATTCATTGAAAAAATGTCAAAGCATGATCAAAACCAAAAAGAAATTTGTATGGTGAGTTTGTATTTGTTTCTAAATGTCCAAGAATGTTCTCTGAATTTTTTTGTGATTTTTAAATACTTAAATGTATTTTTAATTAATTAATTTCCATTAATTAATTAAATAAAACATTTAAATGATTTAAAAATATATTTTAATGCAAAAAATAAAAAATAAAAATATTTTTGGTTTCTAAAAATTAATAAAAGGTTTGATAAAAATTTTCAGAATTTTTTAATGGTTTTTACTATTTTTAAAAACTCGTACAAAATAAATAAGAAAAATGTGAAATAAAATTAAATAAATGGAAAGTAAGCAGGATGGATGGCTGGGATTGAAACTAGGTTTGGATCTGTTGACTGGCGCGTTATCCTACGGCCCAAATTCAAATTCTAATAATCCTATTTAATTATTTAATTAAACCTGATTAAACACTAATGACATAATCCTAGCCCTACACTGCACGCAGGAAAGACTAATCTAACGGCCCAAATTCAAAAAGTGCCCTAACCCTAATTAAACAAAATTAATGACTCTCAGGTGGCCGGAGAAGACCTCTGGTCATCTTCTCCGGCCAACCCCTCTCCTGAAAATTTCCAAATCACTCCCTAGGTCATTTTAAGAGCTGTAAAGCTCCAGATCAAACCTCTCAACCTTCCTAAGCACGAATCCACTCCCAAAACAAATTTCTTTTCACTCAATCTCCAGATACGAATCAAAACTTAAAAATGACCAAACTTTCAGAGATACGGTACAGGCTCAATAATCAACCATTTTCAAAAATAAAAAGTGCAGAGTGATCAGGGGAGCATGTAGATCATTTCTATAACTTAAAAAAAGGTTTCTGAAAAAAAAAAAGTTCTTGATAGCTACCTGAGTTGAAGCTTTCGAAACTGGAGCTTTCTGGCCACTCCCTTGGTGCGTTTCCACTCCAATGAACCCCTTGATGCTTCTGGTAAGCTTGAAACAAGTTTGAATGAAGTGTTTTGAGAGTTTCAGTTCAGAGGTGATGAAAATCGTGTTTTTGTTTGAGGTGGTTTCAGGCTGTTTTGGTGGGTGGGAAATGATCCTGGGATGATGCTGAGTTGTTTTGTGAAAGAAGTTTGAAGTTTTGTTAAGTGTGCTAAGAGTTTCGAAGAAAAATGAAAAGGAGGTGATTTTTGTGAACTAGGGCAATGCTGAGGATTCAGGCTTGGCTCTTGTTATGTTTGACTTGCTTTAGGTTAGTATAAACAAATGCAATTGGTTCAGAGAGTGGTTGTGACATAGTGTGATTGGTATGGGTGAAAATGCAAAAAGTCAAGGTTGGTTGTACTTTGAGGTATGGGTTGGTTCAGGCTTAGTACAAGGGGGTGTCTGGTGCAGCAAGGATCAAGGATGGCCATGGAAATCACTTAGAGGCAATTCAGCATGTGGGGAATAAGTTATGGGAGGTTTTGCAATTTGAAGAAAGTTTGGCCCCTTTTGGATTTCTTGATGTGCAAGTCATGAAAATGTGAGATTCTTGGGCCAATTCTGAGTTTTAAGCAATGCACTATGATGTTATGATGTATTGAAGTGTGTTTGAAGTCACAAAATAGCTTGGCAAGAGGTTTTGTAAAAATCCCTCTTTGGTGCATTCTTGAAAATTATGTGATTTTTGCTAACTTTGACAAGTCATAACTTGAGTTCCAAAATGAATTAGATCTTGTTCTTGTACTTTCTGAAAATGGAATGATCCAATCTACAACTTTCATGACCAACAATTTTTTATTTGAAGCTTTTTTGGTTGAGAAAGAGGAGGTTGAAAAACTTTCCCAAAATGGAAAGTTTACATTACAAGTCATTTCCACTTTTGGCAACTTTTGGTTTTGCTCACTTTTCTTCAAATTTGTGAACTTATAAGCACTTAAATGATCAAATAAAGACCATATAACTTTAATTTGATGAAAAATCCACTTTGGGTCCATTGATGGGGGCCTCAGATGCCCTGATTTGGCTCTGACTTGCTCAAGAAGTTACCCAGTGATCAGATGACTTCCACAATGAATTTCTTCATCAAACTTGGTATGTATTATCCTTATATCATATTGAGACCAATAGAAACAAGAATGACCAAAACTTTGGAGTTATGGCCTCTGAAACCAAAACCCTAATTTCAGGTCATTTGTGCAGTTAAACCTTGGCTCTGCTTCCATGCCTTTCCAGTTCCAGAGATTCTTTGGCTTCCTTGATCTTTGGAGGATAAAATATGATGATTGAAGATACATGGACCCTCTTGAGATGATTTAAGACCTTTGGAGTGGCTCAGATGAATCATGGATTGCTCGGATCACAAACCCTAGATGCAGATGAACTTGAACTAATGCAGTGAAGCAAAAATGCAATATGATATGATATGATTAAACTAATGCAAACATGAAAAGATCACAAGCCATGGTGTGAACTTAGTGAGGGCAAATTTGGGGTGTTTACAGGAACAATTGTCTTTGCAGTTGTAGGAGAAATACTTGTTGTTGAAAAAGGAGTTGCTGGTGTTGTAGAAGTTGTTGTTGTTATTAGCAGAATACCTTCTTTGATCAGGCCATTAATGCCATTCCTAAAGCTTGCACACTCGTTCTCGGAAACCATGCAAGATTCACAACAGGCCTCACAACCTGGAAACACTTGGCATTTCAAAAGCTGAGCTTTAACCTCTGCCAGAGGTGTCTGAATACTTGCAGTATCTTCAACCAAACTCATGGGTGAGCCCTCCTCTATTGCATTTATCCTTGGCCCACCATGGCTGGGCATAGGATTCTTCGTGACATTAGGAGGTGGTGCAAAATTCAGGGCCTTTGAATCTACTAGATCCTGGACCTTCATATGCAGAGCCCTGCATATTTCTGTGGTGTGACCAGGTGCATTAGAATGAAAAGCACACCTGGCGTTGACGTTGTAATTTCTCGGAAGGTTCTGAGGATCCGGTGGGGCCAATTTCCTTAACTCGACAAGATTAAGCTTTAGGATTTGTGGCAACAATGTGGCATATGTCATTGGTATAGGTTCAATCACCCTGTTGATCTGAGATGGCCGCTGCTGAAAAGGGCGTTGTTGTTGGTTATTGTTATTGTTGTTGTAGGATCTTTGTTGAGGAAACTGTGGCTGTTGAGGAAAATGATGTGGTTGTTGAGTGTATTGAAGATGTGTAGTAGTAATAGTGATGGCGGCAACTGATCTTGGCAGATATTGAGGTCTCCCTCTTCCCATATGTACGGAATTTGTTTCACCGGATCAACGGGGTCCTGCAAATGGCTTCCTTGCAATGCTTGAACTGGCGCCGCTGTCAGAAATCTTTCCTATTTTCAGTAAGCTCTCAATTCTTTCCCCAACTATAACCACGTCTGCAAAGCTGGTGGAAGAAAATGCAGCCAACCTGTCAATATAAGTCCCCTGGAGGGTGTTCATGAACATATCTGCCATCTCCCTTTCTGACATAGGGGGTTGAACGGCAGCAGCTAATTGCCTCCATCTTTGGGCGTACTCTCTAAAGCTTTCCCAGGAAGACTGTGACATTCCTATCAGAAGGGTTCTGTTTGGAGCCATGTCCAGATTATACTGATATTGACGAATGAAGGATTTGGCCAAGTCTTTCCAATTCCTAACTGTGGCCCTGGTCAAGTGAGAGTACCATTCCCGGGATGCCCCTGTCAAGCTATCCTCAAAGTAAAACATCCACAGTTTCTCATCTATGGTGTAAGCTTTCAATCTCCCCAAGAAAGACTGAAGATGGGGACGTGGGCAGGATGTGCCATTGTATCTTTCAAAACAGGGAGGTTTGAACTTGTGAGGAATTCTAACCCCCTCCACTAATCCCATATCCATGACATCAAAACCCAGGGAGTTTTGGGATTCAAGAGACCTTAGCTTTTCTGCTATTTTATCCAACCGACGATCGTAAACTTCGTCTCCAGCCCCAACCACAGTAAACTGCTCTTCTTGAGGGTCTTCCTACAAAGCCCTCCCTCTAGTGTTGCCTTGGGTTTTTCTTATAGCGTTGATTTCTGGGTTCAAATGAGGTCCAAACTATGGGGAATCAGTACGAGGCTGTACGTGATCGTTGTTACTGGTACCCCCTGTACCTGGGTGGTTTTCCTCAGGAGTTTTCCGCCCGACTAACTCTCTCAGTCTCTCTTGGCTCTGAGCCAAACTAGTCATCACTGCCATAAATTGATTCATTTGGGCCCTCATCTCTGTCCTTTCATTGGCCATTTGGGTCCTCACATTAGTCAAGTCATGTTGAACCTGATCCATTTGTAAGCCCGGAAGGTTGTTTCTTGTTGGATACCGGTGTACACTATTGACGGGGAACACTCTTCTAGGAGCAATGTTTCCTAAAATCACAACAAAGTGAGAAACAACAAAAAACCAAAAACCTACAAAACAAATAAATGATGTTAGTATGCAATGCATGATTCCTATTTTTCTTCCAAGGGTATCCGGTTTGGTTCTTTGGTTTTGACCTTCCAGACCTCGAGGAAATGATGATGTTGTAGGGAGATAAAGCCCATGAAATAATACAAACCATATATTACAAAGAGTGAAGATACATAGTTTGATTGCAATAAATTTCCCATGGTGGGTCAAAATACAACAACAAAATCAAAAGTACAAACAAAAGGAGGTACAAATACAAAGAAATCAAACATCCAGTCCAAAGTCATCCTCTCTGACTTCCTTCAGGAGAGCCTTAGTTACTGGGCCAACTGGATGCTCTGTGATGGTCTTGATAAGAAGGTTCCTGGTGGCAATGGCACTGGTCAACTTCTTGTGCTTATCCTGATCCTTTGATCTCTTCAACCCCGCCCGGAGTTTCAACTCAGAGATCTCCTTCTGTGCAGCTAATAAAGCCTCCTGATTCTTCTTCTCACTAGCCTCCAACTGCTCTATCTTAGCCTGGGTTCTCTGATCCTCCTGTGCACAAGCCTCAGTGATCCTGATCCACCTAGCCTGACTCTCCTCTAAGTAATGCTCAGCTTTGGCCTTCTGAGTCTTAGCTTCCTTGCAAGCATTCTTCAACACTAACTCTCCTGCTCTAGCCTTTCTGATGTAGTCATTTGTCTTCTCAATCTTGGTCAAGTGCTCAATCCGCAGCTTCTCTAACCTTTCATTATCCAGACGGATGTCATTCCTCTCCTAGAGGGTTTTCTTCAAAGCTTCAGAGAGCTGAGTATTCCTTTCCTTCAATTTCTCAAACTCCACTATACTGACAGTAGCTGCAGGTTCCACTGTGATGGTCCGGGTACATCCTCTAAGGTGAATGTCATACGGGTGATATGTCCCCTGACGCGAGACCAATCAAGATACTGAGCTGAGGCTATGTTGTTGAACTTGCCAAGAATAGTTGTCCCCTTAGTCTGAATATTGTCCCAGGCCCAGGCTGCCTGTCTGACAATGGCAAGGTTGTGCTGGACGTCACAATAGAGGGTTTCTGTCAAATCTTTCCCTCTTGGGGATGTACCAAAGCATACCCTAATTGCCTCTTAAAAAGAAAAGGGTTGTAGTTGATGCAACCTTTTACTCCAATCAAGGGTACATTGGGATACTACCCACAACTAGTGATGATATCTGTACCATTGGTGCTCTGAGTGCACCATCTAATGTCTTCTGATGTAAGGGCAATCATTCTCTTAGCCCAGTTCCTTGGCTGATGAGGATTCAGGAAAGTGTCTGACTTCGGCAGGTGCCTTAACAACCAACAGTAGAAGAGGGGTGCACATCATCTGACCAATCTTCCCCTTTGCTTCTCATTCCTTTGATGCACTGAATAATAGAAGTCTCCAAGCAAGGTAGGGACTGGGTTCCTCAACAGGAAGAGGTGAATAGCACTCTTTCTTACAAACTTTGGCTCGTCTGCAAACAAGATGACTCCATATATGCTGAGGGCTAGAAGAGCACAAACAGTGTCCCACTTCCCTGCTGCAGCATGCAGGATGGCCTGAGTAACCAAAAAGTCCAAGTGAAGGCCTGGGATTCCAGCCTTAGTGGTCATGCTCTGGTCAATGAGGGTGGGCTGCAAGTGTAAAGCCTTAGCTACATCTTCATTTTTGGGAGCAGTCATCTCAGGGTTGAAAGGAATTCCCCTCCTGATAGGGACACCTAACAACATGGAGAACTCTTCCATCAAAGGTCCCAACTGGAAATCTGGGAAAGTGAAACATATGATAGGAGGATCATAGAACTGTAGACATGTGTGGATCATGCTCCTCTGGGATGCATCCATGTCCATGATCATGCCCATAATGCCACCATAATGTTCCTTGAATAAAGGGACATGATCAGGAGTGATGAGAGCCTGCATCTGCCTGATGCCTGTCAAAGTGGGCTCAAAGAAATGATAAGTGATGTTGCTCTTCCTGGATGTGTCCATGCTGACAATGGATACTGGTGAAGGAGACTGAGGAGAAGCACTGATGAAGGTAACTGCTAAAAACTGATGAAGATAACTGGAGAAGGTACTGAAGAAGAGTCTCTGATAAAGACAACTAATGTAGAGAACTGAAAAGAATCTCAGGTGAAGATAGTTGGTGCAGATAGCTGAAGGAATCTGAGCAGTAGAACAGGTCAAAACCAAACCAAAGATAAGATGTGGATACCTTGTAAAACAAATAGACAAATGTTAAATGACGTAAAATGATGTATGAAGAATGATATGCAAAGGGTTTGTGATCAAGTGTTGGATCTGTTATCTGCCTTGATAGGGTCCATGTGTGTTCATAAGTCCGGATGGAGGTATAGAAAACCAGTAACCAGGTGGGGGACTCAAATAAAGAGTCACAAGTCCAGGGTTTCACAAGAATAGTCCAAAATGATACAGCCTTAAAACAAAATTAGTAACAAGGGTGTGATGAGGCCAAGGGTTCCTGCAAACCTGTAAACATCCCAACCCCCTCACATGTATTGTTCTAGAACAAGGATCCTCAGACTTGGATCGGTTATGAGAAGTGTAAACACTTCTAACCCGGAGGTACAATGTTTACAATAACCATAAAGAATCCTCCTCTAATTCACCTCAGATGCTGAAGGTCATAAAAAGGTCATCCAGACTTAGCAGGCTTCCCAGATAGCCCTAGTACTACAGGAAATCCGTAGCACAGAGTTCTCAAGAAGAAACTCATGTCTGAACCGTGTTTCATACTCCCGCACCAGACCGAAATGGAATGGGAAAGAATATGAAGCCACTTTATCCTATGTGTCACTCAGGTCCCTAGTATGGAACCTTAATCACTCAAAATCCCTCCCACCAAAGGAAACAGCAGATCCAGCACAAATGATATGATGATAATAGCATGAAATGCATATAAACAATAAATGAAAGCAATAAATAAAGTTCTACACAAAGCAATAAATAAAGCAATAAGCACAAGTAGCACATAACACCCCCATAAACACAAATCAAACAAGCGCTAGGAGAAACCCACAAAAACAACCAAAAGCCCTGGTTTTAAGATACTTATCCCCAACAGAGTCGCCAAGCTGTCGCTCCTGAAGATTTGCATCCTGGTACAAGCGCGAAAGGTCGGCGAAGAGAGAAAATGAAAATGAAGTGAATAGAGTCGCCAACTAGGCATTTTTATCCCGAAGGAAAGGTAATGCTGCATAAACCAAGAAAAAAATGGATAAGACGGTTGCGAACCAGAGCAACTGAGAAAGGGGGTTGGTTACAACCTGGGAAGCTATTAGCACCCAGATTGTCCATCGTACTCGACAGGATCCACGCTTATAAGATTATGCTTAAAAAGGGTAGTGTATGTGCTATCTGTGTGCAAAAGCTGAGAAAAGAATATACAAGTGTCAGTGCAAAAGGGTGAATGCTCAGGAACTGAGGCTTAAAAGAGAATGCTGAAGGAAGGGGGAGACACAAAGACTTTTGTTCGATAACTGTTAAGTTATGCCTACGTATCCTCTCGTGCAATGAGGAAGTCAGAACACCGTAGTTTGACTCAAAGAGACTGAAGATGAATTGACTGTGAACTTCTTACTTGTCTATGCTCAAGTGTATGACTTGTCTGGCTCGAGTGCTAACTATCTTGCATTAGACGGAAGAAGCGAGTTCTCGTTTATGAATGAGTGTGATGAGAAAAGAATCCCGAAGGAGACGATTATTGTTTGTTTTTGTGTTTTCAGTTTTGTTATTGTTTTTGGTGCTTTGCATAAGTTAATGAGCTTAAGCCTAAATCAAAGGTTTGTAAGCTCATTATATCCTCCCTGATTAGGGATAATGAACCTACTTAAGTATGAGATAAGCATCCCTACTTAATTACCATGATGATGTAGGATTAATATCATTAACCTACTTGTGATCATTTAGATGTTTTTGGGTTTTTGTTTAGTGTCAAGTAATGAGTTTAATCTCTAATCACAGACTAGTGAACTCATTACACCATCCTAATAGAAGGATAATAGATGAGGACACTTAAGCTGAGGAAGATACCTCAACTTAATCCATGGTTAGGGATTAAATTCATGATGTAACAAGCCTTTATTAAGTGGATTTTAGTTAAGGGATGAGATTAAGAAATGAATTTTATTGTTTGTAAGACAACTTGAGGGGGACTTGTCCATTAAACACTAGGGTTAGTCCTTCTTAGCCATAAGGAAGAATTAGAACCCTAATGTAAGGCCCAAGTTACAAGATAAAGTCTTGATGGTTATTAAGATGGTTTGATTAAGAGGTTTAAAAAAATTAAAGGTTTAACACTTAGGATCAAAGTTATACACTTCATCCTAAGAAAAGGATACTGGCATAACCCTAATTCCAAAGTCCTAAAACTTTAAGAGTTTAGTCTCTGATTATTGAGATGAGAAGAGAGACTCAAGGAGACTCAAAGGTAAAAAGCTAAGGGGGACTAATCACAACCCTAATTATTATCATGCTTGGATGTTCCTATGGTTTGTGAGGCTTGAGAAAGATCTTCAAGGAAGCCACCAATGGAAGAAGCAGATGAAAGGAGGATGAGAAAGAAGAATGCGTTACTTACTTCATTGAAGAAGATAAGTAACTTAAAGAAAGAAAGTGATAGGGATGGAACACAAGTGAACAAGTTCACTTAAAAGAAAAAGAAAATGCATGTGAAAGAGATGAGAAGAAGTGAGAAGTGAAGGCAAATCCACTTCTCACAAATAACTTACCAAAAGTTCCTGAAATGGTTAGTATGAATGCATAAAGTATAAAGCATAAGGAAATGAAGTGAAATGAGATGCAATGATCAAAGTCAGAAGTGTTTATGCAATGTGAATGTCATGTAAGATGATGCAAAGGCATACAAAATGCATATGTTTGATCATACAAAGATGAGATGCAAAGGAGGCATGCTTTGAAGTTTAAAAACACTTGAAAGTTAATGAAATGAAATGAATGCAAATCATGGCAAATGAATGAAGAAATGGTCAAGCTAGGTTCTAACATGTCCTAAGATGTCTAAGATGACATATGAATGCATGAAATGTCATGACAAGTTCATGTAATGATGCATATGCAAGGTGAATGCAAATGAACATTAGAAATTAGGGTTATATGGAAGTATGAGATGCAAATGAACAAAACAGAAGCATATGACATGATAAAAATTTGCAATCAAGCTCAAACAAACCCTAATCCCATATTAGGGCACACCCTAAAGGAGAAGGTCAGAAGCCTAACCAATCAAAAGTTATGATTTTCCTAAGTTTTCTAGGGTTTTTGGGTGGTTCAAAGGGAAAAATGCAAATCAAATTAAAAATGCAAGATAATGTATACAGTGTTTGTCTTAAATAGTAATTATAATTCTAACTTCTAAGACTAGTATTTATTTAAAGGCTTAAATAGTGTTTTGGTCCTTGTAAGTTGGTGAATTTTTTATTTGAGTCACTGTATTTTTTTTTGTCTGAGTTCCTATATCTCCATTTTTGCGTTTGTTTTAGTCTTTAAAGTCAAAATCCGCAAGAAAATCTACTGGGTTCCTGTGAATTTTTCTTCGGATTTTGAATTTATGGACTAATACAAATGCGAAAGTAAGATATAGAAACTTAAACAACAACAAAAAAATTATAAGAACTAAAATGAAAAAACTCGCTAATTTACATAGAAAAAATAAAACTATTTAAGCCTTATTAAATTTCAACATTAAAAAAATATATAACTTTGAGAACCAAGTTAACATTGCTGTAGTTAATAACCGAACACAAAAGAATTAATAATCCAAATCATATGCGCCATAAAACTAATAGACCAATTACAATGATAAAATTTCAACAAATAATTAGAAAGAAAAAAAAAATTGATAGATAACACTCCTAGAGAATTTAGAGAAGAAAAAAAAGTTGTGGACGTCTAAAATCCTTGAATCTCTTGGTTGGGTTGGCTCTAAAATCATTGGTATGTATCATTATCTGTTGGTGTCACGTGGGTTATTTTGGCATTAAAAATTAGGGGGCAAGAAAAAACCATTTTAATTTTGCTTTGGAAGTTTTGAAGAAAAAAGGAGTTTGATGGGAATGATAATCCACTTATGTTGAGCAAAAGAGGGGTATATGACATGACCAATGCCATGCATAATAATGTTGATAATTCATTTACAAACGATGATGTATATGTTTTGGGACCTTAATTTGACCTTGTACAACAGAAACAAATGGAAACTAATCATAGCCTAGGACAGGCACACACATGCCCATATTTTATATGGCTTTTTCTTTTCTTCTATGTCCCCTCCTTTGTTTTTTCCCACTTTTTCATGCAAGTTTGCTTGTGTAGGATGTAGCAATTAATGGCTATTGCACCTACTCCATCATCATACAAAGTTAGGGAACAAGCCACATGAATCTATCCTAAGAAATTAGTGGTATGTTCTATCGTTACATGGTGTACATTTTATTGTACATCCTGACAAACATATATATCATCATTGAGTAAATTCATTTACATCAAACTTTTCTCATTATATTTTGAATATTATATTAATCTTAACATCTTGCTTAAATTAATAACTTATAATCATTCATATAATATGTCATCAACGACTAGTTCAAATTCTAGTTGCATGAATTTAGAATCATGTATATATGTTGAAGGATAAGAAGAAGTGAGATGATTTATATGTTGAAGGATGTATTCTTAAGGTTGATTTGATACACTTGGATGTCACTTGAATAATTTTACTTGCAAATATTTAGGTAGAGCTATTAAAATAAATAATCTGATCTTAATCGAGCTATTGCCGATGGGTTCGAGTTTTATAAGGTTGAATCAAAAAAGAATATTGTAATATCAACTTACAAATTACAACTCAGATCCGTTCTATAAGAATTTCGTGTTACCATACCCTAAATAGATTTTTTTTTTTAATTTTTTTTATAAAGATTAAAATAAAAACCCAAAATATTTATTATAAATATAATAAAAATTTATATTATTTTAAACATGTTATATTTTAAGTATTGTATTATTTTTTATAAATATAAATTATAATATATTTTAAATACAATACATGTTTAAAGTATATATATATATATATATATATATATATATATATATATATATATATATATATATATATATATATATATATATATATATATATATATATATATATATATATAATTAATAATAATCAAATATTTAAGAAAAGTAATAGAATATAAAAAAAAATTGTGACCAAAACACAAAACACTTGAATATTAATGTATAATATTTGAAAAAAAAGAAAGATTTAATTTAATAGAGAGGAAATTTAATTAAGTGGGAAAAATAATATCTTGTTTTGAAGTGAGATAACATAAATATTAATATATCTTTTTAAATGATATAGTTATGTGGACTTAACAGATTATTTGTAATCCATATGAATTTGCTTTAATGGATAGTATGTTTTTTAAGACCGAGCTAAAATACTCAAAAAAAAAAAAATAATATATATATATATATATATATATATATATATATATATATATATATATATATATATATATATATATATATATATATATATATATATATATATATATATATATATATATATTAATTCTAATTGTTAAATCTAGAACTCTATGATTTTTTGGATTTTGCACTCATACAAGCTAATCCATTTTAACGCTACATTTAGGTGAAAAACATTATCATTAACAAATCAATACTCCCTCCTTATTTATAAGAAAAAAACATATATATTTTTATTACAAATTAGAAAATATATTAACTTTATTTCATTTAAATATTTTATTTTAAAAGTTAATCTTTTCTTAAATAAAATAAAATGTAAATTATAATTACTTTGTTTTCTCTCTCATTATTTTCATAAACAACAATCGATTGAAATTGTTTTTATGTCTTTTTATAAAATATACTCCAAAAGTACATAAAAATTTAATTTGTTTAATAAGTGTAAAATATTAAACTTTTACTTAGAAAGTAATAATTATGTCGATTCAATCTAATCCATATCTCATTATAGCAAAACATGTTGGGTCATGTTATCCTTTTTCATACTTCTGACTTTGGGGAGTCAAATAAAAAGATATTTAGAAAATTTTAAAAAAAGTTATTTCTTTAAATATAAATATTACATTAAATGTACAAATAAACAACATCATTGTTTTTAGGTGTAAAATCAATTGTCTATCATTCAAAATATTATCGCATCATTTTCTAAATTTATCTTTTTTAATTTTCTAATTTACATTAATATTTAAATATTTAGGTAATTAACAAAAGTCACAGTTAAATCTCAATCATTAGATATTTAGGTAACTAACACTAGTAGTAATGCACTGTTTTCCTGCGGATTTACCTGCGGATTTTAGAAAAAAATCCGCAGAAAACACGTTTCCTGCGACTTTTCCTGCGACTTTTCGTCCCCAGCTAAAACCTTCGTGGATAATATAAATCCGCAGGTAAGGTCGCAGGAATCAAAATCCGCAGGTAAAGTCGCAGGAAAAACCCGTAGGTAAATGCGCAGGAAAGTCTCAAGTCGCAGTAAAATCCGCAGGAAAATTCGCAGGAAAATAAAAAACCACAGGTAATTCCGCAGAAAATTTTTCTCTAATTTTTAAATTTTTTTTGTCTAATTCATTTTTTAAATATTATAATATGTTAAATATCAAAGTAACAATAATATATAAATTAAAATTTAATTTGAATGAGACAATTTTAAACTAATCACTTTCTAATTTTTAAAGCAACCAAGTTGCTAAATATTACTATAAAGTCAATAATACATTACTAAAAATAACACAATCAAACTACTAAGAATCACTTATCAAACCAAATTAATAAGAAAAAGACAATCCAAATTTCATACTAGCTAACAAAAAAAAATACAAATCACAATTCATTACTAATGTCTTCATCTAATTCATCAACATCATCTTCACTTGGATTATCTCTTTCACTTGGATTGAGAAAGACTTGAGTCACTGCTGGAATAATTCGACTTCCGCCGCTTCCGCCGCTTCCTCCAATTACCCCAACCAATTGATCATCCTACCAAAGCATAGTAATATAAAGTTCATGTGTAATTTGATTATCATATTAATCTAGTGACCATTCTTGTGCTGTAAGCAATACCTTTGTGATGATAATAGGAGTCATGGAAGACAGTGGCCTTTTGTTTGGTTCAATAAAATTTGTTGGTGCTGGAGGTAGTTCACCGGGGGGATATATCAGTTGGTATAGAGAAATCATCCATTTCATCATTGATCACAATACCAGTTGACGTTGAACGAATCCCAGCTCCAAACTCTTTGTTTAAAGTTGTTGTCAGTGACACAGCGTTTCTATCGGCATCTACAACACACAAATGGCTTGTTCCATGATCTTTAAGTTGACTCCACCTGCATGCAATGTATATACACTTTTATTAATAACTCGGAGTTAAAGTTTTCACGTTTTCATTCAAATTCGAATCACACCTTCCCATATAGTACTCTGGAGGGAAAGTAGTGTTATCAAGTATCCGGCGCTGAATAGTTTGTGCAAAAGACGACGAAAGCATCTCGGATACAGTTTCACTAATGTTTTCAAAGTCCGGATCCCCCAAATTCATTCGGATAGCAAACATATGTTTCAAAGCTTCTATTACTCTATGTATACCCAAATTTCCCTTTGCAGCATCAAGACTTCCATAACTATCCAAGATGTTTACGACCTGTTTATACTAACTATTAGAACATACAAGCATACAATTGTAGCGTATTTTTGTATCGATATTAAATTAAACTCATGAAAGAGATACGAATATACAAACCAGAGAAAGAGCAAGTGTTCCACTTGAAGGAGGTGGCATTCCATATATGGTGTATCCCATCACATTCACAACCATTGCATCTGTTATTTACACCTTGTAATTTCGCAAATCCTCCATTGTCAAAATGCCACCATCTTCTCTAACATCCTTAACTAACTTCTCACCAATGGTTCCATTGTAGAAAGTTTGTATCCCTTCCTTTGCGACTATCTCTAAAGTTTGTCCAAGTTCCACATTTCTACATATCTCACCTCCTTTTAACAAAATTCCATTAGGTGCGTATATATTTCTTAACCCGAGATCACTCATTATCTTATTTTCAGATGAAGCTAAGTAATCGCTTAGAGTATGAGAAACTTCGAAACCATTCTTCGGGATTGCCTTGATACATATTCTGCATTTACAGTTTACACAAATGTAAGTTTCATTTTTGTAGATTTCAATCACGAATTTCTTAGAAACAATTAATCTCAATTCTCAAACCTGTGAAGCAGCAATAGGAGCAGTTTCTCGCATGTCAAAAGCTTGAGCATTAGAGCTAGAAGCCGATTTCACAACCATGAAAGAGCCCCCTCCTACGCCACTCGAAGCCTGAAAAACAACACCAACACATAACGTAGTGGCCACGGCAGCATCATCAGCATGCCCGCCAAGCCTAAGCATTGAAACACCAACAGCCGAACAGTGAGCATCGTCAGCTGCAACAACTCCAATTTCCGATTCAACAACTTGTCCCTTATTGTCTGATTTTCCCTCATTATATCTTTCTGTTCCTTTCAGTATCCCAAAATTTACGCCCTCTCTTACAGCTAGCCCAATAACTAGAAAAGAAAAGAATTACACTTACCATCAAAATGAATTACTCAGAATCAATTTTTTCATAAAGTAGTGTAACCACTCAGCAATCCATTTACGAATATAACATACAGGTTAATGCACTTGGCAAGCACTGTAAATGCATGCTAATTTGGACAAATGGATGTGCACAGCTCAAAAAAAAACACAACAAAAATCATGCTAGACTAGATAAAGGATGAAGTTAGCCCTGCTTGGGAAATCCAGAGGAATGCATTGGTGTGTTGTCCATGGGTCATTTTAAGTGGACTGAGTGTAACAGACACTTGTGTAGGAATTTCTCATGCTGATAGAAGCAAACATTAAAAACACAACCTTCCGGTTAAGGCCCAGATCATAAATATAAAACATACATGCCAAATGAAAGAAGCTAAATGCCTGAAGAACATATAGAATTGCAACACCGAACTCATGCATTTAAAACCTTAGTCCTAACACTATCACACATACAACACACCCTGTATTCTTTAGGAAAGGAATACCTACTTCCTGTCACCAAGAAGATCATACAATTTTCCACCATATATCTCAAAGTAACTAAGCCACAATTTAAATTTCTGATTTCGGTAAACTGGTCGATGCAACTGTCTAACAAGATCATTTGCAGCTCTGAGTGGTAATGGTTGCATTGTAAATGTTTTGCCACTTCCTGAAAGTCAAACACAATTAGCAAAAGCATCACAATAATGAATAAAGGTGATAGCTATACAAAGAATAAAGCAGCAGCAATGGAACATCAATGTACAACTTAATGTTGTGACAACAGCAGTTTGATTTGTATTCAACTCAACTTTTAATTTTCATTACTTGTATGGTTGCATCTACCATGAGAAATAACTATCGTAAGCCAAGGCCATTGATAGCCTCCAAAATCTAGCCAGTCATTATAAAATGAATATGTTATGATAACTTTGAGATGTTAAATATACCGAGCTCATTCCCATATTTCACTAAAATACCAAGGAACAAAACTACACAGGTAGGAAAAAAAGAAGAGCTTAATCTCTATCCTTTCCTTCTTCGGACAGGCTTAGTATCTCTTGTTCTTTTATAAAGCTAAAAAGTTTGGAATGTATAATTGGGTGATGCTCATCATTTAGTACAAGTATAATATAAACAAAACATGTAGCTTTGATCTCTCACCTGTCTGACCATAAGCAAAACAGGTAGCTTTTGTCCTCTCGAAAATTGTAGGAATAATAGGTTCTACTGTAACTCGATATACCTATTATTCCAAAGCAGACATGCCTTAAATTAGCAACAAAGATAAAGACAGGCACGCAATCGATTCTATAAACAACTACAAAAAGGGGGAATCAATTTTTGATAAGGAGCTTCCTTACTTCATCATTGGTAACATTCTCATCAATAACAGCATCAAAACAAAATTCGTGCTTCTCGACATAAGCTGTCAAATCAACCTTTTCATCATAGGACAGAATTAGATTTTCGAAAGGAAAATAAATATTAAAATTGGAAATAGAACCCAATATTGAGTCAGAGGCAATTCAACCTTTGAATTAATATTGTTATAAATAAATGGTAAACATAGTGCTTGACTCCAACATCAACAAACCTTCACTTTAGGCTCATGAACAGTCAAATATGCATTGTCGTAAACCGTTACAACATCATCCTCCTTCTTAGCAAGCTCCTTTTTATTTAAAGGTCGTTTGCGTACCTAAAATATGCATTAAGAGGGGGGAAAAAACATTTTATTTTCTCTTGGAGTAATTATAATTTATAAATGAAACATCCCACAATGCTAATGAATCCAAAAGTGCATGTTAATCAAAGAAAAACAAGGTTAAAATGCTTATTTGCATTAAAATGTAGGAATCAATAATGCACCCATTCCATGTTATTTTTCAAATGATGATTGTTTTAGTGCAATTCTTAATCTAGTTTGGGAAAATTCATGATTAGATGGAGAATAGGTGGTGGTATATAATTCAGTAACCAAGCATAACTACAACGCCGCAGGAGAACTATATCTTTTTTTTTATTAACTGCCAAGCCAATCGCATTGAATATGGATCCATTCCACTTGTGGGCTCGTCAAGAATTATAACCTGCCAAGTAAATCCAAACATTCCAGTTCTGCTCAACATAAGAAAACAAATTCAGGTGTTGCCAATGTGTCCTACCTTACTGTTTCCAACTAATGCGATTCCAAGAGACAACTTCCTCTTCATGCCACCAGAAAGAGATCTCACAACAGTGTTACTAAAATTTAGAAATGTAACAATGATAAAATGTATAAGGACTTGATTAATATTAATCCCATAACCAATATTCACAATGTCAGTTGTGGTTTAAATGGTATAGGTAGTGCAACATAGCTTTCTTTAATGTGGGGAAATGATGTGAACTTGCTTGTCATTGATTCTAACAAAAACATGGTTGATTTTGACATTAAGTCTATTAATAGTAGAAACAGACCTGCAGTTTATTTATAATATCACAAATAGAACTCAAATAGAACTATCTCAAATAGAACTCAAAATAAAGGTTTAATTGGATTAAACTCATTGTGGCATTTCAACAAACACCTTGTTGGCAAAACTCAATCCAAAACCAAAAGAGTAATTCTCATCAACGTATCAAAAGAAACAAGTCAAGAATAACAATTAGAATGCAGGGAAGGAATACATGTTAATGAAGATTCTATAACATTGTTTATCAAATAGAACAAAGGAAGAACACAAAATCGAAAAATAATATCAAAAATTGAAAAAATAGAACTGAAGAAGAATACTTATGTCGAAGATTATGAGCGATGAACCTGGAACAATGAACTGAAGAAGAATACTGATTTCGAAGATTGTGAGGTAGATTTATAAAAAAAAATTGGTACAAAAACTAGCGTTACTGAGGAACATATATAGACTCTTTCCGCCGTCAGCGTACCAAACCAGGGAGTGAGTGAGTGAAGCTTCAGAAGCGGCTCGCCGCTAGCGTCCTCAAGTGTGGCAGAGGGAAGGTTTGGCTTGACCCTAACGAGGGCAATGAAATCTCCATGGCCAATTCACGTAACCCACTGCACTCTCTCTCTCTCTCTCTCTCTCTCTCTCTCTTGTTATCTCTTTCATCTTCTGTTACATGATTATGTTACAAGTTGTTTTTGAGCTGTTATGTGGTAACTAGGGTAGAGGAAATCTCAACAAACATTCTGATTCTTTTTTAAATGAGAAAAACATTTGATTTAGATTTTAGAGTTCATTATTTGGGTTTTAAACAGTTAAAGTTAATATTTATATTTTGTTGAGGTAATTTTTAGATAATTCATTTGTTCATTCAGTTCATTAGCTGGATGTTCAATTCAGCTCTCTTCAATGGAGAAATATGCTGATTTGATATTCAAGTTATATAATAATCCCCAATTTACACAAGGTTTCATTTTCTTTATCACTAAAAACTACCCTTAAATGCAATTGACATTTCATTTTTTATAACTATCTGTGTTTTTTTTGTTCAATTTTTGTTTGAAACTACCCCTAATTCACTGGAACAACGAACTGAAGAAGAATACTGATTTTAAAAATTAGAAATATAAAAATTAATATGAAATTAGAATATATCAATGTTTTATAATTTTATTTATAATTATTAAAAATATATAAAAAATAAAAATACTAATATTTCGCAGGAAATGTCGCAGCAAAATTCGCAGCAAAAGTCACAGCAATTCCTGCGACTTTTCCAGAGGATTTGAGTTTTCATATTTCCTGCGAAATAAATTGCAGTAAAATTCGCAGGATAAAAAGAATAATATTGTAAAATCCAAAATCGCAGGAAAAGTCTCAGGAATTCCTACGAATTTTGCTGCGAATTTATTTTTCGCAGAAAACAAGTTTTTATATCAAAAATTCGCAGCTAATGTCGCAGCTATACCTGCGGATAATTTTTCGCAATAAAATCCGCAGGTAAATCGTGTATTTCTAGTAGTGTAACAAATATCATAATTAAATTTCAGTTAAACCTACATTTGGACATTTAGGTAACTAACAAATATTTCAATCAAATCTCTCTTTGCACGTCACATGTTATCCCACCAATACACAAACACACATCTATTATCTCAATTCCAAATTTTCACATTTGAAATTCATATTTGATTTTTCTCTCTCTTAAGTTTTACTTCTTATTTCTATTAATTATTCAAATCATATATATATATATATATATATATATATATATATATATATATATATATATAATAATAATTAAAATAATTATATATTCTTTTTGTAAAAATTAATTAATGTATTTATCCTTCATTGATAACGTTTAATAATATTATTTTAATATATATTTAATTTTTTAAAATTTTAGATGTATAAACAAATTGTCTGTCAAAAATATATAAGATGTGTTAAGCAATACAAACATTTTTTTAAATACTTATCTAATTTGTCCAACATGAATTATATGGTGTGTGAATTTATTTTAAAAAGTATTAAAGTAAAAAAAAAAAAAAAAAAAACCTATTTTTTTGGGATATTTGTTCAATTTTTTTTATATATTAAATTTTTCTGACACTTATGTGTGTCATACAACAAACACCGCCGGGCGCCGGGTACCACGACATGCTTCATGATAATTTTTATGAAGAATTATTTAAAATGGTTTATAATTTATATCTTTTTTTTCTTATGAAAATTTATCTTCCAATAGAAGTGTAACCAGAGGTTAAAGTATCTAAAAGAAATTATTTAGATCAACTACATATTTCAAGGTAAGAAAAAAATTATATTTTTGCAACAAAATTAAAAATAAAATATAAAAACGGCTCAAAAATAATTTATAATTTAGGATAGTTGTTTTTAGAAAGATGGAATTGTTTCTTAAGTAGCTTAGGTACAATTACGACAAGAGGGTAAAAGAGGGTCCCTGGGTTACAAAAATGGACCCTCAAATTACACCTAACACTCCCAAATTTTTGTATTTTTAAATGAAAAATACATCAAATTTTCGTATGAAATTTCCGATAGTTATAATGAAATATCTGATACTTAATAAAAATTTCGGTTGTGTATTTGAAAATTCGGGTATATCGGAAATTTCGAAATTTCAAATAAGTTGCATTCAGTTCTGAAAATTTAAAATTTTAAAATTTACAACGTGATACAAGAAATTTCAATATTTCCGATATATCGGAAATTTTAACCTAAGTGGAATTTTTGGTAGTATTATTTGTCTGAATTTTTGGATGATCATGATTTTCCTGAAAATTTTGGATGGTTGTAATTGCACTGATAGTTTGTGTGGTCCAAGATAAATACAAAGTTGTATAGTAGGGTTTGTAACACCCATTTTCTATACCCCAAATAATCAAATAATCATTTAGGCACATATTCAAATTCCATCAGAGTATAATTAAAAACATAGTATAAAATAGGTATGTCACATTATACATGAAATTAAAACATCAAACACATGCTCAACAATAGATATGCAACAGTGGAGTAGCTAAATACTTGCACCCACATCTCAATATTTAGAATAAAAACGGAAAATGAAAACATTGAATAATATCAAACATATATATATATATATATATATATATATATATATATATATATATATATATATATATATATATATATATATATATATATATATATATATATATATATATATATATATATATATATATATATATATATATATATATATATATATATATATCATCAAGTTTGATTCACCAACATAATTCATGTTTACATAAACATCCATCACCAAGATACATATACAAATGCACCACAAAAGGCATCACAACCAAAATTCCTAGCTACCCGGGGCTACATAATCATGCATTCACGTTTAGTTCGAACAACGCATTTATGTTGCCAAACGGCCACAATACACAATCAAATTCCACAATTCCTTAATTCACATAATTACGATTAATCAAAAAAGTCGGGTAAAATCGGTTAAAAATAATATTTTTCGACATCATAGGAAAATACATAATTTTAGCTTCAAGACGATATGTGGAACGCTAAAAACGGATAATCGGTTCAAAAGTTACGAAATAAACATCAAACTTATTTTTTAGGAAAACCACCATTCTGCATAAGCTACAGGTCTCGGCACGATCCCTTGTTCGCGAGACAAACTTCACAGGCATGCTCAGTTTGCAGCACGAACCATGTTCGCGGGGCGAACTTAGCAGAAGTTCCAAAGCACAAGTTACGGGAAAACCATCCCAAACCTCCAAAATTTGTCAAAACTTCACCAAATCAGTGGAAACAAAACACAAACATGATAGTTATCACATACTAACTATCATACTACATTTTAATCGAGTTTTAACCGTTTAAATCACCGATTTTAGGATTTCTCACAAAATACCCTAAAAACTCATAACCTCTAAACTCAACCACAACAAGAACACATTCAAACAATCACATACATAATGATACACATTGATAAGATAATAAGATTTCACACCCTTACCCGATTGATTCGATTTCTAGGAGCTGTCTTGAAGATTTCTTAGATTTTCCTTTTTTCCTCCTCTTCCTCTTTCTTTATATCTCTCTTTTCTTTCTATCTCTCTTTTCTTTCTCTTTTCTACTATTATATATTTTCTTTCTATTTCTTTTCTTTCCACCCAAATATTCATTTTCTCACAATTTCTAATTCCACTTAAATTTCTAACTTATCATCAATTAGGAAATGTCTAAAATACACTCCATTCTAATTTTCCCAAAAACTCTCAAAAACGGCAAAATAACATAACATGTCAATATATCCTATTAACATATCAATTTCACAAATAAAATAATTATCACTCAATTTAAATAAAAGACTCAACAAAAAAATGAAATAATTGGAATCGGGTCGTTACAACACTCTCCTACTTTAGAAATTTTTGTCCTCGAAAATATTACCTGATTCAAACAACTCTGGATACGACTTGCGCATCCCATTCTCTAATTCCCAAGTCATATTGCCTTTCGAAACACCTCCCCACGCTACTTTCACAAGCACAATATCCTTGCCTCTTAGCTTCTTAACTTCACGGTCCAAAATCTAAATCGGTAAAACTTCAACCGTAAGGTTATCTCTTACTTCAACCTCGACCATAGGAATAACATTTGACGGATCCGGAACATACTTCCGAAGTTGCGAAATATGGAACACATCATGCAAATTCGAAAGATTTCGGGGCAACGCCACACGGTAAACCACAACACCAACTCGTGCAGTAATCTGATACGGACCAATAAAACGAGAAGTCAACTTCTTCGACTTCAAAGCACGACCCATACCTGTAACTGATGTAACCTTCAAAAACACATGGTCGCCTTCCTAAAACTCAAGATATTTCCTTCTCTTATCATGATGAGTCTTTTGTCTAATTTGAGAAGTTTTCATTTTCTCCCGAATAAAATTCACTTTCTCTGTCGTTTGTTGTACCATCTCTGGTCCAACTACCATCCTCTCACCGGTTTCATACCAACACAAAGGTGTTCGACATCTCCGGCCATACAAAGCCTCAAATGGTTTCATACCTATACTTGAATGAAAAATATTATTGTAGATGAACTCATTCAACGCTAAATAACTATCCCAAGTACCACATTGCTCTAGCACACAAGCACGCAATAAATCTTCCAACGATTGAAATGTTCTCTCAGTTTGACCATCCGTTTGCGGATGATAAGCCGAACTCAATCTTAACTTAGAACCCAAAGCCTTTTGCAAACTCTCCAAAAACCTTGATGTAAATCTAGGATCTCTATCCAATACAATACTCTTAGGAACTCCATGTAACTTTACATCTATAAGAACATAAATCTCAGCTAACCCCTCCAACAGATAACTAATATCAATTGGAATAAACTGGGCGAATTTAGAAAGCCTATCAATGATTACCCAAATAGCATTATGACCTCTTTGCGTATTCGGCAATCCCGTAACAAAATCCATCGATATATTATCCCATTTCCACTCTGGAATATCCAACGGTTGCATCAATCCACTAGGCTTCTGATGTTCCACCTTAGACTTTTGACAAGTTAAGCATGCATACACAAATTGAGCTACATCCCTCTTCAATCCGGACCACCAAAAGATATTCTTCAAATCTTGATACATCTTATTCTCTCCCGGATGAATACTTAAGTTACTTCGGTGTCCTTCTTCCAATATCATCTTTTTCAACTCTGCATCATCGGGAATACAAATATGACCACAGAATCTCAAAACTCCAAAATTATCAACCTTGAAATCCTCATTCTCATTCATCATCAAATCAACGAACTTCAAATCCAACTTTTGCTTTTCACATATGGTTGTAAGAAAATCATTCGTAACATGTAGCATACCAAGTCTCACACTTCTCGGCATCATTTCACAAACTAAACTCAAGTCTCTAAAATTCTCCAAAAGTTCCCATTCTCTCATCATCAATGCGGAAACATGTAACAACTTCTGACTTAAGGTATCGGCCACCATGTTTTCCTTACCTGGATGGTAATTCAAACCAAAATCACAATCCTTCAAAAGCTCTAACCACCTTCTTTGTCTCATGTTCAACACTTTTTGATCAAATAAATATTTCAAACTCTTGTGATCACTAAAAACTTCAAATCTTGCACCATAAAGATAGTGCCTCCAAATTTTCAAAACAAACACCAAAACCGCTAACTCCAAATCATGAGTAGGATAATTCTTTTCATGCACTCTCAATTGTCTTGAAGCATAATCCACAACTTTTCCATCTTACATCAAAACACCACCCAAACCAAACAATGAAGCATCACAATACACTACAAATGGTTCCATCGGATTTGGCAAAATCAACATCGGAGCCGTTGTCAACCTTCTCTTTAGTTCAATGAAACTCTCTTCAAAATGAATATCCCAAATGAAAGCATTTCCTTTACAAGTCAATTGCGTTAACGGAAGTGCCAACTTCGAAAATCCCTCAATAAACCTCCGATAATAACCCGCCAAGCCTAAAAAGCTTCGAATCTCCGTAACCGATCTAGGAGTCTTCCATTGCATCACCGCATCAATCTTGGATGGATCAACACTAATACCACCATCGGAAATAACATGTCCAAGGAAACTTACTTTTGACAACCAAAATTCACATTTCGACAACTTAGCATACAATTGTTTCTCTTTCAAAATTTGTAATACAATCCTTAAATTCTCTCCATGCTCCTCTTGAGACTTAGAATAAATCAAAATATCGTCAATGAACACAACCACAAAAAGATCCAACTATTCATGGAAAATACGATTCATATATTCCATAAACACACCCGGCGTATTAGAAACCCCGAATGGCATCACGGAATACTCATAATGACCATACCGTGTCCTAAAAGCCGTCTTTTGAATATCCTCTCTTTTCACACGAATCTGGTGATATCCTGATCTCAAATCAATCTTGCTAAAAACACGCGCACCAACCAATTGGTCCATCAAATCATCGATCCTTGGAAGCAGATACTTGTTCTTAATTGTCACCTTGTTCAACTGTCGATAATCAATGCATAACCGCATACTCTCATCCTTCTTCTTTACCAACAATACTGGAGCACC
Organism: Lathyrus aphaca; assembly: GCA_963966055.1. Lineage (NCBI taxonomy): Eukaryota > Viridiplantae > Streptophyta > Magnoliopsida > Fabales > Fabaceae > Lathyrus > Lathyrus aphaca. Next base: position 260,807,660 of record OZ014519.1, read on the forward strand.
CCAAGAAGAAACACTTGGCCTTATAAATATCTTGTCCAACAAGTCATTCAATTTCTTCTTCAATTCTACCAACTATGATGCTGACATACGATACGGTGCCATCGAAATCGCTCTAGTACCCGGAACTAGATCAATAGAAAACTCAACTTCTCTTTCTGGCGGTACATCCTTAATATCCCCCGGAAACACTTCTGGAAAATCACACACCACTGGGAACACACTGAGCTCAACTTCATTCTCCACCGATAATGATGCAAACAAGCCGAACAATTGAGCTTTGTCCGCTAAAATTTTCTTCAACTCTTTAGTGGATAGGAAACTCTCATCTTCATCATCATCTTCCAAAGAATAAAACCTCACTAACTTTGATAGCAATATATATGAACTCGATTACATTGCAACCATTCCATACCCAAGATTACGTCCAATCCCTCCAACGACAAACAAACTAAATCCAAGATGAAGTCTTTACCATACATGGTCAAAGGATAACTTACACACACCAAAGACGTAGTTACCAACCCTGAAGCAGAAGTCTCAATAACCATCTCACCACCCCAAAAAGTCATAAACAAATTCAAACGCTTAGCGCACTCATGAGAAATGAACGAATGAGTCGCTCTTGTATCAATAATAGCAACTAAAGGCGTACTATAAATAAAGCATGTACCTTTAATTAAACGGTCTGCACTAGTAGTGTCCGTCCCTGCTAATGCAAACACCTTTCCGCCCGCTTGAGCTTGTTTCGGCTTAGTAAACTTAGTACAAATGTGACCCACTTCTCCATAATTATAACATTTCACTACATTCCCTCTACAATCGGTAATAGCATGCCCAAGGCCTCCACAGTTAGAACATTTCACTATGTTCTTCCCACACTAAAAAGACTTATGACCCATTTCACCACACTTGTAACACTTAACAGAACCAGAACCTCCTCCTCCAGATCTCTTATCAAAGTTTCCCATATGCTTGCCCTTATCAACGGGTGTCACATAAGGTCCACTTCTAGCTTGTTGCTTTCCTTTCCTCTCATTCAAACTCTTGTAATGTGTAGAACTCGCCTTGCTATCTTCCTCGAAGATCCTACAACATTCCGTCAAATCCGAAAAACTTATTATCCTTTGATATCCCACAACTTGCTTCATCTCAGGACGCAAACCATTCTCATACTTAATACACTTCGAGAACTCAGCAGTAATAGCAGCATAATGAGGATGAAATTGAACCAACTACACAAACTTAGAAGTATAGTCCACTATGGACATACTACCTTGTTTCAGTTCAAGAAACTTCATCTCCTTCTTCCCTTTCACACTCTCAGGGTAATACTTCCTCAAGAACTCAGTACGAAATAAATCCTAAGTTATCTTTTCATCTTCCACCTCAAGAGCTAGACGCCTACCGACCCACCAATCATCGGCTTCTTCCTTCAACATGTGAGGTCGAAGCCTCACCTTACTCTCCTTCGTACAATCCATGACTCTAAATATCCTTTCAACCTCCTTCAACCAAATTTGAGCACCATCAGGATCAAATATTCCTTTGAAGACAGATGGTTGATTCTTCCTGAACTCATCATTAGCATTCACATTCGGAGCACCCCGCAACGCCCTAGCCTTTTCTTCCAAAGCAGCAGCCATCACATTGTCGTTTCTACCATCCATATTCTGATTATTCCCAAATACAACAACAAGATTAAACAAAAGTTCAACCATCACAACAATAAGACAGACACAACTGACTCGACACTGGCTCAGATAACACTTAATGTAACACCCCCTTTATATACCCCAAAATAATCGAATAATCATTTAGGCACATATTAAAATTCCATCAGAGTATTATTAGAAACATAGTATAAAAGAGGTATGTCACATTATACATGAAATTAAAACATCCAACACCTGCTCAACAATATATGTGCAACAGTGGAGTAGCTAAATACTTGCACCCACATCTCAATATTTAGAATAAAAGCGGAAAATGAAAACATTGAATAATATCAAACACACACACACACACATATATATATATATATATATATATATATATATATATATATATATATATATATATATCATCATCATCATAAAGTTTGATTCACCAACATAATTCATGTTTACATAAACATCCATCACCAAGAAACTGAAGGAAAATTGCGATCTAAACGCAGCGGAAAACAAAAATTTCCTTTAGTGATCCTTACGAATGAGCATGGTCAGTGATAGAATCGTTACCTCTTTGTGGCGATTCAGATCTTTGATGCAGCGATCACAAGCGTTGATGAAGTGCAACGCCTCTACTCAGTCCACACGAACAGCTTCCGGTCACAGTGCTAGCTGCTTACAAACGGAATTATTTGAGTGAGAAAAGAGAATCAAAAACGAAATTGCATCAAGTGAAAGCTTCATCACAAGGGTTCCTTTTATAGACTCTCTTGTGGGTTGCGGGCTAAAAGCCCAATTCACATGATCCATAATAATATTATATATTATTATAATAACTATTATTATAATAAATATATTTATTTTATTATTATTTTATAACCATTATAAAATAACAATAATTATTATTATATTATCCGAATTTCTATTTTCACTTAAGTGCACCGTATCTTACGGTGTTCCTTTGATTTCTCTATCTCTCATCAAACTGTCCTTATGTGTGTGACCCTGTAGGATTTCGTAACGTTGGTAATTATATTAAATTATATATTTAACATAATAAACAGTGAGCGGTATCTAGCAACACATCACTGCTACCCAAGTCACGAAAATGTCATGTGATCTGACAAAATCTTTTTCGTGATAATATATGTTTGTACAATTACCCTTTTGCCCCTATGTCTATATTGAACACAAGGCATACACTGTGTCATCCTTGTCCAGTTCAATATTGGGCCCTTAGACATTTCTCCTGTTATGCAGGATTGGCAAATTCCATCTAGGACACTCATGTCCCTCAGCATGCTTCGTGGAGTGCCCATCAACTGTCTTTATGATCATCCAGTTACGGATAATGTTTGATCAGCAATAAAGCACCCGACTCTACATCTAGGGTCCATAGTGGTTTCAGGTCGAAGGGTGGTAATACACCATTATCACCATGAGAATAACTTATGACACTTTGCATAACATACTATGTAGTATTCTCATAGCGGGTCAATCCGGTATAAATATTACTCCTAATATTTATACCTATGTCAAGACTTGATAACTCTTTATCCATGATCCATGAGATGTGATCATCAGTCTATCTTCATAATAGTCTCAATGCTTTAATGTTATCCCACTTTGCAATAAAGCTTGACTACGGATATTTTAAGAATAATGTCTTTATGTTTAATGGGATCTCATGATTAAGTCACACTTAACATTTCATTAAATAGACTAACTATTCTAGGGACTTTATTATTCTGAAAGACAAACATAATAAAGAAATGCCTTTTTATTATTAAACGAATAATCCGATACAAGTACCAAAAAGTATTGGCCTCTAGGGCTTACACCAACAATCTCCCACTAGCACTAGAGCCAATTAGGCATACCCTTAATACCCATAGATCTAGTATGACCATCATGATTCTGTTGCGCAAGAGGCTTTGTTAATGGGTCAGCGATGTTGTCAAGTGTAGGTACTCTGCATATCTTCACATCTCCCCGATCGATTATCTCTCGAATGAGGTGATAACGCCTAAGTATGTGTTTGGATCGTTGGTGAGATCTAGGCTCCTTAGCTTGTGCGATAGCACCATTGTTATCACAATATAAACCAATGGGATCCACAATGCTAGGGACTATGCCAAGTTCACTAATGAACTTCTTGATCCAAACAGCTTCCTTTGCTGCATTTGAGGCAGCAATATACTCGGCCTCAGTTGTAGAATCAGCAACTGTTTCTTGCTTTGAACTTTTCCAGCTCACAGCGCCACCATTGAGACAGAACACATAACCAGATTGTGATCTAAAATCATCCTTATCTGTCTGGAAGCTAGCATCAGTGTAACCAATTACATCAAGCTCTTCCTGACCTCCATATATCAAGAATGAATCCTTAGTCCTTCTCAAGTACTTAAGGATATTCTTGACAGCTACCCAGTGAGCATCACCGGGATCAGATTGGTACCTACTCGTTGCACTTAATGCATACGAGACATCTGGTCGAGTACATAACATGGCATACATGATAGATCCTATTGCAGATGCATATGGAATCTTATTCATGCGATCCCTTTCTTCCTTAGTTGAAGGGGATTGTGTTTTTGATAAACACAGACCATGTTGCATAGGTATGAATCCTTTCTTGGAATCATGCATATTAAAGCGTCTCAACACTTTATCTATGTATGTACTCTGACTTAGGCCAAGCAGTTTTTGTGATCTATCTCTATAGATCCTAATTCCTAATATATAGGCTGCTTCACCTAGGTCTTTCATAGAAAAACAATTCCCTAACCAAGTCTTCACTTGTTGCAAGGTAGGGACATCGTTTCCAATGAGTAATATGTCATCTACATATAATACCAGAAACACGATCATGCTCCCACTAACCTTCTTGTAGACACAAGGTTCATCTTCATTTTTGATGAATCCATATTGTTTTACGGTTTCATCAAAACGAAGATTCCAGCTTCTGGAAGCTTGCTTCAATCCATAGATTGATCGCTGTAACTTGCATATCTTTTGGGCATCTTGTGGTATGTCAAATCCTTCAGGTTGTGTCATGTACACATCCTCAAGAAGATTCCCATTAAGGAAAGCAGTTTTGACATCCATCTGCCATATTTCATAATCATGATATGCAGCGATGGCAAGTAAAATCCGAACAGATTTAAGCATTGCAACTGGTGAAAAGGTTTCATCATAGTCAACCCCATGAATTTGTTTATAGCCTTTTGCAACCAGTCCTGCTTTATAGGTATGTACCTTACCATCCATGTCAGTCTTCTTCTTGAAGACCCACTTGCATCCTATAGGGTTAACTCCTATAGGAGGTTCTACCAAGGTCCAAACCTGGTTTGTGTACATGGAATCCATTTCAGATTTCATGGCTTCTAGCCACTTCTCAGACTCAGGACCAGTTATGGCCTCTTTGTAGGTCACAAGCTCATCTTGATCCATGAGTAATACATCACCTTGATCACTTATGAGATATCCATATCTCTCAGGTTGGTGACGTATCCTGCTTGACCTACGCTGGTCTTGTTCTACTTGAGCAGGTTGCTCTTCCACAACTACTTGTGTTTCCTGCTCTAGTTCCTCCATAGGTGTTTCAATGTTTTGTGATTCTTGAATTTCTTCAAGCTCTATTTTCCTCCCACTGTTTCCTTTGGAAATAAAATCCCTTTCCAGAAAGATTCCAGTTCGAGCGACAAACACTTTGCCCTCAGAAGGATTGTAGAAGTAATATCCTCTTGTTTCTTTAGGATACCCCACAAATAAGCATTTGTCAGATTTGGGCTCAAGCTTGGTTGAAATTTGTCGTTTGACGTAAACTTCGCAACCCCAAATCTTCATGTAAGACATATGTGGTTTCTTACCACTCCATATCTCATATGGTGTCTTATCAACCTTTTTGGATGGAACACGGTTAAGTGTGTAAGCTGCTGTTAATAATGCATGTCCCCAAAAGGAGTTTGGAAGATCGGCGTGACTCATCATGGATCGGACCATGTCTAACAAGGTTCGATTTCTTCTCTCAGATACACCATTCCATTGTGGTGTTCCAGGAGGAGTAAGTTGGGATAGAATCCCATACTCTTTTAGATGGTCATCAAATTCTAGGCTTAAATATTCACCGCCTCGATCTGATCGAAGAACTTTAATATTCTTACCTAGTTGGTTTTGTACTTCATTCTTGAATTCCTTGAACTTTTCAAAGGACTCAGATTTGTGTTTCATTAAATACACATATCCGTATCTACTGAAGTCATCAGTAAAAGTGATGAAGTACTGAAAACCTCCTCTGGCTGGTATGTTCAGTGGTCCACATACATCAGTATGTATGAGTGCCAAAAGATCATTAGCCCTTTCACCTTTTCCTGTGAATGGGGACTTTGTCATCTTTCCAATTAAACAATACCTGCATGTCTCATATGATTCATAATCAAAAGAGTCCAAGAGTCCATCTTTATGGAGTTTGGAAATGCGTTTCTCATTTATGTGGCCTAATCGACAGTGCCAAAGGTAAGTTGGATTCAACTCATTAGGTTTCAACCTTTTAGTATTAATGTTATAAATTGGCATTTCAAGATCAAGGACATATAGTCCATTATTCATTTTTGCAGTAGCATAGAATATATCATTCAAATAAATGGAGCAACAATTGTTCTTTATTATGAATGAAAAACCAAACTTGTCCAAACAAGAAACGGAAATAATATTCCTGCTAATTGCAGGTACATAATAACAGTTCTCTAACTGAATTATTAAACCACTAGGTAAAGTTAAAACATAAGTTCCTACAGCTAAAGCAGCAACCTTTGCTCCATTGCCAACTCGTAGGTCAACTTCACCTTTTGCCAAATCTCTACTCCTTTTTAGCCCCTGCACATTAGTACAGATGTGAGAACCGCATCCAGTATCTAATACCCATGATGCAGAAGTAGATAAATTAATTTCAATAACAAAAATACCTGAATTTGAAGTCTCTACTCCATTATTCTTATCTTCCAGGTACTTTGGGCAATTTCTCTTCCAATGTCCGGTCTTACCGCAATGGAAGCAAGTGCCCTCCTTTGCTATTCCTCCACTAGGCTTCAAAACAGGAGGAGTGGGTTTGGGTTTGGCGACTTCCTTGCCTTTCCCTCTACCACCCTGTTTGATGGGCCTCTTGTTCTGTTTCTTTCCATTACTGACCATCAGAATGGATTTCCCTTTTGTCTTCATATTCTGCTCAGCAGTTCTCAACATGCCTAGCAGTTCTGGAAGACTTTTGTCCAAGTCATTCATATTGAAATTCAGGACAAACTGACTGAAGCTCTCTGGCAACGATTGCAAGATCAGATCAATCGCAAGTTCTTTTCCAAGGGGAAACCCTAATCTGTCAAGGTTCTCCACATACCCAATCATCTTGAGTACATGGGGACTTACAGGGGCTCCCTCAGCTAACTTGCTGTTAAAAAGGGACTTTGAAACCTGAAACCTCTCATTTCTTGCTTGCTCTTGATAAAGCATTTTCAGATGTCCGATCATATCGAACGCAGACATGTTCTCGTGTTGCTTTTGCAACTCAGAGTTCATGGTAGCAAGCATGAGGCAAGCGATTTCATTGGCATCATCGAAATGCTTCTTATAAGCATCTCTTTCTGCCTTTGGTGCAGAACTAGGAGGTTCCTCCTCAGGAACTGGTGTCTCCAAGACATACAGCTTCTTATCGTGCTTGAGGACAATCCTCAGATTACGGTGCCAATCCAGGAAATTTGTCCCAGACAATTTTTCCTTATCTAGGATGGATCGCAAAATATTGTTCGATGTGTTTGTTGTCATGGTAATCTACAAGAGAAATATGAAAATATAAGTATCATTAAAAACAACATATTTAATTAGGCCTTTAATCAAATATGCTCCCACTATTTTATTCAAAACAAATGACCCTCATCATTTGATTCGGAAAATCCCGTTGGAAGACTTTCTAGTGGGTCGAGATCCATGTTTCACTTTGTTTTAAGTCAGCGTTAGGCTGATTACACAAAACTAAGTTATTTAGGTAGGAACTCCTTCCAATTGTATCTCATACAACTCTCGAATATTTCAAATTGGGTGAATAACTCCTTATTCTGATCCATCACATGAATCATTCCCAATTCTTGCTTCTAAACATGTATAATTTTATTATAATTTGTTTAGTTAAGTTTGACCCATTGTTTTAGCAATTGGATATTACAATTATCCCATCACACCTTACTAATATAGAACATGCACCTCGCGTAGGCGAAACCTACAATGCTCGATACTAGTCTTGATGAGTGCTAAAAATTGGAAAGCATAAACTTAATATTTAATTTTGAGGGAATTTGTTATTAGTTTGATCTCACCGGCTTAACATGCAAAACGTCTCTCACATGCATCAACATACAATTACATGCATCAACATACATATAAAAAGATACAATTATGGCCCCTAACGCAATTGTTCTCTCAAGCCAATGAGAGAACCTAAGCTAACCTAATAACGATCTAAGCTTCTCCAAGCATGATCTCCAAGGTTATCCTCCTTTAATATTGAATACTTCTTTTTTCTTCATAACATAATATTACATTACATATAAGAAAACTCGTTTTACATACGAGGGAGTGAGATGAGAAAAGAAGTTACATAAAGAGATTGAGAGAGAGGCACGACACGCAGGCCGTATTTAAAAATCCCAAAACAATAATAAAGGATAAACTAAGGCCATAACTGATCACCACAAATAAATAATAATAAACACACTTTTATTATTAGTTTAAAATTCCGATAATTAAATAAACTAAATTAAATTTCGGCTGATTGATCACACTTTGCAGACTTAGCCGGGGGTTCCGCTGCCCGGTCAGCGGACGGTGGTTCCGCTGACCGTTCAGCGGACGGGGGTCAAGGGGGCAGCGCCTCCTTGCGGGGTTGTTAGGGGCAGAGCCCCGACGAAAAATTTTATGAACACTTCATTGTATTTCACGTCGTTTCCTGCACAACTTTTGTGCATTTACAACCCCAACCGGAAAAGTCTGCGGCAATACAACACTTGTACTGCCATTAATCCTAATGCAACAATTTCATGCCGTCAAACACAACTCGATTGATAACTCAATATGATAGATCAACATGTCATTGCTTCACCATACTAACGTCGGATTCCGAAGCGAATGAAAATGGTGATCTTTCAAAAGAATTACAATCCTTATGTGATTGAATGGATGAAATCAAAATAGTATATCCCATATACCATCTTTGCATCAGAATTTCTTATATCTTATATAAAAGTGATCGATCTAATTGTGTAACCTATGGATGATCAATGTATCGCACAACTTCACCATACTAATGTCGGTTTCTGAAGCATAATCAACATCAATCATCCAAATCGTACACAACAGATGCCAAATTTAATTAATCGTTTATTGTTAAATTCATTCTGTGTTTTAATCGAATCAAATACAGAAAAGACAGAAATTTAACAGCTATCAGATCCATGGTTTCGTAAGTGGCTCTGATACCACTGAAGGAAAATTGCGATCTAAACGCAGCGGAAAACAAAAATTTCCTTTAGTGATCCTTACGAATGAGCATGGTCAGTGATAGAATCGTTACCTCTTTGTGGCGATTCAGATCTTTGATGCAGCGATCACAAGCGTTGATGAAGTGCAACGCCTCTACTCAGTCCACACGAACAGCTTCCGGTCACAGTGCTAGCTGCTTACAAACGGAATTATTTGAGTGAGAAAAGAGAATCAAAAACGAAATTGCATCAAGTGAAAGCTTCATCACAAGGGTTCCTTTTATAGACTCTCTTGTGGGTTGCGGGCTAAAAGCCCAATTCACATGATCCATAATAATATTATATATTATTATAATAACTATTATTATAATAAATATATTTATTTTATTATTATTTTATAACCATTATAAAATAACAATAATTATTATTATATTATCCGAATTTCTATTTTCACTTAAGTGCACCGTACCTTACGGTGTTCCTTTGATTTCTCTATCTCTCATCAAACTGTCCTTATGTGTGTGACCCTGTAGGATTTCGTAACGTTGGTAATTATATTAAATTATATATTTAACATAATAAACAGTGAGCGGTATCTAGCAACACATCACTGCTACCCAAGTCACGAAAATGTCATGTGATCTGACAAAATCTTTTTCGTGATAATATATGTTTGTACAATTACCCTTTTGCCCCTATGTCTATATTGAACACAAGGCATACACTGTGTCATCCTTGTCCAGTTCAATATTGGGCCCTTAGACATTTCTCCTGTTATGCAGGATTGGCAAATTCCATCTAGGACACTCATGTCCCTCAGCATGCTTCGTGGAGTGCCCATCAACTGTCTTTATGATCATCCAGTTACGGATAATGTTTGATCAGCAATAAAGCACCCGACTCTACATCTAGGGTCCATAGTGGTTTCAGGTCGAAGGGTGGTAATACACCATTATCACCATGAGAATAACTTATGACACTTTGCATAACATACTATGTAGTATTCTCATAGCGGGTCAATCCGGTATAAATATTACTCCTAATATTTATACCTATGTCAAGACTTGATAACTCTTTATCCATGATCCATGAGATGTGATCATCAGTCTATCTTCATAATAGTCTCAATGCTTTAATGTTATCCCACTTTGCAATAAAGCTTGACTACGGATATTTTAAGAATAATGTCTTTATGTTTAATGGGATCTCATGATTAAGTCACACTTAACATTTCATTAAATAGACTAACTATTCTAGGGACTTTATTATTCTGAAAGACAAACATAATAAAGAAATGCCTTTTTATTATTAAACGAATAATCCGATACAAGTACCAAAAAGTATTGGCCTCTAGGGCTTACACCAACAGAAACATATGCAAATGCACCACAAAAGGCATCACAACCAAAATTCCTAGCTACACGGTGCTACATATCAGAGCCGACCGACAAAAGAATGAAGACACGCTTCACAAAATGACCTTCAGCATACCTACTCTACAATGCCTCATAGAGCATCATAAAACAACAGAAGGGTGAGAAATATTATCATAATAACAATGCATATAATTTATATTTTAGCATATGAATACACATTTAATACACTCTCACCACAATTCATCTCCAATCACACATCTACATCACAATGTATAAGTATCCATATATATATATATATATATATATATATATATATATATATATATATATATATATATATATATATATATATATATATATATATGTATATATATATATATATATATATATATATATATATATATATATATATAAATATATATATATATATATATATATATATATATATATATATATATATATATATCAAGAATATTCATCATGCATACTTCCACCATTTCCATCACTCCACATAAACATACATATTCATGTTTACTCATCGATGCACAAATACAAAGATGACAAAATGCAAATCATAGAGACCGATAAAACGAGAAGTCAACTTCTTCGACTTAAAAGCACGACCCACACATGTAACTGATGTAACCTTCAAAAACACATGGTGGCCTTCCTAAAACTCAAGATCTTTCCTTCTCTTATCATGATAGCTCTTTTGTCTACTTTGATAAGTTTTCATCTTCTCCCAAATAAACTTCACTTTCTCCATCGTTTGTTGTACCATCTCTGGTCCAACTACCATCCTATCACCGGTTTCATGCCAACACAAAGGTGTTAGACATCTCCGACCATACAAAGCCTCAAATGGTGCCATATCTATACTTGAATGAAAACTATTATTGTAGGTGAACTCAATCAACGCTAAATAACTATCCCAAGCACCACCTTTCTCTAGCACACAAGTACGCAATAAATCTTCCAACGATTGATTTGTTCTCTCGGTTTGACCATCCGTTTGCGGATGATAAGCCGAACTCAATCTTAACTTAGAACCCAAAGCCTTTTTCAAACTCTCCCAAAACCTTGATGTAAATCTAGGATCTCTATCCGATACAATACTCTTAGGAACTCCATGTAACTTCACATCCACAAGAACATAAATCTCAGCTAACCTCTCCAACGGATAACTAATATCAATTGGAATAAAGTGAGCAGATTTAGTAAGCCTATCAACGATTACCAAAATAGAATTATGACCTCTTTGTGTATTCAGTAATCCCGTAACAAAATCCATCGATATACTATCTCATTTCCACTATGGAATGTCCAACGGATGCATCAAGCCACTAGGCTTCTGATGTTCCACCTTAGACTTTTGACAAGTTAAGCATGCATACACAAATTAAGCTACATCCCTCTTCAATCCGGACCACCAAAAGATATTCTTCAAATCTTGATACATCTTATTCACTCCCGGATGAATACTTAGGTTACTTCAGTGTCCTTCTTCCAATATCATCTTTTTCAACTCCGCATCATCGGGAATACAAATACGACCACGAAATCTCAAAACTCCAAAATTATCAAACTTGAAATCCTCATTCTCATTCATCATCAAATCAACGAACTTCAAATCCAACTTTTTCTTTTCACATATGGTTGAGAGAAAATCATTCTTAACATGTAGCATACCAAGTCTCACATTCTCGACGTCATTTCACAAACTAAACTCAAGTCTCTAAAATTCTCCAAAAGTTCCCATTCTCTCATCATCAATATGGAAACATGTAACAACTTTCGACTTAAGGCATCGGCCACCATGTTTGCCTTACCCGGATGGTAATTCAAACCAAAATCATAATCCTTCAAAAGATCTAACCACCTTCTTTGTCTCATGTTCAACTCTTTTTTATCAAATAAATATTTCAAACTCTTGTGATCATTAAAAACTTCAAATCTTGCACCATAAAGATAGTGCCTCCAAATTATCAAAACAAACACCACGACCGCTAACTCCAAATAATGCGTAGGATAATTATTTTCATGCACTCTTAATTGTCTTGAAGCATAAGCTACAACTTTTCCATCTTAAATCAAAACACCACCCAACCCAAACAATGAAGCATCGCAATACACTACAAATGGTTCCGTCGGATTTGGAAAATCAATATTGGAGCCGTTGTCAACCTTCTCTTTAGTTCAATGAAACTCTCTTCACAATGAATATCCCAAATGAAAGCCTTTCCTTTACAAGTCAATTGCGTTAACGGAATTGCCAACTTCGAAAATCCCTCAATAAACCTCCGATAATAACCTGCCAAGCCTAAAAAGCTTCGAATCTCCGTAACCGATCTAGGAGTCTTCCATTGTATCACCGCATCAATCTTGGATGGATCAACACTAATACCACCATCGGAAATGACATGTCCAAGGAAACTTACTTTTGACAACCAAAATTCACATTTCGACAACTTATCATACAATTGTTTCTCTTTTAAAATTTGTAACATAATCCTTAAATGCTCTTCATGCTCCTCTTGAGACTTAGAATAAATCAAAATATCGTCGATGAACAAAAACACAAAACGATCCAATTGTTCATGGAAAATACGATTTATATATTCCTTAAACACACCCGGCGCATTAGAAACGCCGAATGGCATCACGGAATACTCGTAATGACCATACCGCGTCCTAAAATCCATCTTTTGAATATCCTCTCTTTTCACACGAATCTAGTGATATCCTGATCTCAAATCAATCTTGCTAAAAACACGCGCACCAACCAATTGGTCCATCAAATCATCGATCGTTGGAAGCAGATACTTGTTCTTAATTGTCACCTTGTTCAACTGTCGATAATCAATGCATAACCGCATACTCCCATCCTTATTCTTTACCAACAATACTGGAGCACACCAAGGAGAAACACTTGGCCTTATAAATATCTTGTCCAACAAGTCATGCAATTGCTTCTTCAATTCTACCAACTCTGATGCTGACATACGATAATGTGCCATCGAAATCGGTCTAGTACCCGGAACTAGATCAATAGAAAACTCAACTTCTCTTTCTGGCGGTACATCCTTAATATCCTCCGGAAACACTTCTGGAAAATCACACACCACTGGGAACACATTGAGCTCAACTTCATTCTCCACTGACAATGATGCAAACAAACCAAACAATTGAGCTTCATCCGCTAAAAGTTTCTTCAACTCTTTAGTGGATAGGAAACACTCATCTTCATCATCATCTTCCAAAGAAGGAAACGTCACTAACTTGTGATAGCAATCTATATGAACTCGATTACATTGCAACCAGTCCATACCCAAGATTACGTCCAATCCATCTAACGACAAACAAACTAAATCCAAGATGAAGTCTTTACCATACATGGTCAAAGGACAACTTACACACACCAAAGACGTAATTACCGACTCTGAAGAAGAAGTCTCCATAACCATCTCACCACCCCAAGAAGTCATAAAAAAATTCAAATTCTTAGTGCACTCATAAGAAATGAACGAATGAGTCGCTCCCGTATCAATAATAGCAACTTAAGGCGTACTATAAATAAAGCATGTACCTTTAATCAAACGTTTGCACTAGTAGTGTCCATCCCTGCTAATGGAAACACCTTTCCGCCCACTTGAGCTTGTTTTGACTTAGTAAACTTAGTACAAATGTGACCCACTTCTCCATAATTATAACACTTCACTACATTCCTTCTACAATCGGTAATAGCATGCTCAAGGCCTCCACAGTTAGAACATTTCACTATGTTCTTCCCACACTCAAAAGACTTATGACCCATTTCACCACACTTGTAACACTTAACAGAACCAGAACCTCCTCCTCCAGATCTCTTATCAAAGTTTCCCCTATGCTTTCCCTTATCAATGGGTGTCACATAAGGTCCACTTCTAGCTTGTTGCTTTCCCTTCCTCTCATTCAAACTTTTGTAATGTGTATAACGAGCCTTACTATCTTCCTCAAAGATCCTATAACATTCCGTCAAATACGAAAAACTTCTTATCCTTTGATATCCCACAGCTTGCTTAATCTCGGGATGCAAACCATTCTCATACTTAATACACTTCGAGAACTCAGCAGTAGTAGCAGCATAATGCGGATGAAATTGAACCAACTCCACAAACTTAGAAGTATAGTCCACTATGGACATACTACCTTGTTTCAGTTCAAGAAACTCTATCTCCTTCTTCCCTTTCACACTCTCAGGGTAATACTTCCACAAGAACTCAGTACGAAATAAATCCCAAGTTATCTTTTCATCTTCCACCTCAAGAGCTAGACGCCTACCGACCCACCAATCATCGGCTTCTTCCTTCAGCATGTGAGGTCCAAGCCTCACCATACTCTCCTTCACACAATCCATGACTCTGAAGATCCTTTCAACCTCCTTCAACCAAATTTGAGCACCATCGGGATCAAATATTCCTTTAAAGATAGGTGGTTGATTCTTCCTGAACTCATCATTAACATTCACATTCGGAGCACCCTGAACCGCCCTAGCCATTGCTTCCAAAGCAGCATCCATCGCATTTTCGTTTCTATCATCCATATTCTGATTATTCCCAAAGACAACAACAAGATTAAACAAAAGATCAACCATCACAACAACAAGATAGACACAACTGACTCGACACTGGCCCAGATACCACTTAATGTAACACCCCCTTTCTATACCCCAAAATAATCAAATAATCATTTAGGACATATTAAAATTCCATCAGAGTATAATTAGAAACATAGTATAAAAGAGGTAAGTCACATTATACATGAAATTAAAACATCCAACAACTGCTCAACAATATATATGCAACAGTGGAGTAGCTAAATACTTGCACGCACATCTCAATATTTAGAATAAAACCGGAAAATTAAAACATTGAATAATATCAAACATATATATATATATATATATATATATATATATATATGTATGTATATATATATATATATATATATATATATATATATATATCATCAAGTTTGATTCACCAACATAATTCATGTTTACATAAACATCCATCATCAAGATACATATACAAATGCACCAGAAAAGGCATCACAACCAAAATTCCTAGCTACCTGGTGCTACATATCAGAGCCGACCGAAAAAAGAATGAAGACACGCTTCACAAAAAGACCTCCAGCATACCTAATCTGCATATAATATATATCTTAGCATATGAATACACATTTAGTACACTCTCACCATAATTCATCTCCAATCATTCATCATGCATACTTCCACCATTTCCATCACTCCACATAAACATACATATTCATGTTTACTTATCGATGCACAAATACAAAGATGACAAAATGCAAATCATAGAGACCGACTCACGACTCTATGAAAATGCAATGAGGTACCGACTCAATCATCTCAATTTCACTCAGGAACTTATTGGAACCATCGCTCGTTACCAATGTAACTCTCCGTCGAGCCTACGATGTTCACCCATTGCTTACACCCCACATGGGCACACAATGTTTATGGATTGCTCACACCCCACACGGGCACATAATCTGATTGCTCACACCCCACATGGGTACACAATCATTTGTGATCATTTCACCCATTTCTCACACCTTACATAGGCACACGATGTTTATGGATTGCTCACACCCTACACGGGCACATAATCTGATTGCTCACACCCCACATGGGTACACAATCCGATTGCTCACACCCCACATGGGCACACAATCATTCGTGATTATTTCACTCATTGCTCACACCTCACATAGGAACACAATGTCTATGGATTTCTAACACCCCAATCAGGCACACAATCTGATTGCTCACACCCCACATGTGCACACAATCATGTTGAAATCATCGCTCACACCTCACATAGGCACACGATGTTACAATGGATTCACATTAGAATCCAACAACATAAGAATGTACATCATTATGCTTCACATACAAAATGACTCAAACACTCTTGAAATGCATACATATTCATAATATAATCATGCATTCACGTTTAGTTCGAACGACACATTTATGTTGCCAAACAGCCACAACACACAATCAAATTCCACAATTCCTTAATTCACATAATTATGATTAATCGAAAAAGTCAGGTAAAAATCGGATAAAAATAATATTTTTCGACATCATAAGAAAATAAATAATTTTAGCTTCAAAACGATATGTGGAACGCTAAAAACGGATAACCGTTTCAAAAGTTACGAAATAAACATCAAACTTATTTTTAGGAAAACCACCATTTTACATAAGCTATAGGTCGTGGCGCGACCCCTTGTTCGCGAGGCGAACTTCACATGCATGCTCAGTTCGCAGGGCGAACTTAGCAGAAGTTCCCAAAACACAAGCTACGGGAAAACCATCCCAAACCTCCAAAATCCGTCAAAACTTCACCAAATCAATGGAAACAAAACACAAACATGATAGTTATCACATACTAACTATCATACTACATTTTAATCGAGTTTTAACCATTTAAATCATCGATTTTAGGATTTCTCACAAAATACCCTAAAAACTCATAACCTCTAAACTCAACCACAACAAGAACACATTCAAACAATCACATACATAATGATACACATTGATAAGATAATAATATTGTACACCCTTACTCGATTGATTCGATTCCTAAGAGCTATCTTGAAGATTTCTTAGCTTTTCCTCTTTTCCTCCTCTTCCTCTTTCTTTCTATCTCTCTTTTCTTTCTCTTTTCTACTATTATATATTTTCTTTCTATTTCTTTTCTTTCCACCCAAATATTCATCTTCTCACAATTTCTAATTCCACTTAAATTTCTAACTTATCATCAATTAGGAAATGTCTAAAATATCCTCCATTCTAATTTTCCCGAAAACTCTCAAAACGGAAAAATAACATAACATGTCAACATATCCTATTAACATACCAATTTCACAAATAAAATAATTATCACTCAATTTAAATAAAAGACTCAACAAAAAAATGAAATAATCGGAATCAGGGCGTTATAGGGTTCACATGTTGTTTGATAAACATATCTCAAAAAATGCCTCTTCCTCAATTTTTGATTAAGGTATAGGTGTACTTCAATGGAGCTTCTCCTCCTAATGAGTTTCGGCTTCCGAATGATACCACATCTTTTTGTCGGTCTGACGTTGAAATTAAATAAATTGTTGCCTAATGCCTAAAATAGAAAGGTCAGAAAGACCGAATTTTGTGAAGATTGGATTGATACTAATAGGAGGGTGAAATACAACTTTATTAAGTTGAAGACCAACGAATATTTGAAGGAAATATGGAGATCATTTTGTCGTAAGATAACAAAGGGGTCAATCGAGTTAGATGTTAAGCTTTCAAAATTTGTTGACAACATAATGGAGATGTTGAAACGTCCAGAAGCGTCTGGTAGTGTTTAGGTTTTTATTATTTATTAATCATATTATAATGCTAAGTTTTTTCTGTTTAAGTTATGTAATCCATTGTTAGATGTTAGTTAATGTTCACATTGCAATTTAAGGAAGATCAATAATATTAGCAAATAAAGAGTTATAATGAAGATGTCTGAATAACATACAAATGATACAAATAATACAAAAGATGTCTAAATATGTGCCCCAAGGGCTATGTGTGTATCCCGATGGAGTAATGCGGAGACATCATCAAGAGTGATAGTCATCTCCCGAACGGAAGATGAAATGACGATGTCTCTTTATTCCACCTATTAACAAACACACTAAGTAATGGAGCATCGAGCATGGTGAGGGAACAGTGGGAAAAATCAAGCTGTTGGAAGTCACATATAATCCGCCTGGCCTGCCCAGGCATCATAATCTTTGATAAGTCCTTCATCTTTGACCCATGCGATGTCACCTTCAGTGTGGGTCGGTCATGTGATAACAAAATATAAACAAATTAGTTGATACCTTCTGTGACAAACATATATACACAAAAATTAAAGTTAAACATAAAATACATATATATCGCCCTGCCATAGTCTTAAGGCCACATGCTCATCGGTCGGTTGATGGGTCCTCTAGGGAATCCTCCATCTGTGTGCATAGAGGGATCAATTGAAGGAGTCATAACCTTTGTGTCAATGGTAACTGATGGGACCGACTCAACAATAGCAGAGTCTGCAACTCTCAAACCCCTAATCCTTATTATCTTCCTAATAAATAGGTTACAAAATATATTTAAGGTATATTAAACCCTAGGTCTAAGTCTCCTTAAATAGCCTTCAGCTTCTCCATGGGCTTCATATCTTTGATCCTTGATTTATTCCTGAACGTGCCTAGAATCTTGGACAAGATTTGAAACACATTTAAAGTAATATGTTGCACAAGTCCAGGATGTCGAATCTTCACGTTGGGACATCTTCTTCGAACTCTTTGATCATGATCAAATTTCTTCATTTTCTTATTACTGTGTTTTACCAAAATTTAGTCAAACCACCAGAGCTTTCAATATCTTAAAGAAATTATTTAGATCAACTACTTATTTGAAGGTAAGAAAATCAATATTTGTAACAAAAATTTAAAATCAAAGAGGGCCACTAGGTCACGTCATTGGTTTCAAAAATGAACTTTGCAAAGAGAAATATTGACTTAAATTTTGGGCTTTAGGATTTTCCTTCTACCTTCATAATTTATATCATTTATAGAATTTTTTACCTTACAACCCAACAATTATCCTCCACTCTTGTATATTGTATATTATTCTAGTTGATTATTATATTCTTGTATAAACATTGACTATAAAAAGAAATATTTATTTTTTCTTTCAAGTGATCTGATTCACATGTGAGACTAATGAGAATTGCATTCATCAATATGTACAAGATGCTTGTCATTGGAGCCGGAATTTTATTTGGAGTGCTAACATTAATCATCACAAGTTGGTTACAGTGAATTGGAAGCATTGTTGCAAGAGTTACAAGGATGGTGGTTTAGGGTTGAGATCTGTTAGGCTTATTAACAATGCTACCAATATTACTCACTGTTGGAATATTGTCACCTTGGAGGACGATTGGGTTAAGGTTCTTCGTGCGAGGGTCTTTAAAAATGGTAGGATAAATAAATTACCATGTTTTTAATTCTATTTGGATAGGTTGTGGGGGTTGTCTTGCTGATGTAGAGCTTCATACGGCTTGGTCAGTTGGAAATGGTGAAGACATTAACTTTTGGACGAATAATTGGTGTGGCAATCGTATTATGGATTTGCTCAATGTTCCTCCAGATCAGCACCGAAATCTTAAGGCAAATATGAATTATGTTATTCATGGCTATTCTGTTTCTAGTCTATAGGTTTTTTATGATCTTTGTCCGGGTTTGCCGCGGTTGGTCTTGTGTGTGGTGGCCAACCCCTCGCGTATGGATAAGAGGGGTTGGCTTAATTCAGAGAACAAAGGTATTACGGTTAAAGGGGCATGTGGATACCTTTGTAGAGGGCACCAAACTTCTCCTTGGGGATCGTTAATTTGGAATGTGTCGGTCCCGCCCTCAAAATCCTTGTTGCTCTGGAGGCTGATTTTTTCCAAGTTGCCTATGGACGATATGATGGTCTTAAGAGGGATGCAATTCCCTTCTATGTGAAGTCTATGTCGGAGCAATTCAGAGTCGCTGCACCATCTGCTTTTTTATTGCAGGTTTTCAAAAAACTTATGGTTTTGACTTGGTGGTTTGTTGTATTCTTATTTTAACTCCTTGGAGGATTGTATTTATATTCTTGACAATAGGCATTCACAACAGTGTAAAGTTGTCATTCTCGAGGCGGTTACCAATACTCTTTCGACCATTTGATTTTCCCGGAACGTTACCCATTCATTTACAATAAAGTAATCCAAATCTCATAAATTTTGAAACTATATTAAATTATGTAGTGCATTTTGTTGTTACACAAGGTGAATAATGATTAATAAAAGAGAAGAATGTATTTAATACTTCTGCAAAATAATGACAGCTACAAAAGGATGAATATATATACTCTTTAGTAAATACTAGGGCTACAAGGAAACAAATAAAATACTAAAATACCCCTGTAAACACACCAAATTTGCCCTCACTTTTTCTCACACCATGGCTTGTGATCTTTCATTTTTGCATTAGCATAAGCATACCATCTCATATTGCATATTTGTTTCACTCCATAGTTCCATTTCATCTGCATCTAGGATTTGTGATCTGAGAAATTCAAGAGATGATTTGAGCCATCCCAAAGGCCTTAAATCTTTTCAAGAGGGTCCATGTGTGTTCCATGATCATAATATGTTCCCCAAAGTTCATAAAAGTCAAGAGATCACAAAGAATGGCAAGGGCATAGAGGCAGACTGAAGAATTCCTGCACAGATGACCTAAAATTAGGGTTTTAGTTTCAGAGGCCTTAATCCCAATTTTTTGTCATTCTTGTTTCTAATGGTCTTGATTTGTTATAAGGATCATGTGTACCAAATTTGATGAAGAAATTCACTGTGGAAGTCATCTGATCATTGGGTAACTTCTTAAGCAAGTAAAGCCAAAATCAGGGCATCTGAGGCCTCCATCAAGGGCACCAAAGGGTCATCATCATAATTTTGAGTCTCTATGATCTTTATTTTATGTTAGAAGTGGTTGGAAGTTCACAAAGTTGAAGAATTTTGAGCCAAATGCAAACTTGCTATTTTTGGAAATGACTTGTAATGGAAATTTCCATTTTGGGAAAGATATTCAACCTATTCTTTCATGACCAAAAATGCTTCAAATGAAAAATTTTTGGGCATGAAAGTTGTAGATTATGTCTTCCCATTTTCAAAAAGTACAAGAACATGTCTTGATTCATCCTAGAACTCAAGATATGGCCTTTCAAAGTTGGTAAAAATCCTATAATTTTCAAGTTCATGCCAAAGAGGGAATTTTGCAATTTCACTTGCCAAGTCATTTCATGACCTCTAATCAACTTCTATGCACCATAACATGTCAAGTCAACTTCAAAACATCAGAATTGGCCCAAGATTGCATGGTTTTCATGGCTTGGTTCACAAGAAATATCAAAATGACCATTATGCATAAACTTTGCAAAAACCATGACAACTCTTCATCCACTTGTGCCAGCTGCATAAACTTGATCCTAGGGCCATCCATGAATCAAGCTGAAGCCAAGACACCCCTAAAGTCATCTCTACACCACGCCCATACCTCAAGTACACAAAGTTGACATTTTTGCAACTTGGCCCATACTAATCAAACTTGCCACCACCCACTTTCTGAGCACTCTCATTGACCTATATTAATCTTATGGAGCTCATTACACATAACACACAAGCCTGAAACATCCAAGAACTCAGATTTCCCAAAAATTCCAAAAACCTTCCCTTCTTCGATTCTCTCAAACCAACCATCAAAACTCAAAATTTCTTTCACCATTCAACTCCACATAACCTAAAGATCATTTCCCACCCCTTGCCATGGTATGAAATAAGCCCAAACACAAACACGATTTCTGCATATTCAGAACTGAAGCTCATAAACCAGCCACCACAAACTTGTTTCAAGCATTTCAGAAGCTTCAAGGGACTAAGTGGAGTGGTTTTGCACAAAGGAGGGGGTCAGAAAGCTCAGAATCTCAAAGCTTAAACTCAGGTAACCATCAAGAACATTTTTTCCAGAAACTCTATTTTAAGTTCTTAAATGATTCTATGTGTTCCCCTGAGCATGCTGATATGATTATTTTTGAAAATGGTTGAGAAACCAGGATGTATTGATGGTCTGAAACTTTTTGATCTGAAAATGTTTTTCTTCGATTCATGAGTTTGATGCAAAATAAATGTTGTTTGAGGCCTGATTCTTATTTAGAATGGTGTGGGGAATGATTCTGGAGAGTTTGGGGGGTTGGCGTAGCCTAGGGCAGAAGTTAGCATGAATGGCTCGCCGGAGAAGATGACTGGAGCTTGCTCCGGTCACCTGAAAATAATTAGGGTTAGGATTAGGGTTAATCTCCCCAATTTGAATCTCAGCCCTTGGATCTAGTTTAGTGCGTGTTTCAGTGGTTAGGATCATTTCACTTAAACCCTAATTTTAATTAATTAATTTAATCAGTTTATTAGCCAGTTTAAATGTCAGCCCTTGGATAACGCGCGCAGTCAACCTTCCCTTTCCCAGTTTGAATCTCAGCCATCAGATCCTCATACTTTCATTTAAATTCATTTTATTTCATTTTATTTTCATTTCTTTTGTTTATTTTATTTACAATAGTAAAAAACATCAAAAAATCTCAAACTTCGCATTTTTGTTTCAAATATTTTTCTTAACCTAAAAACATTTTTATTTTTATTTTTTGCATTAAAAAAGTATTTTAAAAATATTAAAATGTTATTTTTAATTAATTAATGGATTTTAATTAATTAAAAATGCATTTAGGTTTTTAAAAATCACCAAAAAATTCATGAACCATTCTGCCGCTCCCGGGATTTTCATCCTAGTACAAACGCGAAAGTGGCGCGGAAAAGGTAGAGTCGCCAGCCAGGCATTTTTATCCCGAAGGAACGGGAAAGGTAATGCTGCACAAACCTGAGGAAGAAGGAAAGGACAAGGTCCTGCGAACCAAATATCTGGGTTCGGGAGTCGGTTACGACCTGGGAAGGTATTAGCACCCCAAATCGTCCGCCGTACCCGACGGGATCCATGCTTGCTTGCTTGCTTCAAAGGGTGAGAAAATTAAGTGTTGCTGAATAAAAATGCTACTAGAACTGGAAATGAAAGAAAGGGAATTGGAAAAGAGAATGGAAATAAAGAGGGAAATGTAGGGAAAATAAAGAATGTGCTCGAATGGGCCCTACCTGTCGCTCCCAAAGATTTGCATCCCGGTGCAGACGCGAACGGTCGGCGAAAAGAGAAAATGAGGTTGAAGTGAATAGAGTCGCCAGCTAGGCATTTTTATCCCGAAGGAAAGGTAATGCTGCATAAACCTGGAAAGAGATGGATAAGACGGTTGCGAACCAGAGAAAATGAGAAAGGGGGTTGGTTACAACCTGGGAAGGTATTAGCAACCAGATTGTCCTTCGTACTCGACGAGATCCACACTTACAAGATTGTGTTTAAAGGGGTAAGTGTACATGCTGTCTGTGTGCAAAAGCTAAGAAAAGAATATACAAGTGTCAGTGCAAAAAGGTGAATGCTCAGGAACTGAGGCTTGGAAAAGAATGCTGAAAGAGGGGGGAGATACATAGACTTTTGTTCGATAACAATTAAGTTATGCCTACGTATCCTCTCGTGCAATGAGGAAGTCAGAACACCGTAGTTCGACTCAAAGAGACTGAAAATGAATTGACTGTGAACTGCTTACTTGCCTATGCTCAAGTGTACGACTCGTCTGGCTCGAGTGCTAACTGTCTTGCATTAGACGAAAGAAGCAAGTTCCCGTTTATGAGTAAGTGTGATGAGAAAAGAATCCCGAAGAAGACGATTATTGTTTTTTTTTTGTGTTTTCAGTTTTGTTATTGCTTTTGGTGCTTTGCATAAGTTAATGAGCTTAAGCCTAAATCAAGGGCTTGTAAACTCATTATATCCTCCCTGATTAGGGATAATGAGCCTACTTAAGTATGAGATAAGCATCTCAACTTAATTACCATGATGATGTAGGATTAAGATCATTAACCTACTTGTTATTATTTAGATGTTTTTAGGTTTTTGTTTAGTGTTATAATGAGTTTAATCTCTAATCACAGATTAGTGAACTCATTACACCATCCTAAAAGAAGGATGATAGATATGAACACTTAAGCTGAGGAAGATACCTCAACTTAATCCATGGTTAGGGATTAAATTCATTATATAACAAACCTTTATTAAGTGGATTTTAATTAAGGGAGGAGATTAAGAAATGGATTTTATGGTTTGTAAGACAACTTAAGGGGGACTTGTCCATTAAACACTAGGGTTAGTCCTTCTTAACCATAAGGAAGAATTAGAACCCTAATGTAAGGCCCAAGTTACAAGATAAAGTCTTAGTGATTATTAATGTGTTTTGATTAAGAGGTTTAAACCAATTAAATGTTTAACACTTAGGATTAAAGTTATACATTCCATCCTAAGAGAAGGATGCAGGCATAACCCTAATTCCAAAGTCTTAAAACTTTAAGAGTTTAGTCTCTGATTATTGAGATGAGGAGAGAGAATCAAGGAGACTCAAAGGTAAAAGCTAAGGGGGACTAATCACAACCCTAATCATTATCATGCTAGGATATCCTATGGTTTGTGAGGCTTGAGAAATATCTTCAAGGAAGCCACCAATGGAAGAGATAGATGAAAGGAGGAGGAAGCAGAAAAATAAGTTACTTACTTCCTAAGAAGATAAGTTACTTAAAGAGAGAAAGTGAGAGAGATGGAACATAAGTGAATCAAATTCACTTCAAAGACAAGTTAGAATGCAAATGAAAGAGATAAGAAGAAGTGAGAGGTGAAGGAAAATTCACCTCCAAAAAATGACTTACCTAAACCTGAAAAGTTAGAATGGATGCATAAAGTATAAAGCATAAAGAAATGAGATGAAATGAGATGAAATGACCAAAGTAAGAAGTGCTTTTGTAATGAAAATGTCATGTAAGATGATGCCAAGGCATACAAAATGCATATGTGTGATCATACAAAGATGAGATGCAAAGGAGGCCTGCTTTGAAGTTGAAAACACATGAAAGTTTATGAAATGAAATGAATGCTAATCATGGAAAATGAATGAAGAAATAATCAATAAAGGTTCTAATATGTCCTAAGATGTCTAAGATGACATATGAATGCATGCAATGTCATGGCAAGTTCATATAATGATGCATATGCAAGGTGAATGCAAATGAACATGAGAAATTAGGGTTACATGGACATGTGAGATGCAAATGGATAAAAAAAAGCAAATGACATGATAAAAAATTTCAATCAAGCTCAAACAAACCCTAATCCCATATTAGGTCATACTCCAAAGGAGAAGGTTAGAAGCCTAACCTATCAAAAGTTATGATTTCCCTAAGTTTTCTAGGGTTTTTGGGGGGTTCAAAGGGAAAAATGCAAATCAATTTGAAAATGCAAGATAAATTAATGAGGAAAATAACCTATAAACTACATGCAATATGTAACACAATGCAAAAAGAATCCACTTCAAACTCTTCTTTGTTAGGCAGAAATGATTTTTCAAAGTTAGGGTTTAAAAATATGATTTTTATGACCCTTAATTCAAAGAAAATTGGTAAACTATGATCAAACCTAAAAATAAATTTGTGTGAAGAGTTTGAAAATGTTTCTAAATGCATTGGGATGATTCATGAAATTTTTGGTGATTTTTAGAAACCTAAATGTATTTTAAATTAATTAAAATACTTTAATTAATTAAAAATAACATTTAAATATTTTAAAAATACTTTTTTAATGAAAAAAATAAAATAAAAATTATTTTTAGAATGAGAAAAAAATTTAAAGTCAGAATACAAAAGAAAATATTTTTTGAATGCTTTTTGCTATTTTAAAGAAATTATGCAAAAGAAATGGAAATAAATGAAAATAAAAGTGAAATGAATGGATGGTATACTGATCTGGTGGCTGAGATTCAAACTGGGGTTATAAACGTTGACTGGCGCGTGATCCAAAGGCTGGGATTTAACCTGAATTAATTAATTGATTAATTTAATTAATTTGGAAATTAGGGCTAAGTGAGAGGATCTGGACCATTCGTACGCGCGGGAAACAAGATCCTATGGTCAAAATTTAAACTAGCCTAATTAATCAGAGATTAAGCCTTAATGACTTTCAGATGGCCGGAGAAGACCTCCGGTCATCTTCTCCAGCGAGTCAAAAATGTCATCTTCTTCCCTAAGCCACTAATCCCCATAAAAACTGCCCAGAATCAATCCCCAAACATCATACATCATGAATCAACAAACAAACAACATTTATATTGCACAATGAGACTGAATCGAATCGAAACAAATTTTAGGTCAAACTTTCAGAGCATCATATCATACTCATTTCTTGCTCATTTTTAAAATTAAACACATCCCCATGATCAGTGAAACACATAAAACTATATTTTAACAAGAAAACAAGATTCTGGAAAAATTGTTCATCATGGCTACCTGAGTTGAAGCTTTTGTGTTTGCTGCTTTCTTGCCTCTTCTTTGATTCTAATCCACTCCACTTGATCCCCTTATGCTTCTAAAAGTCCTAGAACAAGTTTAAATGAGTTGGTTTTAGAGTTTCAACTCTGATAACACAGAAATCGTGTTTTAGTTTGGGAGTGTTTCAGGCTATGGTGATGGGTGCTTTGTGATCCTTAGGTCATGTGGAGATAATTGGTGAAAATAGATTGAAGTTTCAGTGGTTGTGTGATGAATTTCGAAGAAGGGAAGTTTTTGATGGATTTTGTGAATCTGAGTGTATGAGAGTGTTCAGGCTATTGTGTGTTCTTGTTTGTGATCCATAATGTTTGTTTAAGCCAATGGGATTGCTCAGAAAGTGGGTGGTGGCACAGGCTGAAGTGTATGGGAGTTTTTGCAAAAAGTCAAGATTGTGTACTGTGAGGTATGGGCACGGGTCAGAGGAGATTTCATGGGGTGTCTGGCCTCAGCTTGGTTCAAGGATGGCCACGGGATTGGTTTTGATGTGCTGGAAGGCTTGGATGAAGAGTTATCACATGTTTTGCAAATTTCCCTCTTTGAAGTTTCTTGGATCATAAGTCATGAAAACCCTAGGTTCAATGCATAATTCTGATCTTTTGAAGTTCATTTGACATGTTGTGAAGTGTTTGTGCACATTAGAGGTCATTAGAATGCTTGAACATGCCAAAATGCAAAATCCCTCTTTGACATGAAACTTGAAATTATAGGATTTTTGCCAACTTTGAAAGGCCATATCTTGAGTTATATGATGAATCAAGACATGTTCTTGTACTTTTTGAAAAGGGAAAGACCCAATCTACAACTTTCATGACCAAGAATTTTTCATTTGAAGCATTTTTGGTTATGAAAGAGGAGGTTGAAAAACTTTCCCAAAATGGAAAGTTTGCATTTCAAGTCATTTCCAAAAATGACAAGTTTGCAATTGGCTCCAAATTCTTCAATCTTGTGAACTTCCAACTACTTCTAAGATCAAATAAAGATAATATAACTTTAATTTGATGAAAATACCCCTTTGGTTCCATTGTTGGGGGCCTCAAATGCCCTGATTTTGACTTAACTTGCTCAGGAAGTTACCCAGTGAACAGATGACTTCCACAATGAGTTTCTTCATAAAACTTGGTACACATGATCCTTATGACATATTAAGAACATTAGAAACAAGAATGTCCCAAAAATTTGGAGTTAAGGCCTCTGAAACCAAAACCCTAATTTTGGTCATTTGTGTAGTGAAAACCCTAGCTCTGCTTCCATGCTTTTGTCAGTTCTTGTGATCCCTTGACTTTCATGAACTTTGAGGAACATAACATGATGGTAGAACACACATGGACCCTCTTGGAAAGCTTTGAGGCCTTTGGGGTGGCTCAGATGGATTCTTGGATGGCTCAGATGGCAAAACCCTAGATGCAGATGAACTTGAACTTATGTAGTGAAGCAAATATGCTAAATGATGTGTGATGCTTATGTTAAAACAAAAAAAAAATGAAAGATCACAAGCCATGGTGTGATGAAGAGTGAGGGAAAATTTGGGGTGTTTACAGCTTCCCCTATTCAAAAATGCGTTAGCTGTGCAAGATATAAGCGTCTGGCTTAACAGACAAACAAGATAACTTGTGGTTGAATACCAAAGACAGTCCGAAATTTGCACTCGCTGGATAGAAGAAGAAAAGGGATATAAATTGTAAAAGGTAGTAAGCATGATTATCAAATGAACGCGATGGAGGACGACCATCGAGTAGAGGACGATTGTTAGGGATGAAGCGGTAAGTAACGCAATGACGGGGACGGCCGACAAGCTGGGGAAATAAAGAGACCATGACGGGGACGGCCATCAGGTAAAGAAATAAGATTCTCTGGGGATTAAAGAAAAGCATTGATGGGGACGGCCATCAGGCTTGGAAAGTGAAATAAACAACGATGGGGACGACCATCGGTTTAAAGAATAAATGAAATAATGATGAGGGACGGTCATTAAAGGTAAAGGACGATCACCTAGCAGGGGACGGCTGCTGAAGATATCACGACATAGGACGAATGTCAGATAGCAAAAAAAAGGTCAACGATGGGGACGACCATCGGATAAAGGGATGAAAGACGATCATCAAGAGGTGAAAGACGATCACCTAGAAGGGTACGACTGCTCTCGGGGTTTATCACGACATAGGACGAATGTCGATAACAAGATCAACGATGGGGACGACCATAAGATGAAATGATGAGGGACGATCATCAAAAGGTGAAAGACGATCACCTAGTAGGGGACGACTGCTAAAAAATATCACGACATAGGACGAATGCCGGATAGAAGGTTCCAATAATGGAGATCCCACTAGGGGAGGGGATGAGGGACGGTCATCCAAAGGTGAAGGACGATCACCTAGCAGGGGACGGCTGTTAAAAATATCACGACATAGGACGAATGTTGGATAGGAGAAATTTGTTTTATTGGTGACTTACTGGGGACGGAAGAGTGTTCATGTTTAAGAATAAAAGGTATAAGTATTTGACGCTGTGTATAGATTAAAGATGTGGACGAGCATCCTTAGGACCATGATATGGACGAGTATCAGTAGAAACAAACGCGGACGCGTGTTCAGAGATGATGATACGGACGAGTACCAACTGGTTAACTAAGAACATAGACGAGTGTCGGATCTGTTGAGGAGTGATATAAACAAAATACGGACGAGTATCAGAGACTTTTGTATAAGTATGAGTGAGTATTGGTTTGTTGGTGAAGTATGAGCAAGATACGGACAAGTGCTCGACTTGCTGGGGAATGCATGACATGGACGAGTGTCAAATAAGTACTATATATAAACAGGCATCTGTTTTGGGAGTGCAAATGAGATGCTTTGGCTTTCTGTGGGGATAGGGCGACACAGAAGGGTGTCGAAAAGAACATGTTATGAATAAGTATTTGTTTTTGAAAATGCAAAGGGGGAGCTTTGGCTCTTATGTACAGGGTTGTATTTTGTATATTTTCCTGATGAAATACTGATGGTAATTGCAGGTGACCGGCTCGAACCTGGCTTGTGATCATGCAAATGTTTGATTTTTGCCGTAATGCTCCGTATTAGACGGAATGCTACGCTCTGTGTGGGGAAAATGATGCGAATGCCATGATTATGTAAAGGGAGAAACTGATCTGAGACTCGGATCCTGCTGGGATGAAGATCTCTGGCTGATCTGCTTGGAAGAATATCCCGGCTGGGGAAGAGATCATTGGTAGATCTATCTGCAAGGAGAACTCAGCTGGGGAAAAGGAAGCTTCAGCAACTCCGCTGGGAAAGTATGCATGCATTGTTCTCCTGGGGAGAGGATGGAAACTCTGTGGGGAAGTAGTTCCTTTAACTTTGCTGAGGATGAGAGATCTGGCACTCTGGTGGGGAATAGGAGATTCCTTGCTCTCCTTGCTGTGAAAAAGTTGTCAGGCACTGCTTGGGGAGGTGATAACTTCTGGGAAGTAGCATGTTGGGGATGCAATACTTGGTGCCCCATGTTGTGTATCGAATACCTACATCCTGTTAAGACAAAAGAAGCGCACAAGTATCCCGAGGTATCCCTAACCAGATTCCGTCATAGGAGTTAGACTTTCCTGAAAGTAATATATTTCCTGCAAGCATTTATTAAAAAATGTCTCATTTGCTTTATGCGAGTACTGTATCATGAACATTGGACATTTTGCAAACGAAACAAAAATGTACAAAACGAGATGTGACTGAAAATTCTGATTTTATTAATCTAGGTGCCCTGAATTGGCGAATACAGTTAAGGAAACACATCCCCTGAAATGAGGAGATTGCTATAAATTGAGAAAATAAAAGTGTTGGAAATGTTGATGACGATGTTCCAGTGAACTTCCTTTGCTATGACCTATATGACCTTGACGTTCTTCTCATCTTGCTTTCTGAAGAAAGTTGATTCTGACTGATGCTTTATCCTTTCGAAGTTTGCCATGTTGTGAGGAATACAGACGAATTCAGAATGCAGTTGTTCGCTTATTCCCTGATTTTGCGTGGATCGCCCTTTCGGGTTTTCAATCCACCAGGATACCCATTTTTGCCTGAGTTGTCCAATGTGGCTTTTAAACTCAGCGGGTGTACATTTTTTTTATTTTTCCCTTATTTTTGCCCGAGTCTTTTATTTTGTTTTTGACTCGCCGGGATGCCCTATTTTTTCCTGGACGTACATTCTGTTTTTATGTCCAGTGGGTCATTTTATACGAAGTATTTTTTTACTGCATCTGAATTCACAGGGGATAAGAAATCTTCACCATCCATAGTGGTGAGCATCAGTTGTCCACCAGAGAAAACCTTATTTACTATGAATGGACCATCGTAGTTTGGAGTCCATTTTCCCCTGGGGTCTGTATGAGGAGGAAGAAGTCTTTTCAGCACAAGATCTCCCACTTGGTATTCCCGAAGCCTGACTTTCTGATCGAAGGCTTTCTTCATCCTTTTATGATATAACTGCCCATGACAGATGGCAGCTAGCCTTTTCTCTTCGATCAGATTCAGGTGATTGTACAGAGAACTGACCCATTATGCTTCATCTAGTTTTACATCCATCAGTACCCGTAAGGAGGGTAGCTCAACTTCAACAGGTAGGACTGCCTCCATACCATACACAAGCTGATAAGGTGTTTCCCCAGTGGATGTTCTGATTGAGGTTCGGTACCCATGCAACGCAAACGGTAGCATATCGTGTTAGTCTTTGTAAGTGACCACCATCTTTTTCACAATCTTCTTGATATTTTTGTTAGTTTCCTCCATAATGCCATTCATCTTTGGCCTGTAAGGAGAAGAGTTGTGATGTTGGATTTTGAAGTCCCGACACAGTTCTGCCATCATTTTGTTGTTCAAATTGGAACCATTATCAGTAATGATTCGCTCAGGAACTCCATATCGCCAGATGATGTCTCTTGTCAGGAATCTGGCTACCACTTGTCTGGTGACGTTTGCATACGAAGCTGCTTTAACCCATTTGGTGAAGTAATCAATGGCTACCAGGATGAATCTGTAGCCATTTGAAGCAGTTGGTTCGATCTTTCCAGTCATGTCAATGCCCCACATGGAAAAGGGCCAAGGTGAAGTCATCACGTTCAAAGGATTCGGAGGCACATGCACTTTGTCTGCATAGATCTTACATTTGTGGCATTTTCTGGAATAGGCACAACAATCTGCATCCATTGTGATCCAGTAATAACCTGATCTTAATAATTTCTTAGCCATTGCATGTCCTCCAGCATGGGTACCGAAAGATCCTTCATGCACCTCGTGCATCAGCAAGTCTGCTTCTTTCTTATCAACACATCTAAGTAGTACCATGTCAAAGTTTTGCTTGTATAATGAACCATCAGCATTAAGGAAGAAACTACCGGCCAACCTTCTTAATGTCTTCTTATCATTGGATGATGCCCCAGGTGGGTATGTCTGATCCTATAAGAAGTATTTGATATCATGGAACCAAGGCTTGTCATCTTTAGCAATGTCCACAGAGAAAACGTATGCTGGTCGGTCTAGTCTGGATACTAGAATCTGAGGCACATAATCGGCCGTTTGAACCTTGATCATGGAGGAAATGGCAGCTAAAGCATCTGCGAACTGATTTTCGTCTCGAGGGATGTACTCAAGTTTGAATATTGTGAAGAAAGTCAATAATCTCCTTGTATAGTCACGATACAGAACCAAATTCTCTTGGTGAGTGTACCATTTGTCGTTGGTTTGATTGATTACCAAAGCTGAATCTCCGAATACATTCAATGTCTTGATCATGAGGTCAATGGCTTCCTCAAGACCCATGATACATGCTTCATATTCCGATTTGTTGTTAGTGCAGGCAAAGGTGAGTTTTACTGAGAAAGGCATATGAACTTCTTTAGGTGTAATGAGCACTGCACCAACTCCACGACCATTCATATTGACAGCCCCGTCAAACATCATTGTCCACTCTTCTTCTGGGTCAAGTCCTTTAGTGTGAACAGGCTCTTCATAATCTTTTGCTTTTAAGTACATGATGTCTTCATCAGGGAAGTCAAATCTCATGGGCTGATAATCATCAATGGGTTGCTCAGCCAGATAATCAGACAATACACTGCCTTTGATGGCCTTTTGAGATGTGTACTGAATGTCATACTCTGTCAGAATCATTTGCCATCTTGCAACCCTTCCAGTAAGTTTCGACTTCTAAATATGTACTTGACAGGGTCCATTTTTGAGATCAACAAAGTAGTGTGAGTCAGCATATATTGTCTTAGTCGGCGAGCAACCCACACTAAAGCACAACAAGTTTTCTCGAGCAGTGAATAACGTTGTTCACAGTCGGTAAAATTTTTCTTAGGTAGTATATTGCATACTCTTTTCGACCAGACTCGTCATGCTGGCCCAACACACACCCTATTGACCCTTCTAATACTGTCAGGTACATTATTAGAGGTCTTCCTTCAATTGGAGGCATGAGAATTGGAGGTTCTTGCAGGTACTCCTTGATCTTGTCAAAAGCTTTCTAACAATCTTCGTTCCACCTGACTGTTTGTTCCTTCCTTAACAGTTTGAACAAAGGTTCACAGGTTGTAGTGAGATGAGATATGAACCTTGAGATGTAGTTCAATCTACCCAAGAACCCTCGAACTTCTTTTTCAATCCTAGGTGCAGGCATCTCCTGAATGGCCTTGACTTTGTTAGGATCAACCTCAATTCCCTTTTCACTTACGATGAATCCCAACAACTTACCAGAATGCACCCCGAATGTGCATTTGTTGGGGTTTAGCTTCAGCTGATACTTTCTCAGATGCTTGAACAACTTCAGCAGATTTACCAGATGGTCTTCTTCAGTAAGGGACTTGGCAATCATGTCATCCACGTAACATTCAATTTCTTTGTGGATCATATCGTGGAATAACGTTACCATAGCCCGTTGATACGTGGCACCGGCGTTCTTCAGTCCAAAAGGCATTACCTTGTAACAAAAAGTGCCCAAAGGTGTGATGAAGGTTGTTTTCTTGATGTCTTCGGGTGACATCTTGATCTGATTATACCCAGAAAATCCATCCATGAAAGAAAATACCGAGAACTGAGATGTGTTATCGACCAATACATCAATGTGAGGTATTCTGAAATCATCCTTCGGGTTGGCTCTGTTCAGATCCCGGTAATCCACACACATGCGTACTTTGCCATCCTTCTTAGGCACTGGTACAATGTTAGCGACCCACGCACTACAACAAACAAGACCTTAGACAGCGCTTTTTTTAGTCTTAGACAGCGCTTTAAAGCGCTGTCTAAACCTCCGCTGCTAAAGGTTTAGACAGCGCTTTTTTAAATCTTAAAAGTGCTGTCTAAGCCCCCCCCCCCCCCCCCTTAGACAACGCTTTGGCCAAAAGCGCTTTATAAGCCCCTCTTATTTTAAATTTTTTAGGTATACCTTAGACAGCGCTTTTGAAAAGCGCTGTCTAAGCCCCCCCCCCCTTAGACAGCGCTTTGGTCAAAAGCGCTTTCTAAGCCTCTCCTATTTTAATTTTTTTAGGTATACCTTAGACAGCGCTTTTCAAAAGTGTTGTCTAAGCCCCCCCCCCCCCCCTTAGACAGTGCTTTTGCCAAAAGCGCTTTCTAAGCCCCCCCTTAGACAGCGCTTTTTCCAAAAGCGTTGTCTAAGGTATACGAAATTTTTTGCAGCTTTTGTTTTAAACCACATTTTTTCCAGGTTTATAAACCAGAATTTCTACCTGTTTTCAACCAAATTTTGGAAGACAATTATCACATTTTATATATGCCATTTCAAACCATTTTGGCCTTTTTTCTACCAATTTTTGGCTAAAATATATATATATATATATATATATATATATATATATATATATATATATATATATATATATATATATATATATATATACCAATTCAAACCAATTTTGCCTTAAATGTATCAAAATATATACAAATTTATGTACACATTTACAAGTCATTACATATACTACAAATGTACAATATAATTACACAAATTTATGTACAAACATTGAGCTCTATCATGAATTGACACCACTCCTCTTTGATTTCGTCCACTTGATCCTTTGTATAAAATGCACACTTGAATTCATCAAAGTACTACATAATAACATAACATAGTTTGAATTAATTTCAACTATTTAATTATATGAGATATGTGTAAATATAAAAATAACTCATAAGTTATAAATACATACATCGGTGGGAATCTCTAATCGGCCCAAAACAAGAGTATCTCGCATAAACCTCAACATGAAATACCCGCAATCTATTTGATTATGTTATTGAGGACACTACATATGAATAAAAAATATGGATTATAAATCCTAAGTTTTATCAAGTTTCATCACTAATATAATAAAAAATGTGATAATTAAAAATATACCGCCACTTTAATCCATGTAATGGAGTTGGCGCCCCTCCTTGAGGTTTGGATATCTCGTTGGGGCCGAAAAGCTTGTAGGATGATAATAAAATAAAAATGAAGCAATTAGAACAATTCACATAAACTAAGAAATTTTTTGAACATTCTCACTTACGTGTCAATTAGGACCTTCATATCCGGGTATGTTGTCCAATCATTTCCTAACGAGTCAAGATAATACACAATTTCTCGGATAGGATTGATTGCGAGAAACAACCAATGTCCGCTGTAATGATTAAGCAAATGTTAGATGGTAACTTGGAAAAAAATTATAATAGATGAATTTAGAATGAAATTCTAACCCGGTATTAAACGGTATAAAAAACAACTTCTCCGCATCTTTATTGTCCATGAGGATCCGAAGAACGTACTCCGTCACGGTATCCGGTCTACTTAAGATTAAACCTAAGTTGACGGTCGCGGGTGCTAAGAATCCGAATGACACGTCCAAACCATTGGGGCACATCAATTTGTCATACAAAAACCTAATATAAAAACATCATTAACATTACACACAAATATAAAAACATAAAGTAAACCGGATTAACATAAAGTAAACCGGATTAACATAAAGTAAACATCATTAACATAAGTTGTTCAATTAATAAAAAAAAGTAGAACGGATTTACCTAATATATGTATTGACAACGCTGACGCCGATTTCTTCACGACCAAAAACTTGCATGAAGTCTTCATTACCAATCATTTGGTCGTAATCAAAGCCGAAAATCCCTACCTCCATATGTACAGTCCGAAAACCTCTGGTCGGTATATCGGTCATCTCTAGAAATGTCCTGAGGCACGACCTATACTTGGTGGTAGGTTTTTTCCTAGCTACGGTCTTCTTAGCACCAGCACTTTTTACCCGTGCGGAGGCGTTGCTAACCTCCTTTTTTTGTTGTGCGGAGGCATTGCTAACCTCATTTTCTTGAAGCTACATGTCATATAAATAGTTAGATCAAATTAAGAATGTAACAACTTCCATGA
The DNA here is from genome assembly GCA_963966055.1 of Lathyrus aphaca. NCBI lineage: Eukaryota > Viridiplantae > Streptophyta > Magnoliopsida > Fabales > Fabaceae > Lathyrus > Lathyrus aphaca. The sequence continues at coordinate 260,843,788 of OZ014519.1, forward strand.
ATATATGTCATATAATTGTATATTACCTCTTTTCTTGAAACCACGGACTCGGTATGCCGCGGAATCGCATTATCTTTTGATTTGGATTTTGTGGGAGTCTATTTAACATAACCAAGGAAAATATGTACGTAAAATTTTAAGCATAAATTTTAAACTTTGAATATACACATTAAAGTTAACATAATTTTTAAGCATACCTCATATCCTACGCATATGAGGTTTGTCGGCCATGCAACAAACGAACCTACTGCTTCGTGCACCGTTGTTGCATCCGAATCATCGCTAGGATATGGTAATGATGCATTCGGCTCAAATGCAATATCAACTGATACCATCAAACATCCAGCAGGGAGCTCTCTAGTGTGGAGTAATACTCCGCTAACGTTATGCACTTTTCCCTTGCCAACCATCCGATAGTATGGTGACGACAAATACAGCTGACAATGGGAAATGCCCTAAAACCAATAATAACAAGAAATCGTTAATGTGTATATATGTCAAATACATAATTTAAGCAAATAGTTCAATTTAAGACAATTATATGTAATTACCTCTGGAATGTTCGGCTGACAGGTACAGTTGATACTGTCTTTGTCCGAAGCATCTCTGACACATGTTGAGGCGCTAGCCTCTCTTTCTCTCCTCAATGCATCAAGCTCAGCTTGCATGAAGCTCCCGATTACTAGGAGCCTTTCCTTTTTTAATACTCAGGGAGGTCGGAGTGACTCCAAATCCCTTACCCCTCATCCGACCAGAATACTCAGGGACATCTAATGCCCGACTAAGTATGCTCCTAGTATCATCGGGAGATAAAGACTGAGATAGCTCCTCCTGAAAAATCAGATGAATACCGTATACTTGTCAAATATTTGTGTATAAAAATGTTATTCAATTAATGAAAAAATGTTATACTTACACATTTCTGGTATACGTGTAAAACTTCTTCTTGAGGAACTCCAGATTTGCCCACACGGGCTTCCTTCCACAAAACATGTGCAGGAAGAGATGTTTCTGAACTTTCCTCCTTCTGCAGCTACACATTAAGTCATACAATTTGATGAGATAAAACTAATATATGATGAACAAATTTGTTATCGCAATTTATAAATACTTACCATGGATTGTTCTAAGCGTCCATATCCGACACGTCCTTTTCGGTACGGATATGCGGGACTTGATGCTCTTTCCCGATTTGTGGCACTTATTCTTTGAAAAACCGGGTCTTGTCTTTTGGATTTGAAAGCTTCCCATTCTTCAGCTGATATCAAACTTTCATATTTTTTAGGAAGCTCCGCATCCACATAATTACCATCCGCATCCCTAAGGAACTTGGATGATAAAAATGTTCGAAACCCTCTTAGAAGCTTTCCGGCCAATTTCATACAAAAACCTCTTCTTTCTTCTTCGATGTTAAAACATCGCTAAGAAAAACATACAGATTGATAGTTAGTATCGGTAATTGAAAAAACATAATTGATACCGTATAATTAAGGGCCAAATGATTGTACCTTTATCTCACTCCAAATTTTTTCTTTGGACTCATTCAGCTCTTTGTTTCTCCAATCATCACATGTAATGGGAATTTCATTCCTTACTAGTGCACCGATAAAACTAGTTAAGGTATGCCCATTAGGTTCTATAAGCTGTCACTGGTTGCTCCAATAGACATCTAGTATGATGCCTCGAGATCTTCCTTGGACCACCCTTCTCATTACTGTGATGCCTCTTCGAATTTCTTCTTCCGCGGATACTTTTTTTACTAACTTCCTCATGTTGGTCATCAGCCATGTCTAACCTGTAATAAACCAAGGAAACCATCAAATATCAAATATAACTTATAATCAAAGCAATTGAAAACAAAAAAAAATAAAGAAATCATGCATTATCAAATATAACTTATAATCAAAGCAATTGAAAACAAAAATATAACGAAATCATGCATTATCAGATATAACTTATAATCAAAGCAATTGAAAACAAAAAAATAAAGAAATCATGCATTATCAGATATAACTTATAATCAAAGCAATTGAAAACAAAAATATAACGAAATCATGCATTATCAGATATAACTTATAATCAAAGCAATTGAAAACAAAAAAATAAAGAAACCATGCATAATTTACCTCAGTCACTAACATCTCTTTCTTTTCTTTGTTGGAATATTAATCACTTGTTTCTTAGCAATGCGTACGGATGAATTGATCCAAATTCCCTCATTATGATCGTTTCTTATATATGACTCATCCGGTATAAGATCCTCAACTTCATCATTTTTATTCAACTCATTCCGTCTAATGCATGACTCATTCTCAACATCAATATCACATTGATCGACACCGCTATCATCAGTCACTTTGTTAGAGAAAAGCACTATAGACCATTTTGTACTCTTCGGGTCATTCACATAGAACACTTGTTTAGCTTGAGATGCTAGAATAAAAGGTTCATCTTTGTACCCCACCCTAGTAAGATCAACTTGCAAAAATCCAGACTTATCCATTCGTATGCCACTACTATTCACCCACTTGCAACCAAAGATGGGAATCTGAAACTTCTCGTAATCAAACACCCAAATGTGCTCAATAACTCCAAAATATGACAAATTTTCATATTTGGGGTTTAAGTCCTTCATACTTGATATATGCATTGCTTCAGCTAGCACGGTGACACCACTATTTTGCATAGTACTCTTATCATCTTGTTCTTTGGTATAAAATGTGTATCCATTAATTGAGTATGCGCTATGAGAAAACACATGCAAACTTGGACCATATGCCAAACATATCAACCTTTCTGTTACCGAAGAAGGATCTGAAGAGCGCTTCAAATAAATATGATCCTTCAACCATTGTATGAAACTTTGATTGTGCTCTATAACTATCCAATTTTCATTTCTGTTCGGATTTAACCTTCGGAGTACATCCTTGTACATTTCAACATATGGCTCAACCTCATTATTATTGTGCAGAACATACAAATGAACTTGATCCCGTTCATCCCTTGATATTGTCACAATTTTATTCCCAATTAATTTTTTACCTTCCATTTTTTCGAAAATCTGAGCTCTGGGGAGTCCAATCGATTGAACGTTAGACAAATATTCAGTACAAAACTCAAAAGCTTCTTCAACAATGTATCGTTCAACAATACAACCCTCTGGTCGACTTCGGGATTTCACGTACCCTTTTAATATTTTCATATACCGTTCAGCAGGGTACATCCATCTCATATAAGCTGGTCCACACAACTGTGTCTCTTTCACAAGATGAACAACTAAATGAACCATTATGTCAAAAAAAGATGGAGGAAAATACATTTCAAGCTCACACAAGGTAATTACAATCTCTTTTTGTAGTGTTGGTAAGATCTCGGGATCGATCACCTTACTACAAATTGACCTAAAGAAAAAACACAATTTAGTTATGGCACTTCTTACTTTTTCTGGCAAAATAGAACGTATACCTATCTGTAGAAAATGCTCCATTATAACATGGCAATCACGTGTCTTCAAATTCTTCAACTTGAGGTCTTTCATAGAAACAAGTCTTCTGATATCAGATGAGTATCCTTCTGGAACCTTAACTTCACTTAGAGACTTACGCAAAAAAATTTTCTCCTTTCTAGATAAAGTAAAAGAAGCAGGTGGTAGATATGTTCGTCTTCCTTTCTTCACGGGTGCTAATTCAGTTCTCATTCCCATTTTTAACATGTCCTCCCTTGCTTTAAGGCCATCCTTAGACTTGCCTTTTATATTGAGTAATGTACCAATAACACTTTCAAATATGTTTTTTTTCAATATGCATAACATCGAGAAAATGTCTCACGTACAAATACTTCCAATATGGCAATTCAAAAAATATCGACCTTTTCTTCCACCCACCTTTCAGAATCTTATGTGCAAAAGGCTTGCCAAACTCAGTACGCACATCTTTCACCTTTTCAAAAACTTGTTCACCTGACAATGCGGGTGGAGCTCTACGATGTTCGGTGTCTCCATTGAATGCTTTTCTCCACCCACGGTAGTGATGTTTAGAATGTAAGAATCTACGATGACCGAGAAACACATTCTTCTGGCAAAGTTCCAATCGAATCGTATCGGTTCCGTCTTCACAAACAGGACACGCACGTTGACCTTTAATGCTATACCCAAATAGATCCCCGTATGCTGGAAAATCATTAATTGTGCCAAACAACATCGCCCTCAAATTGAAACTTTCTTTCCTATATCCATCATAAACCTCCACACCGTTCTCCCACAAAATCTTTAAATCTTCGATCAGAGGTGTCAAATATACGTCTATGTCATTCCCTGGTTGTTTAGGCCCAGATATTAACATAGATAACATCAAGTACTTACGCTTCATACATAGCCACAGAGGTAGGTTATAAATCATAAGAATCACAGGCCATGTGGTATGTGAGATACTTTGAAAACCATGTGGGTTCATTCCATCAGTAGATAATGCCAATCGAAGGTTTCTTGCTTCTGATCTAAACTCAGGATAATCATTATCAATCTTCGACCACTGTGGTGAATCAGCCGGATGCCGATACTTTCCATCAATAATTCTTTCATCTGCATGCCAAGTAAGATGTCTTGCATTGGTTTCACTACGAAACATGCGCCTAAATCTCGGAATTATCGGGAAATACCATAAGACTTTTGCGGGAGATAATATTTTCTTATATCGAGACAAACCGCATTTAGGGCACTCAGTTAACGTTGCAGATTCGTTACGAAACAAAATGCAATCGTTAGGACAAGCATGTATCTTATCATAGCTCATGCCAATAGAGCACAACATTTTTTTGCCTCATAGGTTCGATTAGGAAGAACATTATCATCCGGTAGCATTTCTCTCATAAGGGCCAACAACTCTGTGAAACTTTTATCCGACCATCCATTGCCCTCCTTTAAGTTGTACAACTTTAATACCGCAGAAAGTCTTGAGAATTTAGTGCAACCTTTGTACAACGGTTTCTCTGCATCGCTTACCATCCTCTCAAACATTTCAGGACAATCATGAAGATCTTCTTCCAGTGCTTCTACAATCTCTTCAACTCGATCACAATATTATGTTTCCGTGTCTTTGTCGTATGAAGCATAGGTCGTATTACTTTTTCCACTCGATTCAACATTCTCGTTAATTTTCTCACCATGAAATATCCAACACTGATAACTTTGATCAATTCCATGCCTCAGCAAATGCGATTTCAATCCATGTGCGTCAACCTTACCAATATAACAACAACGCAAGCAAGGACAATGCATTCGTCTGGGGTTTTCAGCGTGTTGAACAGCATACTTAACGAATTCCGCAACCCCACTCTCGTACTCTTTGGTCATTCGATCGGCACAAATCCATGTTTTATCCATGGTTTTCCTACTTATTAAAGTAAACAATCAAACTTTATATTACAAGAATCAAACTTTTTCTATTACAATATACCTATAACTATACCTATAACACGTTAATTTTTCTATAACTAACTTTAATTTTCTATTAGAATATACCTATAACTATACCTATAACTATACTTATAAACATTTTCTATTACAAACATTTTTGTATTACAACATTTTTCAAGGAAGAACATTTTTCTATTACAACATTATTACTTATCAAACATAACAACTTTAATTACCTCATCACTTTCATTTTTTCTATTACAAGAATCAAACTTTTTCTTCCATTACTTTTCTCTTATAAACATTATTCTATTATAAACATTTTTCTATTATCAACATTATTACTTATCAAACATAACAACAACAATGTACCTTATGAATCAAAACAACTTAAACAAAGGATAATACACTAAACTCACTTTTTATGAATCAAAACAACAATGTACCTTCTAAACTCAATGTACCTTATGAATCAAAGCAACTAAAACAAAGGATAATACACTAAACTCAGTTTTTATGAATCAAAACAATAATGTACCTTCTAAACTCAATTTTTATGAATCAAAACAACTTAAACAACAATAATACACTAAACTCAGATTTTATCACCAGAACCATAGTATGATAAATCAGAACTGTTAATCTCAAAATACTGATATCACCATTTAATCTCAAAATACTGATATTTCCCTAAATAACATAGCATGAAAAATCAGAACTAAAACCGAAGAAATGAAAAAATGAAGAACATACCGCAATGAAGAACAGTAGAAACGAACGATTCTTCAAACGCTTTCAATGACTGAAACCGAAGGAATGAAAAAATGAAGAAATGAAGAACTGAAACCGAACAAAAATCAGAACTGAAAAAATGAAGAAATGAAGAACATACCGCAATGAAGAACAATAGAAACGAACGATTCTTCAAACACTTTCAATGACTGAAACGAACGATTCTTCAAACACTTTCAATGTATTCAAGTTCGCTGTAATGGGGTTCGTTGGTAGGGTTTGTTCGCAGGAGGGAAAACAAAAAGAACAGAGAACGAAAATAGAAGTCTGAAATTTAATTTTAATTAGACCTTAGACAGCGCTTTTGTGGAAAGCGCTTTCTAAGATATGCCTTAGACAACGCTTTCCAAAAGTGCTTTCTAAACCCCCCCTTAGACAGCGCTTTTGGTTTTAAATTTTTTTTTTTAATTTAAAGACTTTAAACAGCGCTTTATCAAAAGCGCTGACTAAGGTCTATATTTAAAAGCGCTTTCTAAAAGCGCTGTCTAAGGGGGGGTCTTAGACAGCGCTTTTAGAAAGCGCTGTCTAAGACCCCCCCCCCCCCCTTAGACAGCGCTTTCATTATTTTTTTGGAACATTTTTCGTGTTTTATTTTAATTTTAACCTTAGACAGCGCTTTCTTTTAAAAGCGCTGTCTAAGATGCACTGTTAAAAAACATTTTTGGCGTAGTGACAGCGGGTAACTAGTTACTGTAAACACCCCAAATTTGCCCTCACTCATTTCACCATGGCTTGTGATTCTTTTCATTTGCATAAGTTCAATCATATCATCTCATAGTGCATTTTTGCTTCACTGCATTGGTTCAAAGCCATCTGCATCTAGGGTTTATGATTTGAGCAATCCCTGAGCTATTTGAGCCACTCCAAAGGTATTCAATCATCTCAAGAGGGTCCATGTATGTTCAAACATCATATTATATCCCCCCAAGGTCAAGGAAGTCAAAGAATCACAAGAACTGAGAAAGGCATGGAAGCAGAGCCAAGCTTAACTACACAGATGGCCTAAAATTAGGGTTTTGGTTTCAGAGGCCATAACTCCAAATTTTTTGGTCATTCTTGTTTCTATTGGTCTCTATGTGTTATAAGGATCATGCATACCAATTTTCATGGAAAAATTCAATGGGGAAGGCATCTGATCAAAAGATGACTTCTTGAGCAAGTCAGTGCAAAATCAGGGCATCTGAGGCCCCCAATCATCCAACCAAAGGGTATTCTCCATCATTTTGAGTGTACATGATCTTTATTTGATCTTAGAAGAAGTTAGAAGTTCACAAAATTGAAGAATTTCAAGCCATTTGCAAAGTTGCCATTTTGGGAAAGTGACTTGTAATGCAAACTTGCCATTTTGGGAAAGTTTTTCAACCTCCTCTTTTTGATTCAATAATGCTTCAAATGAAAAATTCTTGGTCATGAAAGTTGTATATTGGATCATTCCCTTTTCAAAAAGTACAAGAACTTGACCTAATTCATCATAGAACTCAAGTTATGGCTTTGCAAAGTTGGGGAAAATCACTAAATTTCACTTATGCACCAAAGAGGGAAGTTTGCAAAAACACTTGCCAAAGCATTTTGTGACCTCAATTTGACTTCTAAGTATTGCACAAACATCACACATGACCTATAATTCAGAATTGCACAAAGAAATCCCAAGTTTCATGCCTTGAACATCAAGATTTCCTAAAGGGGCCAAAACATCACATAATTGCAAAACACCCCATAACTTTCTTCTCTCTTGCTGAATTGCCTCAAGAATGGATTTGTGGACTTCCATGAAGTAAGCTGCGCATGGACATGCCCAAGGGCCAGTTGTGTTCTTGCCCATACCTCAAGTACAAGTCATGTTGACATTTTTGCAACTTGCCAATACCAATCAACATAGGCCATCACCCACCCTCTGACCTATCCCAACATGATATGTGTACCAAAAGCAAGCCATTCCATAACAACACACAAGCTGAAACCTCCAAGAACTCAGCAATCACAAAAACTCCCTCTTATGCAAAAGCCTTCGAAACTCATAGCTCAACCATCAAACCACAAAACAAATTACACCATTCAACTCCATATCCATTGCTGATCATTTCCCACCCTTCATTTTGCCCTAAAACACCCTGAATCAAAAACACGATTTTGACATGGCTTGAACTGAACTTCTTCCAACTCCATTTAAAGCCCATATAAACTCCAACCAAGCATCACAAACTCTTCAGGAGGATCATTGGAGCTGATTTGAAGCAAAGAAGCAACCGGCCAGTGCCATTTTTGAAAGCTTCAGTTCAGGTGAGCTCAAGAACTTTTTTTCCAGAACCTTCATTTTAAGTTCTTAATTGATTCTATGTGCTCTCCTGATGATCATGATGTCTTTACTTTTGAAAATGATTGAGAAATAAGCATTTCATAAGCTTCTGAAATTTCTGTTATGTTTTCCGTTTTGCTTCGATTCATGTTTTTGATGATGAATAAATGAATTTTGTTGTGTGATTCTTGTTGGGGTTGGTGTGAGGATCATTTCTGGAGAGTTTAAGGGCTTAGGGTTGCGTATTGAGAGAGATAGCATGAGGGGATAGCCGGAGAAGATGACCGGAACACTGTTCCGGTCACCTGAAAGTGATTAGGGTTCAGATTAGGGCCTAATTGTGTAATTAGCATAGTTTGAATTCTGGCCCTTGGATAGCACACGAAGTCAATTCCCTCCCTTTTCCATTTGAATCTGGGCCAATGGATCAGCATACTTCCATTAATTCACATTTTAATTTCATTTTAATTGCATTTCTTTGTACATTTTATTAAAAATAGCAAAACACTTTCAAAAAATTTTATATTTTGCATTTCCCTTTCAAATATTTTTCTCATTCTGAAAATAATTTTTATTTTTATTTTTGCATTAAAAATTATTTTTAAATCATTTAAATGATTATTTTTAATTAGTTAATGAGGATTAATTAATTAAAAATACATTTAGGTATTTAAAAATTCCAAAAAAATTTAGAGAGTTTTTTAAAACATTTAGAAACATTATAAAATCCTTCACACAAATTTATTTTTGGTTCTTGACCAATTTTGACATTTTTCTTTGGATTTAGGGTTCTTAAAAGTCAATATTTTTACCCTAACTTAGAAAAATCCTTTCTGCCTAACCATGAAGAGTTTGATGTTGGTTCTTTTTGAATTGCATTCCTCATGTCATGTAGTTTCTAGGATAAAATTGGTTTGAATTTATTATTCATTTTCAATTTATTTTGCATTTATCATTGAGAGGTATCTTAAAACCCTAGCAAACTTGAGAAAATCATAACTTCTTTAGGGTTAAGAGTTAGGTGTCCTCCTTTGGGCAGTGAACTTGTATAGGTTTAGGGTACCTTTTATTCCATTTTCAATTATTTATCATGTCATTTGCTTCTGTTTTTGAATTTTGTATTGCATGTTATGTATAAACCCTAATTTTTGCCTTCATTTGCATTCATTCTTCATATGCTTGCATACATGAACTTGCCATGACATTTTGTGTATTCATATGACATATAAGACATCTTAGGACATATTAGAATCATGTTTGATCATTGCATCATCCATTTGCCATGTTTTTGCCTTCATTTGATGTCATATGCATTCATGAACTTTCATGCCTCCTTTTCATGTCTCATTTTGCATCTCCATTGCTTGTATGATCATCCACATCTCTTGGTTTGCTTTTGCATCATCCCATAGAATCATTTGCATCATGGACATGCTTCTGACTTTGGGTTTTATCTTTGCATTTCATTTCATTTTCATTTCATTTCATTTCCTTTTGCTAACTTTTCAGGTGGTAAGTGTTTGAGAAGTGAATTTGCCTTCACTTCTCATAATCTCTTCTCATCTCTTTTATGCATTCATTGCTGAATTTTACTTTTGTATTAGAGTGAGCTTGCTCATTCATGCTCCCTCCTCACTTTCTTTCTTCAAGCAACTTATCTTCTTAAGTGAAGTAAGTTGTCTTGCTTCTTGCTGCTTCCTTTCCTTCCATCCTACTTCTTCCTTGGTGGCTTTTCCTTGAAGATCTCTTGCAAGCCTCATAAACCCTAGGAACACCCAAGCATGATCACAATTAGGGTTTGATTAGTCCCCCAATTAGATTTACCTTTGTGTCATCTTTGTGTCTTCTCTTCTCATCTTAATCAAGGACTAAACCTTAAAGGTTTTAAGGCTTTGTGATTAAGCTTATGCTTGCATCCTTCTCTTAGGATGGAGTGTACAACTTTAATCCTAAGTGTTAAACCTTTAATGTGTTTAAATCTCTTAATCAATCCATCTAATAATCACCAAGACATTAGGCTTGTAACTTGGGCCTTGCATTAGGGTTCTAATTCTTCCTTAATTGGTTAAGAAGGACTAACCCTAGTGTTAATGGACAAGTCCCCCTCAGGTTGTCTTACAAACCATAAAATTCACTTCTTAATCTTACCATTAACTAAAATTCATTTTAATAAAGGCTTTGTTTTGTCATGAGGTTAATCCCTAATCATGGATTAAGTTGAGGAGCCTTCCGCAGCTTAAATGTTCTCATCTATTATCCTTCTATTAGGATGGTGTAATGGGTCCATTAAATCCTTGATTATGGCTTAAACTCATTACTTAACACTAAATAAAAACTCCAAAAACATCTAAATAAATGCAAGTAGGTTAATGATCTTAATCCTACATCATGGTGATTAAGTGTGAGGTGTTTACTTCATACTTAAGGTATTCTCATTACCCTTAATCAGAGGGAGGATGTGATAAGTTTACTAACCCTTGGTTTAAGCTTAAGCTCATTAACTTATGACAAATTCCAAAAGCAATAAAAGATTTAAAATATCAAAACAGACAATAATCATCTCCTCCGGGATTCTTTTCTCATCATCTTCACTCACAAACGAGAATTTGCTTCTTCCGTCTAATGCAAGACAGTTTGCACCTGAGCCAGACAGGTCATACACTTGAGCATAGGCAAGTAAGTAGTTCACAAGTCAATTCATTTTTCAGTCTCTTTGAGTCGAACTACGGTGTTCTGACTTCCTCATTGCACGAGAGGATACGTATGCATAACTTAACAGTTATCGAACAAAAGTCTCTGTACATCCCCCCCTCTTCCAGCTTTATTCTTTTAAGCCTCATAATCTAGAGCTTCACACTCTTCCCTTACACTGACACTCTCATATTTCACTTCATTTCCTTTCACACTGGCACTTGCATTCTTTTCCAGCTTTTTGTACACATAATAACACAGACACTACCCCTTTAAAACACAAATCTTTCAAGCGTGGATCCCGTCGAGTACGACGGACAAACTGGGTGCTAATACCTTCCCAGGTTGTAACCAACCCCCTTTCTCAGTTTCTCTGGTTCGCGACCGTCTTATCCTTATTTTCTTAGGTTTATGCAGCATTACCTTTCCTTCGGGATAAAAATGCCTAGCTGGCGACTCTATTCATTCCTTCTCTTTCGCCGACTGTTCGCGTCTGTACCCTATTTGACCAGGTGTCATTTGGTGGGAGCGACAGCTTGGCGACTCTGCTGGGGACCCTTATATTGCAAACAGGGCTTCTGGTTCTTTTTGTGGGTTCCTCCTAGCGCTTGTTTGATTTGTGTTTGCTGGGGTGTTATGTGCTATGTATGTTTATTTGTCTTGATTTATTTATTGCTTTATGTATAGCTTTACTTACTGCTTTCTTTACAGTTTTTATATGCATCATACTGTCATTGTTGGATCTGGTTTTCTTTGGTGGGTGGGGTTCCATTGAGAGTTTAAGGTCCTATACCTGGGACCTGAGTGACACCTAGGCTAGAGTGGTTCATGTTCTTTCCCATTCCATTTCGGTCTGGTGCGGGAATATGAAACACGGTTCAGATGTGGGTTTCTTCTTGAGAACTCTGTGCTACAGATTTCCTGTAGTGCTAGGGCTATCTGGGAAGCCTGCTAAGTCTGGATGACCTGTATTTTGACCTTCAGAAACTGAGGTGAATTAGAGGAGGATCTTTTATGGTTATTGTAAACACTGTACCTCCGGGTTAGAAGTGTTTACACTTCTAATAACTGATCCAAGTCTGAGGATCCTTGTTCTAGAACACTACCTGTGAGGGGGTTGGGCTGTTTACAGGTTTGCAGGAACCCTTGGCCACATCATACCCTGTTACTATCTAGTTTAAGAGTACCTCATTTTGGAAAGTTCTTGTGATTAACCCTGGACATGTGACTCTTTATTTGAGTCCCCCACCCTGGTTACTAGATTTTTGAGCCCTCATCTGGACCTTTGAACATACATGGACTTATATCAAGACAGATAATCAGATCCAGCTTGATCACAAACCCTTGCATATCATTTGCATATATCATCATTGCATCATTTAACATTTGTTTATTTGCTTTTCAGGGTATCCATATCATATCTGGTTTGGTTTTGACCCCTTCTTCTGCATAGACCTCTGCTTTAGCTGTCTTCATCAGTTATTTGCTTCAGCTATCTTCATCATCACCAGCATCAGCCTGTCAGTGGCTCATTTCCAACATCAGTCTGTGATCTTCATCAGCACTTATCTTTAGTTTCTTCAGCAGCACTCATGACTACTCCCAGGAAGAGCAACATATCCTACCACTTTTTTGAGCCTGTGTTGACTGGTATCAGGCAGGTCCAGTCACTTATCACACCTGACCACATCCCACTGTTTAGAGAGCACCATGGAGGTATCCTGGATATGGTTATGGACCTTGACCCTTCTCAGAGGAGCATGATCCACACATGCTTGCAGTTTTATGACCCTCCTTTGTGATGTTTCACATTCCCAGACTTTCAGTTAGGGCCTCTACTGGAAGAGTTTTCTTCATTGATTGGAGTACCTATCAGGGGTGGAATCCCTTTCAACCCAGAGATGCCAGCTCCTAGAAATGAAGAGATAGCAAAGGCACTGTACCTGGATCCTGCCTTGATTGAGCAAAGTATGACAACAAAAGCTGGGATCCCTGGTTTGCATTTGGACTTCTTGATTTCTCAGGCCATCCTGAAGGCTTCATTAGGAGAGTGGAGGGCAGTCTGTGCACTGTTAGCCCTTAGCATATATGGGGCTATACTGTTTGCAGATGAGCCCAAATTTGTCGGCAAAAATGCCATTCATTTGTTTCTTCTAAAGAACCCAGTACCTACATTGCTGGGAGATTTTTATTATTCCATCCATCAGAGGAATGAGAAACAAAGAGGGAAGTTAGTAAGATGTTGTGCTCCTTTGTTTTATGCCTGGCTGCTCAGGCACCTGCCTAAGTCAGAGGCCTTCTTAAACCCCTACCAGCAGAAGAATTGGGCCAAGAGGTTAATTGCCTTGACTTCAGATGATATCAGATGGTGCACCCAGAGCACCAAAGGCAAGGACATTATCACCAGCTGCAGACAATACCCAAATGTGCCTCTGATAGGAGTAAAGGGTTGCATCAACTACAATCCTTTATTGTTTAAGAGACAACTGGGCTTTGCCTTGGTTCACCCTCCTAGAGGACAGGATTAAGCTGAGACCCTGTATTGTGAAGTGAAACCTAATTCAGCTGTTGTCAGACAAGCATCCTGGGCTTGGGACAACATCCATACAAAAGGAGTGGCTATTCTTGGGAGATGTAATAATGTTGCTTCAGCTCAGTACTATGATTGGTCCCGTACTAGGGCTCAGATTACCAGAATGCCTTTCATCTTGGAAGACATACATGGACCATCCACAGTACAACCAGTAGTAACTATCAGCCTAGAAGAATTTGAGAAGTTGAAAGAAAGGAATGAGAACTTATCTCAAGCCTTGAAGAAGACTCTCTGGGAAAGAAGTGATGGTCGTTTGGATATTGAGAGATTGGAGAAGCTTAGGGTGGAGCATCTTGCCAAAATTGAAAAGACAGAGGACTACATCAGGAAAGCAAGAGCCGGGGAACAAATATTGAAGAATGTCTGTAAAGAGGCCAAAGTTCAGAAGGCTAGGACTGAGCTCTATCTGCAAGAGAGTCAGGCTAGGTGGGTCAGAATCACTGAGGCCCGTACACAAGAAGACCCGAAGGCTCAAGCCAAGATTGAACAGCTAAAGGCCAATGAGAAGAAGCAGCAGGAAGCTTTGTTGGCAGCCCAGAAGGAGATTTCAGAGTTGAAGCTCAGAGCAGGATTGAAGAGATCAAAGGACCAGGACAGGCATAAGAAGTTGACCACTGCCATTGCTACCCGGAACCTCCTCATTAGAACCATTATGGAGCACCCAGCTGGTCCAGTGACTGAGGCACTCCTGAAGGAGGTCAGAGAGGATGAGTTTGGACTGGATGTCTGATCCTTTGCTTGTTACTTGTTTCCATTTGATGTACTTTTTCTTTTTTGATGTATTTTAACCCTTCAAGGGCATGTATTGTAAAACAGACTATGTATTGCTCCGTCATTTGTAATATATTTTGGTTTGTTTTTTATTCGGGCCTTCTCTCAACAACATCAAGCATCTTCCTCGAGGTTTGGAAAGGTCAAAACCAAGAACCAAACCGGATACCTTGGAAAACAAATAAGCATACTGCATTGCATACTAACTTTGTTTTTTGTTTTGTAGGTTTTGTAATTATTATTGTTTCTAACTTTGTTGTGATCTCAGGAAACATTACTTGTCGCTGAGTGTTCCCTGTCAACTGCGTGCACCGGTACCCGACTCGTAACAATCTTCCCGGCATTCAAATGGAGCAAGTACAACAGGATCTGACTGAGGTCAGAAATCAGATGGCTAATGAGAGAGTAGAGATGAGAAATCAGATGTCTCAGTTCATGGCAGTGATGACTGGCTTAGCCCAGAGTCAAGAAAGGTTAAGAGAGCTGGTAGAAAGACAAACTCCTGAGGAGCCTCATCTTGGAACAGGAGGAACTAGCAACAATGAACGGGGCCAGCCTCGTATTGACCCACCAGTATTTGGACCTCATCTGGATCCAGAAGTTAATATCCCGAGACATGTGCAAGGTAATACTGCTGGGGGGAGAATCTTGCAAGAGGATCCCCAAGAAGAATAGTTTACTGTTATGGGGGCTGGAGATGAAGTATATGACAGGAGATTGGACGAAATTGCTGAAAAGTTAAGATCTTTGGAGTCTCAGAATTCTTTGGGCTTCAATGTGATGGATATGGGACTAGTGGATGGGGTGAGAATTCCCCACAAATTCAAACCCCCTTGCTTTGAAAAGTATGATGGTACCTCCTGTCCTCGCACTCATCTGCAGTCTTTCTTGGGAAGGCTCAAAGCTTATACTATAGATGAAAAGTTGTGGATGTTCTACTTTGAAGACAGTCTGATTGGGGCTTCGAGAGAGTGGTATTCACACTTGTCTAGGGCCACCATAAGATGCTGGAAGGATTTGGCTGAGTCTTTCATCCGTCAATATCAATACAACCTGGACATGGCTCCCAACATGACCCTTCTGATGGGAATGTCCCAATCTTCTAGAGAGAGCTTCAGGGAATATGCCCAAAGGTGGAGACAGCTTGCTGCTGCTGTCCAACCACCCATGTCAGAGAGGGAAATGGCTGACATGTTCATGAATACATTGCAAGGGACCTATATTGATAGACTGGCTGCTTTTTCCTCCACCAGTTTTGCTGACGTGGTCATAGCTGGTGAAAGGATTGAAAGTCTATTGAAGATGGGCAAGATCTCCGACAGTGCTGCAAGTTCCTCCAGCAATCCCAGGAAACCTTTTGCGGGACCCCGAAGGACAGGTGAAACTAATTTCATTCATACAAGCAGGGGCAGGCCTCAATATGCTCACCGGTCAGTAGCAGCTGTTACCATTCCAGCTCCAATTCCACAGCAACCATCATATCCTCAACAACAACAGCCACAATATCAACAACAATCTCACTATCAACAACAATCTCATTTTCCGCAACAGAGAACCTACAACAACAGTAATAACAACCAACAGCAGCGTCCCTTCCAACAGAGGCCATCACAGGCAAACAGGGTGATTGACCCAATCCCAATGTCGTATGCTGCACTCTTGCCACAACTCCTGAAGCTCAACCTAGTTGAGTTAAGGACATTGGCACCTACGAATCCCACAAATATGCCAAAGAACTATGATGCAAATGCCAGGTGTGCGTTCCACTCAAACGCACTGGGGCATAATACTGAAAAATGCAGGGCCTTACAGATGAAAGTCCAGGATCTGGTGGACTCAAAAGCTCTCAATTTTGCGCCTCCTCCGAATGTTACAATAAATCCAATTCCTAGTCACAACGGGCCTAGGATTAATGCTTTTGAGGAGGGCAAACCATCCACATTAATTAGTAGGTTGCACAGATCCGAACACCTCTGGCTTAAATCAAAGCTCAGCTGTTAGAATGCCAAGTGTTCCCCGGGTGTGAGCTCGGCTGTGGATATTGAAACATTGCTGTTAATGGATGTGAAAGGTTGAGAAACAGCATAGATGGTCTTATTAAGGATGGTATCCTTCAGATTACGACAACAACTACATCTCCAACAGTTCCTTCATCAACAATCACGGGTACTCCTACAACGTCAACAACCATTGTTCCAACGGATTCTACTACAACTCCAACAACTGCTCGATCAATCACTTCAACGGATACAAGTTCAGTCACCATTCCTTCTACAACGACAACACCCATTATTCCTTCATTTCCTGCTACAACCTCAACACCCATCCAGTCAACAGTACCTTCTACAGCATCAACAACAATTAATGAAAGTGTCTCAACGGTTACAATATACTACGATCCTGCAAATGTTCCTGCCAACAACTCACAACAAAATGCTACTCCTGTCAGAGCACCAGTTACCATATACTATGATCCACACACCATTGTGGTCCCCTCTGCAGCTGCTATCAGTCCGGTCACTATCACGGTGCCTGGGCCAGTTCCTTACGAAAGTAATAATGCCATCCCTTGGCATTATGGCTCAGATCTATACTGCGAGGGGCAGAAAATCACTTTAGAGTCATCAACTTCTTCACCTCAGATAGACAATGTGGGGGGAGGCGAAGACTTCACTAGAAGCGGACGTCTCTTTGCCTCGCAAATTCCAAGACCCGTTGCTGAAGAAGAAGCTGCTGCTAAGGCAAAAGGGAAGAGCATGGTGCAAGAAGAACAAGTTGCTAAAGAAGCTTTGAAGACTCCTTTTGATCAAGAGGTTGATGAATTCATGAGAATCATAAAGAAAAGTGATTACAAGGTGGTGGACCAGCTTCACCAAACACCTTCCAAAATCTCCATACTATCATTGCTAATGTGCTCCGAGGCTCATCGGAACGCAATATTAAAAGTCCTGCACGCAGCTTATGTGCCGGAGGAGATTACTGTCAATCAATTAGAGGTTGTGGTTGGAAATGTCAACGCTAGTCATGGAATAGGATTTACCAACACTGATCTGACAACGGAAGGTCACAATCACAACAAGGCTTTGCACATTACCTTGGAGTGTAAGGGTGCAGTTCTTTCTCACGTACTGGTAGACACAGGGTCATCCCTCAATGTCCTGCCCAAGAAAGCCCTTGTGAAGCTGGAACATGATGGATTGGCACTACGCCCAAGCAACTTGGTAGTGAGAGCCTTCGACGGTTCTAAAAGATCAGTTCTGGGAGAGATAGAGTTGCCAATAATGATTGGACCACAGGTTTTCAAAATGACCTTCTTTGTGATGGATATATAGCCTGCCTATAGTTGTCTATTGGGTAGACCATGGATACACGTCGCTGGCGCCGTGACGTCAACCCTTCACCAGAAGTTAAAATTTGAGTGGGAGGGCCAAGTCATTACCATCTGTGGGGAAGAGGATATCTTCGTTAGCCAGTTGGCTACTTTCAAATACATTGAAATGGATGGGGAGATCCATGAAACAATGAGTCAAGGGTTTGAAGCCCTTAATATTAATGAAACATCTGCTGTGTCTGGGACCTCCATCACATCATATCAACAAGCCCGAAAGGTTGTTGAAGAGGGTACCGCTCAAGGCTGGGGCAAGCTGTTGCCCGTGGAGAAGAAAGAAGACCGATTCGGGTTGGGTTACAAACCAACTCAACAAGATCAACCAGAGGCTGCAAAGGAGCCAAAGTTTGTCAGCAGGGGGATGCTCACCCCGGATGCTGTGAATAGCTTGGAAGATGAGTCAGAAGACGAGCGCAACCTGGAAAGCTGGATACGTCCAAGGATCCCGGGGAGCCATGTCTCAAACTGGTCTTCCCAGGAAATTATAAGGGTTACTCTTGTAGAGTAATTATTATTTCCTGTGTTTTAAAGCATGCATCAAGTCCTGCCTCTTGCCCAAGATGTCAGGACTCATTTTGTAATCGGGCCATCTTGTATTTTGTGCAAAGATCAATTAATGAATATCAGGACATCTTTTGCAAATGAGTCTTTTCTTTTCTCGCTCACTGTTTTTCATTTTTTATTTTTTGTACAAAAATAAAATGGCAATGTTTTTCAAAATAAATAACTTCCTTTTCACTTCTTTTTCTAAATAAGATAAAACTGATCACTAAAATGAACAAATCTAAACCCTAGCAGAGAGTGCCCTCCAGACTGCACCGACAACAACACAGCTATGACTTCGTATGACTTTGACAATCCGATTAATCAAGCCGATGAAGGGGTTGAAGAAGATTATGAGCTACCTGAAGAGCTAGCCAGGTTGTTGAGACAAGAGGAGAAGGTTATCACTCCTCATCAGGAGGAAGTTGAGACAATTAATCTTGGTACAGAAGAAGACTTGAAAGAAGTTAAGATCGGGGCCTGTCTGCAAGATTCGGTGAAAGAACAACTTATTAACATGCTTCAGGAGTATGTGGATGTTTTTGCTTGGTCTTCTCAGGATATGACCGGATTGGACACCGACATTGTTATGCACAAGCTGCCTCTAAAAGAAGACTGTCCACCAGTAAAACAGAAGTTGCACCGTACTCGCCCAGATATGGCAATGAAGATAAAAGAAGAGGTACAAAAACAGTGGGACGCCGGTTTCCTTGCTGTGACTAGTTACCCGCCGTGGGTTGCTAATATTGTACTTGTGCCTAAGAAAGATGGCAAGGTGAGAATGTGTGTGGATTACCGGGATCTGAACAGAGCCAGCCCGAAAGATGACTTCCCATTACCTCACATTGATGTATTGGTCGACAATACGACTCAGTTCTTGGTGTTCTCCTTCATGGATGGATTTTCAGGATGTAATCAGATCAAAATGTCACCTGAAGACATGGAGAAGACAACTTTCATCACACCCTGGGGCACGTTCTGTTATAAGGTGATGCCATTCGGATTGAAGAATGCTGGTGCCACTTATCAACGGGCTATGGTAACGTTATTTCATGACATGATCCACAAAGAAATTGAATGTTATGTGGATGACATGATTGCCAAGTCCCTCACAGAAGAAGACCACCTGGTGAATCTGTTGAAGTTATTCAAGCGTCTGAGGAAGTACCAATTGAAGTTAAACCCCAACAAATGCACATTCGGGGTGCGATCTGGTAAGCTGCTGGGATTTATTGTAAGTGACAAAGGGATTGAAGTTGACCCTGATAAAGTCAAAGCAATTCAAGAAATGCCTACACCAAAGACTGAAAAAGATGTTCGGGGGTTCCTGGGTAGATTGAACTACATTTCACGGTTCATATCTCACCTTACAACAACCTGTGAGCCTTTGTTCAAGTTGTTAAGAAAAGAGCAAACGGTCAGGTGGAATGAAGACTGCCAAAGGGCTTTTGACAAAATCAAGGAATACTTACAAGAGCCTCCGATCCTTATGCTTCCAGTTGAAGGAAGACCTCTAATCATGTACTTGACAGTATTAGAAGAGTCAATGGGGTGTGTGCTGGGCCAGCATGACGAGTCTGGTCGAAAAGAGTATGCAATATACTACCTAAGCAAAAATTTTACCGACTGTGAACAACGTTATTCACTGCTCGAGAAAACTTGCTGTGCTTTAGCGTGGGCTGCTCGCCGACTAAGGCAGTATATGTTGGCCCACACCACTTTATTGATCTCAAAGATGGACCCAGTTAAGTACATTTTGAGAAGTCAGCACTTACCGGACGGGTTGCAAGATGGCAAAAGATCCTCACATAATATGACATTCAATACACATCTCAAAAAGCCATCAAGGGCAGTGTGTTGTCTGATTATCTTGCTGAGCAACCCATTGATGATTACCAGCCTATGAGATTTGACTTCCCTGATGAAGACATCATGTTCATAAAAACAAAAGATCATGAATAGCCTATTCACACTGAAGGGCCTGACCCAGAAGAAGAATGGACAATGATGTTTGATGGGCTGTTAATATGAATGGTCGCGGTGTTGGTGCAGTACTCATTACACCTAAAGGAGTTCACATGCCTTTCTCGGCAAAGCTCACCTTTAACTACACTAACAACGAAGCCGAATACGAAGCTTGTATTATGGGTCTTGAGGAGGCCATTGACCTCAGGATCAAGACTTTGACTGTGTTCGGAGATTCAGCTCTGGTAATCAATCAAACCAACGGCAAATGGTATACTCACCAGGAGCATCTGACACCTTAATGGGATTATACAAGAAGGTTATTGACTTTCTTCACAACAGTCACGCTGGAGTATATCCCTCGAGATGAAAATCAGTTCATGGATGCTTTGGCTACCATTTCCTCCATGATTAAGGTTCAAGCTGCCAACTTTGTGCCTCGGATTTCAGTATCCAGACTTGACAGACCAGCATACGTGTTCTCAATAGACCTTGCTAAAGATAATGAGCCTTGGTTTCATGACATCAAATGCTTCTTGGAGGATCAAACATACCCACCTGGGGCATCATCCAATGACAAGAAGACATTAAGAAGGCTAGCTGGTAGTTTCTTCCGGAATGCTGATGGTTCCTTGTACAAGAGAAACTTTGATATGGTACTCCTCAGATGTGTTGATAAGACAGAAGCAGACTTGCTGATGCATGAGGTGCATGAAGGATCTTTTGGTACCCATGCTGGAGGGCATGCTATGGCTAAAAAGTTGTTAAGATCAGGCTATTATTGGATCACAATGGATGCAGACTACTGTGCTTATGCCAGGAAATGCCATAAATGCCAGATTTATGCAGATAAAGTGCATGTGCCTCCAAATCCCCTGAATGTGATGTCTTCACCCTGGCCCTTTGCCATGTGGGGCATTGATATGATTGGCAAGATTGAACCGACTGCTTCAAATGGCCACAGATTCATCCTGGTTGCCATTGACTATTTCACCAAGTGGGTTGAGGCAGCTTCATATGCAAATGTCACCAGGCAGGTGGTATCCCGATTCCTGAAGAGAGACATCATCTGTCGGTATGGAGTGCCAGAACGAATCATTACTGATAATGGTCCAACTTAAATAACAAAATGATGGCAGAATTGTGTCGGGACTTCAAGATACAACACCATAATTCTTCTCCTTACAGGCCAAAGATGAATGGCGCTGTTGAAGCAGCTAATAAGAATATCAAGAAGATTGTGCAAAAGATGGTGGTCACCTACAAAGACTGGCATGAAATGCTACCATTTGCCTTGCATGGGTACCGTACGTCAATCAGAACATCCACTGGGGCAACATCGTATCAACTGGTATATGGTATGGAGGCAGTCATACCTGTTAAAGTTGAATTACCCTCCTTGCGGGTACTGATGGATGTCAAGTTGAATGAAGCAGAATGGGTCCGTTCTCGGTACGATCAACTGAGTCTGATCGAAGAGAAGAGATTGGCTGCAATTTGTCATGGGCAGCTATATCAAAAAAGAATGAAGAAAGCATTCGATCAGAAAGTCAGGCTTCAGGAATACCAAGTAGGAGATCTTGTGCTGAAAAGACTCCTTCCTCCTCATACAGACCACAGGGGCAAGTGGACTCCGAATTACGATGGTCCATTCATAGTAAAGAAAGTTTTCTCTGGTGGAGCACTGATGCTCAGTACTATGGATGGTGAAGACTTCCTGTCCCCTGTAAATTCAGATGCAGTTAAAAAATACTTCGCATAAAATGACCCGCTGGACATAAAAACAGAATGTAAGTCCAGGCAAAAATAGGGCATCCCGGCGAGTCAAAAACAGAATAAAAGACTCGGGAAAAAATAAGGGAAAAAAATGTATACCCGCTGAGTTGAAAAGCCACATTGGACAGCTCAGGCAAAAATGGGTATCCCGGTGGATTGAAAACCCGAAAGGGCGATCCACGCAAAATAAGGGAATAAGCGAACAACTGCATTCTGAATTCGTCTGTATCACTTACAGCATGGCAAGCTCGAAAGGTTAAAAGCATCGGTCAGAATCAACCTTCTTCAAAAAGCAAGATGAGAAGAACGTCAATGTCATACGAGTCATAGCAAAGGGAAAACACACTGAAGCGTCATCAACATTGCCAGCAACTTTTTGTTTCTCAATTTGTAACAATCTCCTCATTTCATGGGATTTGTTTCTTTGATTGTACTTGCCAATTCAGGGCACGCAAATTAATAAAATCAGATTTTCAGTTACATTTCGTCTCGTACATTGTATTTTCGTTTGCAAAAAATGTTCGGTGTCCTTAATATAACGATCGCATAAATGCAGATGCGTCTTTTCTAAATTACATGCTTACTGGAAATATATTTGCTCCCGGGAGTGTCTAAACTCCTATGATGGAATCCAGTAAAGGATACCTCGGGATACTTGTACATTTCTTTGCCATAGCAGGGTTGCAGGTATTCAAAGTATGTGGCACGAGAGCTTTTTTCCCAGCAAGCTGCCAAATCATTACTTACTCATCACATCTTCCAAATAGCACCAGAGATGCTTTCTCCCCAGCTGAGTTCCTCATCCTCAGAAGGATCCTCATGGACATATCTAGGAAGATCGTTCAATGATCATTCCTCCCCGGCCGAGTGTTAAACAGGGAGCCATCTCCCCACAGAGTCTCAACCTCTATCCAGAAGAGCAATGTTGAAGATTTCACAACAAAGTAACGAAAGTTTCCGCAAACCCCAGCTGGGCTCCTCATCATTAAGATAGGTCTATCAGTAACCTACTTCCCCGAGCAGAATCGTATATCAGTTCAACCGGTGTTCTCATCCCCAGCTGGGATGTTCTTCTAAAACAAGATCAGCCAGAAACCTCTACGGACCCGGGATCCGAATCCCAGATCGGTATCTTTTGCATAATCATAGCATTCGCATCATATCTTCCCCCCAGAGCGTAGCATTCCGTCTAATACGGAGCATTACGGCAAAAATCAAACATATTGCATAATCATAAGCCATGTTTGAACCAGTCACTTGTGAATACTGACATACCATCAACAACATACAGGATACCACTCAAATTCCCCGGCGGAATATTGAAGCATTTTTCCAAAAATACAGATACATGCTCCCTTTTGCACTCGTCCGTGTCACCTTTCCCCAGAAAGTCGCCAAGACCATTTCCACAAATGGATATTTCCACATAACGGATACTTCTTGACACTCGTCTGTGACATATCCCCAGCACAGTTGCCTAAAACCTTGCTTATTATACTTTCTAGACACTCGTCCGTGTCATCCTATCCCCACAGGTCGTCAAACACCTTTTATATTTATAAAGTTCATAACTTATACACTTCCTCTTATGATACTCGTCTGTATCTTACTCTCCCCAGCAAGTTGAGTACTCATCTGTGTCTCACTCTTACTTTCTTACTCATACAGAAACTCGTCTGTATTTTGTATACACACTTATTTCCCCTCAGAGTCGACACTCGTCCGTGTTCTCTGCTAACCAGTTGGTACTCGTCCGTACCATCATCTCGGAACATGCGTCAGCGTTTGTTTCTACCGATACTCGTCCGTATCATAGTCTTAAGGATGCTCGTCCGCATCTTTAATCTATACACCGTGTCAAACACTTATACCTTTTCATTCTTGAATTTAGACACTCGTCTGTGTCTATCATTCCCCAGAAGAGTTCCCGGAAAATCCTGATAAATTACTTTCTTTTCTATCTGACATTCGTCCTATGTCGTGATACTTCCGGCAGCCGTACCCTGCCAGGTGATCGTCCTTCACCTTTTGATGATCGTCCTTCATCATCCCCGGCGGAGTCTCTATTTGTTGGAGCCCTTTCCTATCCGACATGCGTCCTATGTCATGATATTTTAGCAGCCGTACCCTGTTAGGTGATCGTTCTTCACCCTTTTGATGATCGTCTTTCATCATTCTACCCGATGACCGTCCCCGTCGTTGATCTTGTTATCTGACATTCGTCCTATGTCATGATAAACCCCGAGAGCAGTCGTACCCTACTAGGTGACCGTCCTTCACCTTTTGATGATCGTCCTTCATCATGCTTATCTGATGGTCGTCCCCATCGTCGACCTTCTCTATCCGGCAGTCGTCCGATGTCGTGATATTTTGGAAACCGTCCTTCACCTTAGATGACCGTCCTTCATCTTATCCCCAACAGAGCAGCCGTCCCCTGCTAGGTGATCGTCCTTCACCTCTAATGACCGTCCCTCATCATTTATTTCTTCAACCTGATGGTCGTTCCCATCATTGCCTTTACCTTTAATCCCCAGAGAGTCTTATTTCTTTGACTGATGCTCGTCCCCATCATTATCCCTCTATTTCCCCAGCATGCCGGTCGTCCCCGTCATCGCTTCATCCCCGACGGTCGTCCTCCGTCGCCCACACTTTATAAATCATACTTTATATTCTTTTACAATCTATATCCCTTTTCTTCTACATTCAGTGAGTGCAAATTTTTGGACTGTCTTTGGTATTCAACCACGAGTTATCTTGTTGGCCTGTTAAGCCGCTGCTTACATCCTGCACAGCTAACTCATGTTTGAATAGGGGCAGCTGTAAACACCCCAAATTTTCCCTCACTCATTTCACCATGGCTTGTGATTCTTTTCATTTGCATAAGTTCAATCATATCATCTCATAGTGCATTTTTGCTTCACTGCATTGGTTCAAAGCCATCTGCATCTAGGGTTTATGATTTAAGCAATCCCTGAGCTATTTGAGCCACTCCAAAGGTCTTAAATCATCTCAAGAGGGTCCATGTATGTTCAAACATCATATTATATCCCCCCAAGGTCAAGGAAGTCAAAGAATCACAAGAACTGAGAAAGGCATGGAAGCAGAGCCAAGCTTAACTACACAAATGACCTAAAATTAGGGTTTTGGTTTCAGAGGCCATAACTCCAAATTTTTTGGTCATTATTGTTTCTATTGGTCTCTATGTGTTATAAGGATCATGCATACCAATTTTCATGGAAAACTTCAATGGGGAAGGCATCTGATCAAAATATGACTTCTTGAGCAAGTCAGTGCAAAATCAGGGCATCTGAGGCCCCCAATCATCCGACCAAAGGGTCTTCTCCATCATTTTGAGTGTACATGATCTTTATTTGATCTTAGAAGAAGTTATAAGTTCACAAAATTGAAGAATTTCAAGCCATTTGCAAAGTTGCCATTTTGGGAAAGTGACTTGTAATGCAAACTTGCCATTTTGGGAAAGTTTTTCAACCTCCTCTTTTTGATTCAAGAATGCTTCAAATGAAAAATTCTTGGTCATGAAAGTTGTAGATTGGATCATTCCCTTTTCAAAAAGTACAAGAACTTGACCTAATTCATCATAGAACTCAAGTTATGGCTTTGCAAAGTTGGGGAAAATCACTAAATTTCACTTATGCACCAAAGAGGGAAGTTTGCAAAAACACTTGCCAAAGCATTTTGTGACCTCAATTTGACTTCTAAGTATTGCACAAACATCACACATGACCTATAATTCAGAATTGCACAAAGAAATCCCAAGTTTCATGCCTTGAACATCAAGATTTCCTAAAGGGGCCAAAACATCACATAATTGCAAAACACCCCATAACTTTCTTCTCTCTTGCTGAATTGCCTCAAGAATGGATTTGTGGACTTCCATGAAGTAAGCTGCGCATGGACATGCCCAAGGGCCAGTTGTGTTCTTGCCCATACCTCAAGTACAAGTCATGTTGACATTTTTGCAACTTGCCAATACCAATCAACATAGGCCATCACCCACCCTCTGACCTATCCCAACATGATATGTGTACCAAAAGCAAGCCATTCCATAACAACACACAAGCTGAAACCTCCAAGAACTCAGCAATCACAAAAACTCCCTCTTATGCAAAAGCCTTCGAAACTCATAGCTCAGCCATCAAACCTCAAAACAAATTACACCATTCAACTCCATATCCATTGCTGATCATTTCCCACCCTTCATTTTGCCCTAAAACACCCTGAATCAAAAACACGATTTTGACATGGCTTGAACTGAACTTCTGCCAACTCCATTTAAAGCCCATATAAACTCCAACCAAGCATCACAAACTCTTCAGGAGGATCATTGGAGCTGATTTGAAGCAAAGAAGCAACCGGCCAGTGCCATTTTTGAAAGCTTCAGTTCAGGTGAGCTCAAGAACTTTTTTTCCAGAACCTTCATTTTAAGTTCTTAATTGATTCTATGTGCTCTCCTGATGATCATGATGTCTTTACTTTTGAAAATGATTGAGAAATAAGCATTTCATAAGCTTCTGAAATTTCTGTTATGTTTTCCGTTTTGCTTCGATTCATGTTTTTGATTATGAATAAATGAATTTTGTTGTGTGATTCTTGTTGGGGTTGGTGTGAGGATCATTTCTGGAGAGTTTAAGGGCTTAGGGTTGCGTATTGAGAGAGATAGCATGAGGGGATAGCCGGAGAAGATGACCGGAACACTATTCCGGTCACCTGAAAGTGATTAGGGTTCAGATTAGGGCCTAATTGTGTAATTAGCATAGTTTGAATTCTGGCCCTTGGATAGCGCACGAAGTCAATTCCCTCCCTTTTCCATTTGAATCTGGGCCAATGGATCAGCATACTTCCATTAATTCACATTTTAATTTCATTTTAATTGCATTTCTTTGTACATTTTATTAAAAATAGCAAAACACTTTCAAAAAATTTTATATTTTGCATTTCCCTTTCAAATATTTTTCTCATTCTGAAAATAATTTTTATTTTTATTTTTGCATTAAAAATTATTTTTAAATCATTTAAATGATTATTTTTAATAAGTTAATGAGGATTAATTAATTAAAAATACATTTAGGTATTTAAAAATTCCAAAAAAATTCAGAGAGTTTTTTAAAACATTCAGAAACATTATAAAATCCTTCACACAAATTTCTTTTTGGTTCTTGACCAATTTTGACATTTTTCTTTGGATTTAGGGTTCTTAAAAGTCAATATTTTTACCCTAACTTAGAAAAATCCTTTCTGCCTAACCATGAAGAGTTTGATGTTGGTTCTTTTTGCATTGCATTCCTCATGTCATGTAGTTTCTAGGATAAAATTGGTTTGAATTTATTATTCATTTTCAATTTATTTTGCATTTATCATTGAGAGGTATCTTAAAACCCTAGCAAACTTGAGAAAATCATAACTTCTTTAGGGTTAAGAGTTAGGTCTCCTCCTTTGGGCAGTGAACTTGTATAGGTTTAGGGTACCTTTTATTCCATTTTCAATTATTTATCATGTCATTTGCTTCTGTTTTTGAATTTTGTATTGCATGTTATGTATAAACCCTAATTTTTGCCTTCATTTGCATTCATTCTTCATATGCTTGCATACATGAACTTGCCATGACATTTTGTGTATTCATATGACATATAAGACATCTTAGGACATATTAGAATCATGTTTGATCATTGCATCATCCATTTGCCATGTTTTTGCCTTCATTTGATGTCATATGCATTCATGAACTTCCATGCCTCCTTTTCATGTCTCATTTTGCATCTCCATTGCTTGTATGATCATCCACATCTCTTGGTTTGCTTTTGCATAATCCCATAGAATCATTTGCATCATGGACATGCTTCTGACTTTGGGTTTTATCTTTGCATTTCATTTCATTTCATTTCCTTTTGCTAACTTTTCAGGTGGTAAGTGTTTGAGAAGTGAATTTGCCTTCACTTCTCATAATCTCTTCTCATCTCTTTTATGCATTCATTGCTGAATTTTACTTTTGTATTAGAGTGAGCTTTCTCATTCATGCTCCCTCCTCACTTTCTTTCTTCAAGCAACTTATCTTCTTAAGTGAAGTAAGTTGTCTTGCTTCTTGCTGCTTCCTTTCCTTCCATCCTGCTTCTTCCTTGGTGGCTTTTCCTTGAAGATCTCTTGAAAGCCTCATAAACCCTAGGAACACCCAAGCATGATCACAATTAGGGTTTGATTAGTCCCCCCATTAGTTTTACCTTTGTGTCATCTTTGTGTTTTCTCTTCTCATCTCTTAATCAAGGACTAAACCTTAAAGGTTTTAAGGCTTTGTGATTAAGCTTATGCCTGCATCCTTCTCTTAGGATGGAGTGTACAACTTTAATCCTAAGTGTTA
Source organism: Lathyrus aphaca (assembly GCA_963966055.1). Lineage (NCBI taxonomy): Eukaryota > Viridiplantae > Streptophyta > Magnoliopsida > Fabales > Fabaceae > Lathyrus > Lathyrus aphaca. The sequence continues at coordinate 260,872,389 of OZ014519.1, forward strand.
AACCTTTAATGTATTTAAATCTCTTAATCAATCCATCTAATAATCACCAAGACATCAAGCTTTTAACTTGGGCCTTGCATTAGGGTTCTAATTCTTCCTTAATTGGTTAAGAAGGACTAACCCTAGTGTTAATGGACAAGTCCCCCTCAGGTTGTCTTACAAACCATAAAATTCACTTCTTAATCTTACCATTAACTAAAATTCATTTTAATAAAGGCTTTGTTTTGTCATGAGGTTAATCCCTAATCATGGATTAAGTTGAGGAGCCTTCCTCAACTTAAATGTTCTCATCTATTATCCTTCTATTAGGATGGTGTAATGGGTCCATTAAATCCTTGATTATGGCTTAAACTCATTACTTAACACTAAACAAAAACTCCAAAAACATCTAAATAAATGCAAGTAGGTTAATGATCTTAATCCTACATCATGGTGATTAAGTGTGATGTGTTTACTTCATACTTAAGGTATTCTCATTACCCCTAATCAGAGGGAGGATGTGATGAGTTTACTAACCCTTGGTTTAAGCTTAAGCTCATTAACTTATGACAAATTCCAAAAGCAATAAAAGATTTAAAATATCAAAACAGACAATAATCGTCTCCTCCGGGATTCTTTTCTCATCATCTTCACTCACAAACAAGAATTTGCTTCTTCCGTCTAATGCAAGACAGTTTGCACCTGAGCCAGACAGGTCATACACTTGAGCATAGGCAAGTAAGCAGTTCACAAGTCAATTCATTTTTCAGTCTCTTTGAGTCGAACTACAGTGTTCTGACTTCTTCATTGCACGAGAGGATACGTAGGCATAACTTAACAGTTATCGAACAAAAGTCTCTGTACATCCCCCCCTCTTCCAGCTCTATTCTTTTAAGCCTCATAATCTGGAGCTTCACACTCTTCCCTTACACTGACACTCTCATATTTCACTTCATTTCCTTTCACACTGACACTTGCATTCTTTTCCAGCTTTTTGTACACAGAATAGCACAGGCACTACCCCTTTAAAACACAAATCTTTCAAGCGTGGATCCCGTCGAGTACGACGGACAATCTGGGTGCTAATACCTTCCTAGGTTGTAACCAACCCCCTTTCTCAGTTTCTCTGGTTCGCGACCGTCTTATCCTTCTTTTCTTAGGTTTATGCAGCATTACCTTTCCTTCGGGATAAAAATGCCTAGCTGGAGACTCTATTCATTCCTTCTCTTTCTCCGACCGTTCGCGTCTGTACCCTATTTGACCAGGTGTCATATGATGGGAGCGACAGTTACAGCAAGGAAACCGGCGTCCCACTGTTTTTTTACTTCTTCCTTAATCTGCATGGCCATATCTGGGCGAGTACAGCATAGCTTTTGCTACACTGGAGGGCAATCTTCTTTTAATGGCAGCTTGTGCATAACAATATCCGTATCTAGACCTGGCATGTATTGATAGGACCAAGCAAAGACGTCGACGTATTCTCGAAGCATGTCGATAAGTTGTTCTTTTACTGAAGCTTGCAGACTGGCCCCAATCTTTACTTCTTTCAAATCCTCCTCGGTACCAAGATTAACAGTTTCAATCTCCTCCTGATGAGGAGTAATCACTTTCTCTTCTTGCCTCAACAACCTAGCTAACTCTTCAGGTAACTCATAGTCTTCTTCAACCCCTTCATCGTCTTGATTAATTAGATTGTCGAAGTCATACAAGGTCATAGTAGTGTTGTTGTCGGTGCAATTTGGAAGATAATCTCTGCAAGGGTTGAGATTTGTTCGTTTTAGTGATCAGTTTTAATCTTGTTTAAAAAAGTGTAAAAATGAAGTTATTATTTTGAAAACATTGCCATTTTATTGTTTTGTACAAAAGTGAAAAATGAAAAGACAGTGAGCAAAAGAGAGAATTATTTGCAAAAGATGTCCGATATTCATTGATATTCCATTTGCACAAAATTACAAATATGGCCCTATTACAAAATGAGTCCTGACACCTTGGGCAAGATGCAGGACTTGATGCATGCTGGAAAAAAAGCAGGAAATAATAATTACTCTGCAGGAGTAACCCTTATAATTTCCTGGGAAGACCAGTTAAGGACTTGGTGACCTGGGATCCTTGGACGTATCCAGCTCTCCAGGTTGAGGTCGCTTGTAGCCTCGTCTTCCACGTTATTGACAGCATTTGGGGTGAGCATCCTCCCACTGATGAACTTGGGCTCTTTAGCAGCCTCTGCTTGATCTTGTCGGAATGGTTTGTAACCCAAACCGAATATGTCCTCCTTCTTCTCCACTGGTAGCAGCTTGCCCCAGCCTTGGGGCATTTCCATCTTCAACAACCTTCTAGGCTTGTTGATATGAGACAATTGAAGTACCCATCCAATCTTCCTGGGATGCCGTAAATACTTCAGTCGTAGCCTCATTGACGTTCAGTGCTTCGAACCCTTGGCTCATGGTTTCATGGATTTCACCATCCATCTCAATGTATTTGTATGTAGCCAGATGGCTAACAAAGATATCCTCTTCACCACAGATGGTGATAATCTGTCCTTCCCACTCATATTTCAATTTCTGGTGAAGGGTCGACGTAACTGTGCCAGCAGCGTGAATCCATGGTCGACCCAACAAACAGATGTAGGTCGACTGAATGTCCATCACATAGAAAGTAGTCTGAAAGACCTGCAGATCGATTATCACAGGAAGCTCTACCTCTCCAAGAACAGACCTCTTGGATCCATCAAATGCTCTAACCACCAGATTGCTTGGTCGGAGAGCTATTCCATCATATTCGAGCTTGACAAGAGCCTTCTTTGGCAAGACATTGAGTGAAGACCCAATGTCAACAAGAACATGCGAGAGCACATCCCCTTTACACTCCAAAGTGATGTGTCAAGCTTTGTTATGGTGACGTCCTTCCGTTGTCAAGTCAGCTTTGGTGAAACCTAGCCCATGGCTAGTATTAACATTAGACACCACTGTCTCAAGCTGATTTACCGTGATCTCCTCTGGCACGTAGGCTGCGTGCAGGACTTTAAGTAACGCATCTCGATGAGCCTCGGAACACAACAGCTAGGATAAGATGGAGATCTTGGAAGGAGTCTGGTGGAGCTTATCCACAACCTTGTAGTCACTTCTTTTGATTATCCTCATAAATTCATCCATATCCTGATCAAAGGATGATTTATGTGCTTCTTTCGACACAGGTTCTTCGGGCGCCACACTTTTCCCTTTGGCTTTAGCAGCAGCCTCTGCCTCAGTATTGGTCTTTGGAGCTTGTGACGCAAAGAGGCGTTCGCTTCGGGTGAAACCTCTGCCTCCCCCGACATTATCCACTTGTGGTGTGTGAATCGAAGAATAAAAAAGGACTCTTTCTCTGTTGCAGTAAAGGTCTGAACCATAGTGCCATGGTACAACATTGTCTTTATCATATGGAATGGGCCCTGGCACCGTGATGGTGACTGGACTAACTGCAGCAGAGGTAGGGACCGTTATTGTTTGTGGATCATAAAAGATGGTGACAAGACTTCTGATTGATGTTGGTGGTGGTTGACTGAAGCTTGGTTGTTGCTGACATTGTTGTTGAGATAATTGTTGATGATTGTTGGAAATAGGGACCGTTGCAGGGTCGTAATAGATGGTGATTGTGGAGACGTCGTTGTTAGTGGTTGTTGTAGTTGTAGAAGTGGATGCAATTGAACTGGTGTTTGTTAAAGTGATGGAAGAGGTGGTTGCTGATTTTGTAGACGAGTCTGTAGGAACAATTGTTTTTGTAGTTGTAGGAGAAACATTTGATGTTGAAAAAGGAGTTGCTGGTGTTGTAGAAGCGGTTGTTGTTATTTGCAGGATACCCTCTCTAATCAAGTCATTGATGCCATTCCTCAAGCTTGCACACCCATTGACGGAAACCTTGCAAGATTCACAGCAGGCCTCACAACCTGGAAACACCTAGCATTTTAAAAGCTGAGCTTTAACCTCTGCCAGAGGTGTTTGAATACTTGCAGCATCTTCAATTAAATTCATGGGTGAGCCCTCCTCTATTGCATTTATCCTTGGCCCACCATGGCTGGGCATAGGATTCTTCGTGACATTAGGAGGTGGTGCAAAATTTAGGGCTCTTGAATCTACTAGATCCTGGACCTTCATGTGCAAAGCCCCGCACTTTTCCGTGGTGTGACCAGGTGTATTATAATGAAAAGCACATCTGGCGTTGACGTTGTAATTTCTCGGAAGGTTATGAGGATCTGGTGGAGCCAATCTCCTTAACTCGACAAGATTAAGCTTTAGGAGTTGTGGTAATAAGGTGGCATATGGCATTGGTATAGGGTAAATCACCCTATTAACCTGAGATGGCCTTTGCTGGAAAGGGCGTTGTTGTTCTTGGTTGTTGTTGTTGTAGGATCTCTGTTGAGGAAACTGTGGTTGTTAAGGAAAATGTTGTGGTTGTTGAGTGTATTGAGGAGATGGAGTAGGAATAGTGACGACGACAATTGATCTTGGCAGGTACTGTGGTCTTCCCCTACCCATATGTACAGAATTTGTTTCACCGGATCTGCGGGGCCCTGCAAATGGTTTCCTTGTACTGCTCAAACTGGCGCCGTTGTCAGAAATCTTTCCCATTTTCAATAAGCTCTCAATTCTTTCCCCAGTTATAACCACGTCTGCAAAGCTGGTGGAAGAAAAAGCAGCAAGTCTATCAATATAAGTCCCCTGGAGGGTGTTCATGAACATATCTGCCATTTCCCTTTCTGACATTGGGGCTTGAACGACAGCAGCTAATTGCCTCCATCTTTGGGCGTACTCTCTAAAGCTTTCCCGGGAAGACTGTGACATTCCCATTAGAAGGGTTCTATTTGGCGCCATGTCCAGATTATATTGATATTGACGAATGAAAGCTTCAGCCAAGTCTTTCCAATTCCTTATTGTGGCCCTGGTCAAGTGAGAGTACCACTCACGGGATGCCCCTGTCAAGCTATCCATAAAATAAAACATCCACAGTTTTTCATCCATGGTGTAGGCTTTCAATCTTCCCCGAAAAGATTGGAGATGGGTATGTGGGCAGGATGTGCCATTGTATCTTTCAAAACAAGGAGGTTTGAATTTGTGAGCAATTCTAACCACCCCCCCACCAGTCCCATATCCATGACATCAAAACCCAGAGAGTTTTGAGACTCCAGAGACCTCAGCTTCTCTGTTATCTCGTCCAGCCAACGATCATAAACTTCGTCTCCTGCCCCAACCACAGTAAATTGTTCTTCCTAAGGGTCCTCCTGCAAGGCCCTCCCTCCAGTGTTGCCTTGGGTGTTTCTTATAACATTGATGTATGGGTTAAGATGAGGTCCAAACTCTGGGGAATCAGTACGAGGCTATACATGATCGTTGTTTTTGGTACCCCCTGTACCTGGGTGGTTTTCTTTGGGAGTTTGCCGCTTGACCAACTCTCTCAGTCTCTCCTGGCTCTGAGCCAATCTAGTCATCACTTCCATAAACTGATTCATTTGGGCCCTCATCTCAGTCCTTTCATTGGCCATTTGGGTTCTTACGTCCGTCAGATCTTGTTGAACCTGATCCATTTGTAAGCCCGGAAGGTTGTTTCTTGTCGGATACCGGTGCACTCTATTGACGGGGAACACTCTTCTACGAGCAATTTTTCCTGAAACCATAACAAAGTGAGAAACAACAAAAACAAAAACCTACAAAACAAAGAAAAGAGGTTAGTATGCAATGCAGGATGCCTATTTGTCTTCCAAGGGTATCCGGTTTGGTTCTTTGGTCTTGACCTTCCAGACCTCGAGGAATGATGATGTTGAAGAGAGATTAAGCCCATGAAATAATACAAACCATATATTTACAAAATGTAAAGATACAAGGTTTGATTACAACAAAGTCCCCATGATGGGTCAAAAATACAACAACAAAGACAAAAGTACAAACAAAAGGAAGTACAAATACAAAGAAATCAAACATTTAGTCCATAATCATCCTCTCTGACTTCTTTCAGGAGAGCCTCAGTCACTGGGCCAACTGGGTGCTCTGTGATGGTCCTGATAATAAGGTTCCTGGTGGCAATGGCACTTGTCAACTTCTTATGCTTGTCCTGGTCCTTTGATATCTTCAACCCCGCCCGGAGTTTCAACTCGAAGATTTACTTCTGTGCTGCTAACAAGGCCTCTTGACTCTTCTTCTCATTGGCTTCCAGCTGCTCTATCCTAGCTTGGGTCTTCTGATCTTCCTGTGAACGAGCCTAAGTGATCCTGATCCACCTAGCCTGACTCTCCTCTAAGTAATGCTCAGCTTTGGCCTTCTGAGTCTTGGCTTCCTTGCAAGCATTCTTCAACACTAGCTCCCCTGCTCTAGCCCTTCTGATGTAATCATTTGTCTTCTCATTCTTGGTCAAGTGCTCAATCCAGAGCTTCTCTAACCTTTCATTGTTCAGACGACTATCATTCCTCTCCCAGAGGGTCTTCTTCAAAGCTTCAGAGAGCTGAGTATTCCTTTCCTTCAATTTCTCAAACTCCTCTAAACTGACAGTAGCTGCATGCTCCACTGCTGATGGTCCAGGTACATCCTCCATAGTGAATGGCATGCGGGTGATCTGTCCCTTGATACGAGACCAATCAAGATACTGAGTTGAAGCTATGTTCTTGCACTTGCCAAGAATAGCTGTCCCATTAGTCTGAATATTGTCCCAAGCCCAAGCGGCCTGTCTGGCAATGGCAAGGTTGTGCTGGATGTCACAATAGAGGGTTTCTGTCAAGTCTTGCTCTCTTGGTGGATGTACCAAGGCATACCCTAATTTCCTTTTGAAAAGCAAAGGATTGTAGTTGATGCAACCCTTCACTCCAATCAGGGGTGCATTGAGATACTGCCCACAGCTGGTGATGATATCGTTTCCCTTGGTGCTCTGAGTGCACCATCTGATGTCCTCTGATGTAAGGGAAATCATCCTCTTAGCCCAGTTCCTTGGCTGATGAGGATTCAAGAAAGTGTCTGACTTCGGCAAGTGCCTCAATAACCAACAGTAGAAGAGAGGTGCACATCATCTGACTAATCTTCCCCTCTGCTTCTCATTCCTTTGATGCACTGAATAATAAAAGTCTCCAAGTAAGGTAGGGACTGGATTCTTCAACAGGAAAAGGTGGATAGCACTCTTGCTTACAAACTTAGGCTCGTCTGGAAACAAGATGACTCCATATATGCTGAGGGCCAGAAGAGCACAAACAGTGTCCCACTTCCCTGCTACAGCATGAAGGGTGGCCTGAGTAACCAATAAGTCCAAATGAAGGTCTGTGATTCCAGCCTTGGTGGTCATATTCTGGTCAATAAGGGTGGACTCCAAGTGCAAATCCTTAGCTACATCTTCATTCTTAGGAGCAACCATCTCAGGGTTGAAGGGAATCCCTCTCCTGATAGGGACACCCAACAACATGGAGAACTCTTCCATCAATGGTCCCAACTGAAAATCTTTGAAAGTGAAACATCTTAGAGGAGGGTCATAGAACTGGAGACATGTGTGGATCATGCTCCTCTGTGATGAATCCAGGTCCATGATCATGTCCATAATGCCACCATAATGATCCCTGAATAAAGGGACATGATCAGGAGTGATGAGTGTCTGGATCTGTCTGATGCCTGTCAGAGTGGGCTCAAAGAAATGATAAGTGATGTTGCTCTTCCTGGATGGGTCCATGCTGACAATGGATGCTGGTGAAGAAGACTGAGGAGAAGCACTGATGAAGGCAATTGATGAAAGCTGATGAAGATAACTGGAGAAGGTACTGAAGAAGAATATCTAATGAAGATAACTGATGAAAAGGCTGGTGCAGATAGCTGAAGGAATCTGAGCAGTATAACAAGTCAAAACCAAACCAAAGATAAGATGTGGATACCCTGTAAAACAAATAGACAAATGTTAAATGATGCAAGATGATGTATGCAGAATGATATGCAAAGGGTTTGTGATCAAGTGTTGGATATGTTATCTGCCTTGATAGGGTCCATGTGTGTTCATAAGTCCAGATGGAGGTGTAGAGAACCAATAACCAGGTGGGGGTTCTAACCTTATAATCGGGTTATTATGATGAATACATGTGTGATTGGGTATATGAATTGTTGCTGTTAGTTTTTGTGTCGTTTGGTTTTGATAAGTTGTTTTAGTTGAATAAAATAATTTCATTGTGTGGCTGAATTAATCGTAAATTTATTAGTCGATGTTGTTTGTGTGTAATTATGTTACGTTGTTGTGGAATTATGGACTAGTTCGATTGTATATTTGTTCCGAGATGAAACTGTGAGGGATTTCAGAGACAGAACGAGAGCGAGCGAAACATAGAAGAAGTTACAGGTTTGGCTGTGGGACGATCTTCCCATTTTTCTAACGTCCATTTGGGATATGTGATGTTTGTCACCTCCCTAGGACGACCATCACAAGTTGTGACGAGGGTCACCAAGTGTGACGATGGTCACACGGGTCTTGAGAAAAAACTTGTTGTTTTGTTTCTATGTTCTGTGTCTGCTAGATTGTTTATTCATAATTCACTTCCAGTAACATAATTAAGTTGAAAATATTAATTGAAGTAGCATAGGTCATAATAATCAATTGGCAGGGAGTTTATAAGTAATAAAAAGATGAATTATTAGAAGAAAATTATAAGTTTTATAGTTGCTGGTTGTTATTTTATGTTGTAGGGCCTTATGAATGGCAAAATTATGAGTTGTAGGCCTTTGGCCAAAGTTGAGTGTTGTTGTGCTGCTTTGTTTCTATAGTTGTTGTTGTTTGGTATACATATTGAGTTGCATAACAAATCATTATTTGACCTGGAGCTGTTGGCTCGGTAAGTTGGCCTAGATTGGAAAATTAAAGTTGAAGGCTTATGCCGTGTGTTAACGCCTCTATTAATTGGCAATATTATAAGTTGAGAGTTTTGCTCCAATGGTACCATATGCATTGCATTTGTCTAAGTTACATTTCTGAGTTGTATAGTATGTTGTTGTGTTGTATCTTGTGTTGTTTAAGTTGTTTGTGAAGTTGTGAAATGGTGGTTTATGTAATCTAATTAAACATGTTATTTACCATATTCTTGATTATATTATTAGATATCTCACCCCTTATGTTTGAATGTTTCTCTTTGTTAGTAACGTGTAGGTAATCCAGAGTAAAACTGAGTACCTTAGTAGATTCGAGTCGGTTTTGTCGCTCTGATACGTAACACTCGAGTGGATAACACTTGTTTTATGTTGATGTTGGCTTTTGTTTTAGTTGCTGAATTTTAAAGTTGTTTTATTAAATAATTTTTACTTTTGAGTTGTTTTGATGTTGAGTTCAAGTTAAGTTGTTTAAGTTGAATTTTATGAATCTGCTGCGTAATAATGAAGTATTTGTTTTAAAGACTTATCAAGTGTTGAATGATATTTTAAGTTGAAATGTATCATCTCATTTATTTTGTTGGATTTTTGTACTCTAATTATACTAATAATTATCGGGTAGAAATTGGGTGTTACACAAGGAGATGTTTATCCATCTCCTTCCATAACTGACTTTTGAACCCCGACAATGCTTGTGATGACCTTTGTTTTATCCCTTTTTTGGTGGGTTTTATCTATATTTTCGCTTTTCCTCTCTGGGAATAAATTAAATTAGGTGGCGACTCTCTATCAGCCAAACCGCGACCGCGTTCGCGAGGATGGTATTTTTCGAGGCACGACAACATTCATGAACACAAGTATGTAAGCATGAATATGCATCATGAATCAACAATGCAAGCATTAACATGAATGTGTAAACACATAAGCAACATGAACAATGCATCAAGTATTTGCAAAAAATTTAGCTTGAATATGCATTACGGAATCGAAAATTCGCATGTTGAGAAAACTTAAATCTCCTGTAAAATGATGACAAACAACCCCAAAATAATCCACACAATCATATTAAATCACTCCATGATGATTAAAAATGAAGAGGAAACCAAACAAGCAAGAAAATGCAAGAAAAACACACTCTGTAGTAGTGGTAATCGATTACGCCTATGGTATTAATTGATTACGCCTTCAAAAAGGCATAAATCATATTTTAAGGCATGGTAATCAATTACCAGTATTGGCGTAATCGATTAGCATAACGAAACAACAACAAAATCAGCCTTTTAAAAGCACTTCTCGCAACAACTTATTTCAATAATCATCCACATGTTAGGGCAATCAATTGTGCATGAAAATCACATCAAATAGAAGTAATCCAACACCAAATGAGTGTATCAAACATCAATATCACAAATAAATCAAATGATGAATCAATCAACTTCAAGAACCAACATATCTACACTGTGAAAATGCAAAATAAGCTAAAATTGAAAGTAGATATGGAATTCACTAACCTGCAAAGCTGAGATTTGCTTTGGTAATGGTTGTTAAGCTGAAATTGATGAATCAACGCCATAAAATCAGAGATCCAATAAGCTTTAGCAAGAGAAAATGATGATCCAAGCAAAAACTCCACAAATAAGCCAAAACCACTTCAAGAAGTGATTCCAATAACTTGATCAAAATCCAAAAGCACTTCTACTGTAGAATTAATTAATGGAAGATAATGCAATGGAGGTTTAGCTCAAGAATTCACAAATTGCAATGCACAATTTGTGAAGCTTTTTGGTTATGGAGCTTTTGTGAGGGTTTTGGAAATGAGAGAAAAGTGAGATAAAACTTTGAAAATTGAGAGGGAAATGAAATTGTGAGTTTGAATGGTGAGGTTTGGAGTGAAAACAATTAAATATGGTTTAGGGTTGGAATGAAAATGAAGCTTGGAGTATGGGTTGTAATTAGCTTTAGGATTTGATTTGGAGCTAGCTTTAGAAAATGGCTTGGAAATGCTTCTAGATCCTTCCCTCAAATGCAAATTCAAATTATTTGAAAATGAAAATTGCCACAAATGCTGAAATTCAATTTTTTTGCAAAAAAAAACATTGGTAATCGATTATGCCATACATGGTAATCGATTACCACCCTTATTTTTCGAAATTTGGCGTTGTTTGGAGGGAAACTTGGAAAATCTGCTCTGGCCATTTGTTTTGAGCTTGTTTTGCTTTTGAGACCTATCCTTTGACATGACCATTGAATAACACCTGAAACAAAACACAAATTTCTTCTGACTCCTAATATAAGTCGTTGTAGGGAAACTGTCTGGTACTGAATCACTACATAAAATAAATGTCGGAGTCTCTGATATTTGCTGCTGAATCTTTCTGTACATTTTCAGTACAATCTCATTCCTTAAGCTAACCTTTTAATATGACCACGTCCCTGCTGATCACTACATGCTTGTTCACTTGGTCGAACAACTTGTATCTTCCAATCAAATGATATCCTATTAGGATCATTTGACTCGACTTGTCATCAAGCTTTCTTCTCAACTAATCAAACGCATGTCTATGTGATATACACCCAAATACTTTCAGATGAATCAAATTATGCTTGACGCCAGACCAACATTCTTTTGGAGTGATTCCTTCTATCCTTTTCGTCGGACATCTGTTAAGTATATATATTGTAGTCAACACAATTTCTCTTTGTGAGTTTGTAATCTCAACTCTTTCACCTTCTCAGTGCCTCCAAACGATTTCTCCAAAATTTCCCATGCTTTTTTCATTGATTCAAGATCACTCAGTTTTTCAAAATTGTATGCATCAACACATTGATGAGTTATAAAGAGAGTTTCATAATCTTTCTTATTCAATTCTTTGTATGTATCCTTTTCTTCATCCATCGCGTTTTCTGCAAGTGGCGTCACTCCCTCCTTCACAAGATCCCAAAGATCTTGATAGTAAAAAACAATATTTATCTACTTGAACCAATTCTCGTAATTCTGATTCTTTAGAATTTAAAGACTTGTAAGAAAATATCAATTCAGATGATTCATCGCCATCATGTTTTGCTTCCCACGAATCACTCAGTTAGTGCTCTAGATACCAGATGTTGGAAATTCACCAAAACCTATAGAGAATTTCGCTGCATAATGAATAATGAAAGAAGAAACAATAAGATGAATTGGGGGAAGAAAGAGAATTAGGGTTTTGGAGAAAAGGGAAAAAGAAGAGTTTTGAATTCTACAGAGAAACTTTTGCTCTTTACTTTTCAATTTGCAATATTATTCTCATATTACAATGATATGGTACCTCCCTATTTATTGATTGAGATTGCTTGCACTCCAAGTAATTTCCAACTAACTCAGCTTAAACAAACAAATAAATCTAAGTCCAAAGTCTATGTCGAAGACACACTTCTTTCGACATTTCAACAACTAATATAGCATTTCGACAATAACAGACTCTATCGAAAATATTGTTTTGACACAAAGCATTATACTTTCAAGTGACATTCTACTTATTCACCTTTAAACGATGAATTCCAATCATTAGACTACTTGACAAAAAAAATAATTCTAATAATAAATCATTAAAATCTATTAAAATAACATTATTAATTTAAAACACAAATATGCTCTGTATAGAGTATTATGCATGGCTCGTGCAATCAAACAAAAGAGAAGTGTTTTTATCAATCTTGCCGGTAAAGCAAAATATGTAGACAATGTATCAAACATAGAGATACAAGTACTCCATTATTTTATTTTATTTTATTTTTGGTACAATGTACTCCATTATTTAGTAGCAACAAGAAGCATGATTAAGCAACTTTTTAAAGGTTGGCGCAAAGATTTTATAAGCATGGAACATTTTGCACATTTTGCACCTTGGATATCTTGCTATCATTTCAATATTTTGTCAGCAAAAGGGAAGGTAGGAGACACATCAACAGGAACCTAAGGTACAGAATAATACACCAACAATTAGTTTTTTCAATACTTTAAATTCACAGTCTGTAGTTACTCAATGGTAATACCTGAATATTCTCTAACTTTTCCAGAGCAACTTTCAATGGTTCTGTTATCACGCCGTATTTCTTAAGAAACAAGCCAGCAGCCTCTTTATCACCTTGGGCTTGTATGGTGAGTATCTCCCTACTCAGGCCTTCAACTGCACCTTCAATCTTTACAAAGAAAATTTTGATTTACATCGCTTATCTTAGGCTCAAATAGATTCAAAATTAAGGGAGGAAAATAAAAAGATTTTGAAGCAATAAATACCTTGGAAAAATCAACAGAAAATGTATCTTCAAAATGCAAGACAAAGGCTCCTTTCTCATATAGTCGGTTGAACTGCAATGCCTGTCCTTTTCTGACAATATATGGTAGAATTAGATGCTAAATTGCAAAAATGAACACCAGATGAAAGAAGAACGTGTAGCTAGCAACATACCCGTGAGCTTCCTCTAAGCCAAAACGTACTGAGCGAAAGCATCCAGCAAGAAAAGAAACATACATGGACTTCAAAAAGTTTTCGGAAAGCATGCCCTGACGAAATCATACAGTAATCTATAACATTAACACAATTCTAAGCAATGGAACAGTAAACTATCAAGAAAATGTATAGAGAAGCTAAACATAATGCATAACAAAGGAACTATAGAGTTATAAAGTGAAGAAAGTAATCAAGGAGCAATCTTGGGTTTATGTTTTTCTTTTTTACTTTCATGTTCTCTTGAGTGACTCTTCATGTTTTGAAAAGTGTTAAAGAGTCTCACATCGGACAATATATAGCATGAACATGTGTTTATAAATGGGATAATCCTCGCCTTACAAATCAGTTTTGTAGGGATGAGTTACTCCTGACCCACACATTCTAAGATGGTATAGAGTCTCGTTTAAGACCCATTGGACAACCCACCATTTAGTTCCACATCCCAGACGCAAATCCTATGCGTGTGAGAGTGTGTTAAAAAACCTCATATCGGGTAATATATGACCTGAACGTGTATTTATAAATGAAGACAATCCTCACCTTATAAGCTGGTTTTGTAGGGATGAGTTAGTCTCAACCCACACATTCTAAGAGAAAGATTTCATCCTCAGTGAAAAAGTATAATGGCTAACCTTGGAGACTAAGAACCTCAATGCCCAGAGGCCAACTATATCAGCTTTTGCTTCTTCCAGAGCTGAGTTAAATTCTTGCAATTCCTGTATCAAAAGATTAGATATTGTTATTGTTGTAAATGTGCCTTAAAACCTTGGTTGATTAAGAGAAGGAAAAAATATTTTGGAGATTGTATTTATCAAGATTCAAGGGTTGTTTGAATTTGATCAAGGTTATTGATTAGAGTTTCAACTTGGTAGAGAGCAACATTTTTGCTGATTGTTAAATCGGTATCAACACAGTTTAAAGTCAAGGTGGAAATTTGTGAATCTTGTTGTGAATTACAAATGTTATTGATATTATATCAAACATAATCATGTGGTACAAACAATTTAATATGCTAGGTGCATATTAAAATCATTTCACATATGTCTCGAAGATATGCAGAAATAATGTTTGGTTTCCTGAAATTACAGATAAAATAAAATATCCAAAAATATTTCTAACCATCGGGTCTGACAGATATGCAAAAATAAGGGTTGATTCTCGTCAAGCTCTAAATATCATGTTAAGAAGTTGGTGGAATAAGAATTTTCCTTAAAAAGACTTAATAAAGAGTTGCAACTCTCACCTTACAAGCCGGTTTCGTGGTAAGAAGTTAGACCCAACATAAAAAAAATTTAAAATGATGCTAATAGTCTATTTATTTGAGTCACTCACCATGTTTTCCATGTACATATTCCAATAGTGATAAATGTGAGGGGTATATTGGAAAAAAAAATCAATTCTCATATTGTAAAGAGATACGGTATGAAATAAACAATAGTACCCCTCGCTTTATAAATCGATTTGGTAGAGTCGAGTTACGTCTAACCCAAATTTTAATATATATACTAATTATTTCAATTATAAGATATAATTAGTCTATTTATATTTTACAAATATTGCAATGAAGGTGTTAGGGCTGCAATGAGACAAGCCAAAGTGCCGCAATTAAGGCGACTAGGGGCGGACCGCAATTAAGGCAGAAAGTCCAACATGATGTTACAACCAGAATAGGAAACATGCTTAAAATGTTACAATTATCAGTGTTCGGAATGACAAATCTCATTAACTTGATGATGATGATGATCATGATGAAGCATTAGTGAGTAATACTAACACTATCAGTATATCTTAGCAACTTACCAGTCTCACGGTCGACTCTTTACCATTTGGAAGTGTTATTGTATGAGGTCCAATTCCATGGCAGCATTCATGGCAAATTGTATGAGTAAAAAACGATTCAAAATCTACCAGTTCTTGTTGTTCCTTGGCAATGCAGGCACGGGCTATAGGTAAAAGAATATGATTGAACCTGATAAGAAAAGGCAGATTTCCCCAACATAAAATATCCACTTAAAAAGAAAATGTTACGAAAGAGAGTCATTCATGAATCATGATGGAGTTAAATTTGAAGAAACTAGAGCATTAAGGGTTGGAAAGTTAGTTACTTAGCCTCTGAAATATTCTTAAGCATGACCATCGATGTTCCCCTGTCTTTTACAATGCGCTCATCATTTGGTAGATTGAAAGCTTGAACTTGTGGTCCCTTGACATCCTGAAATAATTTACATGTGTAAAATTTCATGGTTAGTAATTTCAAGTATGAAGAAAGAAATGCATTATAGTTAAGAAATGCTAGCGAATCATATTAGAAAGGGCATATGGAAAATTGTGTCCACCATAACTACTGCAGAAGCTAGACTTCAAATGCAATAAATTGAATTGTTTCTCCACTCTTTTTTGTCGCTATATATCATATTCATTTTTCATTCATTAGACATCTGTTTATATTTCAAAAGCACTCCTATGAAGCCAAAAGTCTCATCCAACTAGATTATGTAACACATACACACATAGAGTAGCCAAATATTCATAACACTCACCCCTGAATTATATATAAGTTCGATGACACGAATAGGTGCTGCATTCACATATTTTGATTTGTATGCATTATCCATTGGAAGATTTTGCTCCAGAAGCTTCAATAGTAGAATTATATGTGACATCATTCACACTAAATTTAAAAAATAATTAATAAAATTACTTAATTCAATTAAAAGGCTTGAGGCGTAATACCTGCAGATTATCACCAAAAAGTTTCAATTGAGTTGTTGCTTCATCGTCCCTGATTCCAATATATGCTTCAAAGGTAGCCTTAAACAAACAACGCAATTACCAAGTTAGATAGCCAAATGTTTTAGTATAAGAGTTGGGCGACGAAAGGGACTCCAACAGATGAACGAAATAGAACTCAAATCAATGGGATGAAGTGGGAGACCACAATATTCTCTTTAGAACAAATGTGGGACTTTCACAATTTTCACACTTACATTTTACAGAAGTCTTTCCGAATGAGAGAATTATGACAAGTTTCCAGTGAATTTCAACTTGCTAGAACATAACTGATACATCGGAGCCTTAAACAATAATGAAACTTCGAGAAAACAAGATACACACCCACAAGAATCATCAAAGACCAAGAGTGCTTTTGTATCTGGCCATAAATACCTATGTTCTTGACAATGCTAAGCATTTTGTCTACTACAACAATCATGCGATGACATTTATTTTTATTAAAAGTCTCGCACCGGACAATATATGGCCTAAAAACATGTGCTGACCAAAGCTTCGCTCTACTGTTATTTTTGTGAAGTACGGACATGATCCAAAATAAATAAAAAATCATTTAAGTTTGACATCATAATGGTTTGGGGACTTGAATTGTTTATGCAGCATAAAGCCTGGTTTTCAGTAATCACCTTGTATCCAAAAAGTTTGTCTTCGTAAGTTTCATATGGCCCTATTGTGATATCCAACTTAGAGTCCTGCATGGAGAAGAGAATGCCAAATAATATCATGATTCAGAAATTGTATACAAAATAAAACTCATTACCTTAATTACACAAGAGCACTATTGCGGAAAAAAACACATTAACCAAGGATAAATGATGGGAACAAACATAGAGCACTGCACATATTAAATGGTAGAAGAACTCTAACAAAAATATTCATCATGTCAAAATAAGATTCTAAGTTCTGTCTAAACTTTAAACTCAAGTAGTGTATCATCCATGAATTCAAGTATTTCACTAAAAACTATGAGGAATGGTAAACACTTAATCACAAGAAAGACCACTATCACCTACACCTTTTAGTGCTTGTGCGTTATTCCTATACTTGAGATATATTATTCAATTTTCACTATATTTACAATTATTAGGCTGATCTATGCACCATTTAAAAGGAGACAATAATAGCAATAAAGAATCATTAACCAACGCCATGTTCATAGATTGATAAGAAATTATTAAGAAGTGTAGTGTTTCCATGTCATGTATGACGACGTGAATAGGGACAAATGTAAAAGAACATTAGTAAATGCTGTCATTCTGTTAATAAGCTTCTCATTTAAATCAGCCAACAACTTGCTACCATTACTTTGAATAGATACCGGTCGCAACACATATCACCAGCTTGACAACTACTCTTTTTTGGATCATAAAAGTAAACTAGACAGTATTGACTAACCAAATCCATCCAGGCGATGTCAGACTCATAATAATCATTTGAAACGAAAGCATCAGCCTTGCTATGTAGCAGCTTCTTCAAACTACACTTGGAAACAATGCATTCATTGACCAACAACGTAAGTAGTTTAGCATGTTGCTGAAAATTGACCCCTTAATAATAAGGGAATGGATGAAAGAGCAATATACCTTGTTGAGTTCGTAATTTCTCCAGCTTTATGCAATAATTTAGCAGCTTTTGCAAGAAGAGACTTGTACTCTTGAGAATAAGGAACTATGTACAGATCCTTAGAAGAAGTTACTTTATCATTGGACAGACCAGAATCTAAAATAAATTCACTGTGCCTTTTAATAACAGTGAAAAAGCTTGATGCCTTTGTCTGTTCATCCTTTGCTAGACTGTCATTCCATAAATTGAACTCCTGCAAAATATAAGTTTTCATCTATTTTTATAAATCAAACCAAATGTTTTGATAAAATAACTTCTTTACATGACGACAAAAATCCTTTTTCACTATATGGAATTGGTTCCATAGATCAGACAACATCATGATATTCTATCACAAATCATATCTAGTAACAAACCAATCAAATCTGAAATTTTCTATGGTACCGTTTTGTCCATGTCAGGGGGGTAGAAATTAGCACCGGCAGGTTTAAGGATTGGAAATGCTGCTCTGTATTCCAGACCCTTGAACTCACTAACTGTCCTAGTTGCTTTAGAGAGTAGCCTTATTGCTGAATCTGCCGTTGTTAAAAATGCGTCACCATCATCAAGGCAAGACCTGCGAAGAATAAATACAATATAATTACACAAGTATGAATACAATACAACATAAAGAAAAAGAGGAGATAACAATGTAAACATTTAAGAAATAATAAATGGGGAGCCACATTCAAAACCTTTGCCCCTCATAAGGCGCAAGGGAAAATAGTGTGTCCCCAAAAAACAACTAGTCCTTACAAACCACAGATATAATACTCATCTGATCAAACATAACATCAAAGCAACAAACAATGATAAAAATAAAAATGCATCAAAAGGACTTCTCACTGAAACTTCAGTCTCCTATTTTCTCATTCTTCTTAGGGGAAGAATCCCCACCTTGGAAAGTTGCATCTGGCAACTTGATTTTCGAACCAACCATCGTGGTATTCACGCCTAGAGTTCGGACCTCTTTTCAGTTTGAGACTCTCCACATAGAATTTCTTGATGATTTCTTCGTCTATATTGATAACTCCAACCTGCCTTTCAGAGAACGGGCACTTCATGCACAAGAATAAAGTAGACAAAGCGGTGTCCAGCTGATTTAACGTTGGTTGCTCTATAATTATATTATAGGAAGATGGGCGTCTATAGCCAGATACCTGACCTTAATCTACTTGGCTTGTTCCCCCACTCCGAAGGTGGTCTTCAGCATTATATAGCTTTTCACACGCACCTGCTCTCTAGAGAATCCAACGAGTGATCCCTTGAAAAATTTTAAGTCGTTTGTCTCAAGGCAGAGTCACTCAATGCATCCTAATAGAGGATATCTGCAGATCTCCCTTGATCTACCAAGACTCTTCGGATTTCCCAGTCATCGCACCTCACAGTGATTCCCATGGGGTCATCGTTTTGGGGTGGATACCTATTGCATCTTTCTCTGAAAAAACGAACTCGACCTCTGGTGTCTGGATTGCACATTCCTTTGGTTCTGCCAGAAGATACTCTATATTTAATACCTGGCGAGCAAATCCATCAGCAATAGTATCGAACGTATGTCGTACAGCCTTATCGCCCTCCTCTTTAGATGACTTCCTTCCTTTTTTGGGTTTGAGGCTTCCTGCATCGTCCCGCCCGCGGGAGTTGGAACCGTCTGACACTTCAGAGGAATCACCTTTTACATACTTCTTAAGGTGTCCCTCATGGATTAGCTGTTTAATCTCCTTCTTGATTTGGTAGGAGTCTTCCATGTGATGTCATTTAACCTTATGAAACTTACACCATCTTCCAAGATCATGTCGGGTAACCTCGACGTTTAGGGATGAAGGCGGAATGATATTATGTAAGTGGAGAACCTCCTGCCATATCTGTTCACGGCAAGTGTTTTGGGCTCTCCACGGCCTTTCCTCCTTACTTGTATGCAACTTTGTCCCTAATGGGTGAGGTGTAGTCGCTCTTCCGTAGTGTTGTGGGCCTTTGGCCCTAAGCACGCGCTATTTTGCGTCTCAGACCTTCTTCTTGGTGTTGTTCTCTTCGCCATTTATATAGCATTCCTCCCTTGTGACCACTTCTCCTAACAAAGATGTTTCCCTTTGGGCGAGAGACTCATTGAACTGTCCTACATTGAGACCATTTTGAAATTCCCCCACCATATTTTTTGTTTGGACGGACAACTATTATGGTGGCTTCATTAAAACGGACGAGGTATTCCCTCAGCGACTCTGAGGGGCCCTGTTAAATGTTAAACAGAGTGGTGGTGAACATCTTTCTGTGTCGACTGGCTGCGAACTAATGCTCGAGTTTCTTCACTAGCTCCTGGTAGCTACCGATGGTAGCTCGGGGTAAGCCCATATACCATCATAAGGTCGCATCTGTGAAAGAACCAGACAATATTTTTCACTTCAGAGAGTCAGGTGCTCCGATGATGGACATCTGTTAGTTGATGGAGGAGACATGCTCGTAGGGGTCGTTGCGGTCGTCGAACTTTGCCAAGGAAGGAGTCTTGAAACCTTCTGGAACATGTGTTTCCCATATTTCATTTGAAAGAGGCTGGAGGTCCAACACTTCGGTATCCTACGTGGGAGTAGCCTCTTGTTGGCGTTGTTGGATGTTGTGGACATTATCCTCCTGAGTTTGATTTTGGAGGCGTAGTTCGTCCATGGCGACGCGCATTTCTACCATGGCATTGAGATCACTATTACCTCTGGTATTCTCCTGTTTGGGGGATTGTGCCCTCTTGGCAACCATGATTGAAGACGGTTGAGGCTTGAGGTGGAGGCTTTTGTGAGTGTAGGAGTGGTGATGATAGTGGAAGGTGTGGTCCAGGTTAGTTTTACCGAAGCCTCAGGGTGGGCGCCATTGTACTTGTTAAAAAGTACATAATGTATGGATCTCTTATGTTGGCATGTGTGGTTAGAGGCTGTAGTGATTTTTTGTGGGTTAGGAATTTCTCACGGTGGTAAGAAACCATGTTCTGTTGTGTTTTTGGTGATGGAGAGAGCATGCTCACGTGAGTTGAGAAGCTCTGTATTTCTAGGTATTTTGCATACGATACGAGTTGTTCTTTCCTCATGCTAGGAATGAGGTATTCATAGAGGAGGATGGATCTATGTTTAGGGGACTCCTAAGAAGCGGTAATCGCTCCACCGTGGCTAAAGAAGTTGTTGACTGCCTACTTCTTAGGATGTCATGGCATAACTTCGTACATGGACTACGTAAGTATCATTGTCCACTTTTCATCATAAGGCAAGGCATTATGGGGCGGGCGCCTATTGATTCAGTTAGGAGAGGGATGCAAGGGAGTGGTTGTGTTGAAAATTGGAGCGGGAATGAACGGCCGTTCAGGTGGTGGAGAAAGAGGTCATTTGCCAAAAGCCATGGATCCTACTCTACTCCTAGTATCATGTCAGAACTGAGAGAATTCATAAAATACAGAAAACTAATTTCATTCATTGATAATTAATGTTACATCTATTTATATATGTTTTACATCTGTAAATTGAACAACACAATCAGTTGCTGACAACTGTCAATAGTTCCTATCTAATCTAACAGAATCAGTTACTGACAACTCTGTCAATAACTTCCTACCTAATCTAAGGGGAAAAACAGTGGGTACACGCTGTATACCCTTACTGTGTCCCCAATCACTACATAAACAACAGAAGCTCATTGCTTCGTTAATGCTAAGCTCACCGGCGGTGAAGTAGAACATATATGTTGTGTTGACTCCAATGTGCACAGGTCAAAATCAGCATATGCTAAACAATGACATAATAAGTTATTATCCTATCTGTTGGTAAAATCCTTGTGTAATTCAGGAATCTTTGTACTCAAAGGCAATGATTGGGTTCAAGTCAAAATTTCTACATCAATCAGGTAAAGAGAAAGGAACTCTTGTTGGTAATCCCTGCTGTCCTCAGATTCTCGGAGAAAGCTTAATCTTAAATGTAGTAAATTAACCACATTCTAGACCGTTGGAATCCTCAAATGTCCAAGTTGATTTTTGGAGATACAAAATCACCAAAGTCTGTTCGTCTATATAAATATATAGCATTCAATTGGTAGAGTAAGTAGTCAAGATTTAAAGGACTTACCATGGGCTCTTGTTTATTTGATAATAGGACCATTTCAACTTATTTAACTCTGACATATCAGCATGCTCCTTCAACCAATCTCTAAGAGCTGGATTACTGTACCATGACTGATAGGGAAATAAACAGAAACTTTAGTAATACACAATATTAATCGAACACATTAGTCTTCTTTATTCTAATCTTAACCACATATAAAAATAATTATTTTTTGGAGCAGAAAACAAATTGCCAATCAAATTTCACGAAATAATTAGTAAAACCTAGGTAACAAGCAGGACACATTGAACATTATTACATGCATGTGAAAAATTATTTGCTCAGACAAAAGCTTTGAATTTATATATTTGATATGAACATGCACTTTGAAAATAGAAATGAAAATAAATATAAATAAGGTACATAAAAATTGTATACAAACACAGGTATAAATGTATTGTAAGCTTAACCTGCAGATAAAAAATTTCATCTATAACACTTGCAGCCTTGACAATATAAACAAGAGCCTCTTTGTCTGAATCTGTAAGCCCTGTCAACTGCCAAAACAAAAACAAAAACAAAAATAAACTGTTATTCTTTCATTTTTCTTAAAACAAAATTACAAGTATACAAGAATAACAAATAACCTTTCTCACTTTTAAATTAAGGTTTTATCTTCCTATTTTCTATTGTACAAAAGATGAGAGACTAGTATGTTATTTATAAGAAAATTAACATACTAACTTAATGGACTTTTTAACAATTTTCCATTAAAAACTAACTTAAGGTACAAGTTAATTTAAACAATTGGATCCATAACACAAAGCCTAATTAAACAAGAGCATGTGAACGGACCTCGACGGCATGCTATTCGTACTAGGGTTTGTTTCAATATTTCACATATGGAAATCTTAAAGAGGCAATAGCCGTCTTTAATCTTTAATTAAAAAATTGTCAGAAATAATGGAACAGTGTGATGCCCTAAAACTTATTAATGGAATCATATAATTCTAACTAACTAACCGACAATTTCAATATATTGGCTAAGTATAGAGTTTATGATTCAGCTTAAATACTAACTATGTGGTTCAATTATCCATTTGGATAACTCCTAAATATCAACAACCTTATTGTGCCTCATGACCAATGTTGTCGATGGTGGATGGGCGGTCCATGGTGGAGAGCCAAAATTCCACCATACCGACCATTTTGCGGCGCTGTTATAGCGGATTATGGCGAAAAAACCCACAATATCCGCTGATATATACCATTGCGGTGAGTCTATAAACCGCCATGTATATCCGACATAGTGGCCATGGCGCCACTATTTGATGACACTGCTCATGATTAAGGCCAGCCTTTTGGTAAGTTAAAATTAGTTATTTCTATTTCAGATCACTTCCCACTGTTTATTATGGTTGTAAATGTATAAAAACATTGCAGTTACTATTCTTTTCAAATAGTCGTAAGGCCCTGCAGTGAAACAAAACTAACCCAAGGATTGAAATGCTACAATTTAGTCGTAATGCTGTTCAATTGTTAAAAGCACAGGGATATAAAAAGAATTAAAACTAAATAATTATAGATAGAAATCAATATAATGCAACAAAGCAAACAAAAGTGAAAATATAACAACCTCCACATTGAGAGAAACAGGAGCATAGCGACTTAATTGCTTTTGTAAAGTCAAACTGCGTGCAACGGTATCCTCTTTGTACCTTCAACAAATATATAAGGAACAGCAAAATTAAGTATATAATCAGTGACAGTCATTATTTTTTATATTGTGTGCCAGGTAGTTGTCCCTTAATATTTGATAGTACTAATAGTTTTAAATAATAATATTTGTGCAATGTTGTGATTATTTTACACCGCGAAGACCGCAATCCTAAACAGATAAAATCATGAAATCCTTAATCCTAAATTTGTTATTTCTTATCCTCCTAGTGTAGACTCTCCAAACCTTTGGTCCACTGTTCAGTTGGGTTCTATCATAAACCAAAGCATAATACTGATATTATTATTTAGTGTGAATCTTAAACATTAGCATACCTCTTCTCAATTAAATCAAATAGTTGACCATATTGTCCATGAACATCATAAGGGACATAGTCTGAATCTTCTTTGACCAGCAACCTTTTATACTCGTCATAAGCGATATATTTAACAGCAGAAACTTTAGTTTCCTGCCATCATAAAAAGATCCGCTAACCAAGATCAGGAAACTCAATAATATCATGTGTATATACTTATAAAAGACCTAAAGGGCATGCATATAATTATATTAGCATACATTACTCATGTCATGGTAGAGTGCAATAGACACATGGAAGAAATGAGAGACCACCAAGTTATAATGACAGTTAGGGATGTTCAGAAAAACCATGAACTGAACTGAACCGTCGAAACGAACCGAACTGAAGTTAAAATAATTGAACCATTGTTTGGTTAGTGAACCAAACCATATTGCACAAAACAGCTCTAAAACTGTACCAAAACTGAATCCAAACCGAAATTGAAAATGAAAAATACTAAAAACAAATTTATTTATTTTTTCAAAAAAAAAGTGAAAAATAATTTAATAATTTGATTTGGAAAAAATTGTCTTCAAATAATTCGGTACAGTTCAAAGTTCTTAAAAGATATATCAAACCAATAATTTTGATTCAGATCGGATCTAATTAAATAGAAACGATTTGATTTGATTCATTTCCAGTGAACTTTTGTTATGGTTGGTTCGATTTGGTTTGATTTTCTCACTTAACTGTATCATGAACAACCTTAATGACATTAATGCATCTAGAAGATTTCAATGATCTATTTCAGAGTTCATGACATAACAAAATTTATTGAACTACGACAAATGATATTATCTTTATATTAATGATTTAGGTTATTATAGTCTTAAATATGATTAATTCTACTTATTATTGTTAATATAGTTTCCTTAATTTTCTATTATTTCTTTTATGAGAGATCTTCTCATGTATATAAATTTTGTATAACCTAGTGGTGAAATAGTCACCAAAGAACAGCTGGCATTACACTCCATTCCATACCATAAGTCTCAAAAAGAAACAATTGGGCTTCAATCAAACACAATCACGAGACCCAGTCATGCACCGTCACATTTGTTGGGAAATAGCCTACAAAATTTCCCTCCTCCGTGAACTCAAAAATAAACACTTACAAAAACGTGAAAAATAAATAAAAATAACACAAGAATTTTAACGTGGTAAACCTTCTCAATATGAGTGAGGGAAAAAACCATGTGACCCTTAGGCCTCTTAACCACCCACTATAATAATAAAGGGAATACAACAACTTCACCTTTAGGTGGAACTCACTACAATATTTCTCTCAATTTATAAGAAACATTCTTACAAATTGGCTCACTATTTCTCTCACAAGAAAACTCTCTAAGAGTCTCAGTAGTTGTTGTTTTGAAACTCTGGCTGTATTCCTTTCATTTTCCTCTCCTTTCACTTTAAACCTTCAATCGTAACCAGCTAGCACTGTGACTTAAGGAAGTTGTTCGTGTGAACTGAGTAGAGGCGTTGTTCGTCGTACAGCGCTCGTGATCAAATCGGAATCAAAGGTTTCAAGCGCCACAAAAGGTAAATATTTTATCACAGATCATGACCTTTCGTAAGGATCTCTAAAGGGATTTTTTTTGTTTTCCGCAACGTTTATATCACAAATTTTCCTTCATAATCTTCTTGTGACATCCACAACATTCTTTTAGGACGATCTCGAATGATCTTCATTCCAAGAATTTTCTTTACCGCACCTAAATCTTTCATGGAAAAAGACTTGCTCAATGCCTTCTTTAGAGCAGTTATATTTGTCTTGTCTTTCCCAACAATGAGAATATCATCAACATACAACAAAAGTATGATGGATTCACCATTATCATATTTCTTCACAAACACACAGTGGTCTGCAGATGTCTTTTCAAATTTATGTTAGGTCATGAATAGTTCAAACTTCTTGTACCATTGCCTTGGATCTTGCTTCAACCCATATAAATTTTTCTTCAAGCGACACACAAGGTGTTCTTTTCCTGGTTTTGCAAATCCTTCAGGTTGCTCCATGTATATTTCTTCCTCTAAGTCTCCATGTAAGAATGTTGTTTTAACATCAAGTTGCTCTATCTCCAAGTCTAGCATTGCAGTTAGACCCAAGATTGCTCTTATGGATGTCATCTTCACCACTGGTAAGAATATCTCTTCAAAGTCTATGCCTTTCTTCTGATGGAACCCCTTCACGAAAATCTTTGTTTTGTATTTAGGGTTTGGGTTGTTCTCTTCAAACTTGAGTTTGAACACCCACTTATTTTTCAAAGCCCTTCTCCCCTTTGGTAATTTCACCAAGTCATACGTCTGGTTCACCTTCAGTGACTATAATTCTTCTTGCATGGCTTGCATCGATTTGTCCTTGTCATTTGTCTCAATGGCTTACATGAAGCTTTGAGGTTCTCCTTCATAAGTGAGAGTGACATACTCATCTGGTGAATATCTTTTTTATGGTTGTCTTACTCGCATGGATCTTCTCTCTTGAGGTTCTTGGTCCCTCTGATCAGTATCTATCATTTGCTCTCCTTATACTTCCTGACCTTTTTCTATCTGGTCAGGTTGCTCTGTATGATCAGGTTGTACTACCTGATCAGGTTCAATATCTCGTTGAGGAATCTCTCCCCCATGAGTTTTGTACCACAATGGTCTTTGACTTCTTAGAAGGAATATCATGGATTGTTTGATCTTCATAAAATACCACATCTCTACTTCGAACAATCTTTTTGTTTGAAGGATCCCATAGTCTAAAGCCAAGTTCATCTCTTGGAGAACCATGGTATATTCACTCTTTCATCTTAGCATTGAGTTTTGCTCTTTCATCTTTAGGAATATGGACAAATTCCTTACACCTGAATACTCGCAATTGACTATAAGAGGCTTTCTTTCCATACAATACTTCATCTGGTATCTCTCCATTTAATGGTCTTGAAAGAGACAAGTTTATCAAATCAATGGAAATTCTTACTGCTTCACCCCAAAATGATTTGGGAAGTTTTGCATGAGAAAGCATGCTTGTGACTTTCTTTGCAATCGTTCTATTCATTCTTTCAGCTACTTCATTCATTTGGCAGTCTTCGGAGATGTCCTCTAATTTCTTATCCCATGAGCTTTACAATATGATTCAAATGGACCAAAGTATTCACCTTCATTGTCACTTCTTAAGTATTTCAACTTTCTTCCAGATGCTTGTTCTACAAAGGCGTGAAACTCCTTGAAAGCTTGTAGAACTTGATTTTTCTTCTTCAATGGATACACCCACACCTTTTTGGAGTGATTGCCAATGAAGGTAACAAAGTATTGTACGCCACTAAGAGACCTTTCAGATGTCGAGAAAACATTTGAGTGAACAAGATCTAGGATTTTCTTTTGTCTTCTTGCATCTTCTGATCTTTAAAAAGATACTCTGTGTTGTTTTCCTGCTAGACAGTCGTCACATGATTCAAGTGGTTGTCCTTTGATATTTGAAAAATGATCTTCAGCAAGAATCTCTAAGCCTTTCTCGCTCATGTGGAAAAGTCGTTTATGCCATAATTCTTTGGTTGCGTCTTGAGAAATATTAGTTTTTCCCTTGTTTATCTTTCCCTGCATGATGTACATGGAGCCTTCCTTTTTGTCATGATAAAGTGTCATGCTCCCTTTGATAAGTTTCCATCTACCATCTCCGAACTGGTTTATCATCCCTAGGTCATCTGACTTTCCTGCTGATATAAGGTTTAGACGCATTTCTGGTACATGGCTTACTTCCTTCAACACAAGCTTATTTCCATTCTCTGTGATCATAGTCACTTCACCAATACGAACAATCTTGCTTGTGACGTGGTTTCCCATCTTCACTATACCGAAACCGCCTCTTTAATACAATGAGAATAATTCTTCATGAGGTGTTACGTGAAAAGATGCTCCGGTGTCAATTATCTAAGTGCAATTATCGAATGCAACATTTAGATAATTATCATCTCCAAAAAGGAAAATATTCTCGTTGTTTGAGGCTACTGCAGTTGTGGCTCCTTTTTCCTTATCCTTCTTTGGGTTTATCAAATCTGGATGGAATTTTCCATCCTATTGATCTCTATTCAAGAATCCGCACTCAGATCTTCTATGGTTAGGTTTGCCAAAATAATAATAATAATAATAGCTTACTCTTGTGCGAGACTTAGATCTAGCTTGTGAACTCCCATGACCCCCTTTTTCGTGATTCTTACTCCTTCCTTAGTTATCAACAATGTTTTCTTCGAACTGGTTGTTGAAGCCTCTTTCCCACTGTCTTGACTCTTCATTTATAAAGGAATCTGTGACAGAATCCATGACAAGTTTTCCATCTGGAGCAGAGTTACTAAGAATGGCAACTAGAGTTTTCCAACTCGCGGGTAGAGAACTTAGGAGAAGAAGAGTTTGCAACTCATCATTTATCTTCATGTCAGCTTTCTTCAACTGATTCACGATACCTTTTAAGGTATTCAAATGCTCGATCATATTTTGGCCATCTGAGTACTCCAATTTCACCAATCTTCTGACGAGGTGTGCTTTGTTTCTCGGTGTCTTCTTTTGAATCAAGGATTCAAGTTTGGTCCACAACTCATATGCATTGGTATAAGTTGACATATTCTCGAATAGACTCATATCTATATATTTTCTGATCATGGCAACTGCCTTCCGATTTTGGAGTTCCCACTCGTTATCTTTCTTCTCCGTTGGCTTATCCTTTTGAGAAATTGGCTCATGAAAATATATGAAATATAGGTGGTCTTCCATCATCAGCTTCCAATAGGTATAATTATCAACGGTCAGCTTGAACATATCTTCTTCATAAGTGATAGAACCATCCATTTTGAGAACACGGGAAAGTAGTTCCTTCAACTAGGAGAATTTCAAAAAAAAATTGTAGTTTGTGAATGGCGCAACTAGGAAGTTCCCAGGAAAGAGAGGTGGGTCAATATTGACACACTTAAATACCAAGTCTTTCCTTAGCCAGAACATACCAAGACACACCTTCGCAATACAACAATTTAATTCCAACAATAATAGTTCTTTTTTGATGTGGAAGATTAAACAATGTTGCAACCACATAGCATAGTAAGAACTTTATTATGAGTACAAAAACCTAGTATCGCAGAGCCCACAAAGTGCTCTGATACCATTATTGGGAAATAACCTCCATAATTTCCCTCCTCCGTGAAGTAAAAAATAGGCACTTGCAGAAACGTGAAAAATAAGTAAAAATGACACAAGAATTTTAGCGTGGAAAACCTTATCAATGTGAGAAAGGAAAAAAACCACAGGACCTTAGGCCTCTTAAACATCCACTATATGGAGGTTATTTTAAAGCTATGCATTTATTGTAATCATTCACAATAAATGCACAACTTGTAATTCCTTGGCAAGTTGTGCATTTATTGTGACAGTGATAGTGCAAAAGCTATTGCTTACAGTCCTAACCTTCTTGCCAAGACTAAGCACAAGGTGATATACTTGTTTTTTTGTTATTTTTTCGAGAGAAGGTTCTAGCCAAGGAATTGCAAGTTGTGCATTCCTAGTGCTAGTCAAAAGGCAGTAATTTTGACCAAATGTCTGTCTCATGACAAATTTGTCACCTTCAAAACTAAGCTCAAGGTGGTTTCTCTACTACCACGAGAATACATCTCTCTTTGCATCACGGGCTACATTGGATTCTAACCCCTATTCATTTACTATTGATTCCTCTCGTTAAATCACATCACATGTCTCTGCTAAATGTTCTCCACAGTCACAAGGTACTCGAGACTTTTGTCATTTTGGTATTATTTATGGGTGTGAATGCCTTAAAGTTTTAGAGACCACCCCTACTCAATGATTATTTTGGTATTAATTAATTATAAATGTTAATATTTTTATTACAATGCACTATAAATGAATGATTACATCTGAATTATTGTTCATACTAGAAAAGTTCATGCCTTATAGTAATAGTGATTCTTTGAGAGAATTGTGTGTTTTATTTATAAAAGAATATATCATTCATTAAATAACAAACATATCATTTATAAAGCATGTTAACAAACAATTAGATAACAAAATTCCATTAAATAACAAGTTGTAAACTAGATATTTAACTAACTTAGCATTGAGTTTGACATAGAAGATGTCTACAAAAATATATGGATGATCACTCTCTTATGTTACTATGAAGAAAAATGCTTCTTTTATATGAGAGAAAATACAACATTAACTCCTTTATTTTAGGAGTAATATAATTAAGAAAATAAATAGTATTAAATAAAAAATATTTCACCACCCCCTTCAAGTTGGTGCATAGATATCAATCATGACCAACTTGTTGATCAAGTATGCAAATGTTGTTCTTCTCGAGCTTTTGGTCAATATTTTAGCGGCCTGTTGATTGGAAGAGATAAATGGCAATCAGAGAGTACCAAAATTTATCCTTTTTTTTATAAAATAATGATCAATCTCGATATGTTTTGTACGAACATGTTGAGCCGAATTATGAGCTATGTGTATAGCTGCTGCTTTGTTGTAACATTACAATTTCAATGGGATTTCTACCTCTATCGTCAGTTCTTTTAGGACTCTGAGAATCCACATACCTTCACAAATTTCTTAGGTCATTGCTCTAAACTCAGCTTCAACACTACTTCTTTCAACTATTCCTTGTTTTTTGCTTCTCCAAGTCAATAGGTTCCCCAACACATATGTGCAATAACATGAAGTTGATTTTCTATCAATAATAGATCTTTCCCAGTCTGCATCAGTGAATATTGCCACATTTTTATCATTGGTCTTCTTAAAAAATAATCCTTTTCCAGGAGTTACTTTTAAGTATTTCAAGATTCTATTCACAACTTCAAGGTGTTCTTCATATGGTGCATGCATGAATTGACTCTCAACACTAACAAAGAAAGAAATGTAAGGACAAGTATGAGTCAAATATATTAATTTTCCAATAAATCTCTGACATCTTCCAGTGTCAACTGATGTGTCCCATTTCTCCCAAAGTTTGGCACTTTGGTCCATTGTTGTGTCAATAGGCTTACAACCATTCATACATGTCTCTTGTATGAGATCAATAACATATTTTCTCTGAGAAACAACAATTATTTTCTCTGACCTTTCTACTTCCATGCCAAGGAAATACTTGAGGGGACCCAAGTCTTTGATTTCAAAATCTACTGCTAAGTTTCTTTTTAATCTCTACATTTCTATCTCATCATTACTTGTAAGAATAATATCATCAACATAGACTATCAAAATATCTATCATTCCATTTTGACCTGACTTTGTGAATAAAGTATGATCTGCTTTCCCTTGAGTATATTTCTGTTTCTTCACAGACTGAGTAAAATTTTCAAACCAAGCTCTAAGAGATTGTTTCAACCCGTACAAGGACTTCTTTAATTTACACACTTGTGACCCAAAGGTTTCTTCAAAACCTGGAGGACAATCCATATATACTTCTTCTAAATCACCATTGAGAAAAACATTTTTGACATCTAGCTGATGGAGAGGCCAATCTAAATTAGCAGTAAGGGATAAGAGTATTCTAATTGTTCTAAGCTTTGCAACAGGAGCAAAGTTCTCTGAGTAATCCTTTTGTAACCAATCGAGCTTTCTGATTGGTCTATCAAAATTGTACTTTATTATGAACACCTACTTACATCCCATAGTTCTTTTACCTATCGGAAGAGTTTTGGTACTCTAAGTTATATTCATTTCAAGAACTTTAATCTCCTAAAAAATAGCTTCCTTCCACTTTGGAATTTCTATAGCCTCTTGTACATTCTTAGGAATTTTGACACTAGATAGATTATAAGTAAATGTGGTAAAAGAGGGAGACAAGTTTGAATATGATACAAAGTTAGACAATGGGTGCCTAGTACATGACCTACCTGGCTTCCTAAAGGTTATGGGAACATTAATATCAGTATATTTTTTCCTAAGTTCTATGGGGATATCAATGTAGGCATATAGAGAATTAGGATCAAAGAGAGATTTACCTGTCTATGTCGGTTGAATTTCACTCGGTTCAAATTCTTGGCTGAGCTGAGGAATATGGTCTTCTACTACTTGATCATTGTTTCTTATGGCATAAATTTTTCCTTTCCAAATTGGATTTACTTCCTCAAATCTTTTTCCCGTTTGATTATAAGGATCTTTATCTGGTGCATTTTGATTAATTTCAGAAAAAACATTTGTTTGATCTTTGTTTTGATTTGTTGCCTTGGATTCTGATTGATCCTTACTCATTGAAGGAGTAAGTTCATCTAATTTTTCCAAGGCATTTTCTTTAGGTGTAGATGTACATGGAACGAAATTATGTGATATATACACATCTTTTGAGATAATTAATTTTTCAAATAATTCAGGAGAATCTTCATTTGTCCCCCCCCCCCCCCCCGAAGATGATCATTACAAAAAAATATAACATCCATTGTTACAAATATTTTCTTTATATTAGGATCAAAACATTTATAACCTTTTTGAGAAGATGAATACCCAATAAAAATACATTTGATTTCACGAGGTTCAAGTTTACTAAGATGCTTGTGTTCGCGAACAAAAGTTGTGCATCCAAATATTTTAAGTGGTAAATCAGATAGAACATAAACAATTGAAAAATATTTCAAGAAACTTTGCAAAGGAGTTTGAAATTTCAAAACACGGGATGACATATAGTTTATGAAATGTGCAGTAGTCAAGACAACTTCATCACATAGATATTTAAGGACATTAGTAGAGAAAAGTAGTGCACACGCAACTTCAAAAAGGTGTCGATTTTTCCTCTCTACAATCCCATTTTGTTGGGGTGAGTTAACACATGACTTTCATGCACAATTCCATTTTCAAGGAAAAAATTTCCAATGATTTTATTAAAAAATTTAGTACCATTGTCAGTTCTAAACACTTGTATTTGAGTGTTAAATTGTATCTGCACCAATTTACAAAAGTTTTGAATTATATGACCTACCTTAGATTTTTCTCTTAACAAGTATACCCAACAAAGTCTAGTATGATCATCTGTGAAAGTTATAAACCATTTTTTGTCGGATAAAGTACTTGTTCGATTAGGCCCCCAAACATCACTATGAATCATTGAAAAAGGTTTTGAAGGTTTATAAGATTGAATTGGAAAAGAACTTCGATGATGTTTAGCAAACTCACAAACCTCACGTTGAAGTGAAGAATTGTCTTGTTCAACAAAAAGTTTAGAAAAAACGAACTTAAATACTTAAAAATAGGGTGGCCTAACCTTAAATTCCATAATACAATGTCATCCTTATTATTTGAAACAAAAAATATTTAACAGAAGAAGAACTTATTTGTCCAAATTGATGGCTGGTTTTTGGTTCATCTTCCTAGTAGTTGAGTCCACCACTTTCTTCAACATTTCTAATCACACTCCCCGAGATCAAATCCTGAAATACACAATGAGTATCAAAGAAATAAGCTTTACAGTTTTTATGTGTGGTTAACTTACTGGCAGATAATAAGTTGTAAGACAAATTTAGGACATGTAACACATCTTGGATGGTTAGCAAGGGATACAGAACAATAAACCCTTTTTCTGCCATGGCTGAAAGAAAGCCATCAGTTATTTTAATTTTGGAATGTAGAAATATACTTTATATTTTCCTTGTACTTTATGAGAATTACATAGCAGTATTTATAGAATACATTAGGCAGAATTTGAAAGGGAAATCTGTCCTAGAAATCAGGGGAGTTAATTTTCCCATAAATGCTAATTCTAATTACAGTAAAAACAGGAAATAATAACTAATTAATTACATTAGTCCTAATCCTAATGAGCTGTACAAACAGAATCATTTGATTCTGTATTGATTATTCCACACTCCCCCTCAATCTGGGTGGTAGATGTCTATCATACCCAGATTGGATCTGATATTCTCGTATATGTTCCTTGGAAGGGCTTTTGTTAGAATATCTGCAGTTTGCTGGCATGATGGAATATGGTTAACACTTATAATTCCATGATCAATTTTCTCCTTGATGAAGTGTCGGTCTATCTCTACATGCTTTGTTCTATCATGCTGAACTGGGTTCTTCGCAATGCTTATAGCAGCCTTGTTATCACATAATATCTTCATAGGATGTTTGGTAGGAATTTTGATTTCACCTAGCATTCGCTTAAGCCAAATTCCTTCACAAATACCTTGTGACATAGCTCTGAATTCTGCTTCTGCGCTACTCCTAGCCACAACAGACTGTTTCTTGCTTCTCCAAGTTACCATATTACCCCATACAAATGTGCAGTAGCCTGTAGTCGATTTCCTGTCAGATAAACATCCTGCCCAATCTGAATCAGTGTAGACTTCAATACCTCTGTTTGAGTTCTTTTGAAAATAGAGTCCTCGACCTGGCGTACCTTTTAGGTACTGGAGAATTCTGTTAACATTTCTCATGTTAGTTTCAGTTGGATTTGACATATAACGACTAGCCATGCTTACAGCAAAACCAATGTCTGGTCTGGTGTGAGTTAGATAGATTAGTTTTCCAACTAGACTTTGGTATCTATCTTTATTAGCTGGTATATTCTCATCTTCACTCCTTTTTATTTGTTCTATTGGAGTATTGGCAGCTTTGCATCCAAGCATACCTGTTTCTTGAAGTAAATCCAAAGTGTACTTCCTTTGAGAAACTGAAATACCATTCTTTGTCCGTGCAATTTCCATCCCTAGAAAATACTTGAGCTGTCCTAAGTCTTTGACTTCAAATTCTTTGGCTAGAAGTTTCTTTAACTGGTTGACTTGTTCATCATCATCTCCCGTAATTACGATATCATCCACATAGACAATAAACAAAGCTATCTTCCCATCCAAAGAGTGCTTGACAAACATAGTATGGTCTGTTTGACATTGAACAAAGCCATCTTGCTTGACAACTTTTGTTAGTCTGTCAAACCATGCCCTTGGTGATTGTTTGAGGCCATATAGAGATTTTCGAAGTCGACACACCATGTTGGAGGTCCCGGGTGATTCAAGTCCTGGAGGAATTTTCATATATACCTCTTCTTCTAACTCACCATTTAGAAATGCATTCTTTATGTCTAGTTGGTGTAGGGGCCAATCTAGATTTGCTGCCAGAGATAGTAGAACCCGAACAGAATTGAGCTTCGCAACAGGTGCAAAAGTCTCCTCATAATCCACCCCATATGATTGTGTGAACCCCTTAGCAACCAACCGAGCTTTGTACCTATTTATACTCCCATCAGCATTGTACTTAATTGAAAATATCCACTTGCATCCTACTGCTTTCTTCCCTTCTGGTATAGTGGTGATCTCCCATGTGCCACTTCTTACAAGTGCTTGAACTTCTTCTGTTACAGCTGCTGCCCATTCAGCTTTCTGCAGTGCTTCTTGAATATTATTTGGAATTTCTATGTTGTCAACAGCTGCTACAAAGGACCTGTAACTTTGTGATAGTTTTCCATAGGAGATATATTTTTCAATAGGGTGTTTGGTGCATGTTCTAACCCCTTTTCTCATAGCAATAGGAATATCCATATCTGCTGTATTTGTAACAATATGTTCAGAGTTAGGGAGAATATTACCTGTGGGAACTTCATTTTCTAGAGCTTGGTTGGACTCATGGCCTTGCATTGGAGCTATACTTGACTCTACTTCCTTCCTCCTCCTTTTATAAACCTTCCAGTTATCTGTTTTTGTATCACAATTCCGTTGAGGTGTGGTCGAGACTATAATTGGTCCGGTTTCCGTTACAGCTTCTGTTGTCCTTTCACTCGGCTGAATGTTAGAGGTTTGGTTTAGTAATTTTTCAGCTGGTTTAGGCATAGGTTCGGCTGATTGAGTGTTATCGGTTTGGTCTGGTAAGATTTTTCCATGTTCGGTTAGTTCAAGAGGCAAAAGTTGGTATTCTGAATTTTCAATACGATGTATGTATGATTGCTCCCCCTGAATACCAGTTTTGGTGTAATAGGGCTGATTTTCAAAGAAGGTTACATCCATAGTGTGGTAAAATTTTTTGGTATGGGGAGAGTAACACCTATAACCCTTTTGGTGAGGAGAGTAACCAAGAAAAATGCATTTGATGGATTTTGGGTCTAATTTGCTTCGGTGAGGGCTGAGGTTATGGACAAAAGTTGAGCATCCAAATATTTTTAATGGAATAGAGGAAAAGATTTTGCTGGTTGGAAATAGGTTTTGAAGTGTGGAGAGTGGGGTCTTAAAGTTAAGGATACGGGAGGGCATTCGATTTATAAGGTGAGTTGCTGAAAGGACAGCTTCTCCCCAAAAGTGTTGTGGGACATTTGTGGCCAACATGATTGATCTAGTCACTTCCAAAAGGTGTCTATTCTTCCTTTCTGCTACTCCATTTTGTTGGGGAGTGTCCACACACGAACTTTGGTGAACAATTCCAACCTTTTGAAGATAGGAATTTAGAGCAAGGTTGTAATACTCACGACCATTGTCCGTTCTAAGTATCTGAATATTGCTTTGAAATTGTGTTTGTACCATCTTATGATAAATTTCAAATATTCTCCCTACTTCTGATTTTTCCTTCATTAGAAACACCCATGTAACACGTGTGTGATCATCAATAAAGGTGACAAACCATCTCGAGCCAGTAATGTTGTGGACTCGTGATGGTCCCCATACATCACTATGAATTAATGAAAAAGGTTTGGATGGTTTATAGGATTGGGGTGGGTAATGGTTTCGGGTATGTTTAGACAATTGACAGATTTCACATTGAAAACGTTCCTTGTTTTTATTGAATAACGAGGGAAAAATCTTTTCCAAGTACATGAAATTTGGGTGGCCTAATCTATAGTGCCACATCATTACAGAATTATTATCATTTGAAACTGCAGCTGCAACATGATAGTTATTATTGAGTTTTTTCTCTGATTTTTCCACTTGGAGGAAGTAGAGTCCAGCACACTCTTCAGCATTGCCAATCGTCTTCCCCGACTCCAAAATCTGAAATTCACACAAGTTAGGGAAGAATTTAGTAACACATTTCAAATCTCTTGTAATCTTGCTAATGGACAGCAAGTTACAATCAAGTGTAGGCACATACAAAACAGAGTCAAGAGTAATATTTTGTGAAATTATAATTGATCCTTTACCCATGACCTTAGAATGTGTACCATCGGCTATTCGAACATTATAGTTATAGGGACATGGAGAATAACTATTAAACAAGGTGAAATCTCCAGTCATGTGATCTGAGGCCCCTGAGTCAACAATCCATGATTTTGTTTTTTCTTTACTAGTGTTTAGAGCATGTAAATAATTACCTCTTTGAGCCACTACAGCAGTACCACCTTTTTCTACTGTTAACATAGTTTGCTGAAGGAGTTTTTGAAGAGCCTCCATTTGTTCTTTGCTAAAAGGAGATGAGTTAGAGTATACCTCAGCTTCTTGGTTGTTAAATGCTGTGTTACCTCTGCCCTCCTTGCCTTTGAACAATTTTGCCTCCGAAGGTTTTCCATGTATGATCCAACATGTTTCCTTTGTGTGGCCTGGTCTCTTGCAGTGATCACACCAGGGCCGGTTTTTCTTTTGTGATGGTCGAGGCTGATTTCCCCTTGCTGCCATTGCAGAGCTCTCGCTGTACGGAACTGAGTTGGGTGTCCCCAGCATGATTTTCCTCCTGCTTTCTTCCCTTCTCACTTCTGAAAAGGCTTCTCGAATTTTGAGAAGTGGTTTGGTTCCAAGGATCCTTCCACGAACTTCATCTAGGTCCTTGTTTAGTCCCAATAGGAATTTGTAAATCCTATCTTTTTCCACCAATTCCTTATACTTCTTTTTATCTTCTGTACAACACCATGTAACCTCTTCATATATGTCCAGTTGCTGCCAGTGTTTGTTAAGTATGTTAAAATACTCGGTAACAGAAGATTCTCCTTGTCGAAGGTCATGAAGAATGCTTTTTATCTCAAATACGACAGATGTATTGTCAACATTTGAGTACGTTTCCTTCACTGCATCCCATATCTCTTTTGCAGTGTCATAGAACATGAAATTTTCACCAATTTCATTTTTCATGGTATTGAGCAGCCATGACATTACTTGGCTGTTCTCAAGTTTCCATTTCTGAAAATTTTTGTCTCCTTCCGCAGGACATTTAGACTCTCCCGTGGTGTAGCCTTCCCTTCCTTTTCCTTCGAGGAAGATCTTGACTGACCTTACCCATTGGGTATAGTTTTGACCATTTAATTTATGGCCTGTGATGAGGTGAGTGATCCCTTCGTGTGAACTGGTCGGAAATGATCCAGTCTCCACTTTGAGCGATTCATCAGATTTAGGATCCTCCATAGTTTGGCGGCGCTAGGTTAGGGATGGTTCAGATCGTGCTCTGATACCATGTAGAAATATACTTTATATTTTCCTTGTACTTTATGAGAATTACATAGCAGTATTTATAGAATACATTAGGCAGAATTTGAAAGGGAAATCTGTCCTAGAAATCAGGGGAGTTAATTTTCCCATAAATGCTAATTCTAATTACAGTAAAAACAGGAAATAATAACTAATTAATTACATTAGTCCTAATCCTAATGAGCTGTACAAACAGAATCATTTGATTCTGTATTGATTATTCCACATGGAATTTCCTGCAAATGGTTTATATGAAGAAAATAAACTGGATTCACCGTTCATATGATTGGTGGCTCCAAAATCAACGATCCATGTATGATTAGGAATGACACTAAGATGGGCTGATTTCGGGAAATTACCTTTCTAGGCTATGGAGCACGAAGATGTTTGAGACTCGAGGAGTTTGTATGTTTGGCTAGTTGTTCCTTTATGAATGGAAATGCATTTGGAGAGGATCGTGGCTCTTGATCAGAAGTTGCTTGAAGTGCACGACCCCACCCTTCTATTTCCAATTAGAAGGCCTTCCATGAATCTTCCAACAAGTCTCACGTGTCTGATAATAACGTTCACAGTGATCACACTAGATTTTACCATCCTTCTTACCATACTTCTTGTTGTCTTTATTGAAGTTGTTTGTGACAAGGGCAGAACCATCAGTTGTTGAGTTTAACTTTCCCATCATCACTCTTTGTGTAGCCTCCTCCCTTCTGATTTCTAAAAAGGTTTCTCAGATAGTTGGCAGTGGATTATTTCCAAGAATTCTACCTCTTACTTCATCGAGTTACTTGTTGAGACCAACAAGAAAAATAAAGACACGATCGTTCTTCTGCGTCTTAATAAACTAAACATTGTCTTCAATACACCTCCAGTTATAATCGTAGCATTGATCCAACTCTTTCCAAAGGGCCACCAATTCACTATAGTAGGTAGTGACATCCTTGCCATTCTTCTTTAAATTCTATAACTTTGATTTTAGTTCGAAAAATTGAGAGAAACTTTTAATATCAGAGTAAGTCAATTTTACAGCACCCCAAACATCTTTTGTTGTAGGAAGATTATACATGTATGTTTTTCTCATACCTACCTCCATAGTACTAATAAGCCACGAAATAATAGGAGAATTTTCAGATTTCCAGAACTTGTAATTAGGATGTGTTGTTGCAGGCACCGAAACATCACCTGTAAGAGAACCTAACTTCCTTTTGCTTTCTAAAATCAGTCGAATAGTTTGGGATCATTCAGCATAGTTTGAGCCATCTATTTTCTGAACATTAACCTGAAGAGAGTTATTTTGACCTCCACCTTCTGAATTATTGTAACCACCATAAAATCGGTAGCCATAACCGGACCTAAAAAGGTTGTTGTTAGGATCACTTCTGCCATAACCAAATCCACAGTTAAAATTGTTGTTTGTCATGAAATTGTGCATTTATGGCATGGTAAATCCACTCCCATTGCCATAATTGTTGGTGCCGACGTCGGAATTGTTGTTGGCGTCGCCGCCTCCACGACATCCCCCGAACCCCCACTAGTTAGGGAAAGCTCTACAATATCACCTTAGTCCTAACAGAGCTCATGATACCATGTAGAAAAATATATGGATGATGATTCTGTTATATTATTATGAAGAAAAAAGACTCCTTTTATAAGAGAGAAAATACAACATTAACTCATTTATTTTATGAGTAATATAAGAACACTTAAATTAAAAAATAAATAGTATTAAATAAGAAATATTTCAACAAGATGTGAAAATATGGTGAAAATGCATAATGTCCAAGTTGAAAGTATCTTAAATAACAAGCTGGAATCTAGATAGTTAATTAACTTAGCATTGAGTTTGGCATAGAAGATGTGAAAATGTGGTGAAAATGCATAATTTTCAAGTTGAAAGTATCTTAAACATCATCACCTGAAGTGTAAGAGCTTCCAAAGGTATTGGATCGATAGTAGTTACCAGAAACACATAATTATATTCACTATTAATGAACTTTCCATCTTTTGTAACACTGCATTTTATATCAAAAAGTAAAATCAGTTAATTCATGGATACTAAGAGAAAGGAAGTACTGCATTAATTGAACGTGAAAAACATCAATGATCTTACCACTCTTTTTGGAAAGCAAATATCAATTCGAATGCATTCTTAGGAAGGGTTACACCTAACTCTTCTTCCAGGTTCCTCCTATAAAAACCAAATATACAACAATATACAGTTAATCATCAATGAAATCTTCATATTATTTCAAACATTCTGAACTGTTTCGCTATCCTATTTAAAATATTGGTATTAATTAATGACCTCCCTAAATAAAGAGCAGAGCACCAAAGTTCAAACCCTGAAAACTAACAGCAAGTAACTTACCGACATTTGTCTATCCAAAAAAAGATATCTATCCTTTTTCATTGGAATTTATTTGTTGAAGTGAGTTGGATTCGAGTGAATTCTTACAATTGTATACATTTCATGACAAACTCAATCATTGATTAACAATATCATCTAAAGTCAACAACCTAATAAATTATCATGTTCACAATAAACCATTTTAGTTCAAATTTATTTCTAATCAACTTTGAAAAGTCAATTAAGAGTATAGAAACACACAACCAACAACAACAAAGTCTTATCCCATTATGTGAGATCAACTATAGGTGCTACCCTAACACTCTCTTTAATATTGTCATTTCTAATCTTATCCTGTCTAATCTTAACATACATCCAACAGAACATCCACATATCTCTTACACTTACTTTATTATCGTGTTAATTAACTCTTAACTGTCCAATATTTTGTCTCGTACAATATTGAAGGTCTTATCACAGTTTGATAAAAACATTTCTAGTTTGAGCGTTACCTTTGTGTGACATAAAATCTCTAAAACCCTCTTCCATTTCAGCCACCCAGTTTGAACTCATGGTTTACATCCCATTCTATTTCTCTATCGTTTTGTAATATGGACTCAAGATATTTAAATCGTGTAACTTATGGATGATATAGTTTTCAAATTCCACCTCAATGTTAGAAACACTTCTCCTTTTTCTTAACTTACATTTATATACTCCGTCTTACCTCTCCTTAGGCAAAAATCATCTGTTTATAAAAGCTTGTCTCCAAGTTTCCAACCTCATTTAAATCCTCATTCGATTCTCCAAATATGAATATATCATATACAAAAAACACGAATCTCAGTGCTAGCTTTTCGATGTGGTCTTTGAGTACATCCAAAATTAAAGAAACAAGGAAGAGGCTTAGGATTTATTTTGTGTCGTTCGCAAGGCGCAAGATAGATATGTCCAATGACAAAGCGAAAGCTATCAAGCGTGCAGAGTAAGAGCACTCTTTTTCCCTCTTAAGATAGGTTATATCGTCTATGGGAGTCTTACCGACTGTCTAGATTCATCCAATGGTTGACCACGATCAGCGCCGCACTCCATGCTTTTAGTTGTCAACTACTTCTCCTATTTAAGAGGGAAGCACGCCTTTTATAAGGTATTCAAATTCATTCTCATTCGCACATCACTTTTTCACACTCCTACTGACTTGAATATTGTCGTTCTAACCCTGCAAGTCAAAACCCCACTCTATTGCATCGAAAGCTCAAAACCCCCGTAATAAGCTTTGCTTCTTTATTTACCAATCAATTCTGATTTTACCAAGAAACATTAACGATGCATGTGGAAATCAAAATCTGATTCCCGTTCATTTTCACATTTAGATCTCCTGTATTAGAAGTTCATATCTCCTTCATTTAAATTGCATATCTCCATGTCTCTATCACCTTCCAAAAATTTCAACTTCCTTTCCATCAGATCCTTTCTAAGACCCATCAAATATGTTGGCATCCAAATCCACTCGCTACATTGTCTAACGACATGTTGTTGTCGCCACTAATGAAGCTACCAAGGCTCCATTTCCTCTTCCTTAAACAATGGACGATCCAATTTTGGTAGAAAATTCGTCAAATCCATCATAACAAGATCATGTTCAACTTAGAACAGGCTAGGAAGTTTTCCAAAATCTCACATTCTTTGAATCCACACAATAGTTTCATAAAGTCTAACCTTCACGCAGACCTCTACAACTTCCTATGATTCTTGGACAAGAAGAGATCCCCAACCTACAACTTTTACATGCTAACCTCAGAGTGAAGGAAGCGACTGATCTTCTCAATAGCGTTTATAATGCGGTGCAATAGTATAATTCACAACTCTTGGACGAAAGACTATTAAAGATTGAAGAAAGTGTGCCACACGTCTATACAAAAAACAAAATTGCGTTGGAAATAGCCTCCAAAAGAAATCAAGCTGCAAATCATTAGCCAACCTCCATTAGAGCGGCTAAATCACAAAGAGAATCTTCAATGTTACAAATCACCACCACCACCAAAGACACTTTATTCCTTCCCCGGATCGAGAAAGAGAAAGTGATAGCTACACTCCCTCGAAGGTCCGTCATCCACAGAGGAGGAAAAGATATGAAGAACATGCTTCGACTGCATAGTAGAAAAGAAAACTCTTATCTACTTGCATCCTTGATAGTAGACTCCCGAGATCTCTGAAAAAGCCTTCACGCCTTCAAAATCTATGGGACCGGGTATCCGAACGAACACGTCGAGAATTTGGATGAGCGACTATACTACTGCCTTGTTGATGGGGCAATAATGTGTAAACTCTTTACACTAATTCTAACTAGATCAATAACAAATTGGTATAAAACCCACCCGGAAGGGAGCATAGATTCGTAGAGATACCTTTGTGAAGCCTTTACTGCCCATTTCACTTCCCGGAAGCGTCAATCAACGATGATGGCCATAGAAAGTGGGATTACCCAGGGAAAGAAGTAAACTTTGTACAGGTACATTTACCGCTTTATTAAAGTGGAAATAGATGTAGGGGAACAAATAATGGATTTATGTGTTGGATTTTCGAAAAAAGATTAATTTTAGACTGCATGTTACGAGATAAGCTGGGAGTCAAGGAAGCAATAGCCATAGGGGCATAAATGACGGTTTGAAGTGATGGATTTTGGAAAGAGGATCAAGGTTGGATTGCATGTTTTGGGATAAACTAGGGATCTGGGAAGCCCATAGTTTGAAATATTTATTGAGTAGGTTTTGTCTTACGTTAATTATAAGGAAAAACTCTTGTCCATGAGAATCAACCGAGGAACAGGGAACACTAGACCCATTTGGCCACTAGAGATAGATAATGGATGGCATAAAGAAGAAGGAATGAGAAGGATCCAATCTAGATTTGAAACACATATTTGG
The DNA here is from genome assembly GCA_963966055.1 of Lathyrus aphaca. Lineage (NCBI taxonomy): Eukaryota > Viridiplantae > Streptophyta > Magnoliopsida > Fabales > Fabaceae > Lathyrus > Lathyrus aphaca. The sequence continues at coordinate 260,915,872 of OZ014519.1, forward strand.
TTAGAGAGTCTTCTCAGACAGACAGGTCTACATATTTTTGTTTCCATAAAAGTCACGACCATAACACGAACGATTGTATCTAGTTGAATGACTGATTAAAAAAGACGGTTGGCTGGGTACATTAGGGATAACATAAAAGGTTGGTAAGACTTGCCAAAGTAGAAACCCCCCCCCCCCCCCCGCATGGAACAATACCCAAAGAAAAATGTTAAAGTTGTTGTCAAAGTCAAAGGAAAGGATACCAGAAGTGGAGAGGAAGAAGGACATAAAGAGAAAAGCCATTACATCGCTTCCATCATTGGTGGTGTCCCGAGTGCAAGGAATCCCTTCAAAGGGATTATGGAGAGGAACATCAATGGGAGAGATCAATCCTTTGATTCATATCAAGAAAGTAGGGGGAATTCTAAACAAGATATTTCCTTTAGTGATAACAGCCATAATCGCTAACTTTGATGTCCCTCGGGTACTTATCGATAGTGACATCTCTTAAGACATCATGTACTCAGATCTTTTGAGAAGATAGATCTTAAAAGGAAGTTATGGTCCTACGAAGGGTTCAACCTACAAGCCTTCAATTGCACAGTAACCCGTTCTTAGGGCTACATTGAGCTTATGGTCACCTTGAGAGATGGACAGGATACCAGGACAATCAATTCCCAATTTCTAGTAGTCCCTTGCAAAAGATTCAACAATTGCATCCTGAGCAGAGCATTTGCAACAACCTTGGACGCATTAGCATTCACATTCATCTCAAAATGAGATACCACAATGTCCACGATGAGTCGGTGATGATTAATGTTGATCTCTCTAGAGCAAAGAGGATAAAAAAGGCTTTACAACAAGACTAGGAGGAAGTCGAAGTTAAAGGTATGTAGATTAGTGTAGGCTCCTTGGTCAGGCAATTGCATGATATGACTATTCATCCCTCTACAAGTAAGGTGGATTATCCTGGTCAGATGCTAAAGTGAGGATTTTTTACCTGTATACCCTACATATGAAAATAATATACCAATATACCCCATTTTGAAAAAAAAATTCCAAACTGCCCCAATTTCAGTTGATGCTCGGCCAATGAGTTGCCAAGCATGTGAAGAAAAAACCCTTAGCGTGTGCTCGCCATCTTGGTTACCAAGCACCAACATATTTTATTATTTTTTCGTTTTTCTTTTTTTTAAGTGTTTTTAAATGATTTTTTTAAATAATTTTAATTCTAATAATTATTTATAATTGAATACATATTATATTTTTTATAATAATTCTAATAATTTTAAATTATTTATTTATATATTTTATAATAATTATTTAATTTGAATATATATAATATTTATTTTAATAATTTTAATAATTATTTATTTATAATTATAATAATTTTAAATTATATATTTTATAACTAAACTAATATTTTTATAAAGAATTCTCGGGCATTGAAAAGACGAACAATATAAGTTGCTCGACCATTGAATACCCGAACAGTAAAAGTTGCTCGGCCATTGAAAAGACGAACAATATAAGTTGCTCGACCATTGAATACCCGAACAGTAAAAGTTGCTCGGCCATTGAATATCCGAGTTATCATGTAAAATTTTATTATAAATAGTCTGATACGTTTCACTAAAAATCATCACCAGTATCAATTAGTTTTTTTAGAAATGTCTGTTTGGGTTGTTGCATTTTACGGGCAAGACAAAAGAATCAGTGTTTACCTAGATCCGCAATGGAATTTTAGAACACTGATTGCAGCCATCAACACGGGTCTTCGACAAGTAGGAGGTCGTCGCTTGAAGGTGAGAAAAGTTGAGTATCGATGTCCATACATAACGTTGACTGATAATAACCCCGATGGTACGTACATGTATTATATGGATCGTGTCGAAAACGATGAAGATGTTCAATGTATGTTTTCAACACACAGTGATGAAGTCAACAGAGGAGTCGAAGACCCACTTACGTTGATTGTTGTTGTTGATTAGTTTGCTAAGTTAATGATGTATGAACAAGATATTATGTTGATGGTTGTTTTCTCCTAGGCATGTTTAGATGTTTAATCGTTATTTTATTTATCGTCTTGTTGTTTTGTTGTTTTATGTTTAATAGTGTTAGTTGAATGTTGAATTAAAAGGAGACGTATGAAAGGTAAATCCATTACTAAAAGATTGAAAAGATACAAACAAAGTAAACTACATATGTCTGTTAGACGGACCAACGACGTTTTGACATTTTCGACGCGTATGGCCAATCTCTCGACAAAGCCCACATCTTCTCTTTTCTTTTTCAATGTCATCCATTTCAGTTCTAATCCGTGTACTATTTGGTCGTCCCTTCTTCTTTCTTCTCATCGATTCGTCGTGACAAAGAGTAAATCCTTCGTAACATGGCCAGTTTTCCTCATGGGGTAGTCCTAGGAAGCTTTCCTTGTAGACATTGAAGACATTATAAATTTTGAAGACGTCTGGAATGTGAATGGTGTAGTCTTGGCGTATACTTGAACATGCTGCAATGATGTGGGAGCAAGGCAAGTGAAATGCCTGAAATTTTCCACAATCACACCACTGCTTCTGTAGATCAACGTGGAAACTAGCACTAGGCCTACTGTCATTCAGATTAATTTTTTCATTGACCATGAAAGCGAAATTTTCACGATCAAATTGCATGACATTGTGGGTGTTAGCTTTAGCCACTTCTTCAGCCATGCCCTTATTGCAACCATCAGTGAAAATCTGACCAGAAGGCAATTTTTTTGTCCACATGTGTCCTCTTTTACCAAAGAGCGAGCCCAACCAATAGTTTGTAGACTGGACTAATGCAGTGATTGGAAGGTTTCTGGTTTCCTTGAGTACCACATTTATTGCTTCTGCCAAGTTGGTAGTCACGTGTCCCCAACGTTGCCCACCATCATATGCTCTTGCCCACTTCTCCTTTGGGATGTTGTCTATCCAACATGAAGCCGCAATGTTTGCGCTCCGAATTTCCCCACGATAGTATTTAAAGGTAGCCTCCGTTAACGCATAACCTGTAATAGAAGTGATATTACAATCTATAATACTAAATTGACCAAGTATCAAAGTAACCTAAAAGTATGTTCTTACCCATGTTAACAAGTTTTTTGCGTAGATCCTTGTCTTTAATCTCACGCATGAAGTTTTGTGCAATGTGTCTAATACAATATACATGGGTAGACGGGGGATCCTGCCATCCATTTTCAGGATTGTTATATGCACTTTTTATTGATTCATGTCTGTCTGAGATTACACACAAACCTGCCTGCGGTGTCACATGTTGTCGCAAGTTTTTAAGAAAGAAGCCCCAAGCCTCCTTTGTCTCGCCTTCAACCAATGCAAACGCTATCGGGAAAATGTTTCCGTTTCCATCTTGTGCAACGGCCATCAATTGAGTACCTCTATATTTGCCATATAACCATGTTCCGTCAACCTGTACAATAGGTTTACAATAGGCGAAACCATGGATACATGGTCGAAACGCCCAAAAGAGACGATGGAATATCTGCACATCACCTATTTGGGTTCCACTGCTAGAAATTGCAGGCATGGTTTCCAACTCAATTAAAGTTCCTGGAAGAAAAGTTTTCATTACCAATAACCATTGTGGAAGGTCGCTGTAAGATGTTTCCCAATTTCCGTACAATGATTTTATGGCCTTAATCTTTGCGATCCATGATTTCCTGTACGATATTATGTACTTGTATTTTTCGGTAATATGGGCAATGATTACATTAACCTTGACTGAAGTGTCGCGGGTAACAATCTCTCTGATGCTGCGACTAATCGTTTTTGAATCAAGCTTGTTATGGTCTTGTGACATTGATGTGGATGTGCATGTGTGAGGCCCGGTCAGCGTACGAATCTGCCATTTTGAGTTTTTCTTTCTCAGTGAAGCTCTGCATTTGAATTTGCATTCTGGTTTCTTACATTTAATTACGTATCATACGTTGTCAGCTTGATACACGAAATAGTCAACATTGTGTGTGATATGCCAATGTTGTAGAAAAGAAACACATGCTTCCTTATTTTCAAACTCCATCCCCTCTTCTATTTCGTCACCTATGTGGTTCGGTGTGACAAATCCAAACACGGAGAGTGGTTCAACATCTTCGAGGCATATATTTTGCATATGCCCAGGTGGGTTGTACAAATTGATGGGTTCGATCATAAGTGCCTGTGTTGGAACTTCATCGTCGCTGTCATCACCATCACTGTTGCCAAAAATTTGTTGCATTGTGACCTCTTCGAGTTGATCGTCACTATCTTCTCCGACCACTTCATTGGGCAGGAAAGGTTCATTGTTTTGTGTTGGTTCATCGTCGGATGTTTGACTCAACCCATATTGATGTGACATGGTATGTTGTGTAGGACATGTGTCGGTATCCTCTAGTAGACGAACGTATACCTCAATCGTATCTAATTGAGTAAACATAATATGACGTTGAAACATTGCTTTCACGTCTTCGTCATTTTTAATCGGGGCCATAATATAAAATACATTATCACCATCGAGGAATGGATGACGATAAATAATCTCCCCCACACTTCGTTGTAGCTTTTTTTCCATCCTTTCTTTGAAATGCAAAAAATAGGAATTCACATGAATTTTGAATGAAAATGTATCTGTATTGCTAAATGAGAATCCAATATTACTATCTGTGTCAACATTTCCATAAAAGTGACAGGTAACTATTAAATTTCTATAAGACATTGTGAGATATGAATAGCAATGAGAAGTTAGGACAAGACTAAACATATTTATAAATTTGTAAGGTCTTCACATGCTCGGTAAACCAGTCAACGCGCAAACCTCTCCCTTCACGTGCTCGGTCAACAAGGCAGCGGGCATTCAATCCTCTTCCTTCACGTGCTCGCCATCGTAGTTAGCGAGCAGGCTTCTCCCTTCATGTGCTCGTCCTCGTAGTTAGCGAGCATGCATGGGCCATTAATGCACTGTCTCCCATGCAGCGTGCAGGCCTATACTGCATGCTTTGCATGCATGCTACATAGCTTCAGGTCTAGCTTGCATGCAAACACTCTTCCATCTTGTCAAATACTTACTTTTATTTTAAATTTTACACCACCATCCTCTATAAATTATGATCAATATTTTTTACCATCACACACTCACTTGCAACACAATATATTCTACACATTTCTAGTATTTTCGGTAATATTTTCTTCACATTATCTGTATTGTAACAATGTCTTTGTTGTGGATGGGAGAGTCACACCGTGGTACACCCACAAATATCGCGGCTGATGTAAGTTTCTTAATTTAATTTTTTTTCCGTTATCATAGTTATTATTATGGTACTTTTTTTACTTTGTTATCTTAATTATTTTTTTAGATGGATTGCCGGTTCCGTGTGCATGTACATGCACATATTCAACCGAGAGCTGAAATTATCCCTTATTTGCAAGTAGCGGGTTTTGAGAATATTGCAAAAATTATGAATTTACCGTTGGACTCTAGTCTGCTCGTAACTCTATTAGAGAGATGGAGACCAGAGACACATACGTTTCATCTCCCTGCTGGTGAATGCACAATAACACTAGAGGATGTTAGTATGTTACTTGGTCTCCGTATTAATGGTAAATGCGTAAATGGCTCAACAGAAACGTACCCAGAAATGTACATGGAGAATTTAAGGGTACAACCTACAGAGGATGACATGAATAGATGTTCTGTCCGAATTGTTTGGATAGAGCATCTTTTTGCCGAGTTAAATGAAAAAGCTTCCCCAACTGAGGAAGACAATATTTTATGTGCCAAACTGTATATTCTACGCATCATTGCTACTTTGTTGTGCCCAGACAAAAGTCACAACCTGTTGCATTCATCATGGATACCTATGGTGGGTGATCTACAAACTTGCGGCCAATATAGTTAGGGGTCGGCTTTCTTGGCTACATTGTACAGAAATATGTGCAAGGCGTCCTACAACAATGTTAAAAGCATGAGGGGTGCGTATTACTACTCTAAATCTGGGCATTCACACGTATACCTCTGCTTGCACCCATTACTACCGTGAATCCATCATTTCCATACGCTCAAAGGTATTACTACTCCAAATTTACGCTTCTTAATAAATTATACACAACATTTATTAAATTATACCTAACATTCTTTTTTTAAATGCAAGGTGGTGTCATCGAATAATGAATTATCGGAATAATCCGCGTCATGATCTTCGTGGATATCGAATCGTAATAGATCACATGGAGGCACGCGATGTAAGTTTGAAACAATACAACCTATATATTTTCCATTTTTTATTATTTATAATCTAACTTTAATTTTTTTTCCAGTTTATTTGGAGGCCTTACCTTGAATTCCCGGTGCCAGATCTTAGAGATTCACAAATCTGGAGTGCAATAACTCGCATCGTATGCTTCTTTATAGTTGAGATGCATCAGACAGATAGAGTTAAACTCCAGTTTAGGTTTTAACAACCGATCCCTTCAGAACCAAGGTGTCTAAGGGAACAACATGAAATGAATATGAAAAAGGCCCAAAAAGTCCATTGGCAGCAACTAAACAAAGACGCAGTGACTGAATGGAGAAATAGAAGGAATTTAGTATTGGAGGGTACGACGGTAGTGGGTGAGCATAAGCCAAGTCAAGATTATTTGAATTGGTTACACTCAATACAATATGTCCATGTTGCTCCCGAACAATTTCTGAACAACCCCCGCCAACGTGCCTCTTACCAAACTCAACACACGACCGCCTCTCAATATGAAGATGTTCCACCAACATATACATCCCAATTTGGGGGACAAGGAACTTCATCCACACAACAAACATACCATCACACACAACACACCTTTTATGCAACCACATCCCAACATCAAACTCCATACACTCCATTCCAACAACCAAACTACCCCTACAACCAACAATTCCACCAACAATCCACTTATCGACCACCCTTATAGTTTACTCCAATTCCCCCACCAAACTTCGAACAATCAAACCCACAATTCCAACAACACACTTCTAACACAATATATTCCCAACCCACGTCCATGTTCACCACTGAAAATGTCTATTACCCACCAATGCAAGAGACCCAACCTGAAACCACCTCACAACAAGGAATGTCATTCCAAAAGTTTTCGGAAAAGGTGGTTGTGTTATTGGTTCAGGTGTTTCCTCTGAGGATATTCTTAAAAATCAAGAAATGTCTAGTGTTGAACCCATTCCGGATAAAGCTAAGGAGGAGTCGGATAAAGGATCTAAAATTGAAGAGGAGAATCATTCAACTAATCCAGATGATCTCCCTTTGGAATGGAAAACCTCAAAGGATCATCCCATTGACAATATTCTTAGAAATATATCAAAAGGAGTTACTACACGCTCAAGGATAAGTAATTTTTGTTATCATTTTGCTTTCGTCTCTCAAATTAAGCCTAAAAATTCCAAAGATGCTTTACTCGACGAACATTGGTTTTTATCTATGCAAGAGGAACTAAATCAGTTCAAGAGAAATGAGGTTTGGGACCTTGTCCCTCCTCCGCAAGGTCAACGACTAATTGACACTAAATGAGTATTTAAGAACAAGATGGACGAAAATGGAATTATAACTCGCAACAAGGTTCGTCTTGTTGCTCAATGGTATAAATAAGAGGAGATCATTGACTATGAGGGGACTTATGCTCTGGTTTCCCGCCTTGAGACTATATGTCTTTTACTTTCCTTGAGCTCCTCAGTCAAAAGTGATTTTCTTAACAGATACATTAATGAAGAATTGTATGTATGCCAACCTCTCGATTTTGAAATTCATGAAAATTTGAACCTTGTTTACAAGCTTAAACGTGCTTTGTACGACCTTAAACAAGCTCCTAGATCTTGGTATAAACGCCTTAGCAAATTTTTATTAGATCAAGGATTTTCAAGAGGGAAAGTTGACACTAATCTTTTTATTAAATGGGAAGGAAAACATTCTATTTTGGTTCAAGTATATGTAGATGATATTATTTTTGGGTCTACTAATTTGAAATTGGTCAAGGAATTTTCAATCTCAATGCAAGGTGAATTTGAGATGAGTATGATGGGGGAGCTCAATTATTTCTCCAGACTTCAAATTAAACAACTTGAGGAAGGAACATTCATAAGTCAAACAAAGTATTGTAATGAGCTTCTCAAGCGATTCGATATGACAAATTCAAAAGCTATTGATACACCAATGCCTATAGCAGAAAACTTAGATCGAGATGAGAAAGGTAAAGACGTAGACATAAAAAGGTATAAAGGTATGATCAACTCTCTTCTCTATCTTACCGCATCTCGTCCAGATATTATGTTTAGTGTTTGTATGTGTGCTATGTTTCAATCATGTCCTAAGTAATCACATTTAAAATATGTTAAACGCATTCTTAGATACCTTTGTGGTACTTCTATGTTTGGACTTTGATATTCTAAGGATAGTGATTTTTCTTTGGCAGGTTATTCCGATTCCGATTGTTCCGGTTGCAAATTGGATAGGAAAAACTCTAGTGGCACATGTCATTTCTTTTCAAATTCTCTAGTGAATTGGCATAGCAAAAAGTAAGTTTTCGTTGCTTTATCAATTGCGGAGGCAAAATACGTTGCATCCGATAATTGTTGTGCCCAAATTTTATGGCTCAAACAACAATTACTCGACTTTAATGTAAATCTTAAAAGTATTCCCATTTTATGTGACAAAACAAGTGCTATAAATCTTACCAAAAATACGATATTACATTCACGCACTAAGCATATCGAAATACGCCATCATTTCTTTAGGGATCATGTAGAAAAAGGGGACGTGGTATTTAAGCATGTTGAGAGTAAAAATAAACTTGCCGACATTTTTACAAAACCACTTGCTACAAAACCATTCTTTCACATTCGTAGGGAACTAGGCATTCTCGATACCTCGGATCACTTATGATGTGTATTATATGATTGCCTTATATTGTCTTTTATCTATCCTAACCAATAACTGCTTGAGGGCATCACTCTATTGCATCATGAGAGATAATATTGTTCCTTTCATATATCTTGATCCTTATCCTTGTATACATGAATTTGTGATTCATTCATGATTTATTTATTTTTCATCCATGGTATAAAATAAATTTTGTGCATGTGAACATGTTTTACATCACTATTTATTGTTCATATCATTTAATATGTCATAATAAGAGAATACATGGCATTAGAAAGCATATCATCATTTCATGTGAAACATTGGAATGAAAATTTTGAAAAACATATTTGCAAAAATTGTTGTCTCTCTCGGGTCCCAACAGGTCGACTCAATGAGTCGACCCAGACCATTTAGGTCAACCCAATAAAATGAGAGCGCTTATTCAAAATTAAAACTGAATGAGTCGACTCGTTGAACATTTTAGGTCGACTCATTCAACCTGCATCACGCAGACTGATACTTTTTGAAAAACGTGTGTGCAGACCCTAACCCTTCCCTAGGTCGGCACATCCTTTCAATGTTGGTTATAACATCACTTCATTTCTCAATAAAATCATTATATCATTTTATAATTCATTTCCTCATAAAATCATTTCATATTACATTTCATTTTCATTCTATCATCTCATCCTCTTCAAAACCCTAAAAACCCATTTCTCTCAAATCCTTTCAAGAACTTCTTCAATGGCTTCAAATGTTGTCGGAAAAAGAATAGTAAGGGGGTCTTCTTCTTGGTCCACTCTTCCGGTAAATTATTTATCTCTTCTTCCTTGTGATATTAGAGATTATTATGACAAGAACTTCAAAAATAAGAAAATCATCAACCAATATTTGTACTCTAAACACACTGCTTGTCAAATGAACATCCCACATATTATTGAGTTGATTGATTTTCAAGAGATTAACCCATTTTTGGCTTGTGAAATTGAGTATAATGAGGACATGGTTAAAATGTTTTTTGCTAGGCTTGTTGGAAAGTTTAAGGGCTATGAGTTCAATTTTAGGATGGGAGATAAAATGTATGTTGTAAATGCTCAAGTTTGGAAGGATTTATTTTGTATTGATCATGCCTTTCCTGGAATGTTGGTAACTGATTCTGACACTGTTGAGGGTTATAATTTCTGAAAGGAGTTGAATGGTATGCTTAAGGAACCATTCATTAAAGTTGTTATTGATAGTGAGTTGTTTCCTACTTCCATCACAACGGATAAAGTCAATCCTACTGATCTTATTCTCCATTGGATTCTCTCTCGACCCTTCGTCCAAAGAAGGGTGGTTTTTATCGTATTAATATACCGGAGGTTCACCTAATATATCTTCTTAGGAACAAGGTTAAAATGAATTAGCCCTGTTATTTTGCTAGTAGGATGTTTTCCCTCAAGGAGAAGAAGGGTGTTGCCTTAGCTTATATGTCTCTTGTTCAGACAATTATCAACAAAGTTGAGATTGTTGTAGAAGGTATCCACTTCACCTCCATCTACGATAATCAATTCTTTCAACAGAAAACTCTTAGCTTGATGGGTCACCTTTGGAATCCTAAAGAGAAACGATACAGGTTTGTTGTTCGAATCAGATATTTTGATGATCAAGATGATGAAGGATACGACGAAGGCAACGCAAAACAAGAAGAAGGTCTGAATCCTAAAATCGTACCAAATGCTGAGCAAATGAATGATGTGAAAATGGATAGTGATGATTGGTATCGGGTTACTGCAGAAGATTCCTCTCAATATGAAAGTCAAGGTCGGGGTGAATGGCAATATACTGGGTGAACCTATAATGAAACCTCTTTCACACCTCTGTATCCACCAATCCACCACCTTCTCATGACAACAATACAAGCATTATTGAAATGCTTCAAAATATGAAGTTGCAACAATAGAATTATTATGAGGCTCAAACTGAAAGTTATTCTAAATTCGAGCGGAGGATTAGGGATCAAAACACAAATTTTGCATCTTATATGTCCATTCAAGATGAGCGTTACAGAAACTTGCAGGCCCAACTCAAAACTCATGGTGAGAACTTTGATGCATTTGCATTAAATTCGTTGGTACGAATAAATGAGATCCATGACTCTCACAATGCTCTTGCAAATTCATTCAACACTCTTAGCACCAACTTCATTCACTACACCACCACCTATGAGCAAGATCGTCAACCGAGCATCTATCATTGAAGACATCCTTCACAAAGGGTTTCGCGGCCTTGAGTTCATTCTGCATTTCATTTCATTTTCATATACATGTTGCTTTTCTAGTATTTGTATTTTCTTATGACAATAGTCTCTTTTATTTTGTCTATGTATGCATGCTTATCCATTCCTATGCATTGGGGTTTTATTTAAATCTATTTTCATTTATCTCAAATTGTGTGTATGTAGATTTATGATATTAATTGCAATGTATGATTTTATAATTCTTTGGTTATTTGTTCGCATCTAATCCATTTTCTCTTTTTGATGTTGTCAAAGGGGTAAATATGATTGAGTAAAGGAACTTTTGTTTTGGCACATATTTAGGGGAGCATGCCATTGTATATGATGCTCTTGTGTTTTTGGCATATATTTATAAGTTTTTCCATCATAAAAAGGGGGAGTTTGTGAGAGGTACAAGTGTTTTAATAATGTCAAAAATTGTGTGATCCTAGAAGAAACCATGAATCAGAAGGAATTGACAACTTAAAGTATCAGGATAAGATTTTCTGATGATTGAAAGAAAATGAGTCGACTCGTTGGTTCAAACAGGTCGACTCATTCAGTGAAAAACAAATGAGTCGACTCACTCAGTTAAACATGTCGACTCAAATCAAGTGAAAGATTTATTGTTTTCTTCGGATCCCAACAGGCTGACTGATGACCAAAATTAGGTCGACTCAAATGATCCATCAGGTCGACTCAAATCCAAAAAGTAGTCGACTCAAACTGTCATAAGGCTCCAGATGATCTATTTCTTTCTCCTATTTCATTTTTCAAAGGTTTCATTATCTCATGTGGTAGTATAAATAACTGGGTTATTATTTTTACATGGTTAACAAGAAAAGTGAAAGATATACTCAGTTTGCTCTCATCATCCTCTCCTTCTCTAGCATTTACCAACGATTACACATAATTAATTTTGTTGATCAAAGTGCAAGATTCTAGGTGATAATGTTCAAACATTTGAATTGCGAATTCAGTTTGGGTTGAGAGATTTGTGAGTTTTTATTGAATAAACCTTGAGGGTTTGTCCTCCAAGATCTTTGTGATTTGGAGGTTTTGCACACACCATTGGTTCACAAATTCAGCCGAGTGAAGAGGTTTGAAGATCGAAGAGATTGTTCAACCATATCATAATAACTAGAGGATTATGAAGAACAATGTGGGTTCACTTGTATCGAATCAAAGCGGTCATGCTCAAAGTTTGAAGAATCGAGGATTCTTTCAAGAAGGGAACACCAATCGGAGGTTTGTTCGACACGTGTGAATAACTTGATTCAACTTGAATCAAGGGACAAAGAGAAACATAGTTACTACAACAATTAGGGTTGGTTTGTCATTTCTAATTTCTCTTTGTAAGAACATTGCAAATTTTATAAATATCTCTATTCGATTTTTCGAATTGGGGGCAGAGGTACCCTTAGAGAGGATGATAGGGAAATTGCCTAAACAAATTTGTGTGTTCTTTGTTTTTCTCTTTCGTTATATTTTCGCACAACTTGAAATAGTGTGATATTAAAAAAATTCTGTTTTGAATATTTTAGTGCACTCCAAGTGTTTGTAAAATTGTTACTATCAAATTTGATAGTAACCTTAGAAAAATTATGCACTACAAATATTTGCAAAATACACTTGGTGTGGTGTATCCACCAAGTGTTTGACAAAATTCAAAATACACTATTTTTTTTGTCTTTGTGCCTATTTAATTTCTCTTAATATTGTTGGTAGTAGTTAAATCAATTGTGTTAAGTTTAAGTGATTAATTAGTGTGATATTGATTCATTCATCTTTAGTATCCTATTTTGTTTGATAATGCATATTCGATCACCAGTGACTTAATATAATTTAGACGTGAATTTTCCGGGGAGCTTCCACAAACCATTTTTCAATTAAATTTTTGAAAGTTGGAAATAGGGCTGGTGACTAAAGTTGTTGAGTTAAGTCTTTTCAACGACTTCAGTTTTAAGCGGAAGGTTTAATAGGGTTGATGACTAAAGCTGTTGAGTTAAGTCTTTTCAGCAGCTTCAATTTTAATGGTGTTGATTTAGTTGATATTTTACAGTTTGCGGACGACACAATCATTTTGGGGGAAGGTAACATTGAGAACTTATGGTGTATTAAAGCAATCCTAAGGGGTTTTGAATTGATGTCGGGATTAAAGGTCAATTTCTACAAAAGTAAGTTGTACGGGGTAAACATTTCTGATTGGCTCCTCAATGCTACATTTGTTTTTCTCTCTTGCAGCATAGACCGCACTCCGTTCAAATTCTTGGGTGTTATGATCGGAGAAAGCCCTAGAAAGGTTTCTTTGTGGATATATTTATTGAACTCGCTGAAAAACAAGCTTGCATGTTGGAGAGGGAAGAAATTATCAATAGTCGGCATAATTGTTCTCATAAACTCCGTGTTGAATGCAATTCCGGTGTATACTCTAGCATTCTACAAAGTCCCGGTTTCGGTTTTACAAGACATTTTTCGTATCCAGAGTAATTTCATGTGGCAGGGAAATCAAAATAAAAGATGTATACACTGGGTTAGTTGGCATGATATTTGCAAACTGAAGAATTTGGGAGGTCTTGGTATAAAAGATGTCGAAGTGTTGAATAAAGGATTACTACTCAAATGGAAGTGGCATATTATGAAGGAGAAAGATGCATCATGGCAGAAGCTATTACAGTATAGATACATAAATACACGGTGCATCTTTTTATGATTCTGCTTGGTTGAAAGACATGGTCTTGAATGATCAATATTCTCCACCAAACTCTGTTTTTACTAACTATTTTCGCTGCAAGATTGGTGATGGTACCGATATGTCTTTTTGGAACGCAAACTGGTTGGCGGATCAGGCCCTGAAAGACGCTTTCCCGTCCGTTTATGAGGCTGCTGCCAGGTCTGATATGACAGTTGCGAAAGCAAGTTTTTGGCAGGGTGATGTTTGGCACTAGAACACGCTTACAGCAGCTGGTTTCTTGGATGTTCTGGATACAGAGTTATGTGATGAGATAATGAGAATGATAGCTGGCATATCTCCGCAGCAGGAGATTCACGACGAGTTTGAATGGATTAAATAGGAGGAAGAAGATTTATCGGTAAGGTTGTGCATCGAGAATCATATGCACGAAACATACATTTCCAGATACGATTCAAGCACTCTGTAAGCTTTGGTACGTTTATGGGATATCAAAGTACCATCGAAAGTGTTTGTCACCGGTTAGAGATATCTTATCAAGAGAATCACTACCAAAGACAATCTCGCGAGAAGGGGCATTCTTTCGAATCCTAGAGACCTTGTTTGTGTCTTTTACTTCGGCCAAGAAGAACATGTTACACCTCTTCTGTGATCGTGTTATCATAAAGAGAGTTTGCGAGAAAGTGTGGATTTGGTTAGGAAGTGATTTTCAAGGTTCAATTCAAAAGTTAATTGACTTCCCAAGGGTTAGTGATAACGAGTAGAATTTCGTCGATAGATACACGATTGGAGTGATTTGGTTGGCTACTGTGTGGAGTATATGGGCTTTGCCTAATAACATTCAATTCAACGGGAATATCTTCAACTTTAATAAGTGTGTGTCGGTAATTGTCCACAAATCGTGGGTGTGAGCGGGTTTATCTTGTACTTTTTCTTCCCGCATTTCTTTTCATGATTGACACATATCCTCTTAAGTGTTGTAGGAGGGAAATGAGTAATCTTATTTGTTTTAGTGGAGCATTACTTATGTTCTTATTAATATAAATTTACTTATTGAAAAAAAAAAATTTTATCACGTCATTTATTTTTTCATGTGACATATCACAAAATCCATCTTCAACTTTTAAACAATAAAAATATATTATTATTTTCATAAAAATATTAACAAATGCAAAAATATAATAATCTAAAATTTGATTATTAACTTTATTATTTAAAAAAATATCATACGATTTGTTCTCAATAAATATATTATTAATATATTTAATAAATTACATTATAAAATAAATATAATTAAATCTCAAAAATATATTTTTTTTTTTATAAAATACTATTCGTATTTGTCTTACAACAATTTTTTAATTATAAAAATAAAAAAGAAAATAAATTTTGATTATTTTTTACTTAGTATCTCAATAATATTTTGATTATTTTTTACTTAGAAGATATAATACTTCTTCATCATATATTTTTACAATAAATACTAATATTTAAATACTTTATATGATTTAAAATTTAATTTTAAAATAAATAAATTATAATATAATAAAAAAAGAGATAAAATATATTATATTGCAAAATAAAAAATATAAGTTAAACTAATGAAAGAAGAGATTAAATTATATTATATTTAATATATTTTAAAATATATATATTTATCATAAAAAATATATAAATTATATAAATAAATTTAAGAAAAATTATACCAGACATCCTTTAAGTTATTTTTTTTAACATATTGGTCATAATCGTTTCTTGTAACAATTTAGTTTTTTAAGGTTATTTCTATGTAATTTTTCTCACAAATGAATGATTGTTGTATTTTTTTACCGCACTTCATAAGTTTTATACTATTCAAAATAATTGCATAGACAATTAACACATTCACTCTTTTAAATATATATAGACGATTAAAGAATCTAATTGTTTGATTAAATTCAATATATATATATATATATATATATATATATATATATATATATATATATATATATATATATATATATATATATATATATATTGGTTGATTTTTAAATTAGAATCAGTCCTCTTGTTTGATAGGACTAGCCCTGGATCGAAATTTGATTTAATTTTTAAAGAAATTTTAATAAATTAAACACTTGCCACCAATAATCATAGCTTATCAGCAACAGGAGAAGTAAATTTTAATGAAAAGGAAGAGAAATGAAAATTGATGATTTGAAGTACCTAGCAGTGACGAGAGAGGAATCACCGGCAGAGATGTGACCGGCGCTGGAAATGTTCCAAAGATGAGGCCATGAATCTTTGCTAGTAGCACGACGTTGGAGAAGTAACTGCTGCGTGCTCTCGGCGAAAATCCAAACGTGAACTGCTCGATCTCGAGGAAGTTGTCCTCTGAAATGCATGCATTTGGTTTGTTATATTGGTTAAGGAGGTGCGAAATTTGTTGTGTGAGAAAGTTAGTGTTTACTTGCCTGGGTTTGTGACCGGTTTTGGTGAGAATGTCGAAATGCTCTTCTTCTTCTTGAGAGTGTGACTGTTGAATTTGGAATTCTGCCATTGCGTTTGAGCTGAATGAGTGTGTCGTCTCCTCGACGTACTCCATGGCCAGGTCTACTTATTCTCACAACTCATACATACAGCTGTCACAGCATGTCACATGTTAACTAGATAAATAAATACGTGTAACAATCACAACATAATTAATATTCCATCCATTTCATAAAACATATTTCATTTACATTTTTTTTTCAAAATAATTATTTTTTAAATATCAAAACAACATTTCTTTCTTTTCCCCAAGACTATCCATAATTATATTTACACTTCAAAAGTAATAAATATTTAGACAACACATATTATTCATACTCTCTTTAACATGTTCTTTCTCTTCTCTACTTAATAATTTTTTATTTTATATATATATATATATATATATATATATATATATATATATATATATATATATATATATATATATATATAATATTACGTTAGTTACTCATACAACTAAATATAAAATACTAAATATATATAATTTTTACAAAAAATAAATTAAGCTATGGAAAATAAATAAATAAAAGTTGAAACTTCGTAAAATAAATATTCTACATTTCAATTGAATATTTTTTTTGTTGAAATTTTGTAAAATAATTTATTCATTTAAAAACTAAATTCAATCTAAATATTTTTCATTTTGCTCATACGTGTATGGATTAGATTTTTTCATTTAGTAATTCTCAGATTTTTTAGTTACGTATAATTACTTTTCGTAAATATGATTGTAGTATGCTAGAAATCAAGCATTGTCTCTTATTTTGTTCCTTTAAAAAATACTTTATAATATTTGAGTGCCTTCGAATATTTTTCCGATTTTTGATGCCTAGATAATGTGCTTTTATCTATTCATGGTAAAATTCAAAGTACAGAGATTTGTATGTTGATTTAATGGAATCTCACATTGAGCAAGATCAATTTGTACGTCAGAATAGAGTCATGGAAGTTAGGGAGGTAGATGTGACTGTTAACATTGACGTACCCTCAGACCCTGGTTTTAATTGGGGATTTTTAGAGGCTTTGAACTTATTTCTAGTTTGAAGGTTAATTTCAACACGAGTTGTCTTTTCGGTGTCAATTCTCCTTCTGGTTTTAATGCTGCAGCCATTCAGTTTCTCCATTGTAAGTTAGGGAAACTTCCTTTTGTTTTCATAGGCCTTGTAGTGGGTGGCAACCCTAGAAGAGTTTCTTCTTAGTCTCATGTGATAGAGAATATGAGGAAGAGATTGGAGGTTTGGAAAGGTAGGAATCTTTCGATAGGAGGTCGAATAGTCCTTATTAACTCGGTGTTAAATTCGTTACCCTTATACTTTTTGTCCTTCTATAAGGCCCCGTCAAAAGTTTTGAATATTATCTCAAGTATCCAAAGCAATTTTTTTTTATGGGGAGGGAAGGAGGGTGCGAAAAGGATTCATTGGGTTAAATGGAGTGTGGTGTGTCGTCCTAAGGAGCAAGGCAGGCTAGGAGTGAAGGATTTGGTTCTTGTCAACAAAGTGTTACTTTTGAAATGTAAATGGAGAATTCTTTCGGAGAACGGGACGCTGTGGAAACCTTTGCTTACTCACAGATATGCTAATCCAAATCTGGAGGTGTGTTTGTTCGCTAATGAAGGGAAGGAAGGTCGAAAGAATGGCTCAATATGGTAGAGGGACCTTTCATTGATTGATTTTGATCCAGTGTTGCAATCTGACTCTTTCTCAGAGCAAATAGAGTGTATGCTAGGTGATGGATAGTGCTTATCCTTCTGGT
Organism: Lathyrus aphaca; assembly: GCA_963966055.1. NCBI lineage: Eukaryota > Viridiplantae > Streptophyta > Magnoliopsida > Fabales > Fabaceae > Lathyrus > Lathyrus aphaca. The sequence continues at coordinate 260,934,007 of OZ014519.1, forward strand.
ATAGTAGATGGGTGGAAAGCTCATCTTTGAAGGAGCTTTTCTCGCAGTTGTTTACCTTGTCTTCTAATAACCGTATATCAATGGATGAAGCTTTCCCTATTACATAAACAGGTTCAGTATGGAAGTTGGGGCTTCCCGGTTTGACGGAGGGGTTGGTACTCAATTCTCTGGTTATTCAATGCCTTAACATCTTGCAGCAATACAAATCATTAAGGGTTGGAGTTCAGGATTCGTATAGGTGGGAAGGATCGATGAATGAGTGTTTTTTGGTGGCCGGGTGCTATGATTAGTAATATTAAATCTGTTTTGTGGTTTTGGCTACGCAAAATTTTAAAAATATCTTGTTTCTCTTATTCGGATTGGATGTGTAATCCAACTTATTATTTGCAGAACCTATAAATTACATTGGGCCCTGGTACCCCTTGTAGTCGTCTTTAATATATTGCCTTTAAAATAAAAGGTACCATTTTACGTTCACACTTTCCCATCCTTTTGTGATATATAACATCATCATGCATGTCATTTTCTTTGATTTTTTTTCAAAAATCTCCCATTGTCTTAATGGAAACAAAACATTGTGATGCAACTTTTTTTATCACACCTTTTTCTATTTTTTTCATTCACATTTTTTTGAATTAGTAAATCATACAAAACTCTTCTTTCATTCATGTTCATATTTTTCTTTAACGAATATAGTGATATTAGATCCAGATTAAAATCTAGATCATCAATGATATTTTCTGCTATTTGAAACAATATAAATACATAAAATAGAATCATAAACAATATTCTAATTAAAATAAAAGGTCAAATAATTAAAAACATACTATAAATTTTATAAACTACAAATAAAGTATAAATAAATACATTTGGTGACAAAAAATAACAGAAAAAATTAAGCTTGTAACCATAACTTTATAGAATCGTATGAATTTTAAAACATTTACTTAAAGCTAGTATACATTATTTTCTATTTGGCTAACTATAAAATAATTATACTACAGTACTAATTTAGAAGTAAAGTTAACATTACTTTGCATTAACGTGTATATGTAGCTATCGCAACGCAGAAGCTATCACACAACATAAGCTACACTTAATAATACACATGTATAATAAATATTATTGAATCATACAAAGCATGCGAACATGAGCAATGATGACAAGCCAATTACACATCATCAATTAACTTGAAATTAATTAGTTTTATGTTAGTTGGTAGTTAGAAGTTAGTTACACACTTAGAGTTTCACTAGTGTGCCAGGGTATAGATTCCTTATGCATATTGTTAACTCCCATAGTTCTAATAAATTCGATTCATGGTTGGTAATGGATCCATGATCAAGACTTGAGTCCTAATAGTAGAAAAATTATCATTTAATCCAGTGAGAAATTGTATAGCTTATTCCTCAAGCCAATGTTCTTGAGCTTTTTGCACTGCATTGCAGTGACATCTGTGAGCACATATGCATATTGGTGAAGTTCTATGGGAGTTAAGTTCTTCCCAAAGTTCTATGGGAGTTAAGTTTATAAAATTTATAGTATGTTTTTAATAATTTGACTTTTAATTTTAATTAGAATATTGTTTATGATTCAATTATATGTATGTATATTGATTGTTTTGAATAGGAGAAAATATCAATGATGATGTTGATTTTAATCCGGATCTAATGTCATTATATTTGTTAAAGAAAAATATGAACATGAATGAAAGAAGAGTTTTGTATGATTTACTAATTAAAAAAATGTGAATGAAAAAAATAGAAAAAGGTGTGATAAAAAAAAAGTTGCATCACAATGTTTTGTTTCCATTAAGACAATGGGGAGATTTTGGAAAAAAAATCAAAGAAAATGACATGCATGATGATGTTATATCTCACAAAAGGATGGGAAAATGTGAATGTAAAATGATACATTTTTTTTAAAGGCAATATATTAAAGACGAGTACAAAGGGTACCAGGGCCCAATGCAATTTACAGGTTCTGCAAATAATAAGTTGGATTATACATCTAATCCGAATAAGAGAAACAAGATATCTATAAAATTTTGCGTAATCAAAACCACAAATTATATTTAATATTACTAATCATAGCACCGACTACCAAAAAACACCCATCCATCGATCCTCCCCACCTATACGAATCCTGAACTCCAACCCTTAATGATTTGTATTGCTGCAAGATGTTAAGGCATTGAATAACCAGAGAATTGAGTACCAACCCCTCCGTCAAACCGGGAAGCCCCAACTTCTATACTGAACTTGTTTATGTAATAGGGAAAGCTTCATCCACTAATATACGTGTTCCGGACTGGGCCTCCGGACTGTATTGGGCTGTGGCCCAATATGTCGAGCAGAGGCCCATGTGCTCGGGCAGGTACGTTTGAGAGACGGGCAAGGGCCCTTAACGGTCGGGCACATATCCTAGATGTCGGGCACACATTTATAACGGGCAGAGAACATGTCATCCAGTTCACTGGCCACATCAGCCAATTATCCCCCATTATCTCCTGAAAGATAGGGGCAGTTGAACCAAGGGCCTGACCTCTTAGCTAGGTCTTCACGCTTCTCACACGTTCCTTGGCAGTTCTTCCTTGGGCCTAGCTGATCAAGCCCAAGGAAGGACCTTGGCCCAGCGCCGGGGGCTCCCTATAAATACCCTTTTTCACTAAAGGGTCAGGTATTCTGAATCCATTCTTCTAACTTACCTACTAGTTGTACCTCTATTAACTTTGGCATCGAAGCGCCTTATAGGTACACCCCTTCTCATTCCATCCACTTGCTGCTGCACCCCATTGCTGGAAGGCCCTCCTGATCAGGTAAGACCAGTGGCGCCGTCTGTGGGAAACTAACTTCCCCTTCTTCCACAGCAGATGATCAAAGCTCAACTACTTCATCCTTTCATCATGTCCAGAGAACAGCCCAACGACCGCAACCGTCCCCTCGTCGACTACACGATGGAGGACAATTTGAACTACCATGAATCTGACGCCCGAGATGGGCGCCCTTCCACCCCCTCCCCTGAACCCGAGGACAATGGGAACCAACCTCAGATTCAGGACTAGGCGATCAGCACATTCCAACTCATCCCCGTGCCCGTCGAGGGGGATGCCACCATGATTGCTATGATGAACGCCCTTAATCAGGCCAGCTTCATGCTCTACCAGCAGCACGAAAGAATCATGGCCCTGGAGGCCGACCGGCCGGAGAGCCGATCTCAGCAGGAAAGAAGGACGCAACAACGTCCAGAAGCGGCGAAGAAACGGGGACGACGCTCCCAACAAGAGCAAGTCACGAGCGCGCCGTGATTCTGGCCGATCAGGGACCTCGCCAAGGCGCGACCGGAGCCCTGGAAATAATGAACTCTCCCCACCAAGGAGTGACGAAGAAGATCCGCATTGCCCCCTCTCGCGGGCGATAATGGAGGCTCCACTCCCGAAGGGCATGGAGAAACCCCCAAATTTGGCCATCTTCGACGGGACCACCGACCCCGGCGATCACGTCGACAACGTTAATGCGATGCTCGACTACCGCAATGACATCACCGGGCACCTCAAATGCAGGTTTTTCTTGACAACTCTCAGAAAGGGAGCCATGGCCTAGTACAAAAGCTTAGCCCCAGAATCCATCACATCCTGGAGAGTGATGAGATCCATGTTCACGAGGCATTTTACAGCCTCCCGACGCCATCCCAAGAACGAGGCGACCCTCGAAGCCATATTACAAAGGAAGAATGAAACACTGCGCTCGTATATCGAGCGATTCAACCAAGAGGCTGTCGAGGTGGACACCATAGAACGCATGAAGAAATACCTCCTCGAGAGGGGACTCTTTCCCGGAAGTGAACTTAGCAGGGCAGTCGGGATAGAGCCTCCCCGCACCCTGAATGACCTCCTGTATAAAGCCCAAGCTTACATTAGATATGAAGAAAAACAGGTCGCCCACAACGTTCGCAAAAGTCGTAACGTCTAGAAAACCGACCATCCCAAGCGAGAGGACCCGAACATTCCCCGTCGCAATGGGGACAGGCGAAGGGAGGAGAAACCTCACGAGGTTCTTTTTGCTATCTCTTCTTTGTTCTCTCTTACTGAAATATGGGCAAAGAACTCTTGTTATGGTTACCTGTACAGCTCGCAAAAGATCAAAAATCAGAGGTGTTTGACAATATTTTGACATAATTTCTTTTGCTCTCCAAGCTTGCAAAATAAGGTGGAATGAGTGTCTATTTATAGAGAAATGATTCTTAGGGTATGAATGAGGGTTGGAAACGAAACAAGAGGCTTGTGGCTTGATAATTAGGTTTGGGAGAGAGAAATATGAAAATTAACACATAAGTGGTGGTGGTTTGGATGGAGGTTTGGAAACCATGCCATGTGCACATGTTTAGGGTTGGATAAGGTGTGAAATTCGTTCACTATGAGCTGATACAAATGCTACTTGCTGACCAAGTTTAAAACTTATGAAATTTGCATTTTTTGACATGAAAAATTGGTGCATGAAGGTTTCTTTGGGTGAGCATAACTGGAGGTAGGAGCAATGAAATGATGTGTTCTTGGTACCAAAAGAAAGCTTAGAGAAAAGTCTACAACTTTTATCTCTAAGGAAAAAGTGAGAAAAGCCTTGGATCATGGAGAAATTTGTCCTTAAAGTGAGGAAAAAAACATAAGAAACTTACCAAAAAAGGAAAGTTCTAAAATTATAAATTTCCAAAAATAGTAACTTTTCATAATCCTTGATTTTTGAATATTCTCTTGACTTTTGTTGATCAAATATCATCCATTAATTATGTTTGACTCGTGTGACACCATTTTGACCGTAAAATCGAGAGTTGACTTTTTCTATGCATAGTTGACTTTTCTCAATTTAACTGATTCACGACCATATGGACACTTGAACCTCCTCTGATTAAACCGATTATATCCAAAACCCCAATTTCAGTTCAAAATAGCAGGGTATGTCGATCAACCATCAAAACCCTAATTCCTTTGAGGAAAATTCAGAAACTCTTGAACAAAATTTCCTTGTGTGGTATGACGATGTCGATGCTTCAAAGATCTTGCTTGAGAGAGAAATCTCACACTCATATAATCGAAGCCCTAGTCATTGATACTTCACTTTTGGAAATGAAGACTAAAACAATATTTTTTGGATTTTTTTGAATAATGGTTAGTAAACAGAAATAAAATGGTAATAATTAAACAAGTAGGACAAATTTGGGGTATGACAGATGCCCTTATCTAATTGCCTTGAACCCGAAAAATTGAATTGCTGCATGGCGTTCAATTTTAGAGTAAAAGTCAATTAGATATAAAAAGACCCAAAATTTGTCCAATGCAGGATGCAACGCGATGGTAAAATATGGGATGCATGGATGAATGCAATTTGCTGGGGATGATAGGTATGAATGCGATATAATATGAGACATAAAGTCTGTGAGGATGATGAAATGATTATAAACAGTAAGGAAAGAAAATTGGTTGGAGGTACTTTTTAAAATATGTCTGGACGATGGAGAATAATCAGGAACACCTGGACTGAAAGGGATTAAACCCTGGAAGAGGTATTAAAGACATCCAGAAAAATCTATAGATGCACATGTACAAAATTTGGGTATCAACGCCCGAAACATCTAGAAAAAAACTAGATGTGGAACGAAACCAACTTATGAAGGTATACCAAGGGAGACATCAAACTCTTCAAGGAGACATTCAGAGAGATGCTACTTGAAATAAAGATTCGCGCCAAACTTCTCAACAGGATGAACCAGAGAGAGACAGTTGAAAGAAATGTATTGTATTTCTTAATGGGATTACCCGGAGAGATAATTCTGAAGAAATGATATCAGACTCCTCAATGGGATTAAACCGGAGAGAGAAATTGGAAGGAAACACATTGAACTTTGTAATACCTCAAAATTTGCCCTCATTCTTTTTGCCCTAGCTGGCTTACGCTTCACATTCATCTGCATCTTCCACTAGGTCATTAACATTCACGATCACGCATTTGCATTGAGCTCCTAAGTTGTGGAATCAAAGCATTTCCTTTGTGATTTGAATCTTCTATTTTAAGTAGTTTATTCGGCTATTGCACTCAATTTAAGCGGTTCAAGGGCTCTTATCTCTAGTATGGATTTGTTAATGTTAATCAATGGAGAATGATTTTCAGGGTTTCATATCAAGTGTATCATGATATTCATGGTACAGGTGATCCAGTGGGGGACTCATAAGATGATCAGGTCATCATGGTTCTTTCGATTGCTCATTGTTTGTGGTACATGTTGATAAGGTTCAAGATTGAAGTTTACTGAAGTTTAGGGATTCATTAAGAATAAGTTTGATTTGGTTTGGAATATTGTGATAACCTATTAAGGTTGATTGTGTAAGCCATTTGAAGTACGCATATGTCCATGTTTACCATCATTACTTTCTCTAACCATTTTTCCATAATCCATAAAACCACATCTCAAATCTTTCTTTTCTTATTACCATTAAAATCACCATTTATGGCCTACTTTACCATTCTTTTGTTCATGTTAAAACCACATCTCAAATCTTTCTTTTCTTATTACCATTAAAATCACCATTTATGGCCCCTTAACCATTCTTTTGTTCATATTGAAGCCACATCTCAAATATCTCTTTTCTTATTACCATTAAAATCACCATTTATGGCCCCTTAAATCTTCTTTCTTTTTTTGCTTTTTTTGGTTGTTTTGTTCATGTTAGAACCATAACAAAGTAGAAATAAAAAAGAACCATTTTTTTTAAGAGAGAAAAGTTATATTTACAGACTGCATAATTGATAACAAAAAGTGCAGAAAATTGAGTTACAAAAAAAACTAACAGGATTAAAACCAGAATTTCTGCAGGTAGAAAAGAAGGATATACAAAAACTAATATAACAGGATGATGACAGTTTTTTACATAAAAAAAAAGGGAAAATCAGGGGAGAAAAATTCTGTTACAAACTGATAACAGAAATCAGTTAAAAACCTCCAACTGATAACAAAAACCTACTCCACAATCTCTCCAAGAGGACTCTCTAATTTATCATCACTCTTCTGCAATCAACTTCATTTATGTGCAACGAATTCCATTTCCCTAATCTTCATACTCCTTCATCAGCCACCAAGAAACTTCATCAAAGCTCTATTCAATCTTCGATAATAGAAAAAGCATAAGTCAGCTATAACAGAAAACAAAAGCGGTTATAGAAGAAGGAATTCGAGAGAAAAACGCATAAGCTTACATAAATATCTGTCAGACCCTAATTTTTGACCTAAGATTTTTTACATCTCATCCGCATTTCTCATACAAACAAGATCACGTACTGGTTCGTGTATCCTTTTTCAGGTGCAGGTCTTTGCTTCGCAGAGGATCACCTCATTTAATTTCTGTTATTTGTTTATATTCACTAACTTCTAACCAAAATATCAAAAAAAATATGTTGCAGTTGCTTCTTCTTCTTCTGTGTTGCAGGATTTAAAAGATAGGGCAGTGATTTCAATTCAGAGGCGTTTGTTCAGTCACGATTCGATTCAGATGGGCGTTTGACCTAATCTTGGTCAAACTATCAAAAGATTGTTCAACTACAAGTTGTGTGTGCCAGGGGTCTGTTTCTCAGACTGTGCGTATTCAAAAGTTCAAGACTGTGTGGTGTGCGAAGATTATCAGTTTATCAGGCAGTGTTTTGTGCGAAGTTTGGTCTGAATCTTCAAGGTTGTCCATCAGTTCATCAGTGATGCGGTTGTGGATTTATTTTCCTCAAGTTTATCAGGGCAATTTTCAGACGATTTCAGTGTTTGTGGTTGAATCGATAATTTGCTCAGTGGTTCAGTAATGGCTTGGTTCATTTTATCCAGTGGCTTGTGGAAAATCAGAATATGTTGTGGGCTTAAGACCAGTTTTTATATCCATTATTCAATAATCATGTCCATTGTTCCAAATTCAATCCTTTTTCCCAAATTCGAGTCATTAACTTTTTTTTCGATTCCCGATTATTTCATCCTATTTTTACATTTTTTCGATTTCCACTATTTTTCTATCCATTTTCAATTCCCCCTTTATTCACTTTTATCCAATTAAATCCAAATATTCATTTTTTTGTTATCCATTTTTATTCAATTATCCATTACCATTTTTTTCCAATATCCAATTTTCATTCCAAAACATTTATTTTAATCAAATCTTTTTCTGTTTCAATTTTGAAATTTTCAATTATCATTTTTCTATTTTATTCATTTCACCATCCAATAATCAATTCTTCCTAACTTTCTTTTTATTTCCATATTCCATTTTCTTAACCCATTTCTAAAAAAAAAGGGAAGTTAATTAGTCCTTTACTAAGCCCATTTCATTTGTTAGAAAAAATAAATAAACAAATAGGCCACACATTACAACTTCACAAGCTATTCCTTTTCAAGCCACATTTGCCAACAAAGCCATCATAATGACTACACATCCAGCAAGGCATACAACTCACGCAAGTTGTGCCAAGACCATCAGGCCCCACCATCTCCAAATCCAGCCGTACACAACAAATGATATGACTTCCCGCAAGCTTCACTTCAGCTTTCCCAAGCAAAAACAAACTCCAAGCCACAATAGGCCTCAACATGCCGCGCCTAGCTTCCAAACTCACAAGCAATCTTCAGCCCATAAGCCAATCCGTACACAACAGCCTGCATACGTCATCTATCACCAAGCAACATTTCCTCAGCTCATACAAAGGCAATACAAGCCACTCCATACGCCGAAACAACATCAGCAAAACTGAAGCCCGCATCACCTCATGCCCTCATGCCTTCAAGCTGCATCCCAAGCGTCACGCACTACACAAGCTAACAAAGCTAGCTTTCCAAAAACAACAGCCGCGGCAATCACAGCTACAAACTCCTTTCCGTACACCCTCACAACACAACAATACAAGCAGTAAAGCCCTTTGCCCATCCTGATATCAAGCCAAAGCTACGACACTTCCAGCCTGGTATCCCGCAAAAGCCACAGCCAAAGCGCGAATTTCACAAGCCGTACGAAAAAACAATCACACGCACGGCACGCATACATCAAACTTCCTATACATCAATAAAACGCATCCCTCACCTGAAAAGAAAGAAATCAAAATGCAAAACAAGTTGGAGCAAAACGCAAACAAAGCTGGCAAATCAAAAGGGCAACGAACATGCTTTTCTCGCGGTGAACCAAAACACAGAGAACTTCACGAAAACGACCTTCAATTACAGCTTCATTCCCTTATTTAAACAACTCACTTCTCACTCTTTGATCAAGCTTGGAGAGCTCACCAAATCTCTGCAAAAATAAACTCCTAGCTTCAATTTTTCCGTTTCCCCCAATCTTCAACAAACACCGATTTTCTTCTTCTTCAATTTTTCTCCCCAAACACTTCAACAGTTCCTCTTCACTTTCACAAATCCATCATTTAATAATCTCAAACCTGCAAAACTGGATGGCATAAGTCAGATTCAAGATTAATGTTGCTTACGTTTCGAGAGAGATACAGATCTGAAGTGAAGAAATTGAAGGAGAGAGAGAGAGATTTGCGACTTTGTTGTTGAAATCGGAAGTTGGATGGTGAGGGAGATTTAAGTTTTTGCTTCGCTTTTGGTGAAAAATTGTTCTTGTTTTGTGTTTGTTGTCCCGCGGTCAGGAATGACGACGAAGAAGAAGACCAAATGCTTCTTGTTTCCTTCCATTTGTTTATATTTTGTTTTTATAAAAAAAAAGAAAAACTAACATTGGTTTGGGCCTAAGGCCATGGTGATCCGTTTCTGTCTACACCTCCTGCGGGTCTTCCCCCTCTCCTCTTCATTGTTTCTTTTTTTCTTTTTTTAAAAAGTAATATTTTCTTTAGTAGTTTTTTTTATAATTAATTTTGTTATATTGCTTTTTTTGATTTCAAAAAATTTCTTTAAGATTTTTTTAGAAAAATGTTTTATAAAAGAGATTTAGAAAAGATTTTTTTTAAGAAAAAGAATTTTATAAATATTTCAATTTCTTTTTATGGATCTACTTTTAGATCCATCATTTTTCTTCATCTTTTTCTTTTTTGGGCGATGATAATCTCCGATTCGTAGATTGTTGATTTCCGATCGGTTTAATCTTCATTATTTCAAATCTATGGGTGAATGATCATTTGGATCATTCTCCATACTTTGAGATCGTGATAGATTGCCTTTCGAGAAATTCAACGAAAATCTCGATTAAGATGAGACCGTTCCTTTTCTTTTAGTGTGGCATGTTTTCGGAGAACGATCCATAATATCGTTTCTCTAACATGTATTAACACGAATATTTTCCACTTTAATTAGTGGTGGCCGGCCTCATTTGTAGGGTAATTACTCCGTAAATTACTCGGCGATTTCTTAACATAGACCTAAAGTTGTCCCGATTCGGAATGCGATCCACTTGGATCCGGTTGCCTCGATTTTGTTATTTTTATTCGTGGTTGTGCTTGATTAAGTTCATCATACCACTTGTTATGTAAATATTGTCATACTAACATTTAAATTTAATCTCTCGCACCTTATCCTTTTATTTTAATCTCTTGTTCCCTACCTCTCTTATTATGCTTCTTTATTCATTCATCATATTGCTTATTGTATATATTATTGTTGCTTGTTTTTTTTATTTTTCCATTTGGATATTAAAACACTAATAAAGGATTAAACACTTAAAAGACTTGTGACTTCTAATTTTGGACTATGGTTACTATCCCTTGCTTCGGAGAATGGACTTAGACTTTAAGATCTTCCCCCTTGCTCAAGTTGGAATGGATTAGAAACCTCGGCCTCAAATAATTTCATTGGCCTTTGAAGATGGAAATCCAATTGTTTCGAAAGATGCTTGCCATATGGTTTGATCTTTCTTTCTTTAGCTTTAACTTTCAAGTCTTAGGATAGTCCCTTCATCTCTTCCCATATTCTTCAATTTTCAAATCTCCTTCCTATTTCCAAAACCTTCTTTGTTTTATAACTTCAAACATTTTCTCAATCAAACCTTGACTTCGGTCATGTGCTTTTACCTTTTCATTTCATTTCCTTAAATAAATGCTAAACCACATAAGCATATCAAAACTTTCTTTCTCAAAAAAACTTAAAAACTTTCAAACTCATTCAATTGTTTTTGTGCCCTCGTGCACGTTTCTCTTAACTTTTTATGTTTAGATATGATTCATCCTTTCTAGCGGAATTATTCGCTAAAGGATGACGACTTATCTTTACATTTTAAAATCAATTCAACTCATTTGCCTTTTCACAATTTGTACCACGAACTACGGGGTTTTGATCTCGCATTGCACTTTGTGGGTACGTAGGCATGAGACGTTCGTCTCTTCAAACACCAAAATCTTAAAAAAACATTCTTCTTCTCATCTCTTCAATCTTTTTTCAAGCAAACCATTTCAAACCAAAAATGCAGTAAACATTTCAAAGGGTTCCCATGGAGTACCACGGACAAGTCGGGTGCTTAAAACCTTCCCGATTTGTAACCAATCCCCGTACCCATTCTCTGTTTGATTCTTTTAGCTTTTTTAGCTTTTAAGATTCTTTAAGGCTTTTCTCGTTCTTTTTGCCTTTTTCCTTTTGGAAATAAATAAAAGCGCGGTGGCGACTCTGTGTATATTGAGTGAAGTTAATCAATAGCTTACACTCATGATTTTACCGCTACAGAAAAGTGGCGACTCTGCTGGGGAGTCAATCTCTATGTGGATTCGGCTTACTTTGATTTGTTTACTGCTTTAGTTTGATTTGCTTGTTACTTGGTTGTTCTGTTCTGGTTTTGGTGATCCTCTGTGAGATAGATTCTAACCCGGATCTGAGTGAACTTATGATAGGACGGCGATATTTGAAGCGATATGCGATGGAGTAGTCTAAAGCAATATCAATTGGATAATCTCCACTCGGTTAGGCTCTCTTGGGCTATCAATGTCATGACGAGTAATCGTACGTGGCATTATTTTCCAACCTTGAGCTGATCATACTGAGGACCGTAGAACCCTTAACCAATCTAAGCCAATTTAGGAACGTAGTGCGGAAACTATCTGAGCGTAAACTTAAGGTGGTTGTCACGCGATACTACACTCGGACGAGGTCTATTTTAAGAATGTTATCGGTTCGGGAGTAATCCAACGTACCGATGATATTCTAAAGATGGCTGTTAACTCCGGGAACCTCTGTTGGCACCCTTTTGGTTTTTTGCAGGTACAATGAAGACAAACCTTAGTACATACCTGTTTGGGTTGGTGTTCTGTTACCATGACTCCATGCTCGTGATTCGAACCTTTGAACCTGTGTGCTTTGTGTGATCTTGTTTGTGTTTGTTGCATCTACATATTCATCATGATCATTGTCACAACCATCTTTCAGGAAGACAATTCCGATTATTGCAAATGTTAGAAAAAAGTAAATGTTCCTTTCTGTCAAGATTTTTCATGACCATATTCTCAATGTTGACCATGTTTGCAATAATCGAGTTGTTTTTCTGAAAATGGAAGTGAGCATTGCATATCATTGCATCCTCGCATATTCTTGCGTTCATCCGAGTTGTGTGGGAACTCATCCTGGTTGTTTCTTTCCTCAGTTGTCTGTTGATCCGTCAAGCTGACTCCTCACCACAGATACGGTACTAGAGCTGCTAACAGACGGAGAGCTATCAGATTGAGAATGGAACACCAAGAACAGCATAACATGGAAGTTCGAATGGAGATTGATGAGTTGAAAGCCGGTATGACCAGGCTCACTGAAATGATGCAAGTTCTGATTGCTCGAGGTAAACCACCTCAAAGGACTGTTATCTCTGAAGTTTTTACTGCTGCTGTTGATCCTCCTGTTGTTCAGCAACCGGTTTCTACTTGGCCAGAATATGGGTTACCTCCGGATTATGTGCCAGTTTCTGCTACTGCTCAAATTGGTGGTCCATCTGTTGTGCCAGTCTTTTCAGCTCCGACTTTTGCTGAACCTCAACCTGTTGTGCACGCTACTGCTCAGACTACTTATCAGAATTCTCCTTTCTTGTACCAAGCTGCTGGTTAACAAGCTGAAAGTCAGGGTGAACCTGGGTATATGGATGAAGTTAGAGAGAAATGTTTGACTCTTGAGAAGAGGGTAAGGGGTCTAGAAGGAAACGATGTCTTCAGTTCTGCTGCGATAGACATGTGTTTGGTTTCTGATTTGGTTCTTCCTGATAAATTCAAGGTTCCTGTATTTGAGAAGTACAATGGTCATACTTGTCTAAAGATTCATTTGCTGATGTATTGTCGCAAAATGGCTGCGCATGCTAAAGACGACAAGTTGCTTATTCACTGTTTTCAAGATAGTTTGAGTGGTGCTTCTATGAAATGGTATGTTGGACTTGAGAAGAGTCACATTCGAAGCTGGAAAGACTTGTCTGATGCTTTTGTAAGACAGTATAAGTACAATCTGGACATGGCGCCTGATCGTCGTCAACTTCAAAATATGTCACAGAAAGAGAAAGAATCATTCAAAGAGTATGCTCAGCGTTGGAGAGAGCTAGCTGCTCAAGTGGAACCACCTTTGCCTGAAAAGGAATTAACTGGTTTGTTCATGGACACTCTTCAACCGTTCTTTTGGGAGAAAATGGTAGGAAGTGTTTCATCTGGTTTTTCTGACCTAGTCACTATTGGAGAAAGACTAGAGGAAGGTATCAAGAAAGGTAAGATTACTAATTCTGAAGCTCCTCATGCTGCAAGAAAGTCTTTTGGGAATCCTCACAAGAGAAGAGATGGTGATGCTTATGCTGTTTCAACTGAGAGGAGGCCTTATCGCCCGCAACAACGATACGTTCAACCATACGTAGCTGCAGTTGCTCCTGTTGTTAAAACTCAACCTGCTCAAACTCAAGCTCAAGGTCAAGCTTGACCAGCTCAAGCTCAAGTTCAGATTCGGGCTCAAGCTCAGACTCCTCATCCTGCTGCTGGACAAAATCAGTATCACAATAGGCCAAACTTTGATCCTATTCCGATGTCTTACACTGAATTGTTTCCTTCCTTGGTTGAGAAAGGTTTAATTACTACTAGGCCTCCGCCCCCTGTTCCAAATCCTCTGCCGGTTGGTTATAGATCGGATCTTCGCTGTGAGTTTCATCAAGGTGGAACTGGTCATGACTTAGAGCATTGCTTTGCACTGAAGGCTAAAGTGCAAGAACTTATCAGGAACAACATCCTTTACTTTAATGACCTTAATCCCAATGTTATCAACAATCCTTTGCCGAAGCTTGGGAAGTGAATCTTCTAGAAGACTTCAATTGTCAAATTTTCTTCAAGGCCAGAATATCAGACAGGACAGCTCATCCTTGTTGTTGATTGATCACTAGGCCATTGTTTCTTTATGTTTGCAATTTTTCTTCAATCATATTAAGTTGTTTGCTTTTAAGCTTGTTTGTACTTTCATGTTGGTTTTAATGAAATGAGCATTGCTTTGTTTTGATTCAATTTCATTTACTGTTTGCATCTTTATGCTTTACATTTCAAGTTCATTTATCTTTTCTCAAAGTTTTACAATGGTTGGAGGGAGGATGGTGAAAACGAGATACCCATAACTGTTGATGGTATGCTTTCAATTGAGACTTGGTTGATGATGTACAGGCATTGTTTCAAATCCTAAACACTGGAGAAATAAGGAAGTGAATCCCTTGTCAACCCCTTTGAGCCTTGAAGTTGGAGTTTCTTTCTATTCGAAAAAACCCGCAATTTTTAACCCGGGGATGGGTAGTTCTCAATTAATTCAAATGTGCATTCAAGTACAAGAGAATCATTCAAGACACCTTTCAATAAAGGTTGCAATCTCAAGTTTTCCTTCACACACATCAAGAAGTGTTAAAGATGTTTCTCAATTCAAAAAGCCAATGATGGTTCGTCGTAATCATTAAGCCATGCAGTCATTATCTTTCAAAAAAAATGATATTGAAAAAATTATTGAAAAAAATTAAAGCCCGCTAAGTCAAAACCTATGAAGGAGACTTAGGCAATAACTGGGGCATCCCGCTGGCTGTAAGATCAAATGACACAGTTCAGGCAAAAGTTAGGGATAATAAAAAGAAATATTTGTCAAGAGGTCATCAAAATCCTCAGCAAAAATAAGTTGAGTGGACCAAAGTCCTCACTAGAGATAACAAAAGGAAGAGGTGACTGTTATCTCAAAATCCTTTGGCTTACGAATCATCTTCATCTGTGCAATCCCAAATATCTTGGAACTTGAATGCATAGGCTGAATTAATTGAATGAAGGACTGGAGTTCATCACGAAGTTGGGTTGGGTACAAATAAACGTTGAGCCTATATCCTTTGTTTCATAAACCGTAAACCGGACCATGTTATAACCTTCAAAAGTCCTAATTGAATCCAGGTTTCTTTTGAAAAGCATACTACAACAAGGTTGCGTAAACTGACTCCCAAGTTCGTTACCAATCATTTGTTTTCTTACCTTTGCTTTATCTTTAATGTTGTCTCAACCGCCGTGTTTTGGCAATGTTTTCATTTACTTTATATCAATAAATTTCATTCCAAAAATGATTCTTGATTTCAAACTTTGCATTGAACTTTGCATTAAAATTACCAAGTTTGTACAAACATTTTTATTTTGCAAATAAACTTTCTTCGTCAAAGAATTTTCAAACAATTAAGAAACTTGGTTAGTGATCTTATCAGGGGCAAGTTTTTCTCAGTTCCTATGTGTCAAGATGTTGTTGCGTTGTGCAAGTTGTTCTCAGATATTGGTTAGTCAGAAGATTCTCTGCAAGTTTCATATTGGGTTATTTTCTCAAGGGCTGAAGCCATGATCAGTTTATTTTTTCTCAACATTCATTTCAAGAACTGAAGCCATGATCAGTTTATTCTTCTCAACAGTTATTTCAAAGATGTGATTAGTTTCTCCAGCAGTAATCAGGAACTGAATCCATTATCAGTTTATCTTCACCGATCAATGAACTTGGGGCAACTTTCTTCAAGAATCCCCAAGCAGCTGTGCATGACTCCTCTCAAAAGATTGTCAACTTGGTACAGTTTACTGGTGTGACAGAGATTTGTTCAAAGAGCAGTAGTATCTCTAATTTTCCGAGCAGAATGACAGTGTTCTCGGTGTTGAGGAATCAGTCTTCTTTCTTTTCACTCCTCTAAGAGTCTAAACTGGTTGTCAGCATTTTCTCTCATATTATCTCCTTGGGTGTGTTATTCCCCAGTCTTGTTTACGTTTGCATATTTGAGTGTTTTAGTCCTCATTATGCATTTTCTTGGGTGTGTTATTCCCCATTCTTGTTGATGTTTGCATAGTTGAGTGTTTTAGTCCTCATTATGCGTGTTCTTGGGTGGTTTAGTCCCCATTTTCGTAAATGTTTGCATACTGAGTGTTTTAGTCCTCATATGTATTTCTCAAAGTCTTGTTGTATTCAACTTCTCACTTTTTGGTTAAAGTCCAACTTACTTGGCATTTGTCTGTCTCTCCAGAACTTTTTCTTCACCTACTTGTTGTTTCTTCTCATATATTACACCCTTTTTTCCGATTGCCATTCTCGGATGTCCAAAGTGAAGTCATCATTGATTTGATGTACTGTCCCAGACCTTTTTTTTCATCTCATTCAGTGATGTTCCTGAATGTTGTGATTCATTTTTATCTGATTGCCATTCTCAGATGTTGTGATCATTTCCATTCCGATTGCCATTCTCGGATGTCCATAGTTAAGTCATCATTAATTTGATGAACTGTCCCGGACCTTTTTTTATTTCATTCAGTTCTGTTCCTAAATGTTGTGCTTCACATTTTATCTGATTGCCATTCTCAGATGTTGTGATCATTTCCTTCTGATTGCCATTCTCGGATGTCCATAGTGAAGTCATCATTGATTTGATGTACTGTCCCGGACCTGTTTTCCATCTCATTCAGTTCTGTTCCTGAATGTTATGCTTCACATTTTTATCTGATTGCCATTCTCAGATGTTGTGATCACTTCACTTTCGATTGCCATTCTCGGATTTTCATTTTGGAATCATCATTGAGTTGATGTGCTTTCCCGAACTTTCTCCCATTTCATTCAGTGCTGTTCCTGAATGTTGAGACCCGCATATTTTATCTGATCGCCATTCTCAGATTTTGTGATTACCCTTTTCCGATTGCCATTCTCGGATATCCCTATTAAAGTCAGTAATGTCATCCGTGGATGCGTCTGATGTGTTTTTTCGGGACTTTTCTCATTTCATTCAGTGCCATTCCTGGATGTTGTGATGTTTTCTATCCAATTGCTATTCATGGACATTTTCACCTAGGCTGAGCCATGTGTTGGTCTGTAGCATGTTGTTTTTCCGTCGGAGTCTTATGCTCCTTATCCCCAGCGTTTATTTTTTTATGTGTCGTCTTGTCCTTCATGGACGTCTCTGCATTTCATTTGGTTCCATAAACATTTCATATCATCTCATAAATTTTCTCATATTATTTCATATGCTGTCACATATTTTCTCTGCATTTCATATTTTTTTTCTCATATACATCCCATATGCTTTTATAACTGTTTCATATTGCTTCATATCATTTCCATATCATCTTCATATCGTTCATCTCATTTCATTCCAGTTTTTGGCATCTTAGGATCAAAAATTGGGTTTTTTTGATATTTAAGTATCTTCCATCTTGTCGAAATGAAGATTCCAATCTTCATTATCTCTGGATTGAAGAAACTTAAATAGGGGCATCTGTCAGACCCTAATTTTTGACCTAAGATTTTTCGCATCTCATCCGCATTTCTCATACAAACAAGATCACGTACTGGTTCGTGTATCCTTTTTCAGGTGCAGGTCTTTGCTTCGCAGAGGATCACCTCATTTAATTTCTGTTATTTGTTTATATTCACTAACTTCTAACCAAAATATCAAAAAAAATATGTTGCAGTTGCTTCTTCTTCTTCTGTGTTGCAGGATTTAAAAGATAGGGCAGTGATTTCAATTCAGAGGCGTTTGTTCAGTCACGATTCGATTCAGATGGACGTTTGACCTAATCTTGGTCAAACTATCAAAAGATTGTTCAACTACAAGTTGTGTGTGCCAGGGGTCTGTTTCTCAGACTGTGCATATTCAAAAGTACAAGACTGTGTGGTGTGCGAAGATTATCAGTTTATCAGGCAGTGTTTTGTGCGAAGTTTGGTCTGAATCTTCAAGGTTGTCCATCAGTTCATCAGTGATGCGGTTGTGGATTTATTTTCCTCAAGTTTATCAGGGCAATTTTCAGACGATTTCAGTGTTTGTGGTTGAATCAATAATTTGCTCAGTGGTTCAGTAATGGCTTGGTTCATTTTATCCAGTGGCTTGTGGAAAATCAGAATATGTTGTGGGCTTAAGACCAGTTTTTATATCCATTATTCAATAATCATGTCCATTGTTCCAAATTCAATCCTTTTTCCCAAATTCGAGTCATTAACTTTTTTTTCGATTCCCGATTATTTCATCTTATTTTTACATTTTTTCGATTTCCACTATTTTTCTATCCATTTTCAATTCCCCCTTTATTCACTTTTATCCAATTAAATCCAAATATTCATTTTTTTGTTATCCATTTTTATTCAATTATCCATTACCATTTTTTTTCCAATATCCAATTTTCATTCCAAAACATTTATTTTAATCAAATCTTTTTCTGTTTCAATTTTGAAATTTTCAATTATCATTTTTCTATTTTATTCATTTCACCATCCAATAATCAATTCTTCCTAACTTTCTTTTTATTTCCATCTTCCATTTTCTTAACCCATTTCTAAAAAAAAAAGGGAAGTTAATTAGTCCTTTACTAAGCCCATTTCATTTGTTAGAAAAAATAAATAAACAAATGGGCCACACATTACAACTTCACAAGCTATTCCTTTTCAAGCCACATTTGCCAACAAAGCCATCATAATGACTACACATCCAGCAAGGCATACAACTCACGCAAGTTGTGCCAAGACCATCAGGCCCCACCATCTCCAAATCCAGTCGTACACAACAAATGATATGACTTCCCGCAAGCTTCACTTCAGCTTTCCCAAGCAAAAACAAACTCCAAGCCACAACAGGCCTCAACATGCCGCGCCTAGCTTCCAAACTCACAAGCAATCTTCAGCCCATAAGCCAATCCGTACACAACAGCCTGCATATGTCATCTATCACCAAGCAACATTTCCTCAGCTCATACAAAGGCAATACAAGCCACTCCATACGCCGAAACAACATCAGCAAAAATGAAGCCCGCATCACCTCACGCCCTCATGCCTTCAAGCTGCATCCCAAGCGTCACGCACTACACAAGCTAACAAAGCCAGCTTTCCAAAAACAACAGCCGCAGCAATCACAGCTACAAACTCCTTTCCGTACACCCTCACATCACAACAATACAAGCAGTAAAGCCCTTTGCCCATCCTGATATCAAGCCAAAGCTACGACACTTCCAGCCTGGTATCCCGCAAAAGCCACAACCAAAGCACGAATTTCACAAGCCGTACGAACAAACAATCACACGCACGGCACACATACATCACACTTCCTATACATCAATAAAACGCATCCCTCACCTGAAAAGAAAGAAATCAAAACGCAAAACAAGTTGGAGCAAAGCGCAAACAAAGCTGGCAAATCAAAAGGGCAACGAACATGCTTTTCTCGCGGTGAACCAAAACACAGAGAACTTCACCAAAACGGCCTTCAATTACAGCTTCATTCCCTTATTTAAACAACTCACTTCTCACTCTTTGATCAAGCTTGGAGAGCTCACCAAATCTCTGCAAAAATAAACTCCTAGCTTCAATTTTTCCGTTTCCCCCAATCTTCAACAAACACCGATTTTCTTCTTCTTCAATTTTTCTCCCCAAACACTTCAATAGTTCCTCTTCACTTTCACAAATCCATCATTTAATAATCTCAAACCTGCAAAACCGGATGGCATAAGTCAGATTCAAGATTAATGTTGCTTATGTTTCGAGAGAGATACAGATCTGAAGTGAAGAAATTGAAGGAGAGAGAGATTTGCGACTTTGTTGTTGAAATCGGAAGTTGGATGGTGAGGGAGATTTAAGTTTTTGCTTCGCTTTTGGTGAAAAATTGTTCTTGTTTTGTGTTTGTTGTCCCGCGGCCAGGAATGACGAAGAAGAAGAAGACCAAATGCTTCTTGTTTCCTTCCATTTGTTTATATTTTGTTTTTTTAAAAAAAAGAAAAACTAACATTGGTTTGGGCCTAAGGCCATGGTGATCCGTTTCTGTCTACACCTCCTGTGGGTCTTCCCCCTCTCCTCT
The DNA here is from genome assembly GCA_963966055.1 of Lathyrus aphaca. Lineage (NCBI taxonomy): Eukaryota > Viridiplantae > Streptophyta > Magnoliopsida > Fabales > Fabaceae > Lathyrus > Lathyrus aphaca. The sequence goes on from OZ014519.1 coordinate 260,954,285, forward strand.
TCATTGTTTCTTTTTTTCTTTTTTTAAAAAGTAATATTTTCTTTAGTAGTTTTTTTTTTAATTAATTTTGTTATATTGCTTTTTTTGATTTCAAAAAATTTCTTTAAGATTTTTTTAGAAAAATGTTTTAGAAAAGAGATTTAGAAAAGATTTTTTTTAAGAAAAAGAATTTTATAAATATTTCAATTTCTTTTTATGGATCTACTTTTAGATCCATCATTTTTCTTCATCTTTTTCTTTTTTGGTCGATGATAATCTCCGATTCGTAGATTGGTAATTTCTGATCGGTTTAATCTTCATTATTTCAAATCTATGGATGAATGATCATTTGGATCATTCTCCATACTTTGAGATCGTGATAGATTGCCTTTCGAGAAATTCAACGAAAATCTCGATTAAGATGAGACCGTTCCTTTTCTTTTAGTGTGGCATGTTTTCGGAGAACGATCCATAATATCGTTTCTCTAACATGTATTAACACGAATATTTTCCACTTTAATTAGTGGTGGCCGGCCTCATTTGTAGGGTAATTACTCCGTAAATTACTCGGCGATTGCTTAACATAGACCTAAAGTTGTCCCGATTCGGAATGCGATCCACTTGGATCCGGTTGCCTCGATTTTGTTATTTTTATTCGTGGTTGTGCTTGATTAAGTTCATCATACCACTTGTTATGTAAATATTGTCATACTAACACTTAAATTTAATCTCTCGCACCTTATCCTTTTATTTTAATCTCTTGTTCCCTACCTCTCTTATTATGCTTCTTTATTCATTCATCATATTGCTTATTGTATATATTATTGTTGCTTGTTTTTTTTATTTTTCCATTTGGATATTAAAACACTAATAAAGGATTAAACACTTAAAAGACTTGTGACTTCTAATTTTGAACTATGGTTACTATCCCTTGCTTCGGAGAATGGACTTAGACTTTAAGATCTTCCCCCTTGCTCAAGTTGGAATGGATTAGAAACCTCGGCCTCAAATTATTTCATTGGCCTTTGAAGATGGAAATCCAATTGTTTCGAAAGATGTTTGCCATATGGTTTGATCTTTCTTTCTTTAGCTTTTACTTTCAAGTCTTAGGATAGTCCCTTCATCTCTTCCCATATTCTTCAATTTTCAAATCTCCTTCCTATTTCCAAAACCTTCTTTGTTTTATAACTTCAAACATTTTCTTAATCAAACCTTGACTTCGGTCATGTGCTTTTACCTTTTCATTTCATTTCCTTAAATAAATGCTAAACCACATAAGCATATCAAAACTTTCTTTCTCAAAAAAACTTAAAAACTTTCAAACTCATTCAATTGTTTTTGTGCCCTCGTGCACGTTTCTCTTAACTTTTTATGTTTAGATATGATTCATCCTTTCTAGCGGAATTATTCGCTAAAGGATGACGACTTATCTTTACATTTTAAAATCAATTCAACTCATTTGCCTTTTCACAATTTGTACCACGAACTACGGGGTTTTGATCTCGCATTGCACTTTGTGGGTACGTAGGCATGAGACGTTCGTCTCTTCAAACACCAAAATCTTAAAAAAACATTCTTCTTCTCATCTCTTCAATCTTTTTTCAAGCAAACCATTTCAAACCAAAAATGCAGTAAATATTTCAAAGGGTTCCCGTGGAGTACCACAGACAAGTCAGGTGCTTAAAACCTTCCCGATTTGTAACCAATCCCCGTACCCATTCTCTGTTTGATTCTTTTAGCTTTTTTAGCTTTTAAGATTCTTTAAGGCTTTGCTCATTCTTTTTGCCTTTTTCCTTTTGGAAATAAATAAAAGCGCGGTGGCGACTCTGTGTATATTGAGTGAAGTTAATCAATAGCTTACACTCATGATTTTACCGCTACAATATCCATCTCTCTTCCTCAGCAACAATGATCTTCATCATCATCGGTTCCTCAATCATCATCAACACAGATCCTGCACACAAGAAAGAATCAAGTAGCATAGTGAAGTTCGGAGAAATTCGGGAGAGGTTGATGACACAGAAAATTCAGTTACAATTCAATAGAGGAGATCAATACAAAGTCAGTCCATAATAGAATTGAAACAGAAAAAATCAGAATTGCATAACAAAAATAACAAATACCTAACCGATTTTTCTTCTGGAAGTTTCATCTGGGATCGTCTATAAATCAGAACCAGCTTCATTCCATGAGTCTTTTTCTTCGATTCACCATTCTCGTAACCTCTGCAATCTCCATAAAAAAAAAACTCCTGAACCAAGAATCACCATCACCTTCATCTTCAACAAACTTCAACAAACTCCAGAAATCTTCACCAGCTTCATACACCAGAACCCTCTTTCTTCAATCCCTCTCTGCATCTACCACCACCTCCATCAACGATCTTTATCACCTTAAACCACAATTGATCATCAATCTTCAATCACTAATATCTAAACTCAGTAACAATCATCAACCTCCATTTCAACCTCCTTCAATCATACATAACTGCACGTCCGTTATCTTCATCACGCAAGATCAACATCCTTCTTGATAACTCTTCTTCGATCTCAAATCAGCAACCTAAAACCATCACAAACTTCTGTAAAAAAAAAACCCGCAGAAGACCTTCATCAATCTTCATCCATCGCTTTGTAACTCTTCATAACCTGCAACATTGCAAGATCATCAATTGACAACGGACCACAACAACAATCTTCCGAAGTCGCGAAGAAGAAAATTCAAGCAGAATTTCGTTTCAAAGAGAATAGTGATTCACAGGGTGGAGGAAAAGAACATGATAAACGAGAGTAAGTTTGATGTTACCTGCACGTGTTGCCGCTGGATCGGATCCGAAGAAGAAACTGAGGGCTATGGAGTCGCAATAGAGGCTATGTAGTCACGATGGTGCTTTTCATGTTGAAGGTAATGTTCGCACGGCGGTGTATAACCTTTAGAAGGCGATCGATTGATGAAGGGGTTGGTGCGTAGCCGCGTTGCTTTCGTCGGCGCTACCCTCCGAAGGATAAGGGAGACATTGGTGCGGCGCGTTGAGGAAGAGATCTCGGCGGCGGATCTACAAGGTCTATGAGGCTCACCACCGTGAAGTCGAGATGATGAGAGATAGTTGTAGGTGGTGGTTGAAGCGAAGAAGATGAGGACGGATGATCGGAGTTTTCCGTTCGGCGGGGAAACCTTTGAATCTTCGGTCGGCGCCGCTTCAGGAAGCAAGAAGTGCCTCACGAAGAAGAAGAGGATGAACTCTTGTTTTATTGTTCTCTCAAGAAGGTATTAGGGTTTCATAAACAATTGTGGGATGGGCTTATGCATTCCGTCACCATGGTTCTCATTTTCGCGCCCCTATTTCACTTCTACACCCCTCTCACGTTTCTGTTGAGGATTCGGCCAGCAGGCCATAAAAATTCTATCCGCACCTCCATTATACTACAACACCCCCTCACGAACTCAGCATAAAGGATTGGGCCTCAAGGCCATGAAAAATCTTATCTGCACCCTATTATCACTTCTTCACCCTGTTTCTCTATTTTTGTATTTTTTGAGAGTTTATTAATTCAATTTCTTGTGGAAAATACTAGTTAATTTATTTGTTAATTAATTTTTGTGGATTAATACTTGAATCCGTTTTTTCTTGTTAATTTTCAATTAGAATTTTTGCACTAATTTTAATTAGTGTTAGGGACTAATTTTTGGATGAGTGTTCATGAACTCTTTTTAATCGATTTGGATCGATTTCGACTATGGCACAACTTCATAAAGCGAATATGGATGATAAGCATTTATTTTGCTTATGGGAGACTACAAGACCTTGGATGAAGTTTTTTTTGGATTTCTTTTGTGAAGAATCGGCACTTCGACCAAGTAAGTAATCTCGATTCGTCACTTTAATGCACCCTTTTCCTTTTAATTTTATTGTTTAGTATAGGCTAGCAATAAATCTATAACAAATAGGAAAAATCATGAGAAAATTCTACAAAAATTCCAGTAGGTCTATAATTCAATTTAGAATTTGTTTGGCATTTTTACTTTCTGAATTTTGGCTATTTTCGATTTAATTTCGAATTATTCTTGTAATTAGCTTTTATTGAATTTCCTTAGCTGTACATGATTTTTGTTCATTTAATTTCTCCTGCTTCCAGTAACGTTTTTTGCCGTTCTTTTTACTGTAATTAGAGGACCCATAGTAGTACTTAGGGTAATTTTAATAGAATTTTTAGCTCATTTTATCTTAGGTTTAGAGGCTTAATCCTTAGAAATTAGTGAATAATTCTTAGGCAAAAATAAACAATTTTTAGGCATAGTAAAAATATGATTTTTCATAATTCCTTTTAGCACAATGTTATAGATAGTCTTAGAATCCCATAGATTAATTTTCATAATTTTTCCAGAGTTTTTGCTATTTTTTAGGATTTTTAGTCTTAGGCTTTGTTACATATAATTTCCCTTAGTTTAGGCTTTGATATTAAATTCAATAAAAAAGGGTAGTCTAGCTTAGATTTAATCTTAGAAGTTAACATGGACTTAGGCTAGTTTAGATTTTGATTTTTAGAAGAGAAAATAGTAGGTAAGACCTTAGTTTAGAATTTAGGCTTAAGTTTCATTTTAATTAGAATTAGAATAAATAAATAGGACTATTTTAATTCATGCTTTTATTTGAATTGTCTTTGAATTCTAGCTAGTCATTTAATTTCAATATTTTTGTATGTTGATTAATATTTCAATTGCTTTAGGTCTTCCCTTGGCTTTAGAATCAACTTCTTAAGAAGTTAGTTGTATTCTATTAGTTCTAGGTGCTTTTTCCATTAGGTTTTGAAAACCCCACAAACCATAGGATTTCCCATGTAAATAAATCAATAAAATTAGGGTGTGTCTTAGTTCCCATTAGATTTTCCCTTTTTGCAACTTGAGTCATTCTTTCTCTCCTCATAAAGAAAATAACAAAACATCTAAGGATAAACCGAACAATCTTGTACGACACGAGACTTTGTTGCGGAGTGTTTATACGCGTCCTGTTTCGGGGCGAGGTATAAATACTCAGCGCGATGGATAGGTCTTAGTACAAGACAGTTCATAAACAAATTCAAAACACTTCTCTTAAAAGACAAAAACAAACAATAAGCGACTATCCTGCGGGAACTTCTCTTCTCATCTCATTCACTCACAACGCGAACTCGCGACGACTTGTCTTTCATGCAAGACGATAAATGCACTCGTACCAGATGAGCCTGCAACACCTGAGCATAGACATACGCAGTTCCAGCTATAAAAAACACAAACAAATAGTTCCCGCCTTAGTTAGGCGAACTACGTCGACTCAGATCCTCATTATCCCGATGAGGTACGTAGGCAGCGGGGTAGGGCCCGTTCGAGCACATTCTTTATTTTCCCTACATTTCCCCTTTTATTCTCATTCTCTTCTCATTTCCATTCCATTCCAGATAGCCATTATTTCATTTCAGCAGCATATTATTTCTCACCCTTTGAAACAAAACAAGCAATCGTGGATCCTGTCGGGTACGGCGGACGATCTGGGGTGCTAATACCTTCCCAGTTCGTAACCGACTCCCGAACTCAGATCTTTGGTTCGCAGGACCTTGTCCTTTTCTTCTTCCTCAGGTTTGTGCAACATTACCTTTTCCATTTATTCGGGATAAAAATGTCTGGCTGGCGACTCTACCTTTTCCGCGCCACTTTCGCGTTTGTACTAGGATGAAAATCCCGGGAGCGACAGCTGGCGACTCTGCTGGGGAATTAACCTAATTCTTCCGGTTTCCCTTGTAGGGTCAATCCTAGCGCTTGTTTTGTTTTGCCTCTTTGGGTGTTTGTTTGCTGTTGTGTGCTTTAGTTTAGCTTTACTGTTTATTTACAGTTTTTATTTTACAGCTTTACTTTATCGCATTTATTTACCGCTTTCAGTATTTTATTTTCCATGCATCATATTATACTGGACTGTCTGGCTTCGCTGGTTTTCATTTTTTTCTGCGGGATGAGAGTTACTGTGAGATAAGCCAACTACCCGGCTTGAGTGCACTATAGGATTAGCGTGGACAGACATTGTACTCCCATGGTATCTCACCATGATGAGTGGCAATGTGTTCCATACCCAGATTGCGACCGTCTTGGGACTATTCTGTGTGGGGATTACCTCACTTAAGGGTACGACCTTGATAGTTATGTGCATCTGGTGACCGATCTTCGAGGACCTTAATGGGGACACCTCTCTCCAGTGATGACAGTGGCAAACCACATTTGTTGGCAAACCCACTCGCATCCGAGAGCCCACTAGGAACTCGCATAGGATGGCCTGGTTCTCTCATAGGAATCAAGACAAGGAAAACTGTTCGTATGACGGTAGTATTGTACCCTTCGGGATGAATGTACTATTGTTTCTCGATTCAGTGCTTGAAGCTGGGGACCGATGAGGGATGCTTGTTTCCTTGGACTCAGCTGAGGCCTCCCTGAGTAGTACATAATGCCAAACCGATTCCCTGATTTGGTCATGAGCCATTTCTCGGAAATGGTGAACGTATTATTGCTATTCGACTTTGGGAGTCCATGATGTTGACCCGAGTAGCACACCCGTGAGATTGGGAGGGGTTTACAGGTTTGCAGGAACCCTAAACTTCAACATACCCACTTTGTCAGTATTGTTCAGTGTTCTATGGTTCTCTGATTCTGAGATTCGGGATTTCTATTCAGAGAAATTGTTACTGTGATTACCATTGTGACCTTGATATAATGACCGTTATTATGATTCTCCACAGACACTTGGCTCGTTGTTCAACTTCAACACCATCAGTGACTATTCTATTATGTGATCCAGTTCTACAATTATTGGGTTCTCAGTTATGGGGTTCTATACAGAGACGGTGCTGTTATTATGGTTCTATTCAGACACATGACTCATTGCTCAACATCGGCACCAACATCAGACCATTGATCACACGCCTGTTACATACATGACATCATAGCATTTCTGCACACATGTTCAGTTATTTCCGAGGATCACATATCTGAATCATGCTGTTGGATTTTTCTGTATCAAAACTTGAATCAAAGCAGATAGATTCCTCATAAATAACTGAACATGGCAATTGCATACATCCTTGTATTCTTGACAGGTGTTCAGAGACAGATTAGTATCATGACTTGGTTTCCCTTTGCAATGGCCAACTTGAATCACCATCTTCAAGGTATATATTTGAAGCAACTCCGGGAGGAGGTAACTGAAAGGAAAACCCAGCTGAGGCCATTCAGGGCAGAAGTATAAGCTTTATTTCAGAATCAGAAACTATTAGAAGAGGAAGTCAACCAGATGAAGACTCAGAAGAGCCGGTTATAGAAATCCTGAATGCAGTGTCAAGGAAACGAAGCTATTTTCATCCCTGTTGAGGGGAACTACGCTGCTCTGATTCTCCATTGGTCAATGGAGATACGTAGGCAGGAGATCACATGAGATCTTTCCGAGAAACCTTATTTATCAACTTCATTTATCAACCTCTTCCCTCCAGATGTCGTTTGTCAGCATCCAACCTGAACTTCCCAAGAGTGTCCTAGGAGTAGAGCATAAGGGTAAAGGCCAGAACAACTCGAGAAGAAGTATGATCATATTCTGATGTCGTACATGCAACAATTTTCCTCATTTACTCAAATTTGAACTGGTTGAGCTAGTTGCATCAGGATCATCTCCGAAAAAGCTTCTTTTGGGGTTTCAATGCCAAGTATGATTACCATTCTGGGGCACCTGGCCTTTTAATTGAAGATTGCAAGTCTTTCAGAGGCAAAAGTGAAGACGAGGTCCCGAATTTGATCGAATCAAAGGTCATCATGCCAGAAAGTCCGCCCACATATTGAAGTCTCCTCATCAAATGGACCTCCCAATTTGCAAATGCATCTTCAGAAGCAATAAGTCCAGACAGAGTCAAGTCTCCTCAATGACGGCAATGTTCAGCTTCTTCACTGCATTTCCATTTATAGTTTATATTGTTTGTTTAAACATTTGTATGCATGCATGAAACTTATTTGTTTTTGAATGATAGCCATAATAAAATTCACATGTTTTTCTTGAAGTAATCCGTTCGTATTCACTCATGATTTTGTGTATGTGCATTGCAATACCAACTGTTGTGCTTAAACTCTATCAGGGAGGATGACGAAATAAAAACGCCAAAATCTCTAATTGTGTGCTTTTGAGAAAGACCTTGTTGACGATGTACAGGCATTGTTTCAAATCCTAAACACCGGAGATATAAGGGAGATAGACCCTCGCCAACCCATTTGAGCCTTGAAGTAGGAGTTTCTTTTCGCATGAAAAAAACCTTGCATTTAACCCAGGGGCAGGGTAGGTGTCAGCTAGCTGGACCGGTCGTTCAAATTTCAAAAAGGAGTGCACATCTGAGGATCTATTACCTTTCGTTGTACCAAATCAAGAGGTCCAATGACCAGAAACCACAATGGTTATCCCAAGCAAGAGGTCCAGAGATCGGAAACAACAATGGTTTTCCCTCAACAACCAAGAAGTGAGACAGTCACGACCCTTTCAAAGAAATCAAGACAAAAAGTGTCACACGATTTGTTCAAAAAAGAATTAAAAAATGATGAGAAAGCCCGCTAAGTCGAAACTTGAAAACAAGCGACTTAGGCAAAAATTAGGGCATCCCGCTGGACTTCGCAATCAAAGATTCACAAGAATCAGTCCAGGAAAAAGTTAGGGATAAGTAAAATAATGCAAAAGCAAAAGACAAAAAGGATTACACAAGAAAGATCCTTGAACAAGAACAAAGTCGTGTGATACAGACACGGTAGACAAAGGGGTGACTTACTCCAAACAACAACCTGATTGGTGTTTAAAACCGTTAGTGTAATTGGTTCCTTAACCCTCACAAAACCCTTTTTGAGAAGTGAGCGCTTGTGAAAGCTAGCTGGAAATATGAATGGAGAACATCACGAAGAGGGGTGGGCACAAATAAATTTCGAGCCTATATCTTTTGTTTCTATAACCGTGAACCAGGCCACGATACAACCCTCAAAAGTCCTAACTGAAATAGGGTTATTTTTGAGAGCGTACTACCACAAGATCGCGTTCCTGACTCCTATGAGTTGTGCTAAAAGTTCTTTGTTGGTGTTGCATGTGCATGCTTTCATTAATCAAAAATCAATGTCGTATTTTAACCAGTGATTCACTCACAAAGGTTGGCGACATCTTTTTACAGTAAAACTTCAAGATTAACATGTGTGTTGCATTAGAATTTTCATTCTTAAAATAAACATTTTCTGCTTACATACACTTGTTTGGCATCATAAAAGTTTACATATGGAATCTCAGTCCAGAAGCTTAATCTTGTCAAGTTGAGGAGTCTGAAACTTCCGAAGGACAATCTGTCGAGGTGCACTTTTCAAGGAAACTCCATTGAGTAGGGACTTTCCCAACAGTCGTGGTAAGAGCCAACTAATATGGGGAAATCATGTCGAGCAATCTCTTCAAAATTCAGCCAAGCTGGGGCAATCACTTCGAGATTCAAATCTCTCAAAGGGCCATCAGGCGGAGGCATTATTCAAATTTCAACCAAACTGGGGCAGTTACTTCGAGATCCAATCTTTCAAAGAACAATTGGTATGGGTGTTTTCTTCAAAACACAGTCAGTCATAGGTGATCACTTCAAGGCTCGTACTGGGGAAGGCCACCCCAAGAGCACTAGAAGTTACTTTCTCCCGAAGACGATTAATCAGAAGGACCCATCCAAAGTTCAAAATACTGGGGCAGAATATCTCACAATGATATGAAGTTTTTCATGGATCCTCGCGAGACAAATTCTTTCACAGGCTATGCAAACTGGGGCAGTTATTTCGAGATCCAACGAATCTCTCCAAGAGTTTGAAGACACTGAGGCATTTCGTATGTCATGTTTTCTGTAAAATCCTCTTGAGACATTTTCTTCCGATGGACCTTAATCTGAGGCGAGTTGAAAATTTCAAAGAACCATTATTCAATCATGATTAGTTGGTGATCTATCAACCCAGAGTCTGGAAGCAAAGCCATTGTCAGCACAGTACTTCAAGAGTTATTTCATCAGCAGGCTTCATTGATCAGAATTCCTTAGTAAGTCTCATTAGACAATCCCTTCTCCAATAGTGCGGCAAATGGAAGGTTATTTCTTGAGAAGAAGGGTATCATCGTCTCTCATCACCAGCATGAGACGCCTTACATCTCTCATTCCCAACATGAGAGGATTTATCTCTTATCCTCAGTAAGTGGCAGCTTGAGCTTTTATCTTCAGCAAGAAGCTTTATCATTGACATCACCCGTCATCCCCAGTAATGTGGAAGTTGAAATTACTCCCAGCAAGGTAGAAGAAGGTGGGTGTCATCCCCAAGCAGGAGTTTCCCTTCAGACAGGGGAAATTCTCAGCAGTATAAGGAGTGTCTTTCCTCCCCAACAATTTCTTCCTCAGCAGTGTCATGCCTTTGGTTCTCAGCCAAGTCCGGAGGTCTTCATTTCCCCATCAGAGTCCAAGAAGAGTCCATCTCCAGCAGGGTCTTGGCTCTCCATTCTCAAAGTCCCATTTATTTTTGGCAGTGGCGGCAGTTCAGAGCCGGTGTATCATTGACAACATTCCCCGCAGAGTTGTCTTCTCCTCACAAGGATTAACCAGATCAATGCTGTGATCATCAGTTCCTCCCCAGTCAAGCCATCTGGGATATCTGCTATCTCTTCATCGGGAGACCCCTTTGCATTTGCATTTGCATCTAGTAACCATCATTATATTTGCATCCTCCAAAGCGTAGCATTTCCATTATTATGGAGCATCGCCATAAATCTAAACATATGCATACTAGCATGGGCCAGTTTTGAGGTATATTACATAAGACCTGTTACATCTCCAATCAAATTGAATTATTCGCCACAGAATGAAACTTCGTTTCCCAGGGTGGTTACTTCTACCAAGTCTTGTTGTTATCCCCAGTTGAGTCTTATTTCAGTACAACAGTCTCATTTTTTTCGCGTCCCCGTTTCCGTACAACGGTCGCGTCTCGGGTCATCATTTAAGTACAATGATCTGTAGAAGCAAGCTTCAATCAAAAGTTTTGATGATGTCAACACTTGATTGCAAAAAGACAAGCCTTTCAAAGTTTCACAAAGATCAAGTCAAGATTTTAATCAAGACAAGCACTCATGGAAATGAATTTTCAAGAATTGGACACAAAGATGGTATATCATAATCTACCTCTCTAAATAATTTTTACAAGTGTTCAATTGCATAAAATATTTTTACATGCTGCATTAAATCTTTTTGAAAATAATTGGTTTTGGTATAACACTTTTTTATTAAGCATTTTTGGAAATTTCTTCAGTGTTAACCGATTAACCATATAGGTTAACCGGTTAACGCCCTAAAATTTTGAATATTCTGGGCCAACGTACATGTGTTAACCGATTAACCATATGGGTTAACCGATTAACACTGGACGTTTTCTGAAAAATTATTTATTTTAAAGATCAAATGATTTTCAAATGTTATATCTTTTCAACCATTAATTGGCACTTTGTTATACCCTTTCTGAAATGGTGTTATACATCATATAAATTCAGAAACTTTCAAATTACAAATAACCTCCTACACTTTCTACATTTTCAAGATCATCAAAAAGAATCAAATTCACTTTTCTACAAATATTTTCAAAGTGTTCATCTTGTTCATATTTTCATATTCTACATTGAACACTTGTATTAATTTTAGAAGTGGATTGTGATCAAAAGGAGAAGATCAATATTATTATTGATATCACAAAATTACTCACAAAATAGTTCTTTATGTTATTTGGAATTGACTTGTAATCCAGGATTGTTGGATACAAGGGTGAAAGTGTTTACAAGAGGATTGTTCTTGTACACTTGTTATGTTTTGATAGTAGTCCTCACCGGTTGATGGTGTGTTAGGGTGTACTGATCAAAACAATAGTGAAAATCTCTTTCGTGTGAAAGGGGAGTGGAGTACCCTCGGATTGTGGGGGGAACCACTATAAATCCTGGTGTTCATCGTCTCTTTATTTTTACCGCTTTCATAACCATAAACACCAACCAAAATATTTTAAGAATCAGAAAAACCGGAAAAAGATTTCAAGTCCTAATTCACCCCCCCTCTTAGGCATTCTCTGATCTTACATTTGGCATCAGAGCAGGTTAAGGTAACCTGTTCCTATCGATCCTATGGCTTCCGCTAGTACTAACCCGGTTTTTAAGGATGGTGGAAGTAGCAATAAGCCACCACTCTTTTCTGGAGAATACTTTGATTTTTGGAAACTCCGTATGAAAGCACATTTGGAGGCTCAAGGAGAAGGCATATGGGAAACCGTTGAAGATGGTCCACATATTCCGATGAATGTTATCAATGGCGTTGGAACCGCGAAGTTGAAAAACACTTTTGATGAAGATGATAAGAAAAGGATTCTAAATGAGAAAAAGGCAATCAACATACTCCAAAGCGCTCTTAGTATGGATGAGTTCTTTCGCATATCTCAATGTAAATCGGCAAAGGAAATTTGGGACACCTTGGTAGAAACACATGAAGGAACCACCGAAGTAAAGAGATCAAGGCTAAACACCCTAAGTCAAGAATACGAAATGTTCCGAATGCAGCCCGGAGAATCCATTGTAGAAATGCAAAAGAGATTTGTTCATCTTACAAATCATTTGATTGCTCTTGGAAAAACATTTACAAATGATGATCTCAATCTTAAAGTCCTAAGATCCTTAACAAGAGAATGGCAACCGAAAGTGACGGCTATTTCCGAGAAAAAGAGTCTCTCAACGATGACATCCGCATCCTTGTTTGGAAAACTCCAAGAACATGAATTGGAACTTGGAAGGTTAGAAAGACATGAGAATCAAGAGAAGAAGTCTAAAGGAATTGCCTTGAAAGTCGAAACCAAACAAAATAAAGATGAGGACACATCGGAAGATGAAGACTTCGTGCTACTTGTGAAAAAACTCGGTAAGTTGTTTAAAAATGATAAATCTCTTTTTACTAAAAAGTTTAGACATTTCAGAAAAAGAGAAGGATCCACACCAAGTCAAGATGTTACATGCTATGAATGTGGGAAGCAAGGACATATCAAACCGGATTGTCCAAAGCTTCAAAAGAAAGGAGGATTCAAAGGCAAGAAGGACTACAAAAACAAGAAGGCATATGTTGCTTGGGAAGACAATGAAATAAGTTCATCATCGGAATCGGAAAATGAAGAACGTGCAAATATGGCTTTAATGGCTTCTCACCAATCCGATGAAGAAAATGAGGAATGCTTGAAGACAACCACAAACCTATGGTATCTTGACAGTGGTTGTTCAAAGCATATGACGGGAGATGTAAACAAATTTTCAAATCTAAGGCTTAAGGCCAAGGGTTATGTCACTTATGGTGACAATAACAAAGGAAAGATTCTTGGCTTTGGCACCATTGGTTCACCACCTTTTACAACTATAGAAGATGTACTCTATGTCGAAGGACTCAAGCACAATCTTCTTAGCATTAGCCAACTTTGTGACAAAGGATTCAAGATCAACTTCAATAAAGATGAATGCTTGATTGTAGACGAAGTCACTCATGAGGTTATGTTAAAAGGTAATAGAATCAATAATATTTTTATGATTTCTCTTGACAATGTTTCTTTGAAGGTAAAATGCCTTATGGCAAACAACAATGAGGCATGGTTATGGCATAAAAGATTTGCTCACATTCACATGGAGCATCTAAACAAATTAATAAAACATGATCTGGTTGTTGGGCTTCCGAAGATAAAATTCATCAAGGATAAATTGTGTGATGCATGTCAAAAGGGAAAACAGACCAAGACAACTTTCAAATCCAAGCAAGTGATCTCTACATCAAGACCACTGCAATTGTTACACATGGATCTGTTTGGTCCATCCAGAACAAAGAGCTTTGGAGGTAGTATTTATGCTTTAGTAATTGTTGATGATTTTTCTCGATATACCTGGACAATGTTTTTAGTGCAGAAAAATGATGCTTTTAAAGCATTCAAAAAGTATGCAAAACAAATTCAAAATGAGAAGTCACTCACTATAGCCTCCATAAGAAGCGACCATGGTGGAGAATTTCAGAATTCAGATTTTGAGGAATTTTGCGAAGAACATGGAATTTCTCATAATTTTTCCGCACCAAGAACTCCTCAACAAAACGGCGTCGTAGAACGGAAAAATCGATCACTAGTGGAACTTGCCAGAACAATGCTCAGTGATACAAATCTTCCAAAATATTTCTGGGCAGAAGCAGTAAGCACGACATGTTTCGTAAGTAACCGCGTAAATATTCGACCGTTACTCAAAAAGACTCCATATGAGTTGTTCAAGGGAAGGAAACCAAATATATCATTCTTTCACATATTTGGTTGCAAGTGCTTTGTTCTCAACAACAACAAGGACAATCTCGGTAAGTTTGATGAAAAGTCCGACGAAGGTATATTTCTTGGTTATTCTCTTTTTAGTAAAGCATTTAGAATTTTTAATAAAAGAACTCTTACTATTGAAGAATCTATTCATGTATCTTTTGATGAGACTAACCCCTCGAAAGAGGATAAAATTACTTTGGATGATGATGATGACTTTATAGATACTCCACAAAATGAGGAAAATATTTCAAATGATCAAACATTATTACAAGAAGATGTTACTCAAGAAAATCAAGATCTTCCGAAAGAATGGAGAACTCACAGAGACCATCCAATTGACAGAGTTATTGGTGATATTAGTCAAGGCGTTGCAACTCGACTAAATTTGAAGGATGCTTGCCTCAATATGGCCTTTGTATCACAAATTGAACCATCAAAGATCGATGAAGCATTAGGCGATGACCAATGGATTGTAGCAATGCAAGAAGAACTAAATCAATTCGAAAGGAATCAAGTTTGGACTCTCGTACCAAGACCAGATAATAAGCACATCATAGGAACCAGATGGGTGTTCAAGAACAAACTTGATGAAAATGGGATTATAGTTCGTAACAAGGCAAGATTGGTCGCACAAGGATACAACCAGGAGGAAGGAATCGATTTTGATGAAACATTCGCTCCCGTAGCAAGGTTAGAAGCAATTAGATTATTACTTGCTTATGCCTGTTCTATGAATTTTCAGTTGTTCCAAATGGACGTCAAGAGTGCTTTCCTGAATGGCTACATAAATGAAGAAGTCTTCGTAAAACAGCCTCCGGGTTTTGAAGACTTTAGAAATCCCTCACATGTTTTCAAATTAAAGAAGGCTCTATATGGCTTAAAGCAAGCACCACGAGCGTGGTATGATCGCCTCAGCAATTTTCTAAGTGAAAAGGGATTTACAAAAGGAAAGATTGACAAGACTCTGTTTATAAAGAAAATCAAGGGTAATACTTTGCTAGTACAAGTCTATGTTGACGACATCATATTCGGATCAACAAACAAAGAGATGTGTGAAGAATTCTCACTAATGATGCAAGGAGAATTTGAGATGTCCATGATGGGAAAGTTAAATTATTTTCTTGGACTACAAATCAAGCAAACCAAGGATGGAATCTTTCTCAACCAATCCAAGTATTGTAAGGAATTAATAAAGAAATTTGATATGGATAGTTGCAAAATGATGTCTACACCTATGGGATCCGGGATGTATGTTGATCAAGATGAATCCGGCACTCCAATTGATATTTCCAAATATCGAGGTATGATCGGCTCTTTATTATATTTGACGGCAAGCCGTCCTGACATTATGTTTAGTGTGTGTTTATGTGCTCGTTTCCAAGCAAATCCGAAGGAATCACATCTCACTGCTGTAAAGAGGATCATCAAGTATCTCAAAGGAACGATAAACGTCGGATTATGGTATCCTAAAGGTAGTACTTGTTCTTTAGTTGGTTATTCTGACGCTGACTATGCAGGATGCAAAACCGATAGAAAAAGTACAAGTGGTACTTGTCATATTCTTGGAAATGCTCTAGTATCATGGGCCTGCAAGAAGCAAGCGTGTGTAGCTCTCAGCACCGCCGAAGCAGAATATATTGCCGCAGGAAGTTGCTGTGCACAGATCTTATGGCTAAAGCAACAACTTCTGGATTACGGTGTTGATCTCGGGTGCATTCCACTACGCTGTGACAATACCAGTGCCATAAACATCACGAAGAATCCGGTGATGCATTCCAGAACAAAGCATATTGATATCCGGCATCACTTCCTTCGAGATCACGTTATGGATGGAGATGTCGATGTTACGTTCGTTGACACACATAATCAACTCGCCGACATATTCACCAAACCTTTGGCAAAAGAACCATTCTACAAGATTCGAAGAGAACTTGGAATTCTTGATGAAGGTGACATCTAAACTTTGTCTTTGATATATGTGCATAAGTTGTGTATGTATGCTCAATGTTTGCTTTCTGTTTTTTTTTTTTTTTTTTTTTTTTTTTGTCACTGTTTTTCACACTTTCGTCAGTGTTAACCGATTAACCCATATGGTTAACCGATTAACACTGAAACTTTTTTTAAAATAAATTAATTTTTTAAATGTGTTAACCGATTAACCCATACGGTTAACCGATTAACACTGTTAAAATCAGCAAAAACAGAATACGAAAATTACATTTCATTTTTGAAAAACTTGTTTTGTTTTATTTATTTTATTTGTTGGCACATATTCTCAATCCCTCCAACTTCTAATCCTAAATCTCCTCCACTTCCTTGACCCACTTTCTCAAACCCTAGAAAATTTCCTAGCAAAAACCCTAACTTTCCAAACCTCTCCAAAGTTCCTTCAATGGCTTCCACTCACAGAGGAAAGGGCAAACTTCCAGAGCATGCATCCGACTCAGATAATGATAGCATCCCCATGGAAACCACAAAGAAAAGAAGAATGGACTTCAAGGTTCGGGTTCGTCAGTTGCTGCCGGTCAAGTATGTCAACCTACGGGCTTTTCCTGCATCTTCCTTCGACTTCCCTGCACTGCTGAAATTTCAAAGGATTGACAACTTCGTCACCGACTCTGGTATCATTTATCCTGACCTTGTCAAAGCTTTTATGCATAAGTTAATTGTTTACTTGGATGTTGATGGAAACCAAATGGTTAGTTCAACAATTAGAGACAATGAATTTGTTGAAAATTTGTCTACATTGTCTAGAGCTCTTTCAATTCCATCAAGAGGTTGCTTTCTGCGCAAAGGTGTTAATCATGTTGATGGTCTTTGGGCGCACTATGATAAAATGGAATATTACTATCAGATCTGCAGGTTTCCTAAAGAAGTGGTCATTGCAAATTCTCGCACGGCTCGAATGTTGTGCTATGCGAAGAATTTAACCGTGTCTGATCGTATGCTGCACTGTATCATCTGCTACGTCCTCATTCCAAAGGACTCAAATCACTCGCAGATAAATGATTTGGAAATGCAGTTGCTGTTTGCTATCAAGAATCGCATTAAGGTTAATTGGATTCTAACAATTATGTATCATCTGCAACAACAGCTCCACTGCATTACCCGGCTGCCATATGCTCGGTTGATATCACGGATTTTGGAACTTACCGAACTTGACCTAAATAGGGAACCATCACTCAAAATGAAATCAGCAACCAATGAAATAAATGAAACCAACATTGTGAAGAACACCGGCATCCTCCGAGCGGCTGATGGTACTTATCGGTATGCTGATGAAGGCCCTGCTCAACCCGCCTATCCCATTCCAGAAGGAGGTATCTCTAATGAATTTCTCTATACCACAATGATGAATCAACATAGGGAATCAATGAACATGCATAGAGAGACCTCTAGAGCGATTGCCTCCCTTCGGAGCCTTATGCTTAATCCTTCCCATTCCCATTCCCATTCTAATACACGGGTTGTTGAAGAGGAAATTGAAGAATTGGAAAGTGATGAAGACGAAGGAAACGAGGATGATGCGGATATGGAGGACGAGGACCTTTGAGATTATGATGATGCTGCTTTTATGTTATTTTTATTGAATTCTAGTTTTTAGTTTCTTTGCACTATGGTTTATGTATTAAGAACAATTCTTGCTTTGCTGCATTTTATTTGTTTTTCCTTATAATATGTGTTCTTGCAATGTATGTTTATTATATGCTGCTGCATTTTATGTTGGCTCTTTGAAAGCTCTTCCTTTTTGCTGATGTCAAAGGGGGAGAAGAGCTTGGTTCTGTTTTTTGATCTATGTGTGCAGATGTTTGAAAGTCTCTCAAGATAGGGGGAGTTGCTAAACATAGGGGGAGCATCACATATCAAGAACCAAGAAGTATTGCACAACAATTTTCAATTGCCATCATCAAAAAGGGGGAGAATGTAGAAGCAAGCTTCAATCAAAAGTTTTGATGATGTCAACACTTGATTGCAAAAAGACAAGCCTTTCAAAGTTTCACAAAGATCAAGTCAAGATTTTAATCAAGACAAGCACTCATGGAAATGAATTTTCAAGAATTGGACACAAAGATGGTATATCATAATCTACCTCTCTAAATAATTTTTACAAGTGTTCAATTGCATAAAATATTTTTACATGCTGCATTAAATCTTTTTGAAAATAATTGGTTTTGGTATAACACTTTTTTATTAAGCATTTTTGGAAATTTCTTCAGTGTTAACCGATTAACCATATAGGTTAACCGGTTAACGCCCTAAAATTTTGAATATTCTGGGCCAACGTACATGTGTTAACCGATTAACCATATGGGTTAACCGATTAACACTGGACGTTTTCTGAAAAATTATTTATTTTAAAGATCAAATGATTTTCAAATGTTATATCTTTTCAACCATTAATTGGCACTTTGTTATACCCTTTCTGAAATGGTGTTATACATCATATAAATTCAGAAACTTTCAAATTACAAATAACCTCCTACACTTTCTACATTTTCAAGATCATCAAAAAGAATCAAATTCACTTTTCTACAAATATTTTCAAAGTGTTCATCTTGTTCATATTTTCATATTCTACATTGAACACTTGTATTAATTTTAGAAGTGGATTGTGATCAAAAGGAGAAGATCAATATTATTATTGATATCACAAAATTACTCACAAAATAGTTCTTTATGTTATTTGGAATTGACTTGTAATCCAGGATTGTTGGATACAAGGGTGAAAGTGTTTACAAGAGGATTGTTCTTGTACACTTGTTATGTTTTGATAGTAGTCCTCACCGGTTGATGGTGTGTTAGGGTGTACTGATCAAAACAATAGTGAAAATCTCTTTCGTGTGAAAGGGGAGTGGAGTACCCTCGGATTGTGGGGGGAACCACTATAAATCCTGGTGTTCATCGTCTCTTTATTTTTACCGCTTTCATATCCATAAACACCAACCAAAATATTTTAAGAATCAGAAAAACCGGAAAAAGATTTCAAGTCCTAATTCACCCCCCCTCTTAGGCATTCTCTGATCTTACATGATCCCGTTCCTTTCGAGTCTCCATTTAAGTACAATGGTCTCGTCTTTGAGTCTTGTTTCAGTACAACAGTCTCATTTTTTCGCGTCTCCGTTTCAGTACAACGGTCGCGTCTCGGGTTATCATTTAAGTACAATGATCCTGTTCCTTTTGGTCTCGTCTCAGTGCAAAGATACTGGATTGGTTGATACCATTTCCTAGTTAGATCGGTTGATCTTATTTGATTCATGAATAGATTGATATCTTTTCTCTTCGAGTGGTAAATCGGATGATATTACATTCTCGTTTTCTTGGTTATGGATCGGTTGATACCATCTCCATGTTAGATCGGTTGATCGTATTTGAGTCATGAATCAGTTGATATCATTTCTCTTCGAGTGGTAAATCGGATGATATTACATTCTCGATTTCTTGGTTATGGATCGGTTGATACCATCTCCATATTAGATCGGTTGATCTTATTTGAGTTATGAATCGGTTGATATCATTTCTCTTCGAGCTGTAAATCGGATGATATTACATTCTCGCATTTCTTGGTTATGGATCGGTTGATACCATCTCCATGTTAGATCGGTTGATCTTATTTGAGTCGCAAATCGGTTGATGTTGCGTTAAGTCCTGTTTCAATAACAGACATCTTCCGTGGCTTGGTCCTGCCCAGCAGTCGCGTATTGTTTTCTTTATGGCTTGGTCCTGCCCAGCAGTCATATTGATTTGAGTTCCATTCCGCTAATGGTCTCGTTAAGCCCTGTTACGCCAACATGCACCCTCGATGTGGCTTTGATTCGCTCAGCAGTCGCAGTGATTGCATTGATTCTATTCCACCTGGTTCTATCCCTGTTACCTATTCAGAGGTCAAAACAAAAATATATAAATAAATAAATAGGTTGATGGAATTTCTGTTGCCCTCAGTGTGCAAATATTCAGGTTTTATTCGAGTATTCAATCACTCCATACCTCGAACGTCTAAAAGCTGTTGCAATTATTCGTTCAGGTATGCAGATGATTGAATAGGGGCAGCTGTAATACCTCAAAATTTGCCCTCATTCTTTTTGCCCTAACTGGCTTACGCTTCGCATTCATCTGCATCTTCCACTAGGTCATTAACATTCACGATCACGCATTTGCATTGAGCTCCTAAGTTGTGGAATCAAAGCATTTCCTTTGTGATTTGAATCTTCTATTTTAGGTAGTTTATTCGGCTATTGTACTCAATTTAAGCGGTTCAAGGGCTCTTATCTCTAATATGGATTTGTTAATGTTAATCAATGGAGAATGAGTTTCAGGGTTTCATATCAAGTGTATCATGATATTCATGGTACAGGTGATCCAGTGGGGGACTCATAAGATGATCAGGTCGTCATGGTTCTTTCGATTGCTCATTGTTTGTGGTACATGTTGATAAGGTTCAAGATTGAAGTTTACCGAAGTTTAGGGATTCATTAAGAATAAGTTTGATTTGGTTTGGAATATTGTGATAACCTATTAAGGTTGATTGTGTAAGCCATTTGAAATACGCATATGTCCATGTTTACCATCATTACTTTCTCTAACCATTTTTTCCATAATCCATAAAACCACATCTCAAATCTTTCTTTTCTTATTACCATTAAAATCACCATTTATGGCCTACTTTACCATTCTTTTGTTCATGTTAAAACCACATCTCAAATCTTTCTTTTCTTATTACCATTAAAATCACCATTTATGGCCCCTTAACCATTCTTTTGTTCATATTGAAGCCACATCTCAAATATCTCTTTTCTTATTACCATTAAAATCACCATTTATGGCCCCTTAAATCTTCTTTCTTTTTTTGCTCTTTTTGGTTGTTTTGTTCATGTTAGAACCATAACAAAGTAGAAATAAAAAAGAACCATTTTTTTTAAGAGAGAAAATTTATATTTACATACTGCATAATTGATAACAAAAAGTGCAGAAAATTGAGTTACAAAAAAAACTAACAGGATTAAAACCAGAATTTCTGCAGGTAGAAAAGAAGGATATACAAAAACTGATATAACAGGATGATGACAGTTTTTTACATAAAAAAAAGGGAAAATCACGGGAGAAAATTTTTGTTACAAACTGATAACAGAAATCAGTTAAAAACCTCCAACTGATAACAAAAACCTACTCCACAATCTCTCCAAGAGGACTCTCTAATTTATCATCACTCTTCTGCAATCAACTTCATTTATGTGCAACGAATTCCATTTCCCTAATCTTCATACTCCTTCATCAGCCACCAAGAAACTTCATCAAAGCTCTATTCAATCTTCGATAATAGAAAAAGCATAAGTCAGCTATAACAGAAAACAAAAGCGGTTATAGAAGAAGGAATTTGAGAAAAAAACGCATAAGCCTACATAAATATCCATCGCTCTTCCTCAGCAACAATGATCTTCATCATCATCGGTTCCTCAATCATCATCAACACAGATCCTACACACAAGAAAGAATCAAGTAGCATAGTGAAGTTCGGAGAAATTCGGGAGAGGTTGATGACACAGAAAATTCAGTTACAATTCAATAGAGGAGATCAATACAAAGTCAGTCCATAATAGAATTGAAACAGAAAAAATCAGAATTGCATAACAGAAATAACAAATACCTAACTGATTTTTCTTCTGGAAGTTTCATCTGGGATCGTCTATAAATCAGAACCAGCTTCATTCCATGAGTCTTTTTCTTCGATTCACCATTCTCATAACCTCTGCAATCTCCATAAAAAAAAAAACTCCTGAACCAAGAATCACCATCACCTTCATCTTCAACAAACTTCAACAAACTCCAGAAATCTTCACCAGCTTCATACACCAGAACCCTCTTTCTTCAATCCCTCTCTGCATCTACCACCACCTCCATCAACGATCTTTATTACCTTAAACCACAATTGATCATCAATCTTCAATCACTAATATCTAAACTCAGTAACAATCATCAACCTCCATTTCAACCTCCTTCAATCATCCATAACTGCATGTCCGTAATCTTCGTCACGCAAGATCAACATCCTTCTTGATAACTCTTCTTCGATCTCAAATCAGCAACCTAAAACCATCACAAACTTCTGTAAAAAAAACCCGCAGAAGACCTTCATCAATCTTCATCCATCGCTTTGCAACTCTTCATAACCTGCAACATTGCAAGATCATCAATTGACAACGGACCGCAACAACAATCTTCCGAAGTCGCGAAGAATAAAATTCAAGCAGAATTCCGTTTCAAAGAGAATAGTGATTCACAGGGTGGAGGAAAAGAACATGATAAACGAGAGTAAGTTTGATGTTACCTTCACGTGTTGCCGCTGGATCGGATCCGAAGAAGAAACTGAGGGCTATGTAGTCGCAATAGAGGCTATGTAGTCACGATGGTGCTTTTCATGTTGAAGGTAATGTTCGCACGGCGGTGTATAACCTTTAGAAGGCGATCGATTGATGAAGGGGTTGGTGCGTGGCCGCGTTGCTTTCGTCGGCGCTACCCTCCGAAGGATAAGGGAGACATTGGTGCGGCGCGTTGAGGAAGAGATCTCAGCGGCGGATCTACAAGGTCTATGAGGCTCACCACCGTGAATTCGAGATGATGATAGATAGTTGTAGGTGGTGGTTGAAGCGAAGAAGATGAGGACGGATGATCGGAGTTTCCCGTTCGGCGGGGAAACCTTTGAATCTTCGGTCGGTGCCGCTTCAGGAAGCAAGAAGTGCCTCACGAAGAAGAAGAGGATGAACTCTTGTTTTATTGTTCTCTCACGAAGGTATTAGGGTTTCATAAACAATTGTGGGCTGGGCTTATGCATTCCGTCACCATGGTTCTCATTTTTGCGCCCTTATTTCACTTCTACACCCCTCTCACGTTTCTGTTGAGGATTGGGCCTGTAGGCCATAAAACTTTTATCCGCACCTCCATTCTACTACAACACCCCCTCACGAACTCAACATAAAGGATTGGGCCTCAAGGCCATGAAAAATCTTATCTGCACCCTATTATCACTTCTTTACCCTGTTTCTCTATTTTTGTATTTTTTGAGAGTTTATTAATTCAATTTCTTGTGGAAAATACTAGTTAATTTATTTGTTAATTAATTTTTGTGGATTAATACTTGAATCCTTTTTTTCTTGTTAATTTTCAATTAGAATTTTTGCACTAATTTTAATTAGTGTTAGGGACTAATTTTTGGATGAGTGTTCATGAACTCTTTTTAATCGATTTGGATCGATTTCGACTATGGCACAACTTCATAAAACGAATATGGATGATAAGCATTTATTTTGCTTATGGGAGACTACAAGACCTTGGATGAAGTTTTTTTTGGATTTCTTTTGTGAAGAATCGGCACTTCGACCAAGTAAGTAATCTCGATTCGTCACTTTAATGCACCCTTTTCCTTTTAATTTTATTGTTTAGTATAGGCTAGCAATAAATCTATAAAAAATAGGAAAAATCATGAGAAAATTCTACAAAAATTCCAATAGGTCTATAATTCAATTTAGAATTTTTTTGGCATTTTTACTTTCTGAATTTTGGCTATTTTCGATTTAATTTTGAATTATTCTTGTAATTAGCCTTTATTGAATTTCCTTAGCTGTACATGATTTTTGTTCATTTAATTTCTCCCCCTTCCAGTAACTTTTTTTGCCCGTTCTTTTTATTGTAATTAGAGGACCCATAATAGTACTTAGGGTAATTTTAGTAGAATTTTTAGCTCATTTTATCTTAGGTTTAGAGGCTTAATCCTTAGAAATTAGTGAATAATTCTTAGGCAAAAATAAACAATTTTTAGGCATAGTAAAAATATGATTTTTCAGAATTCCTTTTAGCACAATGTTATAGATAATATTAGGACCCCATAGATTAATTTTCATAATTTTCCAGAGTTTTTGCTATTTTTTAGGATTTTTAGTCTTAGGCTTTGTTACATATAATTTCCCTTAGTTTAGGCTTTGATATTAAATTCAATAAAAAAGGGTAGTTTAGCTTAGATTTAATCTTAGAAGTTAACATGGACTTAGACTAGTTTAGATTTTGATTTTTAGAAGAGAAAATAGTAGGTAAGTGTCGTACCCCGAAAAATACGACCTCACGCGATCCGAAAAGACGGGAGCCGCGCGCCGGACGGACTGAAGAGTCGCCACCTAATTATATTTATTCCTGAAGAGGGAAAGGGAAGATATAGATACAACCAGGGAAGAGAAGGATGAGGACAAAGGTCAACGGAACCATTGCCTGGGTTCGGGAGTCGGTTATGCAGGGGAAGGTATTAGCACACCCTACATCCATCGTACTCGATGGGAACCATCTAAGTTATCACGCGCGAAAGGATGTCTATGCTAAAACGAATTGCTTGCTAGAGGGAAATGAGTTGAATTATAAGTTAGATTGATCCTAGGTGCTCGGCAAGGATTGAGATCCTCGTGCCTACGTACTCCCGTGTGCAATGGGAAAGTCAGAGCCTCGTAGTTCGGCCTATTAAGGGTAATGGTTGTTAATTTTATCACCTTTCTTCGACGAAAGGGTTTAGGAGTCGAATGTACTAAAGACTATGAATAGTTTATCTTGCCTAACAGGACGAGCGTCCTGCGTCGAAAATAATCGGAGCGAGTAACGAGAGCTCGTTATCCTCCTTTCTACCACTTAAGGCTCGTGGCGTACAGATCTTCTCGTATTATTAACGTGTTTTATTTCCTAAGACCGCTTGACGTTGGATCAAGGGTTTGGATCTAATCGAAACATTTTTGGGTTTTGAGTTTAAAGGGGGTAAATGCAAGTGGAGGTTTGTTTTTGTGGTTTTGTCAGCGAGACACGAAGCGCTCGGCTCGCAAGGAAGAGTGGATCCTAAACGAAACGAATAAAGATAACTGGAAAATAAAGTGTAAGTGTGCGAGTGCAATCGCTTGGCGTTGGACCAAGGATTCGGAAATAAATAAAATGCGGAAAAAATAAAGTGCATACAAAGTAATGGGAGAGGGGTACAAAATAAATACAGGGGATTGCGAGAAATAAATGGTATCATTGTAGTTTGCCCAAGAGGAAGCGTGTGTGTAGTGTTTTGAACGGTTCGAAGGCGTTCGGCCTGTTTAATTGGGACACAACTATTCGAAGGCGTTGGACCTTTTAATCGAGACACAACTATTCGAAGGCGTTGGACCTTTTTTGGGACGCGGCGAAATTTTGTTCGTGAACTGCCTTAGAATCGATTCAAAATCGGAATCATTCTATAAGGAGTCCAAACGTAATTTTTTTTATGCGAAAATAAATAAATTGAATTGCTAGAATAAATTAATTAAATTAAGAATAATGAATAAATCAAATAGTATTAAGAATAAATTAAATAAATTAATTAGTATTAAGAATAATGAATAAATTAATTTAAATGCTTGTTTGTCCAAAATAATAAAAATAATAAAAAATAATTACAAGGGGGGGCCTCATATTTGCCAAATATCACCGATTTAATGAAATCGGGCGAAAAATGGCCTTTTGTCAAGTCATCGGCCCTTTAAAAAAAATATATATATATATCAAGCACAAAATATATAAAATAGAAAATATAAATAAAATCAAAGAAATAATAATAATAAAATATAACTAAGAAATCAAAATACAGGAGAAGGTAAACTATGAGATGCAGGATGTGTTGAAATGAAACAAACACTGGGTTTGTAAAGCCCAACAAAAAACAACAAGACTGTTTTTTTATTTAAAAAAAGTGATAAATCAAAAGCATAAAAAAAAATTAAATGAAAATCCAACCTAATTATAACAAAACGCAGTGAAAAAAGAATTAAGAGAAAAAATATAGAAAAAACAAAATACTTTGCACAGAACACAACCTTACTACTCAAGCACCGAATCGACGGAGACTTGCAACTTCGCACGGCATCCCTCTCACACCCTCTCAACAGAGCTCACGGTGGTGGTGACGGTTGGCTCGGCGTCTCTCGGTCTCATTCACCTCGCGGCTTTGGAGGGTGGTTCCTTGATTTTGTCCTGTCTCAGCTCTGTTCTTGCTTCACCGTTTTTGCTCAGATTCGTCACGGTTTCTGTTCCGGTGGTTCGTTGGTTGTTTACGGCGAGCCTTGGTTTTGGATGATGGCTTGGTGATGGTAGGCGGTGTTTGGTCGCGATTCGTGCTCGTCGCGTTTGATTGTTGAAGGGCCGACTTGCGTTTGGATGGTGGGTTTAGCGCGGTGGGCCTGCTGCGGTTTGGATTCGGAGAAGGTGGTTTTGCAGCGGCTGTGTTGGTGGAAGTTTCGTTGTGTTGCTCGCAGATGGTTGGATGGTTTGAGGTGAGTCGCGGTTTTTTGCGTTCTTTTTTACTGGTTTTTTCGTGTCTTTTTGTGAGGATGACAATAGTGATGCGGGTTCAGATTCGGGTGTTCTGCGATTTGGATTTCTGGGTTTGTGAATCACGGCTTTCATTCTTCATATCATCTTTTTTGCGGTTTGCTTGGTGGTTTTTGTGAAAAATTGATTTTGGTGGTTTGAAGGTTGGTTAATGTTATTATTGGTTGAAAAGATACGAACAAGTGAGGAAGAAGGTGATATATTTATTGCATTGATGTTGTTGTTTACAGGATGTATGAACTTTAATGAAATGTTATTGTCGATGGGTTGTATAAGAGCTGTGATCTATGCTGTATTTGAAGGTTGAGAGTGAATTAGGTGAGTGAATGGTTTATATGATTTTTGATTTTTTGAAGCTTGGTTAATGATTTTGCAGAGGTTTTGTGGGCTGTCCAAGCTTATAGAAACAGAGTGACAAGAGGTGGTTTTATAGGAGGTTGAAAAGGATGAAGTTGGAAAGAAGAAAAAGAAAATTTGGAGATGAATATTTGAGGATGTGAGCTGGAAGAAGTTGGTTGTTATGGTTCAGAAAAAAAAAGTTTGTTGTTGTAGATGGTGTGCTGAGCTGCCGCGGGTAGTGGGAAAGTGGAGGTACAACATGGGGAATATTACAGGTTGTGTTTTGATTGTGAGAGTACAATAATAATAATAAAATAATGGCTGATTTGAAATGGATAAAAACAATAAC
The DNA here is from genome assembly GCA_963966055.1 of Lathyrus aphaca. Taxonomy (NCBI): domain Eukaryota; kingdom Viridiplantae; phylum Streptophyta; class Magnoliopsida; order Fabales; family Fabaceae; genus Lathyrus; species Lathyrus aphaca. The sequence goes on from OZ014519.1 coordinate 260,981,730, forward strand.
AATTATAATAATAATGATAATAATAATACTAATAATAAGAAATAACAATAATAATAAACATAAAAATAAAGGTAATGGAAATATAATAATGGAAATAATACTAATAATAATAAAAGGCAATAATAATAAACTATAAAAAGATAATAAAAAAAATGGTAATAACAATAATGAGTTGTTTTTTTTTGTAATTTTGGAAATTGTACATGGGTTTAAGAAAACTTAAAAATAAGAAATAATAATAAGATAATAAAAAAGAATTTTTGTGATTTTGTGATTAAGGATAAATGAGAAATGATGAGCTTAAAGAAATAGTGATAATAATTTTTTAATTTTGGATAAAGAATTAAATAATGAAAACAATTTATAATAGAGAGCAGAAATAAATTTTAGTTAGAAAATAAATGTACCTTTTTTAGATTTTTGTTTTGAATAATAGACAGAAAAAAAGACGATGCATATTTTGGATTTTTCGAAATATCGGACAAAAACAACTAGTAAACATTTTGTTTGACAGAGGAACACGTGTTTTTTTAATTTTCGAAATATATGTTAAACAGAGAAATAAAATGGTACAATTTTTTATTTCTTTGAAACAATGATTGGACAGTAAAAATAAAAAGGGTAGGACAAATTTTGGGTATGACAGATGCCCCTATCGAATTGGCTTAGACCGAGTAAGATGAACTGGCTCGCGTTCAATCTTTCAAGGTATAAGATAATTAGATATTAACAGACTCCAAATTTGTCCGACAAATGAAATTACTGGAAGCGATGGGCGACATAGCAAAAACAAATTGATAAAGTAAATCACTTATCACCAGGGGATGATAAGGAAAATAACTGAAAATAAAATCACTTATCAACAGAGGATGATAAGGCAACAGACTGAAAATAAAAATCACTTATCAACAGAGGATGATAAGGCAACAAACATAAAATAAAATCACTTATCAACAGAGGATGATAAGGCAAATAGCTGAAAAATAAACTCACTTATCACCAGAGGATGATAAGGCAAATAACTGAAAAAATAAAATCACTTATCACCAAAGGATGATAAGGCAAAAGACAGAAAATAAAATCACTTATCAACAGAGGATGATAAGGCAAATAACTGAAAATAAACTCACTTATCACCAGAGGATGATAAGGCAACAGACAGAAAATAAAATCACTTATCAACAGAGGATGATAAGGCAAATAACTGAAAATAAAAATCACTTATCAACAGAGGATGATAAGGCAAATAACTGAAAATAAACTCACTTATCACCAGAGGATGATAAGGCAACAGACAGAAAATAAAATCACTTATCAACAGAGGATGATAAGGCAAATGGACTGAAATTTAAACACGGCTATTGAATCCGCCAAGAGGATGCCTGGAATCTTCGATTTGATAAGATCCTGATTTCCGTTGGGGAAAGGATTGGAAACTTGTATCGATCCTGGATCCTGAACTATGCACGTATGCTTGATTGTTTGAGATGGTATTCCACAAGGATGGAGATACGATGCAAATGTTTATGCACTGAGATGTAAGTTTGAAAATATTGGGGATATAAAAAGCTGATTTATTTAGGCATGCATATGATGTGTATGCTGCAAAAGATTGATGCAAATGATGCGTATGATATTGATGATGCATAATGATGCATATGAGCGATTGAAAGGTGCCAGCTTGGTGGACTCTTGGTTTGGTAGTTGCCAATAATGATTGGACTTTGGGAGGGTGGAGGGACTGATTCCCCGACACTCGATCTTCGACAATGTATGACCAGAAGATGTATCTGGATGCTCCAAGTTCGGTTATCTGCTGGTGAGCGAAGCGACTTAATTGACACATGAAGATTGATTTTGCTTTGAATGGTTGCCAATGTCTAGCAAGGACTGCCTGTTCAGCTGGGGAGAAGATTAAAGGAAGATTTGCTCCTTGTTTGCTTGCCCCTGCCTGTAGGGTATTTGAAATAAATTTGATGGGGAAGTTTTGACAATGGCTACGACATGACCTACCCCAACGTCTGGATTTGGTAGGCGCCTGCCCTTGATTGAGCTGTTTGAAGATAATTTTCCCCTGATTGGGCTAACTTTGAAGAAGTATCGATTCAAGTTCCTCTTTCGATTGCCCTTTGTTGGGATTGCACTGATGTCAAGCACTAAATTGCAATTAAATTGTTCATACACAAATGGCAGTGTTAATGTAAAGTTCGTGTAAGTTTTGAAAAAGTCAATTTATTTGAATGATGTGAAAGTGTAACGAATGGACCGTTAGTCCACACGAGGTGCTGATTTAGAAAGTGCGTGAAATATGCAACAAGAATAATGTGCAATCGAGTTTGAAGATTTAGCAAATATATGGGAGTCAATTTACGCAACCTTGTTGGTAGCATGCTTTCAGAATATACCATGCCTCAATTAGGTCTTTCGAGGGTTATAACGTGGTCTGGTTAATGGTTTGAAAATCAAAGATATATTAGGCTCAAAGTTTGATTGTACCCATCCCTCTTCTTGATATCCTCCAGTCCTATGTTTAGTGAATTTTGCATATGTATTTGTTTTGACTTTGCACGAGTGAAGACTAAGCTTTGAAGTTCACTTGGAAATGGCAGTCATCCTATTTTGCTGGTGACCCTTTGATTTTTGATTTGGGTGGTCACTGATATTTGTTTTGCTTTTGCTGAGGATTTGAGCTCCTCTTTTGATTTTGTTCTTTTTCGACTAAGTCTCCCTTCGGGTACTCAACTTAGCGGTTTTTCCTATTTTTTTGTTTTTGCTTGAATGTTGTGACTGCCAAGTCATTTGCTGATGGTCCTCCGACGGGATGTCTCATCTTGCGATTTGGAAGTGTAGTCAGGTTAACTGAACAACTACCCTACCCCGGGTTAAATGTAAGGGTTGTATCCGAAAGAAACTCCTACTTCTAGGCTCGAAGTGGTTGATTAGGGATTAACTCCTTATATCTCCAGTGTTTGGGAATTTGAACAACTGCCTGTACATCATTGACGAGGTTTTATCCGAAAGCATACCGCAACAGTTATGGGTATTTCGTTTTCATCATCCTCCCTCAAATATTTGCTAAAGTGAAGTGAGGAAATATTTTTGTGATTTTTGTGATAAATGATAAATAATGAGCGAATGCGAATAAATTGATTCAAAACATGCATAAACATAACATTAATATAACCAAGAACAGATAATAATGTTCAGAGCAAATAGTACTTAAACAAATAGTACAAAATAACAGGAATGCAGAAATCATAAATGGCGACTGGCTGCCTTGATTTGAGGAATTGAACTTCTCTTGATTGAATGCTTCAACGTTGGAGACTACTCAACTTGGTCTTCAATAACCCCTTTCAAATGTCTTCACTTGTTGGCACCGTGCGGCGGCATTGGATCATTTTGGACATTTGCATTCCTCGGAGTGAGAGTGAGGTCCTTAGAGTTGATCATATCCTGAATCAAGTGTTTCGAGGCATGACAGTTCTCGATTGTATGACCTGGAGCGCCTTTATGATACTCACAGCGAGCATTGGCATCATAGTTCCGGGCATTGCCAGTCTGAGGTGGCATATCTCTCAAAGTAAGAGGTCCTTTTGCCATCAGCTGTTTAAAGATTTCGGTGTATGACATAGGCAGGGGATCAATGTGCCTATCATATCCTCTTTATTGATATGGTGGACGCTGTTCAGGAGCGCGTTGTTGTTGTTGACCAGGCCGCGGTGGATAAGGCGGTTGTTGGTATGGATTGGGTGCATACTGCGCAGCTGCAACCATTGGAGGTGGACGTGGTTGATGAGGCATCTGAGGCGGAAATAGAGCTTGAAAGGCCTGTTGGTAAGGCATTGGAGGAACTGGATGATATGGCATAGGAGCATATTGTGCAACAGCAACATAGGGATACTGATAGTAAGGAACTGGTGCAGGTGCACTCTGTTGATAATTCCCACTTGCAGCAGAAACGAAATTTGTTTCGCCCTTTTTGTATCCGTTGAAAGGCTTCTTGGCATTGTTCTGGCTGCTAGAACCTCCTTGGATCTTTCTGCTTTTCAAACCTTCTTCGATTCTTTCTCCGACCATTACCATGTCTGAGAAACCAGAAGATACGCTGCTGATCAGCTTCTCGTAGTATTGCCCCTGTAGGGTACCCATGAAGATGTCGATCAATTCACGGTCAACCAATGGCGGATGCACTCTGGCAGCTAACTCCCTCTAGCGTTGGGCGTACTCTTTGAAGGATTCGCTCTCCTTTTGAGACATACTCTGAAGCTGAGTACGGTTAGGAGCCAGGTCAGTGTTGTACTTGTACTGCTTTTTGAATGCATCAGATAAATCAAGCCAAGTACGAACATTGTTGTGCTCGAGCTGCATGTACCATTCTAGAGACGCTCCAGACAGGCTGTCTTGGAAGCAATGGATCATAAGCTTATCATCTTTGGCATGAGCGGCCATTTTCCTACAGTACATCATCAAATGAAGTTCAGGACAGCTGAGGCCTTTGTATTTCTCGAATTCTGGCAGTTTGAACTTAGCAGGGATCACAACATCTAGAACTAAGCACATGTCTGCAGCACTCAGAGAGGTTGAGTTGTGTCCTTCCATGATTCGGAGTTTTTCAGCTAACTCGCGACACATCTTCATGGCTTCAGACTCTTGATCAGCCTAAGGATTGGTGATTGGAACAACAATATGCATCTCATACTCAACTTGATGATTCTCTTCAGTTTGAGGAAACTGGACTTGAATTGGAATAGGTTGAGCTTGAGGAATAGCACCAACAGTAACACCAGAAGCAGATATTGGTTGGGAAGTGACCTCTTCAACAGCAGGAGTGAAACCTGGAGGCAAACCGTAGACCAAAGGATTTGGAACGGGGACTGAAGGCATTGCTCGTGAGGTAGATCCTTGCACATGAGCATTGTTCATTGCGGCAGCAGCTTCGCGGCGTTCTTCCATTCTGGCCAAAGCTTTCAAAGTCTCATAAATCTGGTCGATCTTACTCTTGACCGAGTCAATCTCTTCCCTCATGGCAGCTTGTTCTTCTTGAATCACGTCCATCAGTCTTCTAGTGTTGGCTCTAGTTAGATACGGTCGTCTAGCTCGATACAAGCGTCGGGAAACCAGCTTGATTTACTGAAGATGGAGGAACATGAAAATAAGTTCTCGGCTTTTGGAATGAAATGCAAGAAATGATGCAAATGAAATGATATGCAATGTCAGAATCCAGGATCACAAGATCAGGGTCTCATAAGTCCAAGGCACAGATGGAGGATACTCTGATCAAGAACTCACTGGGTAGAGTCTAAAGTTTTAGGGATCCCAAAGTTATCAATTCATATGGCTGTTCATCACACGCGCCATAAGCATGACGGTTGATTGACTCCGCCATATGAATCTATTTTGGGTGAGATCTTCGTATCGACAACCCACGAGAGAAAATTTTCTCGGGAGTCCATACTACGTGATCACCGACACGAGGTTTAAAACAAAGTCCTGGAGTTATGGAACTTTCCCAACTGTTTGATGCACGTGTCAATTTCATACATTCTTGACAGTCAATCAACTCCATTGAGTAAGTCTATTCCAAGTGAGGTTTTCGCATCGAGCCACGCGAGGGCGAACCCTGGTGCCCCATACTACGCAACCATCAACCGATGTTTTAACTAAAAAGTTTCTAAAGGTTCTCAGAGTTGATGACCCTAATGAAAGCAACTGAGCACACACGTCAAGGACTTGACGGTTATCAGTATTCTCATCAAAATCTACTCCAAGTGAGGTTTTCGTATCGACAACCCACGAGAGAGGTTCTCTCGGGAGCCCATACTACACAACCTCGCTAACTTATGTTTGTACTCGTAAGCCCGGGTATAGAGCGTTTCCCTCAAGTTTCTTTTGCAAAGTATTGATCCAAATTATAGTACCAAGGAGCCACAAGATATATAATATGGAATGCGATAAAGAAAGCGATAAAAATAAACAAATAAAGCATATAAGCAAACATCCAAACAAGCACGAAAACCTAGACTAGGCTTGACTCGGATAGGGGTGAACCACTCCCCAGCAGAGTCGCCAGCTGTCGTACCCCGAAAAATACGACCTCACGCGATCCGAAAAGACGGGAGCCGCGCGCCGGACGGACTGAAGAGTCGCCACCTAATTCTATTTATTCCCGAAGAGGGAAAGGGAAGATATAGATACAACCCGGGAAGAGAAGGATGAGGACAAAGGTCAACGGAACCATTGCCTGGGATCGGGAGTGGGTTATGCAGGGGGAAGGTATTAGCACCCCCTACATCCATCGTACTCGATGGGAACCATCTAAGTTATCACGCGCGAAAGGATGTCTATGCTAAAACGAATTGCTTGCTAAAGGGAAATGAGTTGAATTATAAGTTAGATTGATCCTAGGTGCTCGGCAAGGATTGAGATCCTCATGCCTACGTACTCCCGTGTGCAATGGGAAAGTCAGAGCCTCGTAGTTCGGCCTATTAAGGGTAATGGTTGTTAATTTTATCACCTTTCTTCGACGAAAGGGTTTAGGAGTCGAATGTACTAAAGACTATAGATAGTTTATCTCGCCCAACAGGACGAGCGTCCTGCGTCGAAAATAATCGGAGCGAGTAACGAGAGCTCGTTATCCTCCTTTCTACCGCTTAAGGCTCGTGGCGTACAGATCTTCTCGTATTATTAACGTGTTTTATTTCCTAAGACCGCTTGACGTTGGATCAAGGGTTTGGATCTAATCGAAACATTTTTGGTTTTTGAGTTTAAAGGGGGTAAATGCAAGTGGAGGTTTGTTTTTGTGGTTTTGTCAGCGAGACACGAAGCGCTCGACTCGCAAGGAGGAGTGGATCCTAAACGAAATGAATAAAGATAACTGGAAAATAAAGTGTAAGTGTGCGAGTGCAATCGCTTGGCGTTGGACCAAGGATTCGGAAATAAATAAAATGCGGAAAAAATAAAGTGCGTACAAAGTAATGGGAGAGGGGTACAAAATAAATACAGGGGATTGCGAGAAATAAATGGTATCATTGTAGTTTGCCCAAGAGGAAGCGTGTGTGCAGTGTTTTGAACGGTTCGAAGGCGTTCGGCCTGTTTAATCGGGACACAACTATTCGAAGGCGTTGGACCTTTTAATCGAGACACAACTATTCGAAGGCGTTGGACCTTTTTTGGGACGCGGCGAAAATTTGTTCGTGAACTGCCTTAGAATCGATTCAACATCGGAATCATTCTATAAGGACTCGAAACGTAATTTTTTTTATGCGAAAATAAATAAATTGAATAAATTGAATTGCTAGAATAAATTAATTAAATTAAGAATAATGAATAAATCAAATAGTATTAAGAATAAATTAAATAAATTAATTAGTATTAAGAATAATGAATAAATTAATTTAAATGCTTGTTTGTCCAAAATAATAAAAATAATAAAAAATAATTACAAGGGGGGCCTCATATTGGCCAAATATCACCGATTTAATGAAATCGGGCGAAAAATGGCCTTTTGTCAAGTCATCGGCCCTTTAATATATATATATATATATATATATATATATATATATATCAAGCACAAAATCTATAAAATAGAAAATATAAATAAAATCAAAGAAATAATAATAATAAAATATAACTAAGAAATCAAAATACAGGAGAAGGTAAACTATGAGATGCAGGATGTGTTGAAATGAAACAAACACTGGGTTTGTAAAGCCCAACAAAAAACAACAAGACTGTTTTTTTATTTAAAAAAAGTGATAAATCAAAAGCATAAAAAAAATTAAATGAAAATCCAACCTAATTATAACAAAACGCAGTGAAAAAAGAATTAAGAGAAAAAATAGAGAAAAAACAAAATACTTTGCACAGAACACAACCTTACTACTCAAGCACCGAATCGACGGAGACTTGCAACTTCGCACGGCATCCCTCTCACACCCTCTCAACAGAGCTCACGGTGGTGGTGACGGTTGGCTCGGCGTCTCTCGGTCTCATTCACCTCGTGGCTTCGGAGGGTGGTTCCTTGATTTTGTCCTGTCTCAGCTCTGTTCTTGCTTCACCGTTTTTGCTCAGATTCGTCACGGTTTCTGTTCCGTTGGTTCGTTGGTTGTTGACAGCGAGCCTTGGTTTTGGATGATGGCTTGGTGATGGTAGGCAGTGTTTGGTCACAATTCGTGCTCGTCGCGTTTGATTGTTGAAGGGCCGACTTGCGTTTGGATGGTGGGTTTAGCGCGGTGGGCCTGCTGCGGTTTGGATTCGGAGAAGGTGGTTTTGCAGCGGCTGTGTTGGTGGAAGTTTCGTTGTGTTGCTCGCAGATGGTTGGATGGTTTGAGGTGAGTCGCGGGTTTTTGCGTTCTTTTTTACTGGTTTTTTCGTGTCTTTTTGTGAGGATGGCAATGGTGATGCGGGTTCAGATTCGTGTGTTCTGCGATTTGGATTTCTGGGTTTGTGAATCACGGCTTTCATTCTTCATATCATCTTTTTTACGGTTTGCTTGGTGGTTTTTGTGAAAAATTGATTTTGGTGGTTTAAAGGTTGGTTAATGTTATTATTGGTTGAAAAGATACGAACAAGGTGAGGAAGAAGGTGATATATTTATTGCATTGATGTTGTTGTTTACAGGATGTATGAACTTTAATGAAATGTTATTGTCGATGGGTTGTATAAGAGCTGTGATCTATGCTGAATTTGAAGGTTTAGAGTGAATTAGGTGAGTGAATGGTTTATATGATTTTTGATTTTTTGAAGCTTGGTTAATGATTTTGCAGAGGTTTTGTGGGCTGTCCAAGCTTATAGAAACAGAGTGACAAGAGGTGGTTTTATAGGAGGTTGAAAAGGATGAAATTGGAAAGAAGAAAAAGAAAATTTGGAGATGAATATTTGAGGATGTGAGCTGGAAGAAGTTGGTTGTTATGGTTCGGAAAAAAAAAGTTTGTTGTTGTAGATGGTGTGCTGAGCTGCTGCGGGTAGTGGGAAAGTGGAGGTACAACATGGGGAATATTACAGACTGTGTTTTGATTGTGAGAGTACAATAATAATAATAAAATAATGGCTGATTTGAAATGGATAAAAACAATAACAATTATAATAATAATGATAATAATAATACTAATAATAAGAAATAACAATAATAATAAACATACAAATAAAGGTAATGGAAATATAATAATGGAAATAATACTAATAATAATAAAAGGCAATAATAATAAACTATAAAAAGATAATAAAAAAATGGTAATAACAATAATGAGTTGTTTTTTTTTTTGTAATTTTGGAAATTGTACATGGGTTTAAGAAAACTTAAAAATAAGAAATAATAATAAGATAATAAAAAAGAATTTTTGTGATTTTGTGATTAAGGATAAAGGAGAAATGATGAGCTTAAAGAAATAGTGATAATAATTTTTTAATTTTGGATAAAGAATTAAATAATGAAAACAATTTATAATAGAAAGCAGAAATAAATTTTAGTTAGAAAATAAATGTACCTTTTTTAGATTTTTGTTTTGAATAATAGACAGAAAAAAAGACGATGCATATTTTGGATTTTTCGAAATATCGGACAAAAACAACTAGTACACATTTTGTTTGACAGAGGAACACGTGTTTTTTTAATTTTCGAAATATATGTTAAACAGAGAAATAAAATGGTACAATTTTTTATTTCTTTGAAACAATGATTGGACAGTAAAAATAAAAAGGGTAGGACAAATTTGGGGTATGACAGTAAGACCTTAGTTTAGAATTTAGGCTTAAGTTTCATTTTAATTAGAATTAGAATAAATAAATAGGACTATTTTAATTCATGCTTTTATTTGAATTGTCTTTGAATTCTAGCTAGTCATTTAATTTCAATATTTTTGTATGTTGATTAATATTTCAATTGCTTTAGGTCTTCCCTTGGCTTTAGAATCAACTTCTTAGGAAGTAAGTTGTATTCTATTAGTTCTAGGTGCTTTTTTCATTAGGTTTAGAAAACCCCACAAACCATAGGATTTCCCTTGTAAATAAATCAATAAAATTAGGGTGTGTCTTAGTTCCCATTAGATTTTCCCTTTTTGCAATCTTTCTCTCCTCATAAAGAAAATAACAAAACATCTAAGGATAAACCGAACAATCTTGTACGACACGAGACTTTGTTGCGGAGTGTTTATACACGTCCTGTTTCGGGGCGAGGTATAAATACTCACCGCGATGGATAGATCTTAGTACAAGACAGTTCACAAACAAATTCAAAACACTTCTCTTAAAAGACAAAAACAAACAATAAGCGACTATCCTGCGGGAACTTCTCTTCTCATCTCATTCACTTAAAACGCGAACTCGCGACGACTTGTCTTTCATGCAAGACGGTAAATGCACTCGTACCAGACGAGCCTGCAACACCTGAGCATAGACATACGCAGTTCCAGCTATAAAAAACACAAACAAATAGTTCCCGCCTTAGTTAGGCGAACTACGTCGACTCTGATCCTCATTATCCCGATGAGGTACGTAGGCAGCGGGGTAGGGCCCGTTCGAGCACATTCTTTATTTTCCCTACATTTCCCCTTTTATTCTCATTCTCTTCTCATTTCCATTCCATTCCAGATAGCCATTATTTCATTTCAGCAACATATTATTTCTCACCCTTTGAAATAAAACAAGCAAGCGTGGATCCCGTCGGGTACGGCAGACGATCTGGGGTGCTAATACCTTCCCAGTTCATAACCGACTCCCGAACTCAGATCTTTGGTTCGCAGGACCTTGTCCTTTCCTTCTTCCTCAGGTTTGTGAAACATTACCTTTTCCATTTATTCGGGATAAAAATGTTTGGCTGGCGACTCTACCTTTTCCGCGCCACTTTCGCGTTTGCACTAGGATGAAAATCCCGGGAGCGACAAACTTCTCAATGGGATTAACCGGAGAGAGAACTTAAAAGAACACACTTTGAATTTCTCAGTGGGATTAACCAAAGAGAGACAGTTGAAAGAAACATAGGAATTTCTCAATGGGAACAACCTAAAAGAAACATAAGAATTCCTCAATGGGAACAACCGGAGTGAGAAACTTAAAAGAAACATAAGAATTTCTCAATGAGAAAAACCGGAGAGAAAAAATTCGAAAGAAAAAAAAATCCCACGTCAAACTTAACAAATTTTGAAGGAAAATAAAATATCCACGTCAAATTTCTCAATGGGAATTATCCACAGAGAGGCCTTTGAAGGAAAGGTGTCCACGTCAAACTTCACAAAGTTTGAAGGAAAAGAAAAATATCCACGTCAAATTTCTCAATAGGAATTATCCATAGAGAGACCTTTGAAGGAAAGGATCCACGTTAAACTTAACAAAGTTTGAAGGAAAATAAAAATATCCACGTCAAACTTCTCAATGGGAATTATCTAGAGAGATACCTTTGAAGGAAGGGTGTCCACGTCAAACTTCACAAAGTTTGAAGGAAAAGAAAATATCTACGAAAGATAGGGTGACGAACACGACTGCTTTGATAGGTTCCAAGTGAGTTGGACTTTGATTTTTAGTGGTTGCCAATGGAAATTGGACTTTAAGGATGCCAAACGAAATTGGACTTTGACCACAAGGTAAGATGACAAAACCTCGGGAAATGCATATGAGCACGAAGTAAACTTCGAACTATGCTTGATATGAAATTTTGTATGATGTTAATGGTCAATGTTTGCAATGAAGATGATGAGACCATTGGCTAAAACTCTTCTGGAGAGGTGCGTTTGAAACAACTGATTCCACAACACAATGAACTTTTGCCAACTACGCCTTTGAAAGATGTTCTGAACATAACTTCTATTACATTTGTTAGAAGTATCATGATGTTGATCCTTGGAAGAAGTGATAAGCTTTACTTGGGGATTTCCTGAAGTAGACTGCCCCATGTTGACTAATTCTGGAATGAATGGTTGACTGGTCGCTGGAAATGTTTGCCCTAGCATAAGTCTTGAAGAGAGATTCTCTGAATGACATGATCTTTGACTGCAAGGTGCCCCTGATAGGATCACTGATCAAGTTTCTCAACTGTTTAAAATTCCCTAATGATGAGTTCTTACTTGCAAATAAAATGTTCATTCAAGAATGATAATTTTAATGCAATGCTCAAGCAAAATTTTGAAATCAACATCATTATTGGAATGATATTGGTGTGAAGCAAATGAATCACTGGTAAAAATGCAATGTTTATTCAGACACACAAAGTGATAATGCAAAGGTGGAAGATAATGCAAAGTGAAAGATAATGCAAAGTGAAAGATAATGTAAAAGGTATGATACCAAACCAGATGATTGGAAAATCTCTTGGGAAGTCAGCTTACGTAACCTTGCTGCGATATGCTTTTAAAAGAAACCTAGCTTCAATTAGGTCTTTAAAGGATTGTAACGTGGTCTGGTTCACAGTTTTCGAAACAAAGGATATAAGGCTCAAAATTTAATTTATACCTAACCCATTCTCCATGATGATCTCCAGTCCTACGCTCAACTAATTCAACCTATGCATTCATGTTTTTTGGAGTTGTAATGGTGATGATGGCCAAAAAGCCAAGGGATTATCAGATAGCGGTCACTACTTCTTCAAAATGTATTGTTGTCTTTGTTGGGGACTTTGGGGTCAATTCACCTTTATATTTGTTGAGGAATTTCGGTGACCTCTATTGATTCGAATTCTTTTATTATCCCTAACTTTTTCCTGGACTGTATCTTTTACGTTTTCAGTCCACTGGGATGCTTTTATTTTTGCATAAGTCTCTTTTTTGGGTTTTGACTTAGCGGCTTTTTTTCTTGATTTTTGGGTAATAGCTGCCATCAGCTTCTCCGACATTTCTTTGATGTGTACGAAGGAAAATTTGAGAACGAAACTCTTATTGAAAGGTGTAAGGAATGATTCTCCTGAAATTGAATGCATATTTGAATTAATTGAGAACTACCCTGCCCCGGGTTAAGATTGCGGGTTTTTTTCATGTAGAAAGAAACTCCAACTTCAAGGCTCAAAGGGGTTGACAAGGGATTAACTTCCTTATTTCTCCGGTGTTCGGGAATTGAAACAATGCTTGTATATCATCAGCAAGGTTTTATTTTGAAAGCATATCATTCAACAATTTAGGCATTTAGTTTTCGTCATCCTCCCTCCAATCATTGCTTATACAACAGATGAATAAGAGAAACAATGGTATATATAGTTTTTTGGAATTTTTGAAAAGGAAAAGCATGAATACGCACAAATATGAAGGTGAATGAATTGATTCAAAAATATGCGATGCTCATTTCATTAACATTAACATTAGAGAACAAACAAAGTCTTTAAACAAGTACACATAATACAAACAAGGAAATTAAAACTGAAAGGAAACAAGGCCTAGTGTCTAATCAGTAGCAAGGATGAGCTTTCCCATCTGACCCACCGACTTTAGGTAGTAACTTGTGATTCTTCGACCAAATCTTCAACCACTTTGTTTTGGCATGAGATCTATGTCAACCTTGGGAGCCCCTCTCTGTGTGAAGGTGAGCACTTCTCCTCTGACCAAGTCTTGAACTCGAGCTTGGAAAGCATAACAGTTCTCAATATCATGACCTGCAGCTCCTTCATGTAATGGGCAATGAAGGTAGGTCATAAATCCAGGTGGAAGAGGATTTGGAGGGTTGAGAGGTCTAGTGGTGACAAGACCTTTTTGACACAAGGTAGGGAAAATCTTAGCATACTTCATGGGAACAGGTTCAATAGGAGCCCTGTGCCTGGGATTGCGAGTCTGATTCTGACCAGCATTCATTTGTGGATGAGCTCGAGCTGGTGGAGCATTAACCATAGGAGCAACTGCAGCTACTTGAGCTTCACCATACTGTTGCTGCTTGTAGTTGGGTCTTCTTTCAGTGTTGACAACATGAGTATCACCCTCTTTCTTCTTTTGAAAGTTCCCAGAGGACTTTCTTGCAGCATTTGAAGCTTCAGCACTTCCAAACTTGCCCTTTCTGATTCCTTCCTCTAGCCTTTCTCCAATAGTGACTAGGTCAGCAAAACTAGATGATACACTACCTATCATCCTTTCCCAGTATAGAGGTTGAAGGGTGTCCATGAACATATCAGTCAACTCTTTCTCTGCCAAGGGAGGCTTAAACTAAGCAGCTAGCTCTCTCCAGCGCTGAGCGTACTCTTTGAATGATTCCTTTTCTTTCTGAGACATGTTTTGAAGCTGACGGCGGTCAGGCGCCATGTCCAGATTGTATTTGTATTGTCTCAGGAATGCATCAAGCAAGTCCTGCCAACATTGGATACAGGTTTTCTCGAGTCCCATATACCATTTCAAAGATGCCCCACTCAAGCTATCTTGGAAGCAATGGATGAGCAGTTTGTCTTTGTCAGCATGAGCAGCCATTTTGCGGAAGTACATGACCATATGGCTTTTTGGGCAAGTGTCTCCCTTGTATTTTTCAAATACTGGCATTTTGAATTTGTCCGGCATAACCAAGTTCGAAACCAAGCACATGTCCGCAAAAGCAGCATTGAAAACATCAAATCCCTTAACAGCTCTTATCCTTTTCTCCAAAGTCATGCATTGTTCCCTGAAATCTTCAATGTTTCCGGCTTCTCCTTGTACTGAAGATGGTGGATTGTGCACGAAGGGAGGATTCACATAAGCAGTTTGGGCGACAGTGTGCACATTAGGTTGAGATTCAGTGAATACTCCAGGTTCGAAAAAAGTGGATGTACCAGCCATCTGAGTAGTTGCAAATGGCGGAGTGTAACCTGGTGGCAAACTAAATTCTGGCCAAGTGCTAGCGGGTCTTGAAGACTCTGCATTAATGACGAAGCTATTGACTTCAGAGGTGACGGTCCTTTGAGGTTGAGCGTCCTTAGTAGCCAAGACTTGGAGCATTTCCATGATCTTGCTCACACTGCTCTTCAGGTCATCAATGTCTTCCATGACTCGCTTGTTGTGTTCTTTTTGTTCAGCCATTCTTCTTCTTTCGTGGGCCCTAGTTCTGTATCTGCGTGGAGGAATCAACTTGACAGGTACTCAAGAACTCTGAAGACGAGAACGAATGAACATGAGCGACTATGAATGCAAAATGAATGAAAATATGAATGCAATAATATGCGAATAAAATGCGAAAAGATGTTAAACATAAAGTCATGGTATCACAAGTCCAAGGTATGGATGGAGGATACTCAGATTTCTCTCCTCACAAGGATTTTGCCGGGTAGGCTATAAAGTTTAAAGGAACCCCAACGTTAACAATCCCTATCGTTGTTCATCACACATGCCAGAAGCATGACGGTTGATTGACTCCACCATATAAATCTCTTTTGGGTGAGATCTTCGTATCGAGCTACACGATAGGGAAGTCTCTCGACGCCCCATACTACGCGATCACCGACACGGGGTTTAAAACAAAGTCTCAGAGTTATGGACCTTCCTCAATTGTTTGATGCACGTGTCAATTTTTTATATATATCTTTGATAGTTAATCAAATCCATTGAGAAAGTCTATTCTGAGTGAGGTCTTCATATCGAGCCACGCGAGGGCGAACCCCGGGGCCCCTTACTACACGACCATCAATCTATGTTCTAAGCCACACGTTTTAAGGTTCTAAAGGTCCTTAGAGTTGATGAACCTAATGAAAATAATTGAGCACACCCGCCAAGAGCTTGACGGTTGTCAGTATTCTCATTAGAATCTACTCCAAGCGAGGTTTTCGTATCGACAACCCACGAGAGCGGTTCCCTCGGGAGCCCATAATACGTAACCTCTCCTAGCTTATGTTTATACTCATAGACCCGGGTATAAAGCCTTTCACCCAAGTTTCTTTTGCAATCAAAGTATCGATCTAAGAACCACAAGGTATAATATGGAAAGTGATAAAGAAAGAGGTAAAAGTAAACAAGTAAGACATAAGGCAAACATACAAACAAGCGTGAAGCAACCTAGATTAGGCTTGACTTGCATAGGGGTGAACTAATCCCCAGCAGAGTCGCCAGCTGTCGTACCTTGGAAAATACGATCCTCGCAAATGCGGTCGCGGCTGGGCCGACTTGAGAGTTGCCATCTAATTTTGATTTATTCCCAAAGAGGGAAAGGGAAAATATAGATAAAACCCATGAAGAAAGGATAAAGACAAGGTCGTCGGAACCATTGCCTGGGTTCGGAAGTCGGTTATGCAGGGGGAAGGTATTAGCACCCCCTACCTTCATCGTACTCGATGGGAACCTTAAAAGTCGTCACGCGCGAAAGGAAGTCTATGCCTAATGAATTACTTGCTAAAAGGGGA